>JANRFK010006688.1:16530605-16572381 GCA_030068395.1 Apalone spinifera
TTTTCCAATTCTAATATATCTTTTTTGGAAAGGGGAAACCAGACCAGCATGCAGTATTCAAGGTTAATAATAATAATAACTCTATTGTGGCAGCACCAAGAGATGAAGACTTGATTCAGCTATTTGCTATACAAACACAGAACAAAACTCCCTCCCCTAAAGACCTTAATGTTGTTTCCCCGTGAAATATAGATACAGATACTTCTCTCCACCCCATCTGAAAACAAAGTTTTTGTTTTTAAATGACGTTAATGCTGGGAAAAGAGGCCATTTTGGGGCAGGGACAATTTCTTAGTATGTGTTTGTACAGCACCTAGCATAATGGAACACTAATCTTATTTGGATCGCTAGGTGATAGTGTAATATAAATAAAAAGCATAGTGGTGCTACCAAAGTTGCTCTGTAATTGGAGCTTGTCCTTTGTGTCAGATGAGCCTGGATAATAGCACCACGAGATTATTCCATAACTGGAATTGCTTGAGAGCTGAAGATATGACAGGCTTTGTCCTTGCCAGCAATTCCATTTCTAACTGCCAGATACGATGGAAGCCAGAATGGAAGTTGGTGAATTTGAAGAGGAAATTCAGTGGAATTTTCATTTCTGATAGCATCTGGCATGAGATTGTTTGTAATCAGATGTGGGCAATAATTTTTGCAGGGGAGGCCACTCCATGAATTTTGGAAAATCGTCCAGGCCCCTAGAAGGGAAAGAGCCTCAGGCAGAAGGGGCAGAGCTGGGGAAGAGGAAGAGAGAGTGAGACAGACAAAGAGAGAGACTTTGTGTATGTCTGTATGTGATATAGAGACTAACAGATTGTGTGCATGAGGCAGAATGTGTGACACAGATTGTGTGTGTGAGTGTGGCACAGGGACTGGGTGTGAGACAGACTATGGGTTTGGGTGTGTGACAGTGTGAGTGCGTGTATGGGAGAGACAGCGAGAGCGAGAGAGCAAGCTGGCTGCTGGAGAAAGCTTAGGAATTGCCTCTTTAAGAAGAACTCAGTCACCATTCATATCTCAGACTAGAGCAGCTCTCCGGTGTGTCCCTCTCCCAGACTCCTGCTCTGCAGAGATGGGGTTACTGGGACCCTGACATCAGCGCTCCCCTCCTGTTGTCTCTCTCCTCCTCCATTCTGCACAGCCAGCTTGGCTGCAGGATGGAGCAAAGTGTGTGTGTGTGTGTGTGTGTGTGTGTGTGTGTGTGTGTGTGTGTGTGTGTGTGTGAGAGGGGGCAGATGAACACACGCTGGCAGCTGTAAATATGCACGCTCTGCTAATCAGCTGGGCAGGCCAGATACAAATGTTAAGCAGGTTGGATGCAGCCCCCGGGCTGTATTTTGCCCACTTCTGCTTTTAACAAACACTAGCTAATGGTTTTTCAGAAGTTAACTCCTCCTCAACCTAAAAAGACCGTTGAGATCAATGCATCAGACATGATTCAATAGAAATGTCCCACAATTACCTCCAGCCTTATTAAATACTCCAAGAATGCAATTGGCGTCCCAAAATCTTGCCCCTGTATAGCAGCATAAGCTTCACAATGGGTTTGTTCTAACTTCACTCATACCAATGGTTCCAGTTGTAGAACAGTAGAAGTAAAAAGCCAATGAGCATCATGTACAGATTCCTAGCATGCATATTCCGGGATGAACAAACTCTCTGTAACCTTTGGCTTACCATCGCTCCATGTGTTTGCCACTAAAATTACTACTGTCATCACCAGTCCAATGTCAGGATGACAACAAGTGTCTTTTATTGTGTGGCCATTAAATCATGTCTGCTGCAGCCAAGTGCAGATACCTTGTAAATACCTTATAAATACTTTAATAGATCCAGCTGAACTCTCATTTTTTCCTGGAAGGAATGCTCCTATGTTATAATATGTTTTCCCCTTCTAACTGCAGTATGAAAAGAGAGAGGGCACTCCTGTCCCCCAGAAGATGAGAAGATTCTAATGGAAGCTACAATGGAACATTTGTGGGGAAAATTGGCTGTGTGTTTGAATTCAAAACAAATTTCAGTTCAGTCGTATTTTCTTATTGTAAACATTTGAGCACACGAGCTTTTCTAGCATGAAAACTCCTGACCCCATGATTTTTTTTTTTACTTCACATATTCACTCAAGTAAATTTTGGTCAGGCAGCATAGTATATGGAAAGAGTTCTGGGCTAGGAGTCAGAATAGCTGGGTTCTGTGACCTACTCTGCTACTGTCACGTCATCTTGGTTTCCTATTTACCTGTCTTGCCTAATTAGATCGTAAATTCTTAGGGAGAAGGGACTGTTTTGTGGTAGGTGTTTGCACAGCACCTACCACAATGATCTTGTTTGGACCTCTGATCTTGTGTGGACCTCTAGGCGATAGTGTAATATACATAAAAATAGTAAAAAGCATAATATGTGGTGATCATCAGAGTGGGTTGAAAATTTGCCAGTCAAATATAGAACATTTGCACTGTATTGTTTGGTTACATAAGTCCTCCAGTTAGGAAGAAGTAACAATGTCATGTGACTTGTATAATGTCTAGTCAGAGTGGCATAAATTCTGGGTGTATATCCAATTGCAAACAACAGGTTACTTGCAGAACTATTTGCTGAAGAAATTCACAAATTAACATCTACTACATCTGAGAATTTTATGATCTTCCCAAGCAAATTATTATCTGGAAAAATAAGATGAAATTCACTGCATGAATTATTTGTTTTGACTGACGCACATGAAGCTATGGCGGCTGCAATCCTGCCTCATTAGAAAACCAGGCTGCAAGGAGCTCATGCAAGAAGAGTCCACACTGGTCAGCCAGCCATCACAGACTCCCTTCAATGCAACAGAGTAAGTAGCTAGTGAGGTACATAGCAAATCTAAAAGGGCTACAACCAATGTAGGAGGCTGAATCTACTGTTCCCTCTCCTTCATTCATGATAGTAGGTGACTATATGTCATCACAAAACTCGAGTTCTCAGGCTTTGCTGTGTTTGATAAGATTAGTTGGGGTTGGTCCTGCTTCGAGCAGGGGTAGGACTAGATGACCTCCTAAGGTCCCTTCCAACCCTAATAATCTATGATTCTAAGATTAGACTCCCTCAGGAAATGCCAGGATCACATCGCCCCTCACTGACAAGAAGACACGCCAGGAGTGCAATGCGATTATACTTCAGGACATGAAAAATAATTTCTGTATCTGAAACTTTAGGGACAATGGAAGCTGGCAGCATGTAGTTACCTGAGCTGGATTTCTGACCCACCTCTTGCAAAGACTGCAGTGAGATCTTTAACCATAATGAGTGGCCAGAATCTTGGTTTAACATCTTATCTATAAGCCTCCTGGCACAAACTGGAGCTTGGCATAGGGCCATTTCTTGCTAAACAGTGTCACTGCACTGCTGGCAAGATGCACGTTCCCTTTGCAGAGTGGTTAAAGATAATCATTGGCAGGATTATGCATAGGCTGTTGCTAGGTGGCAATGCACCTTAAACAAAGAAATATTACAGGTCATGGATTCCTGCAAATCACATTTAAGCTTGTGAAGTCCATCTTATCCAAAGGCTTAAATTGGATTAGTTATTTTTAAACCTTGCAGAAGGAGCATTAAAAATGTGCTTTTCATGCAAGTAGCTATAGACAATTCCTGCCTTAGGGCCTGGGTTGGCTCTTTCGTAATTCTCTTCTTTCTCCAGTTACTGCCCCATCCCAATTGAAGAAGGGAAAAAAATAGTTTCCACCTCACCAACCTGGCCTTTTCCACATGGCATCTATAGAAACCATTCAAACTGGGCTTTGCTTGCTTTCTTAAAACCCTGGGATTTAGCTGCTCTGCTTTGCTCAGGGACCAACAGGTTTCTAAGATTTTATTTACAGCTGCTCATTCAGATCATTAGTGAAATGGCTGTAATAAAGCAACTCTTGTTGGGATGGCAGCTGAATACAGATCCCTAGCAATTGTTGCATCTTTAAGAAACATGCCCCATATTCAAGATTTGTGTGTTAATTTAGCAATCATAAAAATGAAGGACTAAGCAGAGTGGCTTGGAGACTGCCCTATACCCTGCTACCCAGTTCTGCTTATGCACCTCAATCCTGCCTGCAGCAGCCCTACTATGCCAGTCTTTGGTTCCTCTGTACAACTTGGGCAACACGAGTAAATGCTACTCTGCATCCAGCCTGCAGGTCTTTTGCTCTGCACCCATCAATTAATTCTATTAAGCACAAAGTACCAAGGACTTGGTGGGGTTACCGAGGACTGGGATAAAACCATGTGCCCATTTGATCACAACTAATATTTGACCTTAAGGCTCCAAAGGTGGAAGGTGAATCTGTGAGCAGCGCTGCGTCGCCATATCTGCTCTCACCCTTCAAGATGAAAAGTTTTAAAACAGAGCAAGATTCTTTTATCTATACAGTAGTGTCACATGTACCTAATTAACACAACCCTGGAGCCCTTGCTTAAGCAAAACGCCCACTGAAAACAATGGGAGCTTAGTCTAAGGACTCTAGAATCAGGCTCTTTATATATCATACAACTAGAAGATTTACGTGGCATTGCTTGGGTCCTTCAGGGCAGGCGACCGGGGATATGGGAGGTGTAGGAGTCAGGCTTGGGTGTGAGAAGGGGCTCAGGGCAAAGGATGGGGATGCAGGATTTAGGACAGGAGCTGAGGGGTAGGTGGGGACAACTGGTGGCTGAGCCCTGAGTGGCAGGGGTTATGCCATCTGGCCACCGGCTGCCTCCCATCATCATTTGGGAGTATAACTTGCTTCCTCATGCTTGCTGCCCCCTGTGGTCATTCAGAAGTATAACTGTCCCTGCTATTACAGCCCTCTATTTCTGTTTGATGAGAAACAATTTCATTCCACACACAACCCATTGTCCTGGCACAACCAAAGCTTTACCTCGCTTTAAGTTACGATAAGAGGAAGCTGCATAACAAATTTGGTGGTCCTACCTCTTACCATTTAGGAGGAGTTCTTGAACAAACAGACTCCCAGATGGACTGATGGTCAGACAGAAGCATATACTCAAATATATGGTAGATGATAAGAACATAAAATAAAAATGGCCATGCTGGGTCAGACCAAAGGTCCATCTAGCCCAGTATCCTGTCTGTTGACAGTGGCCAATGCCAGATGCCCCAGAGGGAGTGAACAAAACAGGGAATCATCAACTAATCCCTCTCCTGTCACCTATTTCCAGTCTCTGACGGATGCTAGGGACACTATTCCTACCCATCCTGGCTAATAAGTATTGATAAATCTATCTTCCATGAATTTATTTAGTTCTTTCTTGAACCCTGTTAAAGTTCTATTCTTCATAACATCTTCTGGCAAGGAGTTCTAAGGCTGAGCATGTGCTGTGTGAAGAAAAACTTCCTTTTGTTTGTTTTAAACCTGCTACTTATTAATTTCATTTGATGACCCCCTAGTTCTACGGTTACGGGAACAAGTCAATAACTTTTCCTTATTCACTTTTTCTACACCACTCATGCTTGTATAGACCAGTGCTGGGCAAAATCCTCCAGATCACTATCCAAACCCTCTGCCCCAGGTGACAACTCCCTCCCAGACCCTGTACTTCCTCCTACACCCATCCCTCAGGCCACAATCCTCTCCTACACCCATACCCCTCCCTGACCCTACACCCCAATCCCTGACCCAGGTCACAACCGCTTCCTTCACCCAAACACCCTCTGAGACCTCACACCGTCCCCTAAACCTCAGTCCCTTACCCCGTGAGCCATTCTTCACCCAACCTCCACTGTAGACCTTCTACCCACCTCCACAGAAAAGTGCAGCCCTTGACCATTTACCCAAAATCTTGGAGTGGCCCCCCACCAAAAATTATTGTCCACCCCGGTATAGACCTCTATCATATCTCCCCTTAGTCTCCTCTTTTCTAAGCTGGAAAGTTCCAGTCTTTTTAATCTCTCTGCAGATGGGACCTGTATCAAACCCCAATAACTTTGTTGCCCTTTTCTGAACCTTTTCCAATGCCAATATGTCTTTTTTGAGATGAGGTGACCACATTTGTACACGGTATTCAAAATGTGAGCGTATCATGGATTTATATAGCGGCAATAAGATGTTCTCTGCCCTATTTTCTATCCCTTTTTAAATCATTTCTAATATTCGGTTTTCTTTTTTCACATTGAGTGGATGTTTTCAGAGAACTATCCACAGTGACTCCAAGATCTCTCTCTTCAGTGGTTATAGCTAAATTAGTCCCTATCATTTGGTATGTATAGTTGGGATTATTTTTTCCAATGTGCATTACTTAACATTTATCAACATTAAATGTCATTTGCCATTTTGTTGCCCAATCACTTAGTTTTGTGAGCTCTTTTTGAAATTCTTCACAGTCTGCTTTAGACTTAACTATCTTGAGCAGTTTAGTATCATTTGCAAATTTTGCCACTTCACTGTTTACCCCTTTCCAGATCATTTATAAATAGGTTCAATAGACTTGATCCCAGAACAGACCCTTGGGGGACACCCCTAGTTAAATCTCTCCATTCTGAAAACTTACCATTTATTTTTACCCTTTGTTTCCTGTCTTTTAACCAGTTATCAATCCACGAGAGGACTTCCCCTCTTATCCCATGACAATTTACTTTACTTAAGAGCCTTTTGTGAGGGACCTTGTCAAAGGCTTTCTGGAAACCTAAGTACACTATATCCACTGGATTCCCCATGTTTGTTGACCCTCCCCCCCCCCAAAGAATTCTAGTAGATTAGTAAGGCATAATTTTCCTTTACAGAAACTATGTTGACTTTTCCCCAACAAATTATGTTCATCTATGTGTCTGACAGTTCTGTTCTTTATTATAGTTTTAACCAATTTGTCCAGTACTGAAGTTAGACTTCCCAGTCTGTAATTGCCAGGATCACCTCTAGAGTCCTTTTAAAATATTGGCATCACGTTACCTATCTTCCAGTCATTAAGCACAGAAGCTGATTTAAAGGACAGGTTACAAACTACAGTTAATAGTTCTAAAATTTCACATTTGAGTTCTTTCAGAACTCTTGGGTGAATGCCATCTGGTCCTGGTGACTTGTTACTGTTAAATTTATCAATTGGTTTCAAAACCTCTTCTAATGACATCTCAATCTGGAACAATTCCTCAGATTTGTCATCTAAAAAGACTGGCTCAGGTTTGGGAATCTCTGTAACATCCTCAGCCATTAAGACGGAAGCAAAGAATTCATTTAGTTTCTCCACAATTACCTTATTGTCTTTGAGTGCTCCTTTGGCATCTCGATCGTCCAGGGACCCCACTGGTTGTTTAGCAGGCTTCCTGCTTCTGATGTACTTAAAAAACATTTTGCTATTAATTTTTTGAGTTTTTGGCTAACTGTTCTTCAAACTCCTTTTTGCCTTATTATATTTTTATACTTAATTTGACAGAGTTTATGTTTCCTCACTAGAATTAAACTTCCACTTTTTAAATGATTCCTTTTTATCTCTCATTGCTTCTTTTACTTGGTTTTTAAGCCATGGTGGCATTTTTTGGTTCTCTTACTATGTTTTTTAATTTGGGGTATACGTTTAAGTTGGGTCTTTATTATGGTGTGTTTGAAAAGTTTCCATGCTTCTTGCAGGGATTTTACTTTTGTCACTGTACCTTTTAATTTCTGTTTAACTAACTTCATTTTTGTGTTGTTCCCCTTTCTGAAATTAAATGCTGCAGTGTTGGTCTGCTGAGGTGTTTTTCGTACTACAGGATGTTAAATTGTATTACATTATGGTCATTATTTCCAAGTGGTTCAGTTATATTTACTCCTTGGACCAGATCTTGCGCTCCACTTAGGACTAAGAATTGCCTCTCCCCTTGTGGGTTCATAGTCACTATCACTATCCTGGTCAGATGGTCGATAATATGTCCCTACTACAATATTCTTATTATTAGGGCATAGAATTATTATCCATGGAGGTTGTATGCAACATTTTAGTTCATTTGAGATTTTTACTTCATTTGATTCTACATTTTTTTCTCAGGTATAGTGCGCCATTCCCCCTCCAGCACGACCTGTTCTGCCCTTCTGATATATTTTGTAGCCTGGTAAGACTGTATCCCCTTGATTTTCCTCATTCCACCAAGTTTCTGTGATACCTATTATAACAGTATCCTCCTTTAAAACTAAGCACTCTAGTTCACCCGTCTTATTACAGGTTGGACTTCCAAAAACTGGGACTCCCTTATTTGGCAACATCCATGGTCTAGCAGGACCACAGATGTTTGTGGACCCAGGAGTCCTGGCTGGGAGCCCCAGTGGCAAGAGAGCTGGCGGCTTGGAACCACTGGGGCTGGAGGCAGACACAGCAGACTTGGTAGTGGAGATGGGGCGGGGATGTGGTAGCCCTAGCTGCCCCAGTAGCAGGACCAGGGCTGGGGATGTGACAGCCATGATAGTCTGGGCTGCTGGGAGTGCAGGGGGGAGTATCTAGGGCCAGCAGTGGAGAGGGGAGGCGAGCTGGGAGGGCCAGTAGCAGGGGACCTCCCATTGTCCGGCAAATTCCCTTGTTCGGGACTAGTCAGGTCCCAAGGGTGCTAGACCAGAGAGGTCCAACCTGTATTTAGACTTCTAGCATTTGTGTATAAGCACTTTAAAAATTTGTCACTATTTATCTGTTTGCCATTTCCTGATGCGTTAAATTGTTTTTCATTTGATTGTTTCTCATCTGATCTTACCCATATTTTATCATATTCCATCCTCTCCTCCTGACTAGAACATAGAGAATCTTTATTAATAGACCCTCTCCTAAGAGGTGTCTCTGTCCGATCCATGTGCTCCTCCACACTTGTCAGCTTTCTCCCAGCCCTTAGCATTAAAAGGGTCGTACAGCAGTTTTTAAACTAAGTGCCATAAATCTTGTTCCGTTTTGGTTTAGGTGGAGCCCATCCTTCTTGTATAGGCTCCCCCATCCCAAAAGTTTCCCCAGTTCATAATAAATCTAAAACCCTCCTCTCTACACCACCATCTCATCCGCACATTGAGACTCTGAAGCTCTGCCTGCCTACCTGGCCCTGCATGTGGAACTGGAAGCATTTCAGAGAATGCTACCATAAAGGTCCTAGATTTCTATCTCTTTCCTAGAAGCCTAAATCTGGCCTCTAGAACCTCTTTCCTACCCTTCCTTATATCATTGGTACAGCATGTACCATGACCACCGGTTCCTCCCCAGCACTACACATAAATCTATTAGATCTCTTGAGCGATCTGCAACCTTCGCACCAGGCAGGAAAGTCATTACAAACCCAGCTATCTATCTTTCTAATGATCAAATCCCCCATTACTAACACCTGCCTTTTCCTAATGACTGGAGTTTCCTCCCCCAGAGAGGTATCCTCAGTGAGAGAGGATACCACAACATCATCTGGAAGGAAGGTGACAACTACAGGATGGTTTCTCTCTGCTCCAGTTGAATATTCTACTTCCAACACTGGCTAAATGTGCTAGTAAAAAATAAAAGTAGCAATCTCAGCAAGACTTATTCAAAAATTTATTAGTGTTTCAGGAAAAATAATAGCAGTGTGAAAAGATACAGAGCTTTGCCTAAATCCTTAGGCAATCTTTATAAGCTTATTTGGCTGTAAAGTCTACATGAAATAGAACTAGTATGTTTTTCTCCCAGAGAACTGGAATTTAAGGAAAGGTTTTTGTAATTACTATGTTTCAGAACTTAATTTTTAAGATAGGACAGCATTTTTGTGGGGCAATGAGTTATTTATATATTTTCTAGTAGGCATTTTGCTTTTCCCAGTTTCTCTTATGGATGATTTTTTTTAAGAGGCAAAGCTTAAGAGAAACATTCAGGCCTTGGTTTTTTAGTTAAGTCAACTTTGCAAACAGTAGGTTAGGGAGGACTGCTGATGCAAGTATCATATGGTCTCTAAGGTGACGGTAGATTTTTTTTTAATGGACTTCACAAAGAATTAAGGCTATGTAGATGACTTGACAACATATTATCAGATAAACACACCTACTTGTTAGACATGAAAGAAGGTTGACAATAAATAAATGATTTGTGCTGTCAATAACATTATGGAACCGTATAAAACTATATTTACGTTGCTTTAAACAACAAAAACATACTAGTGGCATGAATATATACAACACAGGTCATGACATACGTTTAAATTACCATAGCCAGCAGTGTTTGGTTTTTAAATGGAGACAATATAATAAATAGAAATGTTAAATATTTACAATAATAGCATATGTGGAATCAGTAGATGAACACAGAAGATCTTCACACAGAGGAAAAAAATGTTATGCCATATACAAAACCCCCCATCCCCTGAAAAAAATAAAGAAATGTTCATTGAATTAACAAGATGGAGGAATATATACTTCTCCCCATGAAGAATGAATGACTAAAAGTAAATTGTATGCATGCTGAGGTGATATGTTGACTAAGACATTCAAGAGTGTATATATATCGTTATATATTTGATTCTCATTATATGTTTGATTCAACTTTAATGAGAAAGAGACCTTAATAGAGTTAGGTAAGAATATTAACTTGGTAGTCATGGCTGGGTTCTCTTTTTGGTTTGAGTTTGTCCTCTAGGTTTCGTCTATACTGCCGGTTTTGCTGGCAGTGAGTATGCAAATGAGGCGCAGATTAGCATATCACTGCACCCCATTTGCATAATTTATGCACACCATTTTTGCACCAAAAAAAGTAGTATGGACCTTTTTTTTGCGCAAAACCCCTGTTTTCCGCAAGAGCCTAATGCTTCTCCGGGAGGATCTTGCAAAAAATGGGGTTTTTGTAGGGGAAAAAAAAGTCCACACTACTTTTTCCCCCCCGCAAAAACCCTTTATGCAAAACCAGCGTGCATAAATTATGCAAATGAGGCACAGTAATACGCTAATCCATTCATCATATGCATACTCACTGCCAGCAGTGTAGAAGTAGCCTTACTATGCTTATGCATCATCATGGGGCAGTGGGATGCTCATGAGGAGTTTGCAATGAGGGAGACTGGAGACTTTCCCTATGACATCACCAGCAGCAAGACACTTTGTTTTGGAGAAAAGAGGATGCCCTTAAAAGCAAACCTTTGGAAGTGGTATATGGGAATTGACACTAGCTGGGGCAGTACAGTCCCTCTGACTGGCACCCTCTGTGTGTGAGCCACAGGCCACCACTGCTGGGACTCGATCAGTCATCTTGTCCACATACTAGAAGGAACTTGCCTGCTCCTCAAGGGTTCGTGGCCTGATCCGATTCTCCAATGAGGTTAGAGGAGTTTTATCAGAGGGTTTAGTGGGAGTAGGATTGGGGCCCTTTTTCTTCAAGAGGTTGATGGCTGCATAACGGGGTAACTCTTCAGATTAATGGCTGTTCCTTGCCCTCCCACCCCAACCAAGGAGATTTACCCCCATGACTTCTATTAAGAATAATGCCCAAGATTCTGCCACAGGATATATGCACAAAGCTCCCACTGAATACACTGGGAGCCTCCTACACGGATCCAGAAGCGGAATGTGACTCAGCGAGATTTAGGGCTAAATCCCAGGTGAGGCTAATCACGTCCATGCCCACAAAGCAACAAAGACGTATGTCAGTTTCCTGTGGAAGTTCAGTGCACCAACCTGCCTTCGCGACACTGGTGATTTGACTCTAGGCATCCTGAAGCAAAAGGCCAGTGCTCAGATCCTCAATGTGATACGGTCTTCCAAGAATGATCAAACTTCCTTTATTGGATACTAAAGACCCCACCCATCTTTGCCTTTGGAGGTGACAGCCAATGGCTTAAGAATAACATCCCAGGATGGGTGTTTACAACTTGAAGATCACAATTGCATATGGGGATAAGAAAGGATGCTCCCTAGCATCTCACCCTAATGTTAAATCACTCCGGAAGATTCAGCTCGCCAAACCCCTCTCATCAATCTATATTTCACTTATTCTGTAGGGTTTGGAGGTCACTACCCAGTGTGCTAGTTTTAAAAAGAAAGTGAACCTCTCACAAGCCCATAGTCATTTCTGGCACTTTGATAAACTATGGCCTGTGGCCAGCTTTAGAACACCAAGTCTCTACAGCCCTGCAAAGCCCATGATGCTGCTTTCAAAGACAATAGATGGGCTAGATTTTCAATAGGCCCTAACAATACCCACAAAGCTTAAGGATACACCAGCTGTTTTTGCCTAAGCCTCACATTTTGGGTTGCCCACAAGTGGGATGCTGCTGTAGCAAATGCTCCACTGGGAGCACAGCTGCAGGTTCTAAAAAAGGATATGCCTAGGAACTTTGGAGGGCTGTGGAAAAAGTGCTCATTCTGATGCTAAGCTGGTCATAATGGCCAAACTGACTTGTCTGGCAGCTGGCTACTTAGGCTCATGACATCATGGAGTAACTGGATAAATAAAGTTAAGCAGTGGTTAAAATACATACAAGGGGGCACTTAAGTTAGGCAGACAGGAACAATGGCTCAGGACTTATGATAAAATGACATAGCTTAAAGTAGCAAGCTCCCTGTGCAATAAACTGGACATTTATTTCATTTGAGTGTCACAACAGCCCACTTTGAACTCTTTCATTCACGGCCATGGGCAGAGATAAGATGCCTTTGGAACTCCGCCATCTGCTTGGCGATTGCCCTGTAAGCTTAGTGGAGCTACTGAGCTGTGAATGGCCTAAGTAATATCTGGCTGGGCTCTCCCTGACCCCTTTCTCCAACCAAAAGAAAAATAAAATCGCAAACAATATCCATGTGTTCTGTTGTTTTGAAAGGGGGAAGGATTTAACATTTTTGTCTCACCCACTCATTATGTGAGTGTCAAGTTCTCGGAGTATAATCAATAGCTCAGAACCACTGCTCTCTCTCTGCTAATCTATACGCTATCACGGAAGTCCACATATCCCACAATGCCCTGTGCTTCACATCACCCCTCTGAATGGTAAAGATTTTGGAATGTCCATAGATAAAAAGATGGACTCAATGGAGGAAGTTTTGGTGGAGGGGGAGGGTTGGGTAGGTGCTTCCTTTCACCTTCGGATGTCGGAAAAGTCGGACAGTTCATCTGCCCGCTCAATGATCCCGTGTACTCCTTTGGGGCTGTGAGCTCCAGCTTTAACACGGGGGTGGGTGTTCGAGTGAGCCCGGTTGCCTCTCTCCCCCTTGGCAGCTCGTGAGCTCTCTCTTTGGTCAGACTCGGGATATACCAGTATGTCCCCGCGGCTGCTAGAAGTTTTGGTGGCTTCACCTGGCTTCCTCTCAGGACCCAGTGTGGAGTCGCTGTGCACGGCTGAGGTGCAGAAGCTCAGGATGGAGCAGAGGCTTCCCCAGTTCTGTTCACACTGGGCCTGAATGCTTCTGGTGATAGCCTTTTTCACTTCGTCCCCGCACGTGAGCAGGATGTTTACCAGGTCGACATACGGTCTGGAGGTAAATCAGACAGCAGAAGGGGAAGTTAAAAGAGAATCACGTTTTAAGATGCAAGGAGGTTATACATCAGCAAGTGTGTGAGAGATTACCACGCCTCATTCTTCCCTTGTTTACCCTACAGCACCTGCATGGGGGCTACCTGTGTTTGCCAGCTAGTGGCCAGATGCTATGGAAAACTTAAATGGAGGACAGCAGTTCCCTCACCTGGCAGCCACACTTGCTGAGTGTTTATATCCTGCCTGTTACTACAACTGAGACATGAGTCCTTCGGCAGCACCTCCAGCAGGTGAGCACTAATGTCCCCAACATTCCCCCCGCAAGCTGCATTAGGCATGACTTCCACAGTGACATAGCTAGTTGGGTTACAACAGGCAGCAGATACAGAAGGCTGAATTATCCAGTGGACAGAACAAGGGGATAGGAATCAAGAGACCAGAGCTGCTGCTTGAATGGAATCAACAGTGCTAATGCATTTAAGTACAAAAAAAGTGGACAATTATATGGTATCTGTTCAGTCAGTTTCATGCTTTAGAGGAGGAGTCAAGATGAACTTTGTACCCACTGCCCATTCTCCCTAGTATCCCTCCATCAGCACCACATTGATATGGGCTGGCCAATGGAAGGGACCTGAAGCAGATGGGAGGGTGTCAGGGGTTAGTCTCCTCCCAGAGCTGTCTGGGGTGGAGGCTTAGAATTCACATAACAGGGCTTGCAGCTCCTGGCCCTGCTGCTAATCAGTTGCCTGGCAGCTGCAAGCCTTTTGAATAGCAGCAGTTGAAAGGGCATGTGCATCTCTGGCCCCCAGGAAATGCTCTAGGGCAGGGCTACTCAACATGTGGCCCATGGGCCACATGCGTCCTGTGGCCCATTTGTTTGCGGCCCACGGTGCAGTTTGGGTTGATATGCATTTAATAGTTACATTCCTGGACTGTCATTGCTCACTAAAAATGCTGTCATATGGGTGGAAATTGGGTAAATATTGCATTTTATTAATATCAACAGACCTGACTTAAATGGGGCCTGTGTGTTGTGTAGTCTTGCCTTAATCTTTGTATTCATGCCCGTCAGTGTGAAAGAAGCTATTTGCATATACATTTCCATGTATATGCAACCACACTTAAGTTGTGGCCCTCGGCATGTGTTGTGGGTATCATTGTGGGCCCCGGCCTTCCAAAGTTGAGTAGCCCTGCACTAGGGGCTGGGAACTGCCATGCAGACCAGATCAAAGACATAGGCGGGCCAGATCTGGCCCACTGGTTTACATCAGGGTGGGCAAAAGCCTCTCAATCACTTGTTTCGCTCAGGGAGGAATTTCCCCATGAACAGCATTGTGCAAAGGGCTAGGTATTGGCCTAGGCCTAGGGTTTATCACTTTCATTTGCCTTCATCTGAAGCTTCATGTTTCTGCCTTTGGTGGGAGTGGGATCAATGGACCACTGATTTAATTCTATGTAACTAGGAGTCCACCTTGAAAGCATATTATCCAGACTTAATTTGTTCCATTTCTTTGGAAATGAGGTCACAGAGGATCTAAATAGTGAACCTTTTCCCCCACCCAACTGAGGCAGATAACAAGAGGATTCCTGCTGCTTCATGACAAGAGACTCAAAGCCTTTGGACTAGCCTGAGAGCGCAGGCAGAATATTTATCACACTTGGCACCCATCCACTGCCCAGGAAAAACTATCAATTGTCTGTAATTTTAATTTGAGTCACATAGTCACATCCTGTGGCATTGCATTCACATGATACAACATGGCCAGTGAATGGATGATGCCCAACTTACTTAGCAAAATATCAGGGAGGGCAAGAAATATTTAAGAATACTTCCAGGAGCATGTCTAGCTGTACCACGAATAGGTGTCAATAGGACAGACAACATTTCAGCTTTTAGCAGGCAGGCTGGGAGAGCCCAGAAGAGCAACACAGTTAGAGAAGTCTCTAGTCAAAGGAACCACCTGAATTCTAACTTTAGCATTTTCCAGGGTCCCAATTCAGCCTTCGTAATGGCAGCTCCATTGATTTCAGCAGTGTGCCCAGCCCCCTTACACCAGGGTTGAATCTGGTGCTGATATCTTCTGTGGAGACCAGATGTGCATAGTTTAGGGTGCTGGTTAAGCCCTGTACGTGAAGCTCTTTACTTCTATCATGCAAAACAGATCAGAAGAGGTAACAAACTAGGAGAGCAAAGTGGATAAATATACTAAGATTTTACTGTGTTGTTAAATTTAAATTTGTATGAAATCATTAATCTCTGAGGTTGCTACTTCGTTGAAGGAGAGAGTTTAAAGGAATAAAGAATCCATCTTTGGATTTTTAACTAGGTTGGTTTGCTATTGGGACTTTTTAAAAAAAGATATTTGGTGCATAACAAGTCCTGGAAGTGCACCTGGAAATGTTGACCATTTTCACCATCGTAATACAAAATAGATCCAAACCCCAGACTGGTCCCCAAAAGGGGTCCTTACTGCCACAAGATGTGTTTTGTTTACACATGAAGAGAAAATGGTAAAAATAATATGACACATCTGCTCATTTTGGAAGTAAAGGAGGAGGGTGGTGAGAATAAGCATCAATGTTTTTTGGTCTAAGTTTTGTCTTATCTGAAACAGGAATTGTGAAAGGACAGGATATGTTCTTTGGTACACACATCAAATGAGCCAGTGAGACTTTTACTGATATCCATTAAAAAAAATTGGACTTTGACTCTACAAAAAACATCACCTGAAAAATAGGGATGTTAGCGATTAGTCAACTATCCAATAAGCAAATGCTTATCAGATAGTAGAGTAGCCACTTGACTAATTGCTTCCCCCCACCCCCTTGTTGCCTCTATTAGAGAGAGGCAGCAAGGGGGAGGGAAGGAGCAGGAGGGAACTGGCTTAAAGCTTGTCCATCCCCCCACCATCTCCGCAGGGGGCAGGAGAGGCAGAGGCATAGTGGGGACCCGGCACAAACAGGGACTGTATCAGTCCCTGCTGGCGTCGGTCCCCACTGCCAGCGCTTCTGCTTTTGAAATGTACAAGAGCCCATCGGCCTCTTGAATATTTCAAAAGCAGGAGTTCTGCAGGGAGCACAGGGTGAGTAGGGACTCAAGCAGTCCCTGTTCCATGGCCTGCCCTCTCCGCTGCGAACAGGGGATGGTCCAGCACCAGCCCCTGTTCGTGGCACACAGGACGGTCCGCCATAAACAGGGGCTGCTGGACTCAGCGCTAGCCGGGACCGAGCAGTCCTAGCTCACACTGATCGTTGCGCCTCATCATTTTAAATGTAATAAAATCCCAGCCGGCTCCTGGAGCTACTTCCATTGCAGCTCTGCACAGCAGTGCTTATCAACTAATCGTATAGTCGATAAACATCCTTACTTAAAAAATGGTGGCAAAGTTTTCCTGGTATAGCTCTGAGGAGTGCTTCTTCCCCATTCCTCCTTTACTTCCCACTCTCTTCATCCCACATGCTATCCTGCATACAGGATAGCTGCCTCGTGTTTTACTCAGGTCATGAGGAGTCAAAAGACTTGGGTGTATTCCCAGTTCTGCCTCCCACTTGCAGATTGCCTCTAGGCATATCGCTAAGTCCAAAATTTTCAAAACTTGTCCTGATTTGAGAAGTCTCTATTTTGGGAACCCAACCTGGAATAGGCAGGGTCTGATTTTAAGAGACACTGAGTATTCACAGTGGTAAACGAGCTTAGCTCAGGCCTGCACAACTCGGAAAGTGGCGAGGGCCATATTATTCCAAAGAAAACAGCTACGGGCTGCAAGTAAGAAAAAAAACAAAACAAAACAAACCCGCGCATGTCGGGCATACATGCTTCATACCGGCTTCAGCACGCAACCACAGGAGGCACCACCAGGCTTCCGTCCAGTGCCCAGCCGGAAAATCAGAAAATACCAGACACTGCACATGTACAATATTTTCTGAATTTTTTTAGAAAATACCGTAAATACCAGACTGTCCGTTAGAAAACCGGACACCTGGCAACCCTAGCTGCAAGGGTAGGTTGGGGGTGGGAATACTTTATTAAGAATTTGTCAATTAAATCAGGCCTGCACAACATATAGCTCCCAATGCCCTTACCTTCTCCTCTTCCAGCATCACCCTGCCCCCCTCCCACTGACACCTCCCCTCCTGCCCTTTTCCTCATTGTCTCCACTTGGCCCCCTGGCATTTGTCTCTCCTGCACCCTGTCCCTTGATGCCTTCCCCTTTCTCCTGACCTGCTCCCTCCCCTCAGCACAAACCCCTTCCCCTCTCCTACTTGGCTTCTGCCTTCCAGTCTGCGGGGCTGCCTGAGACTTTTTGAATCTGGCGGTCGCCAGCCGTGACGTCACGACGCCACATCACACCAGTGTCCTGGTGTCTGCCAGTGTCCTGCCCTCTGGTGTCTGCCAGTGTCCTGCCCTCCAGCCCGGCAGCGAGAATCACCACACTTCCCCCTCCCTGGCAGTGCTCCGCTCCTCCGCCCGGCCGGCGGATTCGATGGGGCCGTGCCGCCCGTAGTCGTCATTGGCCGCATGTGGCCCGCGGGCCGTATGTTGTGCAGGCCTGGCTCAGCTGAACAGGCTGGAGAGGTACTAAGTTAGGGAGCCAAAAACAGGCCACTTTGGAGAGATTTGGGCTTCCTCATTTTACAGAGTGGATATCACTGACTCACCTTGACAAAATACTCTGTTCTTATGGCACTTCTCAACTACTCATCTATGGGGCTCAAAAGTTTTATTTGTAGACAAGCACCTGACAATTTACAGCCCATTAATGCAGATCCTGAAATACCAGTGCTGATGTGAATGTGACACATTGCTTCCCCTCACTGCCCCAGAAGAAACCCAGCACACTGGTGCCTCCCCAATACTCTATCCCCTATCACCATGATAGGGACCAGAAATGGCAATGCAAAAACTACCATGAAGACACCAGCCATGCTGTTGATCCTAGCCGCAGGAAGGCCTATGCTCATGGAAGGAAATGTGAACTGTGTTCACTTTAACAAAGTGTAATTAATGATGGAGTAAATTTATATCACAGCTGCACTCTCCTTAAGTGTAACTTGGAGTTTAAGGGTGGGATTTTCAACAGAACATGAGACTGGAATTTTCAAAGATGTTGGTGCTTAAGAGTACAACATGGACACTTACTTTGAAAGCTGACTGGCTCATTTCACCTCATGTTTCCTCATCTGTAATGATACTGACCTCCTTGGTAAAGTACTTCAGGATCTTCTGACGAAACGTGTTATAGAAGAGCAGGGTTTTATTATGTCATTGGCTCTGGGTTTATGCAGGTTGGTTATTCATACATACCCCCAGTTCCTTATAGAAGATGAGCAGTGGTTATTTTTCTGCCTGTGGCTGAGTATCCCTCTTTCTATCTGCAGAAAAGTATTCCTGTTTTTTTTTTTTTTGCACCAGCAAAATAAGGGTGGGCACAGCCCATAGTAATCTGGGCCTGATTTATTCCTGCAATTGGTAGTTTAGATGTGTTGCTACTAAGACCATACCAGCCATTCATTGCAGGTGCAAACTGTACTCCCATAAGAGGGGAAATACCAAAAATCTAGATTCTGATGTTCCATTTTGCATGCCGAGTGTCCCTTTACACTTCCTTGGCAAGCATACAGGATTGATGCGAACCAGGAGCATGGGAGCTTTTCTTCATGAAACTCAAGTCAGGTTCTGTGACTAACATCAACAAGATGCTTTAGGAATTTGAATACTTTGGAATTTTATAAAGCAAGTCTGAAATGGACTGCAATTAATCTTCATGCAAGATTATATTGTTTGGCAAGTATGACGTGTCATTTCTGTGACTATATTTACCTAGTGTAAATACCATCTTAACCACTTTACTTAGGTTTTCCCTCTCTCTGTGGTCCATTTGTTTTCTTTTTAAAAATATAAGATCTTTGGGGCAAGGACTGAACCCTCTTTTGTGTTTGGAAAGTGTTTGGCACATCGTGGGTACTTCTGGAAACAAATGTCAAAACCATGAAAAAAATTGATCCTACTTCAACACATGTTTCCCCTCCCATGGTCATGGCTTTGTAAAAGAATACTCATCATATTTGTAACTAGTTTTTCCAGCACCTCTACAAAAGAGAATTATCCCCATTTTGCAGATGGGAAATTGAGGTAGAAGAGTGAAGCAATTTGCTCAAAGACACAATGAGGTCTTGTGGGTGAACGAATGCACAACCTACCTTAAGGTGAAGCTCCTCCTTCACCTGACTACAATACTAGGCCCCTTGCACAGTCCCACTTACTCATGCTGCAGCAGGTCTTTGAAGTGAATCATATCCACAATGACTTGGACATTCTCCTTCGCAGCAGAGCAGAGGTCATGTTTCAGGTAGCACTCCCGCTGTAACTGGAACACCATGTCTTTAATGGCAGGACACTTGCGACTGATGCAGCTGAATTTGTGTCTCAGGGCGTGAGCCTTACACTTCAGAGCATCTTTAATGAAGGATTTTCCCTGAGAAGATCAGAAATGGAGTAGTTATGTATTTGTGTCTGTTAAGCACATCAAGTGATTTACATTCAAATAGCCTCTCCTACATGCAACAGCGTCAAAGATTATTAGACTGCTAAGGCCATTGAGCTTTTTTTCTTTGCTCCTAAAGGCCATGTCAGGCTGTCCTGTCCTGCCTTTCTAGAGGGGTTGGATGCTGCTTCTTGGCTGATCATGTGAGGTTTGCTGTATGATTATGTGATGGTTTCATTGCCTCCTCGCATCACTAATGTACATCTATGCTACTGTGAGGACTGATGCTCTGAGATTGGCACGTCTTCACTTGACCCAGTGGATCAAACTGACTGTAGATTACTCTCCAGTCAACCCTGTTACTCTTCTCATCTGGGGTAGAGTAAGAGAAGTCAATGGGAGTTTCTCCTGTTGACCCTCTACAGTATAAAGCTGGCAGTAACTTGACTTAAGGACCTTCACTCCAACTACGTTATTCATGTAGCTGGAATTGTATACCTTAAGTCAACTTTTTGCTGTAATCTAGATGTAGCCTAAGTGTCCTGCTTTTAGCACAGACCTAGTCCTTGCTGGCCTAAGAAAGAAAAGTGGAGGTTTCATTTTTAAACAGACAGTCCAACTTAATGGACTGAATTCATTCCTGGTCTGTCACCATAGAGGACATTGGGCTCACGTTACTACTATGAGTGATCAAATACATTTGCATCTCCAGGACCAGAAAGGGGATATTCTTAGTCAACTGCATCAAAACTGACTTTCCTTATCAGTTTGCAAAATTCACATAGAGAATGCTTACATAAAACCAATTTATTTAAGCAAGTCACTGGCTTCAGTGATACCCTCTTCCTTCCCCCGCCTCAGAACAAAAGGGTCCCTAAATCAAATTACCAGCCACCAAACAGTAACATCTTGATATTTGTTGTCTGCTGAAAGGAAATATTTCTATTTTAAAGTCCCATAAAGGATTACAGGGAACAGCAGAAAAAGAAAAGTTAAAGACAGTGAAGGCTATTTAGGCAAGGTCCCTTTAACCATCATCCACGCTCTCCTCATATTGCTTTACAAGGCATGCCTATCCCTATTTTTTCCCCCCCTCTTCCCACCTTTTGATATTATAGCCAGTCTTATTGTATATGCATCTCACAATTCTTTTGGCAACTAGGCAGCTTATCTTTCCTTATTGAGCGATAGCAGGGCTGTTGTGAACCTGTGTTGCCCCATTAGCCTCAGGCAGTGTTCCCTCTAATTTTTTCCCATTCATGTGCAGAATACATTTTGTTATGCGCACCAATGCATATGGAGATGTGTACCCCCAGTAGAAACACATGCTACCAGCTGTGGGAGCTCTGCTAGTCAGCTGGGCAGCATTTAAGCCTCTTTTGGGTAGCTGCTGGGAACACTGGTATCAGGTTCTCTCAGCTGCTAGGTGTTTTGTGATCAGTGGTGCAATTTCTGCTTTCGTGGACTCTAGATTTTTACCCTTGCAACTCTACTGATATCAGTTGTTGCGCAATATTCTCAAAGACCCGAGAGCAAGACACACGTGCTCTCCCCACTGATCAAAGTACTGCGCCAATCACCATCACTTTCCATTCCAAGTGCTAGGTTTACTTCTTTGATCTTGCATTCACTAACAAACACACATAGCACAGCAGGCATTAACTAAATACTGTGTATATACAAGACATTAAAAAAAAATCCCAATCTCACATTTTCTCTTTTGGAGAGAAAAATTGGATTAAGGAAAAGAGAACCACATGTGACAAATGCTAGTCATGTTGCATAATGCACTTCTGGCACTTGCTCAAATAAAGCTAGTAAAAGAAACCAAAGAGAAGAGAATCAAGTCAATGGGAATTGCACATGTATATTTTAGATTACAATTTATTTCCACAAAACCCAGTGCCTTCACACTCCAGTAGAAACAGTTTGGATGTAAAATAGCCCTTGTTCTCTTTAAAGATGTGAGCACATCCAGTGGAGCAATGATTTGCTGGTTTTAATGCAATAATTTCACGTATGTTTGGTTTTCCCATGGTTTTACTTCCATAAACTTTTTTTGTTAATAATATATAACTGGTAAAATAAAATAATCTCTAATTATCATTCTCTGGCAACTGCCTGGAAATTAAGACTCAGATTTTCAAAGATGACCAGAGGATTTGGACAAGTAATTCCCATCAATTTTAAGGGACATCTAGATCTTTTATGTATTTTTGAAATTCTCTGCCTAAAATCTCCAGCACGGGGGAATTTGTTTTTCTGCTAGGACTGCTCCCATGGCCCAACTAAATAGAACAGCTGGATCTGCAAGACAGCTCTGCTTTCTACCATTCTATATAAAGTGCCATGAGACTACAGCTGGGTGACTTCAGTAAAGTTATGCTATAAACTGCACGTGTCAAGCCAAATGCCGCTGGACCGTCGTAATGTTCTCTTCTCTCCACACTGAAATGGGAGAGTAGGTTTACAAGACATAATAACAGGATGCTTCAGTGATGCGTAAATGGTCTGGGGAGAAAATGAAGGAGACAAACTTAATACCACATACTGCCTAAAGAATGTATTTTATTGTCAGTGTGAGAGCCAAAGAACTATTTGAATACAGCAGCTTCTGGAGATGTCTATCCTAGCTGTGTGTAGTTCTTAAATATTAATTACACATTGGATAACATCCAATCCAGTTTATAGGACTTCGGCTCCTAAGCCACTTAGATGGTTTGGAAAAGTGTACCCATTGACCCAGTGGAATTAATTTGATCAGATTTGCACAGGGAATGTTCAAGTGTGATACTTTAGTCTATGGAGAGATTTTTAGCATCACAGATACATATCATTTAAGTAATAAAATGATACATACAGAATAGTGTCTGCCCCAAAGAACTTACAATATTGCAACCTATTGGCAGATTGCTCATTGGTGTCAGCCGGCTCAATCTTACAGTTCTTAATGAATGTAGCAGGAGCTCTGAGGGGACTGCAGGATCCGTCATCACCATCCCATTTTTGTTATCACAAGTCCACTAAGAAAAAATTCTAGGTGGAGATACAGCAGTGTATACTATAGATAATCTGTTTCCAAAGACAGTTTAAACACAATGCATATATTATTCTGTTCTTGGGACCTGATACAGCACTAACCAAGTCAATGGGAGATTTTCCCATTGATCTGAATAGGAGCAGAAAGAATCTAGCCCTTGGTTGTCTGCATCTCAATAAAGGGAAATGGGAATTGGATATGAATAAGAGAAGACCTGATTCTTAATTAAAGCCCTATTTGAAAGATGTATTAAAAACCCATTAAATAGAGCATCTTCTAATAATTTACTTTTGGGAATTTTACTTTCTTTTTGGTTACCTGGGCATCAAATTTTCCAGCGTTGTGTAGGAAAGTCATGCAGATCTCATGTAAGCCTCGGATCTCACAAGAGTTGTTTTCAAAGCATTCAAACACTCCACATCCCACATCGCCAGCATTAACCAGGCAGTGCTGGATTTCAGCTAAAATGACCATGGATTATGGTTAATTTGTACAAATATTCATAAATGGAGTGTGTGGGGGAGAGGGGAGAGAAGAGAGAGAGAGGAGTTATTTTGCTAAGATCATCAATTCACAAGAAAAAGCACAAGACAACAGTTACTGTACCCACACAGCCTGTCTACTTTTTGCAGAAGTTAGATCAATATTTATATGCATTTAGTTATGACTACGAGAGCCAAAAAGTAAATGCCAAATCCCCATTCCACTTACTTCATAGCAGTATTCACTTGAAAATGTCTAATGTTTCACTCTTTTGGAGCATGCAACAGACCTGATCTACAATTCCTACTCTCCTAAAGTCCTTCATTAATTTGAATGGGAATTTTGCCTGAGAGAGAACTGCAGGTTCAGGCTAGCGGTTGTATCTGGTTCTCTGAACTAGAGTCTGATGATTAACACAGTTTTGCTGATCACTGAGGGTCTCATTCCTGCTGTCTTTGGGTGTGTCTACACAGCAGCATTATTTCAGAATAACTGACGTTATTTTGAAATAAAAAAGCAAGTCATTATTTCAAAATAATGTCGAGCTGGAGGACTTCTTACTCTGATTCCTGTAACCCTCATTTCATGAGGGGTACGGGAAGTTAAAGGAAGAGCACTCTTCCTTTGACTTCCTACTGTGTAGACAGACAAAAGCCAAGTTAAGCTATTTCGACTTCAGCTATGCAATTGACGTAGCAGAAGTTGTGTAGCTTAATTCAACTTTTGCCCTGAAGTGTAGACATGACCTTTGAAATCAATGTTAAACCCCCTCAAAATTTCAATGGGGGGCAGAGCCCCTGGCAGCATGAGCTCTCCTCCAACCAGCTTCCTTACTTATCCAAAAATTCAGATTATTTGAATGATCAAATAGACCTTTCAGCCACACATTTTTTCCTTCTAAATTTTGTACTATATTGAAGCAAATAATATTTTACTTCAGACACTGCACAGATATCTTCAAATCAGAATCTTATCACTGATGCTCCCTGCCCTTCCTTAAAAAATATATTGCCAAAAGGGAAATGATTGCTGAGAACCATAAAGAGAAAGTCAAACCGGTGCAGGTTTTAGAGCAGGATTCTAAGAATTTGTTGTGTTCATTTTACTAGTATCACCTTTAATTAAGCCTCCCCCCTCCCCTCTCCTATTTATTTTTGGTGTACACATCCTAAACTCATAATTCCAGTCATATGAAGAAATGGGCTGTGCCCACGAAAGCTCAGGATACCATTTACATGTTTTGTTAGTCTATAAAGTGCTACCAGACCATTTGTTGTTTTTTTTCTGTAACAAACTAACTCGACTATGCCCTGAAGCTTCTTTAATTAAAGCTCACTTTGGGGATCTAGCCTAATCCCTCTCTAAATCACAGCATGTTTAAGACATCCACAGCCTTTTCTCTGGACATGCAGCCCTCTGAAACCCCTTTCAGAAACTTTCATTTTAATTCACTTAGGATAGAGAGGCGGGGGGGGGGGGGGGGGGGGGGACGGGGACTGTTGATGTAAAGTACTGATACTTGCTATATCATAACATGAAAAATCATACCTGCAAAAAAGGACACAAAGTCTTAGTCTTTCTTTTTACTTGACCACAGACTCCTCTCTGATGTGGAGGGCTACGGAAAAGAGGGGGGAGGGCATGAAAAGCCACATGGGATTTGTAACTGCAAAGCCTCAGAGGAGCTGGGAATCATTGAATCAGGGAGACCTGGCATTGTGTTAGTCCCACGTGGAAAGCTGCACACAGAGAGGCACACAACACGAAAAGGGGTCTCTTTGTCAAAGGTTGTATAACTGCATCCTGGGGTTTTTTTGGATCTGGAAGCCCAGCTGTAGCGCTTCTGTTGGCATTTGGATGCAGACGGTTTTCGGATCACATGTCCTGGCTCCCAGTTTGCAGTGAATTGCACAGTGCCGTGATTCACATGTGGCAGCCCCTAATGGGCATTCGTGCATTCCGGCTCGTGTGCGTGTTTAAACAAGGCTCGCAGCATTGAGACAGTTAAAAAAAGAAAAAGTACGCGAGAAAGAGAAAAGTGGACCGCTCCCGCGCGCTCTTTCCATGCCTGGGAAAAGATCCAGGGAAGTGCACGCCTCGGTTCTTTCTACTAAGCAGAGAATACACGAGGAGAAACGAGAAGAGAAACCCCACGGCCAATTGCATCATTACTCGGTTCTCTGCTCAGGAGAAGCAGGCCGTAGCCCCCTCCCCCGTGTTAAATGTGTATTTAGCAAAGAGAGACCGTCTCGCCACACGAAATCTAACCCCCTGCTCCAGCAGCACCTTCGGGAGTCCAAATCGCCCGCCTCTGACCTGCTGGAGTTTCTGGTTTGCCTCCAGGAGGGCCGGATTAGTTACAATTAAAGGATTGCAGCGGGCTGATTTGCAACGTGCAGAGACGGCCATGGCACTTTCCTGGTTCGGTGCCACAAGTCATTATAGTCTTAATAAAAATCGTCTCCTCACTATCGATGGTCACGTGGAATAACTTTCCAGGTGTCGTTAGACTGATATCTGGGCAGGATTTCATCCTTGGTTAGCAGAGATTAAAGGCAGCGAGAGCAAGCGACTGCTCTCTGCGATTCCAAGGGTAGCACGTGCTCGGCGAGAAGGGGCTTCAAAGGTAATTAGGAGTGAACTCTTACTTCCTCCGGATTGATGTTTGACGGTCACGCACACACAAATAAATGCCATGGTGCACGTCATGATGCACGTCTAGTTAGCCAATACTCTGTAAATACAACACGGAGACACCTCCCTCTCACTGCAACTCCTTCCTTATTTAACAATATTTAACAGTTTGTTTGCATTTGAGTTTAACTAGACCTGCCTTTTCAAACGCCCCCCCCCCTCCTTTCTCTTTTTAGATCACATACCTGTATTTTGCAGAGACAGACGCCCTTTTTGCTGAGGGGCTCGGTCCTGGGGACCTTCCGGCGGGTTGGTGGCTTCTGTGCCCAAAACTGGATCAAAACTTGCAAAGACCAACGCCAGTGTAACTACTTTACTTAACAGCTCTGCACACATGGTCCTGGTTGCAACTCCACGCTGGAAACCTGTCTGGGTTTCCCTTCTCTGGCTCTTTCCAAAGGGTGTATAAATGGAAGCTACTGCTCTTCTTGCAATCTGCTTGCTGGATAGCATGTGATCAGGGCTGGTGCAAGTGCTGGAAGTGGCCAGAAAGGGAAAGGATGGTGCCTCAAATATCCCTGGAAGCTCTGGTGTCACTTGAATGAAGGAGTCGAGCAGGTGTTGTCCACCAGCCCGACCAATAGGAGCCCTGTCCCCGTGTGACTACACACGTAGTGGGCGGTGCTTGTTCTAAACTACTACACGCCGGAGAACAAAACGTTGAGGAAACTTGCATCAGCAGGTTGCAAACTAAACTACAATGATCACGAGCAACCAGCAGCATTTACACACACGAATACATGGCACTTCAGTTAAAATGTTCCTTCGCTGGAGGACAGTCTCAGTCACTGAAGCAGCAGCGGGACACTGAGAAGGGGGGGGGGCTGAGATCCAGTACACCCATCTGCTCTTTCCTTTTGTAGTCATGCATACTTTGAACGTCTAAGCACGTTGCTTGCCTAGGGAACCGGAGGAGAATTTATACTTTGTAACGATTATTAGGCTATGGAGGGAGCCCGCCAGGAAGAGGGGGGAAGGGTTCCACGTGAGCCGCTGGACTCTCCCCTCCCCCGCTTCTTCCTTAAAACTCGCCTCCCTGCTCTGGTTAGCTGCAGCCGCTGCGCTTGCCCCCTGGGTGAGACGGGCAGCGAGCGCCGCTTGGGATGGCTCCTATCCTGGGAGTTGTGCACGTTGATGCGTGCTCAGGGTGGAGTGCAAAACCCTGCGTTTTTGCAATCTTCTCGTGTGTGAGAAGAATTTAAGGCGGAAGCCCCAGCGATCCTCCCTCCCCGCAGTCACTGAAGGGAGCTAATCACCAGCCCAGCTTCTGGGCTGAGCACAAGATTGCAGCTTTAATCTGCGGCAAACACGCCGCGGCCACATTTCCAAATCTGCCCTCCACCTCGCTTATCTTCGCGTTCGCACTTTGTATGTCTTGGCTGGCTTTCTTGAAGCATCACTAGGAGCCACACGGCGCCCCGCCCTCCTGCTCTCTCTATAGCACCGCGAAGCTCCTGGCACCTCGAGGGCTGCTTTAGTGTCGGGCTGAACAGAAACTTAAGTTGCGAGAACTGACTCAAAACATTCGGCTCGCAGACGAGGCAGCTGTGAAATAAGTTTATCCCCGGGGCATGCTGAGTGGCGGTACATGCACTCGGCTGGCTTCTTATGCATTGCGCCTGTAACCAAGGCCCGATCCGGCACTGCGCTCCTTGCGCCCCCCGAACGCCCTGCGAAACTGGGGTGCCCAAGGAGCGCAAGAGCGGCCCTTAGAGAGAGAAAGAGGCGCGGCCTTTCCAGCGTCCCTCTTGCGCAACCGGCTGCTGCAATGCCGGAAGCTCGCTTGGTCTTGTCTGGGTGGCTGGAGGAGGAAGCCTCCAGCAGGTGATCGGGGAGAGGGGCGCTGGGTTATCCCCCCTCCCGCTGCGGTAATACACATCAGATGTTTCATCAGACAGCGCTGGCCACGTGCTGCTCTTTTCTCCAGCCCCCCGAGAGGCGCGCAGCCCCTGCCTGCTGCTACCATGCGGCTGTGGGAAGAGGCGCAGACACCTCTTAGCCTGGAGTTGGGAGGAAGGGGCGGCGGGGCTGCACAGGGAGGAATTTCTTCAGCTGCTGCTGGTGCGATCCTTTCCCCCACAGCTGCCCAAGGGCACTTGAGGAGATCCACGCACCTGCTAAAGTCCCTCCCTGGAAGCAGGTGACACCAAACTTCCTTCCATGGTTAGGGTTGTCCTGATGTTTTGGGAAACGGTACGAGGCTCTCAACTCCTTTTAACCGCAACAGGCTCATGCAGTGCCTCTAATCAGAAGGTTCACGTGTGTCTCCTGAGCTGCACACTGGTGTTGCATTGTTGTGTCTGTTAGGAATGTGATTTGTTTATCGCAATGGTTATATGCTGTCTGGTGAAATCCTGTGGCTCTAGTGTTACAAAAGTGCCTTTATTCCCCTTCCTTAGGGATGTAACCCACTTTAAAGAGATAGAATGGTTGTACTGCAGTAGAGTTAAATCAAGATGAAAATTTGTGTGTAGATTAGACACCAGACCCTTGGAAAGTTTGAAACAAATGGGCCAAGTTGTGAAATCACAGCTCCTTGGACAAAGTGAGTGAGGTAAAATCTTTTATTGAACCAACTTCTCAGGTCAGACATGATGGAAAGCTCTGACCCTAGAAAACTTTTCTCTCTCCATCAGAAAGTGGTTCAGCAAAAGATACTTATATGAGTCACCTGTCTCCATCTTGGGACCAGTTTAGCTACAATACCACAGTCTATAGTCAAGTTTCCAACAGTTGCAAAGGAAATCTTTATTTATTTATTTATTTTGCTTCAGGGGTAGCTGAGTTAGTCTGTACAGAAAAAACAACAAATGGTCTGGTAGCACTTTATAGACTAACAAACATGTAGATGGTATCGTGAGCTTTTATGATGCCTTCTTCAGAACTCGGGTCATCTGAAGAGGTGAGCTGTGCTCACGAAAGCTCATGATACCATCTACATGTTTTGTTAGCACTTTATAGACCAGTGTTTCCCAGTTTTATTTGGCCATGGAACCCTTTTCAGAATTTCAAGGAACCCCTAGGTTTCTCAAGCCAAAAAAAAAGAAAAAAAAAAGGGGGAGGGACCCACCAATGCATGAAAATCACATTCCTTCCTTGAGGAGACCTCTCCACCCCTTCCTTGAGGCCTCATCCTCTCTGTTCCCCTCCTCTCCATCACTTGCTATCTCCAGCTCTTATACACTCTCACTAGGTTGAGACAGGAGGTGTGGGCTCTGGGGTGGGAATGAGGGATTTGGGTGTGAGAAGAAGTGAGAAGTACAAGCTCTGGGAGGGAATTTGGATGCAGGAGACAGGGATGTTGGCTTGGGGAGGGGGCTCCAGGCTCGGGAGTGCTGGGCTCAGGTGGAAGGTTGGGGTGCTGAGCAAGCCATGGGCTTGTGGATGTGAAGGTGCAGGAGTTTGGGCTGGATATGTGAGAGGCTCAGGGCAAGGAGGTTGTGAGTATCATGGGCTCAGGACACAAATTTGTGATGTGTGGATGGTGGAGGAGTGTTGGGGTAGATGTGGGGTTGCAGGAGTTTGGGGAGGTAAGAGGCTCAGGACAAGGGGTTCAAGTGTATGATAAGCTCAGATTTGGGGTCAGGTGATGCAGGAGTGTTATGATGTTGCAGTGAGATGGGGGTTTGGCCCCAGTTGGGGGGCTTGTTGGCCAGGCTCCATTTTTAAATACAATATTATGTCAAACTCAAAAGGTTTTAGTATTGTCTTTATTTATGAGAGGGGTGAGGAACCTGTTTTGAGTCAAGGGTCACTGACCCACAGAGAAATCAGTTGGGGCCACATAAGTGAGATACAAAAAAACAAAACAAAACAAAAAACCCTCCAAAACCTCCCAGGCCTCACTAATGTGGTCCCAACTGTTCTGGTGAGGGCAGGGGACAGGGTGCTAGTGGGTGCTGGGGCCAGGGAGAGGGTGCTGCTGGGTAGCAGGATGCTGGCTCAGGTGGCGAGGTGCTTGGGTCATGGACATGGTCCTGCTGGGCACTGGGGTAGGTTGCAGGGTGCTAGGACAAGGAACAGCGTGCTGCTGGGTACTAGGGTGGATGGCAGGGTGCTGGGGCTAGGGTGGTGCTGGGTCCTGGGGTGTGTGGCAGGGTGCTGGTGCCAGGGACAGGATGGTGCTGGGTGTTAGGGTGGATGGCAGGGTGCTGGGTACTGGGGACAGTGCTGGTGGGGACAGGGAATAGGGTACTCATGGGGGGGACTGGACAGGGGCAGCTAGGACCTGTACCTGGTAATCCTGCAGCACTTCTGGGTTCCGGGAAGTGTGTGACTGCACTCCCCCTCCCCAAACTTCTGGCATGCGCGTTGCCTGAGCATCAGGGGCTGTTGTACCCCAGCAACTTACCTCCGCGATGCCTTCCAGCAGGGGGGAGGGCGCAGAAAGTCCCAGGGCAGAGCGTGCTGCCTGCATAGTTGGAGCTGCGCAGCCCCGGTCTCCTGAACTTCCTCCCTTCCCCCGCATCGCGCAGAAAGGCCCTGGAATTAAGTTGCCGGGTGCCACAGCTCCAGCTATTCAAACAGCACGCGCTGGCTCCTTTGGGGAGGGGAAGTGCATCCCTCCCCGCTGTGGTTCATGGCACTCCCCTGGTGTGCCGGCTGGGAGCAGTTGTTCCCTCTGCCCCTGCCTCCATACGCCTCTGCTGGCTAGCTGGCTGTAAAGGGGTGGCAGTCCGCTCCCCCTTTTGTCAGTTTACTCTGGCTTTCATGGCCACCCGACCGTCCTTTTGTTAACCAGTTTATAATTGTTTCTGCCTCCATGGCAGTCTGCTTTGTAGTCCGATACCACAAGTGTCTCCAACAGTTCTGTCCCGCTGCAGGCAGATAGAGGTGGGGGGGCCTGGACCCGCCCTCGCTCATGGGTCCCAGCCCAGGGCCCTTAAGACAGGTGCAGGTAAGGATCTGTCTGGCTGGTGAGGCTCCTGTTGCAACGCACCAGCCCGCGGGCCATCTGTAGGCAAGTCCTGCCCTGGGCTTCTTCCTACCCCCAGGGACCTCGGACTTCAGCCCCCCATGCTCCCCTAGCTCCAACGCTCACCATCCCCGTGCCTTAACTCCAGGCATTGGGATAATGCTGGTGCTTCCTCCCCCGCTCCGACTCTGCTCCCATTCCCCCTGTCTCTCTTTAATCTCCCTCGCTGCCTCCTCCACCCTGTCTCTTGCGGCTACAGCTCCTTTTGAATTCCCCACTCTGGCTCCACCCTGCTAACCCCTCCCCCTGACGCACGCTCCGTCTTGACGTCACCCATCCTGTCCCCTCACACCCCAGACGTACGGCCCGGCGGGCAGCTGACGTCTCCCGGCTCAGCGTTCCCCCAGCGGTGGAATGGCCCCGCTGTGCCGCCGCGCAAGACCAGGTGGCACAGACAGGCGTCCGCCCCTTGTGCGCCCCGTAAAAGGGAGGGGTTGGTGAGGACTGCGGGCGGTACAGATTAGTCCTCCCCCCTGGGATGGGTCCATCCTGTCACACCGGTGCTCTCTCTTTCAGAGGGGTGGGGGAGTGGCGGCTCCTCGCGGAACCCCTACTTTTGCTTTGCGGAACCGCAGGGTTCTGCGGAGCACCAATTAGTCTATAACAGTGTTTCCCATCAGACCATTTCTTGTTGGGTTTTTTTGCTGCTCCTATCTCTTATGACACCCGATGTTGGGAGTACAAACCTTTTTATGCTCTGCAGTTAACCTACCTAAAAACAGCCCATAGGCTACTTTGGAAAAGTATTAACTTAAACCAAAATTCAGCAGTTTATTACAAGCTGATTGGAATAGCAGCAGTGACTAAGGCCCCAATTCTGCAACTTGGCCTGCATAGGCAGACCTCTGCACTTGCCTGGAGCCCTACTGATTTGGTCAGATTTCAGTGTTCAGGTGTAAGGGGATCTTACATTACACCTAATGTGCATAAGTGTTCACAGGATTGAGCTCTCAGTCTACAGAGAACTAGTATGTGGCAAAGAATCCGAAGAAGTCTGGTTATGTATCAGAGAGTGGGTTCTTGTAGGGACCTGGATGTGCATAAATAGATTTTTCATCAATATATTAAATAATCTGCAGATTAAGTATTTGCCAGATGTTCATGTTTAAATTCTGAAATGATCTTTGCTTTTAGAATTTTTCCTGCGGCGACCCCTCAAATGCACTGTTATCTCAGTCATTTCTTTAATATCAGTTATATTGTGAATATTAAACTATGACAGTTTAAAATCCAAAACAAAATACAAATCACAAATGTAAGTTATTTTGTTGTATTAGAATTGATTATATTGTTTACGAAACTAACATTCAGCTAGGCCAGTGTTTTTCAAACTGTGCTTTGCGTAGCCCCTCTCCAGGGGCTCCGCAAGGTTGACAAACTGGAAACATCGATAGGTACAACACATACAATCAGTGGACCGCTGGGGCGCCACATAAATTTTTAGGCATGTAAAGGGCTCCGGAGCCCAAAAAGTTTGAGAACTGCTGAACTAGGCAATCCCTTATTTATTTATTTATTTATTTATTTATTTATTAAGAAAATGGTAATCATCCTTCCATTCTTTCCTTCCAATGGGATTGGCTGAAGTGATGGATTTAATTGGATGTTAAAAGGTGTGTCCCTACTTTTTTGAGTACACATTTCTCATTGTAACTCTTTTGCCTGTTAATGGAAGAGTTTAATTGACATGGTCCCAGCCAATATTTAACTAAGAAAATATAAAAAATTCTGTGGTTGTATTTTAAAGATGAATATTATAAAAAAGCACTTTCTAATACAAATGTAACTTTGGAGCATTTTGGGTAGCATAACAGACACCCACAGGTAGTATAATTGTAGTTCAAGGTCCAGGTAATTTTGTCAGTCCTAACAAGTTGTTAGTTAGTGACTAGTTCCCAGAAGACTTGTAAGTGGTCTGTAGGGCACTGCTACTGCTGTCAGATTCATGTGGGCTGTCCCTTATTGTCCTCAGTCCGTGCTTTGAACCCATGCAAGAACCTAACTTCAGGATAGGGCGGTCTAAGACCTCCTGTAGATATTGTATTATAATTTGCAAATTATTCCTTTTTAGTTTTAAAAAACAATTCTTCATAAAGGACCTAATTGCATCCAGTTTTAATAATTTTGCATTACTATTTTTTTCAGGAAACATGGCTTTTTTTCTGTTAGCAAAAACATGCATTTTTTTCTTTTCAGAGTGTTTCATGCCTAAATAAAACATGGAATGATTATCAAAGTTAGTTTTTGCAAGTATTGTTGTACCATTAGTCAGGAGTCTTCCTCTTGTTGTTTTCTGAAAGGAGCAGGAGTTCGAAGGATTATTATCAGTGATCTCTGTAATCTATAAAGCTAGAGAATGCATTCATGCTCCAAAGAGCTTACAGTCCAAAACAAGCACAGATATAGGTGCAGTTTCAAAGCCACAGAGATTTTTCCTATGGTGCAGTATCTATAAAAGGCCTTCCTGTAAAAGACAGGCTTGAGAAATGTAGAGAAGAGCATATGGTGCTCCGAGAGAGAGAGGTCAATCCCAAGCCTAAGGCATGCTAAGGAAGAAGGCTTCTAACTGATAAAGAATGATAGGTACTAAGATGAGTCTAATGGAGGTATGTGCAGGAGTTATGGATTCTGAGAATTAGTATCTAAATGAATTTCAGTGTACTGCTAAGTAATCTATAGTTGATAACCTGAGCTGTTCATTGTAATTTAGTCAGACACATGATGGAGGAATTGTGTGCCACTGTGTGTGCATAGAATGTATGCCCCCCACAGATTTCTTGCTTCCCTGCAGAAAAAAACCCAAAACTTGCTGATGGGAAAGCAAAGGAAAGCCATGTGACCCTCCCCTCCCCAGCAGTATGTTTCAGGCACCCAGGGCAGCCAGAAAACAGGTGTAAATCACTGTGAGACATGGGTTGGAACTGAAAAAGACTTGGCTTAGTAGCTCTGACCCTAATTCAGGCTCAGGTGCTAATCCTGGTGCTGGGTTGAGAAGGATAGAACGACTTCTTTCCTTCCACAGCATCTGGAGCCATGTCAGAACCACCCCTAAATTTCAACCCCGGCTCTAGGAAGTTCTGTAAAGTCCTTCCTTCCCTCTCCCTGCGCTTCCTGGATCCATTGCTTCTCTGGTATAGAGGGAGGGATCACTATACAGGGAGATGATCCCCCATTCTCCCAATTCCTGAGCATCCAGACCCCTTCATACCCAGACCCTATTGCCAAGCCTCACCCCTTGCACCCAGAGCCTCCCCCTGTGAACCCCACTCCTTCTCTGCCTGGACTACCCCATGAGCAACCCGCACCAGATTCCCACCATACTTAGCCCCAACTAGCAGCATCTGAACCCCCACTTAACCCAGATGCCCTCCCCCGCCCTGAGCTCTAACTTTACCCCACACTGAGACTGCCCACTGAGCCCCAACTATCTTCACCTGGACCTCTCTGCAGAGTCCCACTACTGCTGTATCCAGAACCCTCCAACTAGTTCCAGGTGCATCCAGACCCCCTCCCCCCAGACACCTGAATCCTCTACTGAGCCACCCGCATCCAGATTAGCCCACACAGAACCCTCCCAATCCACATCTGGATCCCCCCCACACTAAGACCCTCTAAACTTGGATCCTGCCTTGTTGAGCCTGCCTGCCCACCCATGGTGCTTCTGGGACAGAGGGGCAGCATCATAGGGTATTTTTGGGGCAGGCCGGGTCCTTGTGCTGTGTCAGGGTTGAGTGCTGAGTCTATCTCCTGAGTGTGGGGGGAGCTGGACTGTGATCTCCCACCTCTGTGCAGCCAGTGGCCTGTGCTCCTCAAGGCAATGCTGGAGCCTCCACATTTATTTGACAAATAAAATTTGCAGAATTTTAAAATATTGTGCACAGATATTTTGTGTGTGTGTGGGTATGTGTGTGTGTGCAAAATGCCCTCAAGAGTAGGGACCTGAATAATACGTGAGAGAGTGGAATTTACTACTGGGCTGCGTCTAGATTGGCAAGATTTTGCGCAAATACTTTTAACGGAAAAGTTTTTCCGTTAAAAGTATTTGCGCAAGAGAGCGTCTATACTGGCATGTGCCTTTGCGCAAAATATTTGCTTTTGCGCAAAGCATCCGTGCCAGTGTAGATGCTCTCTTGTGCAAGAAAGCTCCAATGGCCATTTTAGCCATTGGGCTTTCTTGTGCAAGAAATAAACGTGGCACAAGAGGGCTTATCCCTGAGCGGGAGCGTCGGACTATTTGCGCAAGAACGACTGATTTTTGTACATTACAAAGTCAGTGTTCTTGCGCAAATACAAGAGACCAGTGTAGACAGGTGGCAAGATTTTGCGCAAAAGCAGATTCTTTTGCGCAAAATCATGCCAGTCTAGACGCAGCCCTGCAGTTTTCTCTCTGCTCTGTTGGATTTTGGAGCTTAAATCAGTTTGCTGACTGCAAATGACATGTCTCTGTGTACCCACCAGAGAGTTGCACTACTAAGAGAATTGGTCAGTGAGAGCATGAGGTGGAGCAGTGTCTAAAGCTGGCCTTGGAGTTCAGCCAGAGTCCCAGACTTTTCCCTGGGGATGGGGTGAGGGACTACATTTAATTTCTGTAAGACAGTTCCAAGATTATGCAAATACTGTGGACTGCAGTGAATGAAATAGGTTCATCATTAGCTTTTACGCTTAATAAATTGAAGGCTGTAATGAGGTTTTAAGAATTCTTTTGAAGAATTGTAAGCTGCTTGCCCCCACTTTGATTTGCTGTTTTTGAGTCTTGGATATTCACAGATTTTATGATCCGTGGTCAGAGGGAACTATAAACTATAGAAAATAAAATTGAAATGAAAGAAAGGCAGGGTTAATGATATTTAATATTACTTAAATGTTTTTTTCTGTCCATTTTATATAAAGGTCAAATATCTGAAAAATGGTCTCAGTGAGGAGTTATATTCTAGGTTTATAGAAATGCCCACTCTGTTAATAAAATACGAATTCTTTGAAAGATTTACAAGGGTCAGAAATCCTGCTAAACTTTTTAGTATTTAGAGCAGCAGGAAACCACTCTGTGATATTTTTAAAACAAGTATTTACTGAAGTAATCGCTTACTTTTTATGTGGAATAAAAAACCCCTGGTGTAGCTATATTGGACTTGACATAAAAGAGAAGTATGTAATTTGCAAGCAAAACGGAGTGGAATGTACACATTGTACCTGGGGAGGTATTTCAAGAAAGACAACTCTTTGTGACCAAAAAACAAAGCATCAGCTACGCTTGTTTGCATCTAGCAGTGTTTACTCCTTAGCTAATCAGCTGTGTAATAGATATTTGGAATCAATCCTGTCTGTTCAGGTAATTAAAGTTTCAAAATCCTTAACTTTTGTGGGATTCATAAAACTGATTACATGAAAACTGGACAGAAAACACGTTTCTGAGAACATTTTGGTTCAAATAAAAAAAAAAGTGGCAATGTTAGTGCCAACAATTTACTACAGAATATCTAAACCAGATGCCATTAAACCGTAATTCCAAGCAATTTGCCAGAATTATGTATTTACTTTAATATTAAAGTCTAAGTTAAGATATGCATGGTTTTTATTACTTGTGGATACAAACAAAAATATATGATTACAACTCATATGGGTCACAAAATGATAAACAGGCATGATTTCAGCAACTACTGCTCACTGAAGGAAAATGGGAACTTTGGCAATAATATTGACACAGAGTCTTCAAAATGTGGTCCAGGTTCAGACATATCAAGCAATATAATTCTTGTCCATTAAGAGAACTGGCAAAATGCTAGCTTCCCCAACCCCTGCAGTAATGCAAATTTCTTAGGAATGATTCCTCTGTTATTTCTTAGGGAAAAGATTGGTAAGGCATGAAACATTATCCAGATTGCTAAATAATCATAAATAATACATACAGAGAAACCTGTTATAAGGTCTGACTTGGGCAATCTGTGATCTGCCTGTTACGATCCAGATGAATCACTACATCCAGCTGCTTAAAAAGAGTGAACTTCTCATGTCAAGCGATGTGTATGGAGGCAAAAGTCTCCATCTTGAAAGGACAAGGAGATCTTTCTGGTGTCACCACAGGTCAGTCAGGTTATAAGTGGCTCTAACTGGCATTCCCACAAGTTGTAACATTCTTTACCTGCAGTGAAGAGGCCCTCAAAAGTAAAATAATTTCCTTTCACTTGGATCTGCCAACTAATCACTACTGGCCTGGCCTGGCCTGATGCAGAGTGGAAATGAATAACAGAATAAGCCCTGAATTTGTGTGTTGTGTGTATCTGTGTCTGCAAGAAAAGTCAAACTTACAAAGGAACCAGCAGTCTTACATAGACACTGAGATGCTAGGAAGCAGCATTCTTTAACCAGAACTTGAGGTACTTTCTGGTGACATTCAAAAATAACCAGGGCTCAAAATGGGTTGGAATAAGATCCTAGCCCTTCTCTGATGACACTGTCCGTTCCTGAAAAAAAAATTATGCTTTCATTTTAAGAAAAATGACACATGTAGGCGTCAGTCCTAGAAACACCTAACTGTTTACCTAATTGCAAGTTTGTGTGTATTTCCAGTGACATCAGTGGGACTTACCACTAGGGATGTGAATGGTTAAATGGTTAGCAGTTATGATTAACTGGCGGGGTTAGCTGCTCCAGCCTGCCTGCAATTGTTTAATCTGTTAACTGGTTAAACTTAACGTTTAACTAATTAAATGGGATTTTACATCCCTGTTTACCATGTGCTTTGAGTTAGACACGTATTAGCAGGATCAGAGCCCTAGTTAGTGTTGCCAGCTTTCTAAGCACATCGATCTAACAGCTTAGCCCTGCCCCTTTCCTGAGGCCCTACCATGCCCCTTCCTGGAGGTCCCGCCACCCGCTCACTACATTCCCCCTCCCTTGGTGTCTTACTCTCATCCACCCTCACTCGCTTTCACTGGGCTGTGGCAGGGTGTTGGGGTGCAGGAGGGAATGAGGGCTGTAACTGGGGATGCAGGCTCTGGGGCAGAGCCAGAAATGAGGGGTTCATGGCAGGGATGTAAAAAGGTTAAAAAAGTAACCCTGTAATCGTTAAAAATCCTAACTGTTAGACGGTTACATGCTCTGTGGGTTATACTGCAGAGCCTGTGGTGCAGCTGGCTCCCCAGGAGCTGGTGTATAGTATAAGCTGGTTCCTGGTTGGCACTGGCTGTGCTGCAGGCTCTGCAATATAGGCTTTATACTGCAGAGTCCACAGCATGGGTGGCAGCTGGCTCTCAGGGAGCAGGTCTGTCAGCTGGGAGCCAGCATGTGCCGACGAAGAGTATAACTGTAATGGAAACTGATATGCTGATGCTTATCCGTTAACCATCTAAATGGTTATACTTTTACATCCCTACATCAGAGTGCATGAGGGGGTTCCAGACTGGGGCAGGGAATTGGGGCTCAGGAGAGGGTGAGGGCTCCCACTGGAGGTACGGACTCTGGAGTGGGACTAGGATGAGGAGTTTGGGGTACAGGAGGGGGCTGAGGCTGAGGGAATCAGAATGTGGGGGTGAGCTGGGGTTGAGGCATGGGGTTTGGGTGTGAAAGAGGGTGATGACTGTGGACTGGAGGTGCTGGTACTGGGATAGAGATGAAGGATTTGGGGGGCAGGAGAGGGCTCTGGGTTTGGGGAAAACCAGGGCTGGGGAAGGTTATTTGCACTGTTCTCATTCACAGGCATCCCCAGCTCTCATTGGCTGGGAATTGGCCAGCTAGAGTGCGGTATCAGTGCTCAGAGCAGGGACAGTACATGGAGACCCATAGCCCACCTGTCTAGGAGTCGGACCTGCTGACCACTTCCAGGGCACAGAGTGGTGCCAGGACAGGTGGGGAATAACCTGCCTTAGCCCTGCAAGACCACCGACCGGAGTTCTAATGGCCTCATCGGCAGTATGGACCAGATCTGCCAAGGTGCCTTTTTGACTGGGTATTTGGGTTGAAAACCTAGACCGCTAGTCACCCTAGCTCTGGTCTTGTGATTGGGGAGACTACCTTCCAAATATGACCCAGCATGGGGCTGCCTTCAGGAATCTGTAGACAGACTCAAATAAATAGTAGCCCTAAGAGAGATGTGAACTGCCTCCATTCATCTGAATGCCCTAGGAATGCTGGACCACAATGCTAACAATATAAATAGCTTTAATGAGGCCTGCTGGGAGGGGAGGAGAGGAAAAAGCTTGAAGTGCTAGCTTCCCTGGCCAGAAGAATCCTGGGCTGCCTATAGGCTCTCTGCCTGGTTAAGTCCTGAGCCTGCCCCCCCCAGAGGAGTCTCAGGCCAGCCACAGCCATGCCTCCTCTTCCTTCCCCAGACCCAGCCTGCTCTGGTGAAGAACATCTCTTCAAAGACACTTTTGATAGGCTCTGTGAAGATTCTGGGGTGGCTGAGCAGCAAATAGGGCTGGGATGGGTCTGAGGAAGGGGGGGAGGTATGGCTGCAGTTGACCCACGGCTCCTCTGGGCATGTGGGGGATGTGGCTGTAGCAGGCCAGAAATAGGGTTGCCAGGTGTCCAGTTTTCGCCTGGACAGTCTGTTATTTCTGGCCCCTGTCCGGTAAAAAAACCCAGAAACATGTCCAGTATTTTCTGTTTTTCTTGGATGAAAGGCTGTCGGGGACATTGTTCCCCTCCGCGTTTGGCGTGGGCGGGGGGAAACGAGGAGCATGGGGATTCTTAAAGGCGCAGCGATCTTTTTTGGGGGGGTTTGCTGTTGGTGGTGGGTTTTTTTGGCTCAACCAAGTTCTTTTCCTTCCATGTTCGGGATTTTTGGTGAAAGCATCTGGCAAGCCTAGCCGGGGGGTGGGAGTGGGGGTTTCTCTGGTTGAAGCAGGGATACTTGGGGTTTCTCTGGTGGCAGGGGCTTTTAGATTTGGCTGTGGGAGGGAAGCAGGGAGTCCACACTGATTGTCCTGTCCTGGGGCCCGGAATTGCTGCTGGCAGGTCGTGCTTTAACAATGTCTTGGTGGAGCTCCATAGTTGAAACACTCATCTGATGTGCTTCTCAAGACACAAGACATTAGCTTCCAAATTGTCAGGGTGGTTAAATGCTGGAATAAGTTGTCTAGGGAGGTTGTGGAATCTCCATCTCTGGAGGTACTTAAGAGCAGGTTAGGTAGACATCTATCAGGGATGGTCTAGATCAGTGTTTCTGAAAGTGTTCCACAGACTCACTCTCGGAAACACATTAACTGGCTGCCCCAGTTTGTTTATTTACTGGTGCCGTGGCTATGGAGCCTCGCGGCTCTGTTTCGTCCTTTGTAGCCAAGAGGAGCTGCTGGAAGCGGTGGCCCGGCCCATGCTGCTTCCCGCGACTCCCCTTGACTGCAAAGGATGAAACGGAGCCAAAGGGAACCGGGAGGCTCTGTGGCTGTGGTGCCGGTAAATAAACAAACCGGAGTGGCCAGTTAATGTGTTTCTGAGAGTGATTCCATGGCACACTTTCAGAAACACTGGTCTAGATGGTACTGGGTCCTGCTGTGAGGGCAGGGGACTGGACTCGATGACCTCTCAAGGTCCCTTCCAGTTCTAGTGTTCTATGATTCTCCACTGTGGGCAGGTAACAGAAATTATTGATGGGAAAGGTATGGTAGGTCCCCTCTAGTTGTTCTCCTTGCCAGTCCCAGACTGTTCCTTACCGCTGGGGCTTTCTCCAGTCTAGTTATACATTATGTTTGTGTTAGGGGAATTTCACCATTCCCCCTGAAATTTATTTACTGTCAGGAAGATATTCAGGGCTAATGTATTCCTTTTCTTCTCTTCATACTATTAGTCCTGTTACATCCTTCAATTTAAAGGGAATCCCCAGGGAAGGAGAAGTGGCTGCCCCAGTAAGAGACAGAAGAGAGAGAGCTGCAACTAGAGCCTAATTAATTTCCCTGCATTTATTTTTCCCCTTCACCCTGTAATTGTGATTCCCTGTCATTTCTGTTCTGCCCATTTTTTCATGGCCCTATGTGATTGGGTGTTAACCCATCCAGGTGAAAGGAGGAGTGAATGTGGCGGGAAGGGGCTAATTAACCTGATAGGCTGCACCTGGAGAAAAATTAGAGCGGGTAGGGAAACGCTAATAGAAGATGGAGTCCAGCTGAGCAGGAGCAGACTGAGCTGGTATAACACTAGGAAGCTGCAAATGGGGTTGCAGTATGGAGGCCTGAAATCACTTGCAGGCTTAGAGAAAGGATGGAGGAAATGAGGGGGAGAATAGAAGCCCTGAGGTCCTGGCCAATGTTTCTCTAATGTTTTCCATTCATGTGTAGATTTTTTGCATCCAAGTACAGAGTAAATTTTTTATGTGCACATGGCATGTGTGAATGTGTACCACCAGTAAACTTGAGTGCTCTGCTAATCAGCTGGATGGCATTTGAATTTCTTCTGAACAGCTGCACAAACGCACATCTTACTAGGAATGCTGGTCCTGGTCCTGAAGTGATTTGCTAGATTTGCAAAGGGACTGCTAGAGCTGAAGTAGGAAGTGACCTAGGGAAATAGTATCAAGATTTAGGATAGCGTAGAGTGTGGATGCTGGTTGTAGGGTCCCTGTGCTGGACCCTGGAGTGGGCCTCAGTTTCCCTATCAGCCACTAGGGAAGTGGCACAGCCCAGGCAGTAGTACAGGAGACCACCTAGAATAGGCATTCAGGTAGGCTACGTCTAGACTGGCATGATTTTGCGGAAATACTTTTAACGAAAAAGT
>JANRFK010006688.1:16572481-16608389 GCA_030068395.1 Apalone spinifera
CGGAAAAGCAGATGATTTTCCGCAAAAACTGGCCAGTCTAGACACAGCCGTAGACTTTAGTACGGTGGAAGCAGAGGGCTCTAGTGAACTTGCATCCAGGCTAGAACAGGCGTTCTCAAATTTCACTGCACTGCAACCCCCTTCTGACAAGAAAAATTACTACATGACCTCATGAAAGGGGACGGGAGCCCTGCTGTTCTGGGCAGGGGACCAAAGCCCAATGGCTTCAGCCCCAGGCTGGGGGCCTATAACCTGAGCCCCATTATGCAGGATGGAGGCTCTGGGGCTTCTGTTTTTGTAGTGGGCAGTGGGGCTCAGGTTTCAGCCCAAGTCCCTAGGAAGTCTAAGTCAGCCTTGGTGACTCCCATTAAACGGGGTCATGGCTCACAGTTTGAAAATGGCTGGGCTAGAACATATGCTGTTCAGAATGCTGAGACTGCCAAAAGTCCAGGTCAGACCTGCAAAACATAATGTCACGGGCTGAGATTTTTTAAAGTATTTAGGTGTTGCTACACTCAGCACAGCAATGCCTAACATATTTAGAAGCCTAAATGTCATTTTGAAAATGACGCAAGTTCTTAGAGCATAAATCCTATCAACTGCCAAACCCTAATGCCTAAATATATTTTAAAATGAGATCTAAACTTCTAAATCAGTTACTGGAGAGATGCATAAAGCAGTGTTATCCTCTCTAACTGTTTTTCTGTGTTTGAGTTTACTGATGACTTTCCTAACATCTTCCACTGTGATATCTCTTAATATCAAGCTCTGGTAGCAGGGATGAAAGCAAGTAGTCGAGTACTTGACTATATGATAAGACTAAGCTTATCAGATAGTCGAGTATGCAACTACTCGCTTTCCCCTGCTCCCCACTTGCTGTGTCAGTATGCTGCCCAGCTCTTACAACATTTAAAATGCAGAAGTGCAATGGTCCTGGAGCTGGCATGAGCTACCTCTGCTGTGGCTCTGCAGAGCGCCCTGCGGAAGGGTGTATCAACCCTGCACTGAAGATGATGGAGTTGCCTTGGCCCAGCTGACTGAGAGGGCTACACCTCCACAGCCCTGCTGGGCATGCTCCAACTGGAGACTGACTATAAAGGCTTCTGGAGCAGCTCAGCCAGGGCTGACTGCTGAAGGGGAAGGAGGTGCTGAGGGAGCTGCAGAGGAGGAAGCATAGCTGGACCACAATGCAGCAGCTAGGCCGAGAGTGGCTACCAGAGACGCTGTGGACTGAGAGCGAGCCTATAGAGACGATATCTGCCAGGTACCAGTAGGAAGTAGCCCAGGGCATGGACCTGCTAAGTGCCCAGCATGTTGTGGCTGGATTCCCTGCTGACTGAGCAGTGGACCGTGCCACTGCCAACAGGGCCCTGGGCTGGAACCTGGTGGAGTGGGAGGGCCTGGGTCCCCCTATCCTCTTGGTACCTACCTCCATGTGGGGGAATTTTCCATATGCCCATGGACTTGGGCCATGGGACCGTATTACCCTGAAGAGAAGGGGCTTGACTATGGACCTAAGTGAGTCATAATTCCCAGAGAGGAGGGTCTTGTATATGGATTAGGGCCATTGGGCCAGAAGACCTGACCAGAGGGTCGTGGATACAGACTGAGGCTGTTGAGCCGTCCTGTAAATTGACTTGGCAACACTTAAGTCACTCAAAGGAAATTAGGCTCAAAGGGCCTCCAAGGGGTGGTAACCCCTCGACAGCCCTCCCCTTATCGACAGATCATATAGTTGTTACAAAGTGTATCAAGTACACGATTAGCCAGATAACTGCTCTTTAACATCCTTATCTGGTAGCAGGTATTCATCACATATTTTTAGTAGTTTGCTTGGGCCTTTTCTATTTAAAACAGCCTGGGAATATGCAGCCCATCTTCTCCTATGTTCTTCTGTGCTAAGAGGAAATTTATGGACAAATGATAAACCACAACTAGATGACCTCATTTCTGCAATGGAGATTGTCCTGCTTACTTCAACACATTTCTTAATGGAAGAAAAGACCCAGCTTTTGGCAGACATTGCAAAATAAGTTGGTTTATTCATCAACAAGGAGAAGACAAATTATGTGGCAATCAGTATCCCAAAAGCTGTCATCAGGTAGATGGACAAACATTAGAAAAGTGGTGGGGAACTTCAGGCCTGGGGAGGGGGGGGGCCGCACGAATGCGGCCTCCTGGGTTGCCTGGATCCGGCCCCGAAGGCTCAGGGCCTGCCCCCCTGCATTGGGGAGCCCATGCTGGCGCTCCGGGCCTCTTACTGTGGGGCTGGAACACAAAATCAACTAGGCTGGGCCCCCAGGCTCTAGTGTGCAAGCGGAATGTGGGGAGTGTCTTTCTCCTTAGTTGGGGCCACGTCAGTGAGGTGTTTTTTGGGTTCTATTTTACTTCTCACTTACGTGCAGCCCCCAACTGATTTTTCTGTGGGCCAGTTGGCCCTAACCCAAAAGAGGTTCCCTCCCTCTGCACTAGAAAAAGTGAGTCTTTTTTACCTATCCACGTCATGAGATGTGACATGTTTGGTGTAGTACTGCTAAATGTCAAGCAATGAATATCAAAAGCAACACACAACTTTCATAAACTTGAAAAGATGTGGAAAAAGTAGCAGTGTTGATACTGACACATACATAGCTTTTAAAACTGGCATCAACTCTGTCTGCCTTTATGTATCTGTTATGACAATCTGACAGATACTGATGACGAGATTAGTGCATTACAAGGTAAATGTCTATGAAAGATCTTCAGAATTCATTGGAAAAAGTGCCTTACAACATTAACATTGTAGAGACCAAACCAATCTAAAGCACTAAACATAAGATGATGAGGGACACATTTAGGAAAAGCTTTAAGGATGCCACCAATATGACATCCACCTTAAGGGATAATATGGACGCCACCTGGAAAAAAGAAAAAAAATTGGGCACCCTACAAAAATATTTAACAGGACAATAGAGAAAGAAGCGAGGTGCATCAATATGATGTGCCACTCAGTAACCCGAACAGACCAGTACAAAACTGAAATAAATAGCAGAAACTGGCTGCCCTGGGGTGCTGAAGGTGAGGGAAGATAAAGGAAAAAAAGTAGACATTACAACGTGCAGCACAGAAACACCTAAATACCTTTAAAAATGGGAGCATTAGTGCTTGTCTACATGGGGAAATCTACAGATATAGTTGTACTGGTATAACTCTCCTTTGTGAAAACTCATTTTCCACACACAGGGTTTTTAAGTGCAGGTCAGATCAGCTCTCTGTGCAAGGACTGCCCTCATGCCCTTGTACAGTTTCATGTTGAAAGTCACCTCTTCCCTTACTTTTTGGCCTCAAGGCAGACACTCTGTCACGCATCACATCCTATCTGCTAGAACACTTGCATAGGTCTAACAATTACCTAGATGCAACAGTTTATTTCAGCAGTGTTGCTGTTTGCATACTGATTTACTGTTAACTAAAATCAACAAATAGATCTTGAACCAGCCACATAAGTTACATAAAAGCATGACATCGGTAGAGCATTATTTGCTAAGCACTAGCAATTAGTACTGGGGGATTCTCTTTAGTTTGATCAGTTATGGTCAGGAATTGCAACCAGTATGTTGCAAAACTCAGAGCAGAATGTGGGAGCAAACAAAAATCAAGGCCCTGATTCTGCAACTGGATCAATTGACTTCACTGGGGCCTGCATGGAGGTAGGGTGTGTGCCCCTGCTGATCCAGTTAAAATTAACTTAAGCTACAATTCTATAATAGACATACATGCTATTAATAATTAAGCCCAAATCAGTGTTTGGTGCCAGTGTTACAGTAGCTTGCACTTCAGCTGTACCTGTTCACATTTTCTGCTTTATCTATTTCCATATGCATTTGTAACTTCATTGTGAGGCCTATTTTTATTGGGAAGCATCTGGCCATGACGGCATTTAGCTATTTGTGGTAACGTTTTATTTCGGCATGTTTAAAGTGGTGGTAGTGCTAGTTAACACTGATTATACATTAGCCAAGGACATGGCAGAGTACTTTATGCAAAGTACATCAACATACATGCATGCTTGTTTTCAGTGGGATTTAATGCCAATGAAAACACATTCTTTGAAGAGATAGGTAATTGCTAAAGGCTTTGTCTAATGTTACGGCAGGACTGATGGACAATTTGAGCTGGTTTATAAGCATAATAATACATGGTTCAGGGCTGCATAAAAGGCTATAATTCTACTGAGGGGTTCCACTGACATAATAAACCGCGAGAACTCAGCTAGTCAGCAGAAAGTAGAGATTGGATTACAACTGGGCTTGTCGGCGCAGAACCATACATGGTTGTTTATCACTTCTGTAAATGAGTGTTTGAGTTATTGTAAATTACTGTAAATCCATCCCCAGAATGGGATGAGACACCATTCTGTTGTTGTTGCATTGAAAACTCTGCAAAGATCAAATCCACTCCCCTGCCTTTGCTGAAATAATGAGATTTTTATGCAGGGAAGGTGGCTTGACTGGAATTCAATCCTCCCCCCCCGTCCCCCCCCCTCGGCATAAATAGGGTGTGGATTGCAATACAACTCCCTCTGTCCTACTCTACAAAGGGCTGTGGTTCACTGGACATGGGTAGTCACAATTCACATAGTCCCTTCTCCACAACGCTTATATGGAGGAAGTGCAGTTCTGTTCCTCTGCTGCCAAATACTCCAGGATGTGCAGGTGCCGCAAAGACCTCTCTTTATTGTGCTCTGCCCTGGGTCCAAACATGCACTGCTTACATGGTCAATCCTCTGCCCAAAGATGCATCTTATAGCCATTTGGGACAAAGATCCCAAAAGACCAACTTTGTCCCATTATTTAGATTTGGTTAATAGCACTGAACAAACTGTTCTAGCCAGACCTGGGGAATACAGATTGAACCTCTCTAGTCCGGACCCCCTGGGACATGACTGGGACTAAACCAGAGAATTTTCCGGACTACGGGAGGTCAATATTGTCTAGCAGCATTACCAACCCTGCTACTGCTTACTGGGCTGTTAGAGGACATTTAGGGTTCAGTTAGAGCTAAATAACAGCACAGAACACAGAGAGCTAGGACTGGTGGCTGTAAACAAACTTTATGGGACCACGGAAAACTTGGCCACACCCATGAAAAGTGGACATCTGGCTAACTAAAATCATGCTGGACCACGGATGTTTCCATTCCAGAGAGTTCTGGACAAACCTGTACCTTTCCCTGCTCTACTTCAGGCGGGTGTAACTGTATTGTGCCTGTTTCCCCGCCTGTACAAAGCATTCCAAAAACTCCCTCCCCTCACTGGGCAGCTGATGAAGGAATTTAAAGACCTTTAGAGCAGAGGGGACTTCCTGTGCAGTGGGGTTTGGAAGACAGGGAAAGAGCAGGGCTAAAACTTGGCAAACAATCACTCTGTAGTTCTGCCAGACATTACCATCCACAGAGTAAGGCCCACAACGACAAGGGTTGCCTTCTGGCAGCCCTATCTCTCTGTGTGTGGCTCCATGTTTTGAAGCCTCAGGCGCTTCAGGGGGTAGCAGAGTTAGTATGTTACAGAAAAAAACACCAAGCAAATGGTCTGGTAGCACTTTATAGACTAACAAAACATGTAGATGGTATCATGAGCTTTTGTGGGCACAGCCCACTTCTTCATCGGTCATCTGAAGAAGTGTGCTGTGCCCACGAAAGCTCATGATACCATCTACATGTTTTGTTAGTCTATAAAGTGCTACCAGACCATTTGCTTGCTTGTGTTTTTTTTTTTTTTTTAAAGCCTCCGGAGTCTCTTTCACAGCCCTTTGGGCCACACTGTGTGACAAGGTCAGCTTCTGAGGCTTGGAGCAGGAAGGGGATGTAATGCTTTGAACTGTGTATAGTGCTTCTCCTCTTCAAAGTGCTTTACCAGTGTGAACAATCTGACCCCTTTTCCCTGCTGTGAGTTAAGTATTATTATCCCTTTTGTATAGGTAGGGAAATAGAGGAGTGGAGAGTAGCAAAAGCAAATTCAGAATAAAATCTTCTGCATAGTACTAATCCTATAAAATGTGCCATATACCACCTTGAAGTCAATAGCAATATTGCTTGCATATGGCCTGAAGGAAGAGGCCTTACTTTTGACATACACCCCACACTTTTATCATTTTTATTTAGATCAATGTATTCACTTTTTTATGCAACTGATTATTTCATATTTAGCAACAGTCCAACAGGTGCCATATGTTCTATTAATTAGTGTATTATGTAACACGGGTTGTGTCAAAATACAGACTTTGGGGTTTTTTTTAATCTTTTGAAAGACTCATGAAACCAGGATAGCAGCTGATAGGATTGACAGGGATGGAGAAAGGCATAAGGGTAACCTGTGCATGAAGCTTATAGTCAGCTGATCATAACTGGCAGAGTGAATGAGGAGAGACAGGGTAATTGGCATGATAGATATTAGTTTTAATATTGTGTGCTGAGCTTTCAGTACATATTCTTTCAGGGTTCATGTTTCCTGATAATCCACAAGAACAAACTGGATGCTGGGTAAGTGATTTAGACAGAGCTGACTAGAGGGGTGGAATGTGTGGTATGAGAACATCAAGGCCTGTAGGCTTATCCTGTCTCCCAGGCCTTTTTTCCCTTCTCAACCTAGTTCTTCCCTGTACCTTTCAGAGTGCTTTGTAGCCAGGTCGTAGTTAGACAGATAGTTCGTAGTTCATTTTGCTGAGTCAAATCTCCATGGCGTGCCACCTCTGCCTTAACCAGCAGCTGTTCTAATAGCTCTGCGGTATCTCTGGAAGTGTTTGCTCAGGCTGACCAATGAGATTGAAAACAGCATTCACAGCAGGCAGGTTCAATTCAGAAAAACTCCCCTGCCTCCTAGGATACACAGGACTCTAGCTACAAAATAGTAGACAACTTGCCCCTTGAGTGAAGAGCTAGAAATAATATGCCATTTCCTGCTCCAGTAGCACAAAGTTACCGAAACCCCAGCTCCACCACCTGCATAAAGGGGGACTCACACGGGGTGGAGTGCCAGAATGAGGGCTCTGGGTTAGTTCTCTTACAGCCCTTCTTTGGGAGTGTGCTGGAAGCTGAGCACAGTGCCTTGGCACCCTGGATAACCTCAGTTGTCCAACCCCATTGTTGAGAATGGTTGTAACAGTATGCAGCTTAGAACAACTGACTAGAAACCGTTGTAAAGTGTATTATGGTTCAGTCTAGTCTTTGGGTGCCCACAGGATCAGATTGCTGAGAGGTCTTGTAATGATTGCCCTTTGCTAGCAGCTTTCATCATAGGATCTCAGGGTACGTCTACACTACAGAGAAGATCGAAGCTGCTGCTGTCGATCTTCCAGGGTTTGAATTAGCGGGTCTAGTGAAAACACACTAATTTGAACTGAGAGGGGTAGTCCAGCTTCCACAAGGAGTAAGGGAAGTCGAAGGGAGAGTGTTCTCCCTTCAACTTCCTGCAGCGTGGACAGCGCCAAAAGTCGAGTTAAGATACTTCTATTTCAGCTATGCAATTAACGTAGCTGATGTTGCGAATTTTAATTCGACCTTCTCCCGTAGTGTAGACATACCCCCAGAGTGCATCAGAAACCTTCAACCAAACTCAATTCTGGTGTAAGCTGGCTCAAGTCCCACTTAAGTGAATGGGAGTTACACCCATTAATATTACAGATAAAGCTGCAGACTACCCCATGAGGTAGGTTAGTGATTATTTCACCCACCTAAGGCAGCCACATTCGGTGGGGGGCGGAAAAGGAGTAGCTGCTGAACAGCAGAAAGCAACACCGTATAACAGTTTTAGCACAGGATGAATGGACTAACAGAGCCACTTGTAATTGTACGCTGTCTCCAGATGACATTGGAGTTAGGTAAAAAGTAACCACCCAAGTGTGAACTTTTCCAGAGTACAGTACTGGGTTTATGTCCCTGTGCTTTCCAAAAAAATCTTGGGATCCTTACTGGCCACCAGTGGTCAAGACTTTGATTTTATCTCTCTTTCAAGTTATGGCCACTCTAGCAGTACAGCATATCCCAGCACTGGGCCGGGAGCAGCCCTTTCTGCAGCATCCAGGTCTACTTTCTTGGAGGCCTCCCATCCAAACATGAGTTCACCTCTTTAGCATGAGTCTGGTTGGGGTCAGTGCATCTGGCATGACCATTTACCTTTGTCTCTCTCGCATACATGCATGCGCACGTACTCTTGTCCTGTCTGCTGTTTTCTTTCAGAGGAGACTCTTAGGTGGCCATTCTGCTCTTTCTGGGGTGGGGCAGAATGTACATCCACTATGTGCTATGGGCCATAACTCTCCAAGGAGGCTCTGTAGATTCCCTGACTACTGCTGCCCGAGGTTACAAGATTTATAGACGTTACTGCAGCCTTAGAAAGGGTCCATAGCCGGTGGGTGAGGGTTCTCCAGGGAGAACTGCAGAAGCTGGGACCCTTTCTGAGAAGGATATTTTCTCTCTTCCTACATTCTGAGTAAACTATTTATTCCCCTTCCTCTTGTAATCCAGAGTCTCCGATAAACTTTAACTTACAACCATGCGGATTATTTTATTTAGATGTAAAAACTCCCGTTTCTTCTCTTTTAAAAGAGACTCATTTCCTAAGAACATTTTCATGAGCTTTACCTTTTCAGTCCGAGGTTGTTATGCCTGCAGCAACTGGAGCCTGCGGTCTCATTAATCAGCGCTGGTGTTGGTACAAGCAGGCCTCAGCAGTTCCTTAGTCTATGTCCACACTGCGGACCATGCAGAGGCACAGGTGTACTGATGCAGCTGCTCCACTGAGGATTTCTTGTGTAGCTGCTCTCAACTGCTCTCCCGTTGGTATAATTAAATCACCCCCAATGAGCAGCAGGAGCTATCAGTTGGAGAGCATCTCCTACCTACATGGGGCTATCCGCACTGGGGCTTTTGTTGATGAAACTTAGGTCTGTCAGGGGTGTGGATAAAAATCCCTGACAGACTTAAGTTCCACTGATAAAGGCACTGGTGTGGATGGGGCTACATTAGCAGGAGATGCTCTCCCCCCATTATAGCTACCGCTTCTTGTTGGGGGTCCTTTAATTATGCCGATGGCAGAGCTCTCTCCCATCAGCCCGGAGCAGCTACAAGGGGGGACCTGGCAGCAGCACAGTTGCAATGCCACAGCAGTGTCAGGTAAGGTCTGGAGTGTAGTGTAGATAGCCTCAGACTCTGAAATCCCCTTCTCTGCATGGCAAATTGCTACAGCTCCTTGCTTAGTGTGTGGTCCTTGCCCTCCCTTCTTTCTCAGGTCACTTTCACGCTTTGCCAGGTGTTTGGATGAAGACTCTGGTCGACAGAGATTGGGGTTTGCCTAGATCAGGATCCCAGGATCTCTTCCCCAGGCTCAAATTCAAATAGCCTGTATTGGCAGAGCAAGTTACACAAGTCAGAAAGTTGAGGTCTCTGCAATACAGCAGGCAACTGCCTCGCAGGGAGTTGCAGAGAGCAGCTCATTCCTCTTCTCTGAGCCCACCCCGTGGGACACTCCCCTCGGATCCAGCCAATGCAGAATAAGAGGATGTGCCACTGCCCAGCACTGTACACAATGACACTTTCTTTCCGCAGAGCCTCTCCTTGGGAAGGAAGTGGGAAGCGAGGTGACCAGCCAGAGCTCAGCTGCAAAGAGGGGATCACTCTGCAATGCAGCTGCTGAAGGAGAACAGCAGGGAGAGGAAAACACAAACCCATGTGCCTGCTGCTCCATCTGCACCCATCCTAACCCCACAGGACACACTGCACAGGCACTGGAAAAAGAACCAGCCTGGGCGGGCTAACAGAGCTCTGCTCCAGGCTCTGATCGCTTCCTACCCCCCTTTGCAGAGAGTCTCCACACTTTGTGCAGTCTGTAGCAGAGACACAAACATACATAAAGCACAGCTGGGGGGAGAGTGGGATTTATTCAAAGTTCTTTGAGGTCACTTGGAATTTAGTGATTCATTGGGCTTAACATCAAACCCAGTGTTTGTTTTCTTTCATCCTGCTTAGCCCCAGGTTAACACTTTCCACTGTAACAGGAATATATTGCAGCCTTTGTTTTGCTGTGTTAGCCCTGACTTCCTATTCTCCCTTAACTGCCTAGGGAAAAACTAACTTTCATTTGGGCTTCTATCCTCAGGGCCGTGTGCATATATTTTTAGGTTTGTGTCCTTATGTCCATTAGCATCCCAAATCTGCAGCAGGAATCAATAATAAAAGTAATCTCTCTCTTTTCCATGATCTTTCCATTTTCATTTTAAATTGCAAGCTCAGACACTTGTGCTTTGAGAACTTTGTTTATTTTTAATTTTTTCAAGTGATTCAGGTGTTTTGTGGTGAGTTGATGTTATGCATATAAAGGTGGGAGATCATGCTATTTTTGCTCTTATTCCCCAAGAATATCAGCCCAGAATCAATTCTTGCTCTGCAAGTGAAATGATTCATGATAAATATTCACTCAGAATAGATACTTCTGAGTTAGGTATGTACTGGACTATTTGCTGACATTATTATAGGCTACTAGAAGATTTACCTGGCGTTGCCTGGGTCTGGCATGGGGGTGGGAGAAAAGGGGCGTCCCACCAGCACTCTCCGGACCTGCCCTCAGGTCGGAAGCGGGGGGATGACCTGGTGCTGGAGTGAGGCTTGGGGCTAAAAAGGGGCAGCCCATGCTGGAGTCAAGGCAGGGAAGGTGGGTCCTCCACTGGTGTTTCCTGGGCCCAGCCCAGGGATGGAGGGATGGCTGCACAGGCATCCCGCTGTGCTCCCTGGGCCACGTGTGAGGCAAGAGGGAGCATGTAGACCTCCTGCCAGTGCTCCCTGGCCCCAGCCTACGGTTGTGGGGGGTGCATAGGCCTCCTGCAAGCCCTCTCCGGGCCCAGCTCAGAGTTGGGTGGGGGGTGCAGGCTTCCCATTGGCATTCCTGGGCCTGGCCCATGTGGGGAGAGGTTGGCTGTACAGGCCAGCCAATTGTAGCCACACTGAGTGGCCCAGTGGTGCTGGTGGGGGAGACCAGTGGGGGCACCACTGGTGAGTCTGGGGGGGCCTGTGCTGCTTGGTCCTGGTGGTGCTTCTGGGGGAGGGGGCTGTGGTGGTGCTGGTGGGACTTTCCCACCCATCCCCGGACCAAGTTTGGGGCCAAGGGCCCAGGGGAGGGTTTTGGGGCAGGGACTTACTTGGGCCAGTGGCAGACAACATGGCAAGCCCCATCCCCAGCTGGCCTCCAGCTTGGTGGTGTGGCTGCCCCCATTGGTCATTCTGCAGTATAGCTGTCCCCAGTGCAGACTGTCAGTATTGTATCCTTCATTTCTCTGCCTCCTCCCTGTCCATGTTATGGAAAACAATCAAATTCCAGGCATATTCTATTTTACCACTAACCAAATTCTGACGTTGCTTTAAGTTAGGATAATTGGAAGCTGCATACCAAATTTGGTGGTCCTACCGCTTACCATTTAAGAGTTCTTGAACAAACAGACTCGCAGAGACACACACATTTCTAAATATATGTAGAGATTTATGCCATGAATAGAGCTGCCTGTGGCTTGTTTCGGTAGAGTTGCTTGTGAGTGCTCAACTACTGACAGTGGATTTGTTTTTTTAAAAAAAGCACTAAAATGTTTGTTTAAAGGGGGAAAAACACATTTAAAATGTACTTTGGTTTCTGTGACCTGAGGACAAAAATGTATCAGATTTGAGGCCTACTAACCTCGCCAGTGTCCTTTTAAGTTATCTAGGCAAGAAAAAACAAATGGTGAAGGAAGAAAGGACACAGTCTGTATCTCAGATACCTCTTCCAGATCTTTTAACAGCTAGGCATTGACTTCATAAGGAGGATTGTTCCTTTAACTGGATGGTAAGATACATGATTAACAGTAAATGTAGCTGAATCCCTGCGGCCCAATCCATCTCCCATTGAAGTCAGTTGGAGTCTTTCCACTTGCTCCAGTGGAAGTTGGATCAAATCCTACATTTGTCTAATGTGCAGGACTTAACATACTAATTTGACACTATTGGCTTTTGTAGAGTTGATGATCTATTACATGTTAACTGTGTCTGAATTATTATATAGGCCAGGCTACAGGATTCTTCATCTCTTTGGGATGGGTGAGTTCCATATATGTGCTTCTGTTTAAGCGGGAGCTACTGTGTGTCTCTTGAAGTGTAATTTCATATCGCAACAACAGATTTCCCCAAGAAGCTGACTTACAAGATACATACTGATCTCCAAATCAGTACTATGCCATTCCGCTGTAGATGAATTGGGAGCATTTTCACTTCTAATCAGGTGTGTATTGTAAGCTGAAAAATCACATCAGACTTTAGGTTAACCCTCTGGTTGAAATTTTAAACCCAGCTTTCCAGTCAGTTGCTGTGCAGGTGGACGGTAAAAAACACCACCACCCTTATCACACTGTTCAGAAATTATGGGGAGAAATTTCACCTGACTGACATTCCTACTCTTAAAAACAAATGGATTATAATGCTCAAGGCAGCGTGTAAGCTACCATTCAACTTGACTATACACTGTAGAACCAGGATTTAAACACTCTATAAAGCATTTACAAACGTTCATAGCTTATTCTAATTACTCCTTCAGTAGCCTGCTCTTATCAGCCAGGTCTGTACTGCCCATTCTAATGCATTATTTTAACCAACTCAATCCCTGCCTATTAAAATGAACATCATTTCATCCCTCTGCTGCATACCGTAAATTTTACACACATCAAACCTTGTTGGTCAGGCCTGAAACCTCTATCCCTTATCGTTTCCCTAAAACTGTAATCAGTGCCTTATATAAGGAACAGTATAGTGATCGCTGATTTATCAAGCAAGAGGAATAAAGACAGAGCTCGTTACAGTCACTTACAGTCAGAGAGCCTTAAGGTTTCAGCCCTGAGGTCCTCACTCAAGTTTTACTCTGTCCTTACTCGGCCAAAACTTCAACTGATTTTAATGGAAGTTCTGCCTGAAGAAGAGTGAGGTAAGATCTCAGTTGCTGGTTCAGTATGTACTGCAGGTGTACTTTAACCCATGACCTGTCCTATACCTTGACTTTGCCTTGTTTTTTTATCTTGTATATCTGACTCCCTCCCTTTCACTGCTTACATAAGAAAATAGTTTGTGCTGTCAACAGGTCTGTTTAACCTTTAATAAAAAAAGTTAGTAACTTAAATCAAGGGACCAACTCCTAAAGCCCTTAATTGGGCAAAATTCCCATTGAAGTCAGTAGTAACTTTGCATCACTGATGACTATAAAATTCTCTGAACTTTGCTCAAAGTTCTATAGAAAAACAACAAAGAATAACATAGGCAATAAGGAAAGAGAAACAAATACTTTAATGGGACCTCACTGTAATTTGTATTTAGTGGAGGATCTGTTTGACCAGACGAGGTTTTTTTTAAGTCTCATTTTCATGTGCAGAAATGTCAATTCTGAGCATATGTTTGCGTCCCTGGAGTCGTGTTCAGACATTAGAGAAACATTTTCTAATTCAAAAGATAAACACTTCTGTTGGAGTTGAGGGATGGAAACTGTTTTCATTGCAGCAGGTGCTGCCTATTAGTTCTACTAGAATTAAACACCCTAAGCTGGGCTTTAAACGAGATGCATAATCAAGCCCTTACATCATTGTGAGATGTACTGTACTCGAACCTTTTTCTTGTTGAGACTATATTTCCTCCATGAAGCATCCTGTTTTGCAATCCTCTGAATTCCCCACGTGCCATACAGTACTAGGGATTTCATCACATCCTGGGCACACAGACTATATTTTCTGCAGAAGACTGAAAGTGCAGGTGAATGGGGGGAAATATCAAGCCAATGATTTCCTTAGGTTTTTTTGGTGGAAACTTGTTGTCTATGAAAGTTGGCTTTATTTTTTCCCTTTACTTGCTTGCACTGTTCCCAGTCTGGACTGTGGACTTGAGTGTGTCTGAGTTTGATGACTGCATCCTTTTTAGGAGGAGATCATCGTTCATATATGTTCTGTTGCTTCTGGTCACATCTTGTTCTTAAGTGCTCTTGGCTGTGTTATTTCTTCCTTTGTTCTGCTTTCATCTGTGTATGCCATGGACAAAATGTCTGTCTGAAATATTTTGTCACTGTGTTGTAGATTAAAATCCTTAAGGAGTTTAATCAATGTAAATGGATTTACTTAGGAATTACATGGACATAATTGGGGGAATGATATGGTTCTTGGTCTTTCTACTTAATTTTATGTCTTCCTTCTTACCTTTCCATATTTATTCTAGGTCAGATTTTGGACTGCAGACGTCACTGTAATTGTTCTGGATTAATGTTAGGATGTCTATATTTTTCAAAGGGAAAATGCATAGGCGCCAGCTTTCTTTGGACCTGGTGCTCAACCACCTGCTCTGCCCTCACTGGCCCATCCCCTTTCCTGCCCCTTTCCCACCTCTTTCTGACCCCTAAGCATGCCCCATCTCTGCTCCTCCCCATCCCTCCCAGAGCTAAACAGCTGATTATGACAAAGGAGGAGTTGATTGGTGGGGCTGCCAGCAGATAGCAGGCACTGCTGGGGGTGAGATGGCACTCAGCTTCCATGGATTCTCCAGTCCCAGGATACCCATAGAGTTTATGCCTACGGGAAATTGGGACATCACATGCTGACGTTTTCCCACCTTCCTTGGGGCTAGCCTAAATCCCCTTCCCCACATGGGGTGCAGGCTGGGCTCAAGTGAGTAATGATGCACTAGGGTGACCATATTTTCCCAAGGCTGGGGTGGTTGTCACTACTCGCTTGAGCCCTCCCTACCTCCTCTGCCTGCACAAGACTGGCATTGCTGCTCACCCCCACTGCATGGTCCTCTGTACCCCACCTGGCAAGAGCTAATGGGACAAATGTCCACTTTTGTTGAAAAAGTCAGCCCAGCTGGGACAGGGTTTAGTAAAGGAACTGTCCTGGCCAGCAGTGAAAGTAAATTAACTTTTCTTACAGGTACTGTCCTATTGCAGCCCAGGTCCCTGCCAGCTCTTTAAATAGCTCCCTGCTGGCTTTTGGCACAGCTCAGCCAGCTCTTGCTGGAACTGCGCACCTGGGTGCATCCACTTACTTTCACTTCTGATCCTTGCCAAAATGGAATGTATGGTCACCGTAATTAACGTGGATGTGGATGTGGCTGAGACCAGACACTGGCCTTGATTCTGTTCAAGGCATGTTCCTTTGAAGCACAGACTGCCTGTTATGCTCTGAAACAGTTTCCATTTTCACAGACTATATTACAATCACAGTAGAATTTATTCCAATTGAATGACAAAACTCATGTCATCAGCAAGTGCTTAAAAAAACCCCCCACCCCCGAAAGACAAACATTTTGCAGTGTAAATGGCTCGTTGTCGGCAGAAGCGCTCTCCTGTTGACAACCTGAACCCTGCTCATAGGGAGTGGAAGTATTTTGTTGACAAAATAGTGCTGACAAACAAGGTTTACATTACCTAACTTTTAGTGACATGACCACATGACTAAAAGTTGTGTAGTATAGACAAAGCTTTAGGGTTAACTTTCTGTTCTTCCATTTCAGGAACATTAAGCTATTCAATACATCAAAGAAAAATGGGATCATTCCAACTTCTGCTGAAATAAAAAAAAGTACGCTGCCATCTTTCTTGTTTAATTGGACTAGTCACTCACCGGTTGGCAATCTTGAAATTCTGGGTAAAATCTATCCTATCTGGTCAGTGTGAGCAAAGCGGGGGAGTGATGCGTTTGCAGCAAAAGACTGCCAGCGAATGTATTTGGGCCATAACTATATTTGTTCAGAGTCTAGGATTCCTTATTGGGTGTGTGTGAGGGGGGTAGAAAAAAGGAAGGGCCTTACAACACGGTCTAATCTAAGTGAACGTGTTTCCAGTTTTAAAGTATCTTTCTGCAACAGAAAGAGGTAGTTTTTCCTCATCCCACTAGGGGGTGGGTGCAGTTTGGACAAGGCAACTTTGTGGCTGGTAACTAACTTGGTAAAGAATACAACACACAGGAGCCTGAATGCTAATTAATCACCTAAAAAGAATGATGCAGTTGCCAGAAGGGCAGTTTGGTGCTTAAAGTGTTTTAGCTTTGGGATGGACACACTTTCTCTCTCTCTCTCTCTTTCTTAAGCAGTCCAAACTCCTTAATTTGTAGCTATGATGGATCTTAAAAATAAATAAGCACAAAATTGGAATAAGCTAAATGTTTTCATATTCCAGTGACTTAAAACAAAGAAAAAGAGGGAAAAAATCCCATACTAACTGACTAATGGTTCCATCAGGTTCAGAGCTGTAGAGCTTATGGAATGGGTGTTAGATGCGGATGGCAGAAATTGGACAAATTGTAGATTTGATTGTATATTCTTTTGATCAAGTGAAATGTTGCAAAATCACTGTTGGTTTAAAAAAAAAAAGAATCAAGCCCAAACAAACAAAAAACCCTAACAGCCCTTGACTGTGAATTCCACTTTGGATGATGGAAAGTGACATGTCCATAAAATAAATATCTACAGGTTAGAGAGAATCTGATTAATCACTTTAGTTTCAGTAGCTTTGGCAGCCAACTTTCCCCAGACCCTTTTCAAAGACAGGAAGTCAAAGGTTATCATTCTACTCTTATTATTTTCCCTGATCTACTGGTTTGGGCTGCTAACTTTAATGCGTTATAACAATTAATGATGAGAAGTTGATTACAGAATCTTGGTTTAAAGCAAAGCTTCCTGATTCAGTTCTTTGATCTCCTAATGTTTATCCAAGAAGACAGGGACAAAGATGGAAGAGAAAATAAACACAAAAAGACTAAAGGTCTCAGAATGAGAGATTCTTTAGGAAGAAATTAAACGGAGTAGGGTTATTGGAAGAAATTAAAAAGATCAGGATTATTTTAGAAATGAATATGACAAGGAAAGAGGGACAGAGCTTTTTGAAATAATTAATAACTCAGGGAAAGGACCCTGTGTGACTTCTTCCATAATAAAAGAAGATACCAAATTAAATCTGAAAAGCAACACATTTAAGAAGAGAAATAAAAGGAGCTACCATTTAATTAAATGCTAAATTCATTTGTGGAACCCAGTGCTGCAGGCTACAATAAGGATCCAGAGATATGATCTGTTAATAAAAATATTACTGGCAGTTAGATTAGTCAGGATACAAAGGCAATGACACCGGATATCAATCCTCAGGCTTCAGGGCATGAGCAGATCACCAGCTGGTATCAAGGAAACATTTCTCTGAAACAGCTTTAATTAAAATGGGATAATATTAGTAATTGTGGTATAGTTTTGCAGAACTGTCCAGGTACAGGATATAATAGTGCAGTTGACCCAGATGCATTATGGTGGGGAGGTTTAACCTTCCTTTTTTGTCAAGCATCCTGGATTGCCCACATCTGGAGGCAGAATATAAGAGTAAGTAGATTGTTGGGTCTCTTCCAGCACAGCAGTTTCTATAACCAGTGCTAATCTAGGGTCCTTGGCAATTTATGAGTGATGGAAGAGCTTTGCTGCTTATGTAGCCATGACTATTGAAATTTTACATAGCATTGTGCTACGACTTTGTGGAATCTCACATGTGGTGTTAAATCCACACCTGGTACAACCCTGCTGAAGTCAGTGGTGCTGCATCAAGCATGAATTTGGTCTGCTGTCTCTAATAAGCATTTGTGTTATCTATGGTCATGATTAAAGCTTGATATGAGAGCTATGAAAAGCTTTCTCCCCAGCTGTGGGTTGTGCTCTTTCTCAGAGAAGAGTGCCCCATGGCATTGTCAACCGGTTTTCTCAGTTGTTAGGTCTAATGGAGTTTGTATCTTTAAAAAAATTATAAAAAAAGGAAGACAATGTGCAGAGTAGACAGTTGAAGAGGCAAACATGATTGGCACACTACTGTCAATAACTAGGGTAATGTACAAGGTATATGGGTATGGGATATGTGGCATTATGAATAAAGAACTAATTGGGTGGTGGAAAGCATATTGCAATGGTGCAAGATAGGAGGAGAAGAAGTGGCATATGATAGATACTTTTATGTGCACAGTTTAATTTCATCCTGCACTTAAATGATGTAGAAAAAGACACGATTGCTAATATGGTCAACACTAAACTAACAGGATGAGCAAATGACATAGAGCAAAGGAATTCAAATATGGAAGATCTGTGGAGGCATGAAGAAGGGTAGACAAAAGGCTCATACCTGTACATCTGAGGCCTGAATTACAGGAATTTATGGGTGGTTCTGACCCAACTGAAGTCTGTTGAGTTGCAGCTGCCAACACTAAGCTTAGGATATGTCTATACTTAAGATGCTATAGCGATGAAGCTGCATTGCTGCTGGTGTAATGCATTAGTGCAGACCTTATCTACACACACCAATGAGAAGGATTCTCCCAGCAGCCTAGGTAACCCGCTTCTCTGAGAGGTTGTAGCTAGGCCAATAGAAGAATTCTTCTGTCAACTTAGCTCTGTCTGCATGGGGGTTCTAGTCTCTCAGGGTTGTGGGATTTTCATACCCCTGCGAGATGCAGCTATACTGAAGTAAATTCCCTAAAGATAGACTAGGCCTTAGTCTGAAGTACCCCAAGAGGTGGACCTAGCAGTGTAGCTGGAACCCTTAAACTGTAGTCCAAATGATTTATGACCATGGTTCAAAAGACATATTGGGAGAGATCAGACAGGGTACGCTGGTAAAACACATGCCAAAATATATTATTCTAAACATTTGTAGTCTCAACTACACTACCTGTCCACTACTGGGCTCGATTTCAGGTATTATATGCCAGAAAGGACAGCAAAAGGAAAGGGAAGGTCTAGAAGACATGTAACAAGGTGGCTTGTAGTTTTAAGGGACAAAGATGCCTTGAGCTAGTCAGCCATGTTCAGTTAGCATGCTTGACAGCTGCTTGCAGCTGGGGCTTGGGGCCATCCTGACTTGGAGGTCTCTCATTCCAGCTCCCCCCTTGACCCAGACAGCCAGCAGGCTACATTCTTATCTAGTAGCCCTTTTGGTTGGGCCTTATAGCTTCATGGTCCATGGTGCCATTGCCCCATTGTAGTTATGCCACTCTTCTGGATCATGGCCTTAGTCTGTACATTGCATATGGGTAAAATCAACATGTACATATATATCTGAGAGGAAATACATTTGATGATCAGGCAGAAGGTCTTATGTGGAGACAGCCTGGAAGTTAACAAATAGCTCCTGCTTTTCACACTGAAACAGGATGTGAAGCTAGGGCAGGTAGTCCAACAGCACCAGGAAGCGTGTGGGTCAGGGTGTAGTGTCTCAGAGGGAGGGCCCTGTCTACGTCAGTGGTGACAACCAAAGCTTGTAGGTCAGGAGCTTTGGTGGCATGAGTGTGGGGGAAGACTTGCTCTCCAACACCCCACCCCACAAGTGGCACCTCCTCACTTTGTTACAGTGTTTGTGGGGGCAGGATGCAACCAGACCTCCCACACCATCCAGATCTTCCACCTCAAGATCAGGACCTTCCCTATGTTTTAGATAGCACGCTGCACCTCCACCAATCCCCTCAGAAACAGGGTACAATACTTTCTGGAAACTGGCAAAACCTGTTAGTATTATATGCAATAGGAGGAAATGAAAATGCATCATAATATCAAAGATGTACTCTTTTGGGGAACTTTATTGTACTCTTGCTGGTAAATGGATTCTGAAAGCCAATAGGCTTCTCTCATCCCATGTTTTAATTGATGGCTCAACATGCACATGAATGAATGATGAATACAGGCAGATATTTTAGTTTGGAAGAAGGAAGAGAGGTTCTGAATAGAGAGAGCTATCATCATAAGGGTGACCATTAAAGTTGTAATCTGTTGTAGAGGGAGAAGGCGAGAGGATGTTGCTCTGAGTGACTTCCATCAAAAGAGGGCACATGAAGGAGGAAGACCCACCAAAAGAGACTGGAGCTGTGCCTGAAAGGTAGGAGGAGACACAAGAGATGATGGCATCATGAAAACCCAGGGAAGACAGCATTTCAAGGAGAGCATGGTTGGCAGTGTCAAAGGCATCCAAAAGGCTGAGGAGGATGAGGATGGAGGGTAAAGATGGAAAACTTCATGATGCTCAGTGTCTCCTATTCTTTTTATTTGTGAGGTTATATTTTATTCTTCCTGTTGTACTCGCATAAGGCTGGATTCTGCGGCCCTTCCACAGAGTAATATCTTACTCTTGAAGAGGTCCTGTTTATTTGAACTGGATTCTGCACAGACTAAGGGTCAGGGTTTCTTTTAAAGGTATTTAGATTGAAATCAGTGGGAGTTAGCTACCTAAGTAGCTTTAAAAATCTGTCCCTAAAGTACAACTCATTGTGAGTGTGGGTGGCAGAATCTGGCCTTAATGAAGTGAAAAGTCTGGATGGCTTAACTCACATTGCAGATGATACTGCTTTTAGGGCCTAATCCTTAACATAGCATCAATCAAGCCATTGGAATTCACAAAGTTGGCTCACAGAGTTTGCATGCATGTGCAGTGTGCTTACCCTGCACCTTGAAAGAAAGAGACTGTTTTCTCCCTTTAATATCTTGTTCATATAATTCGCCCATAGGCAAGTCTTTTCTTGATCTGGTGATATATATGTGAAACTGAAACTATGGGTTACAAAGAACAGTCTTAACCAGTCACCAAGTTAAGAGCTGTAAAAACAAGAAAAACAGTAATCCAACTCTTCTTGGAAGCCAAATCAAACCATAGTGAAATACAGATCTCTGACAGCTGCCCAAGAAACTGAAAACAATCTGTCATGAAACAAATGCCTTTAAATCAACAAATCAAGAACCAAATAAATATCAAGTGAGATTAATCACTTTCAATTGTTCCAAGTTATTTTTTTAAAGAGGTAGGGTAAGGGGGAATTAATCTTGCAGACTTTACGTACTTTTTTTTCCAAGGGCAGCAGTTATCCAAGTCAGTAAAAATGAGGTAATTTATATTGCAAAACTCTTTGGATGAGAACAAGGCTCACAAACTATAATCCTAACCTACATCTACCCACAGCAGAAAATTGGGAGAATAGCAGCTTGTGTGTTTATTCTTCCTAGCAGAAAACAATTGACTTTTCAGGACTTATTTCAGAATGACTGACTGAAAGCAGAGGACTTTGGAGATGATTTACAGACCAGGAACATCAGGGTGGTTGTGGATTCCTGGGGGCTTGAGTTGTATTTTCTGGCCTCACACTTAAACTGAATGACACGCTGAACTGGGAACTAGAAAACTCTGTGATACAGGAACCCTTCAAGCACTGATTTGTGATGCAGAGAGAATGGGAAGATAGCTGTCATCTTTTTTTCTGTTAAGATTCTTTATTATTTTATGATGGTAGCATCTAGAGGCCATGGCCTGACTGTGGTAGGCAGTTTATGCAACAAACTTTTCCTTCTCCCAATAATTTATAGTTTATATTTAATTCCAGTACAAGAAGTCAATTAGTAGAAAGCTGTTGGAGATTCTAAGTGGAAGTTGCATAGTAAAACGGGGAGAGACACAGACTGGTGCTAAGGATGCTACTGTCATCTATAACAGAATAAATAAAGTTCCTTGCTCAATATTTGAAGAATGTGATGCTTTCTGTGATATTTTCCCATTGTCCCATGATAGGATTGCAAATGAGCTGATCCAGGGAGTGGAATGAAGCTGGATTTTGTTACAATGCAGAGATTTAATAAGATTTCATAAATCTTTGGGATCTTTTTCCAAACAAACTAGATAAACTGGAGAGCAACTTAAATAATAAGTACCCCATAATTGTCACTTGCTAAAACATGAGAACTGACCTCCTTATTTGTATTCTAGACTACTGAGAACAAATATACAACATAAATTCAATTCCTATGTCTTTATACATATACTGTGCGCTTGTGTATATATATGAAGACACAGGAATTGATTTTATTTAATATATTCTTACTAGTTTTGTAAAATAGACATGTATATTTGATATATCTTTACATGAAGTTGGTTGCTAATAATTGTTTCTTACTATCACAACTGATCATTGATGCAGTGGAAGGGCTGTTTGTCAGAGAAGGCATTAGTGAAAAGATGGTTCCTGCGTTTGGTCTGAATATGATCAGGTTTGGGCTCTGTCTGATCTTGTTTGGTAAGGAGTTCCATTCATGGGATCCTGCAGTCCTCAGGACCTCAGAGTCTGAACATAGGTATGCCCAGCAGCAGCATTCTTGTGGAAGGCATTTGTCTTGAAAGGTTGCAGATGGAGAAAGCTAAGGCCAGGACTTTGAATTCACTCTGGAAATGAACGGGGAGCTTGCAAAGTATGTGGAGAAGTAGGTTGCTAAGAGATGAGTGAGTACTTGCTTCTGCGTGATCTTGATCTATAATCCCGACACAGAACAACTTGCAATAGTCTAACCCAGAGGTGAAAAATAAATGGATCTTTGTGGTAGAGGAGAGTGTTGGAAGCCCTTAGTCAGAGGTGAGACAAGCGTATTGGCCAGCTCCTCCACGTGTTTTCCTCTAACCATCATCATCATTTTTCTCTTCCATTCTAACTGTCTGCTTATTGCTTCTAAGCACTAGAAGGGAGGCTGTAGCTGTTGCGAAGATGTAAAGCTGCATGCCATCTGCAGCCTGGTGATACTGGGGGTCTGTGGCATCTATACCTTCTGAGCAATCTCGTACAACAGTATGGACGAGGAATTGGGAAGTCGTAGACCTGTAACAGGAAAAAGGCCTGAACCAAAGAACTCCATAGTTGGGTATGTTTGAAAATGGGATCCTAATTGCAATTGGGCCCCATTACACAGTAATATGTTTTAGTTTATTTGATGTGTCATACATGTGATGGTTGTTATGAAATGGCTTTAGAACACTGGATGTGTAAGGATGTTGGGAATAGGGGTCTTAAGTAGCGGGCTATAGAATAGTCGACTAGCCGCATTAATTCTTAGTGGTTAGTTGACTATTCTATAGTCCCCGAGGGCAGGGCTGTCAGCCAATGTGCTCTGGCCTCAGTCCCGGGAAGTATCAGAGGCAGCAGTGTGGGGTGCCAGACAGGAGCTAGGCTGTGAGGGAAGCCAGTTTAAAAACTAGCTCCCTGCACAGACCAGCTGCCCGCTGCCCGGAATTGCTGCCTCTGATACAGAGGCAGAAGTGCAGGGTGGCAGCAGCTCCTATCCATGGGGGATCCAACTCCCCGCGGACAGAGGCTGCTGGAGGGTGGGAGGGGGAGGGGGAGGCTGCTGAGAAGTAGCCCCTGTCCACAGCAGCCTGGGCTGGCCAGGACAGAGGCTTTACTGCATCTCATGGAGCAGCCTCTGTCTGCAGTGGGCCCAAACTCCTCGCAGACAGAAGCTGCTCTGTGGAATGTGGAGCAGCCTCTGTCTACAGAGAACTCAGACCCCCGGCAGACAGGAGCTGCTGCCACAAAGCACCCTTTGCTCGTTGTGGACCCACACTCACTGCAGGCAGGGGCTATTGCTGCAAAGCAGCCTCTGCCCGTGGCAGGCCAAGCTCGCCACAGACAGAAGCTGCTCCGCATTGAGCCTGGGCCTGCCACAGGCAGGGCTGTTTCGCGGCAGCCTCCCCTGGCCCTGCACAGCGGAGCTGGTGCTGGGGGGAACCAGCTTTTAAGCTGGCTCCCTCCAGCACTGGCTCCTGCTCCCCGCATTTCTACCTCTGATACAGAGGCAACAAGGGCAGGGCAGGGAAGGAAATGTGAGTAGTCAACTAGATTAACCGATAATCCTAAAATTGTTGGTTAATCATCTAGTCATCTACTTGTTCACCTCCCTAGTTGGGAATACTATATAGTTGTTTACAATGCCCAGAAAATGCATGCACTTGTTTCCCTTTTGTTAATATTCCATTTCCTGGTATGCCTTAGGTGGTCTATTTCAAGGAATTAATTGAACATCTGGGTGCTCCAGGTAATTCGCTCTTTGCCCCAACCAACATCTGAGGCATGCTACAGTCACTCACAAATGTTCTCATTGGTATGTTTTATTGCTTAAGTACCCTCTAGGAATGTGGTATATCACTGGATAAATTATTCACCATGATATTGCTAGAACTGCTGGCTTGACATTTAATTTCAGTGGGGTACAGAATGTTTCACGCCATGGTCATTAACATTTGCTTTTACTGGAAGACCTGGTGAAATGATATATTAAAAGCACAAGAAACCACCAAGAGATCACATGTTAGTGTGTAATTCTGCATTTTCCCTCAGGTCTGTACCCTAGTTGCATGGATTTTCAGATATGATTACTGTTGGTTCTGCTGTCCTGCTGAATATATTGTGGCTCCTATCATTAGTGTGCTGAATCTAGAATCAATAGTCTCAGCTGGAGGAATGGGCTTTGTTTTGTGATATAATGAAGGGTTGTAATGAGGGGTACACTTGGTTACCTCCCAGGATAGCCAGACAGTCCAAAGTAGGGAGACTGTAGGGAGCTCCGTGTATGTTGGATGAAGGGATCTCTCTTTTTAGGAAAGCACTGAAATCCCGAGTGCATTTTCCTGACTTTTAGAAGAATTGTAAAAAAACAAACAGAAAGCCAACCACTCCCATAGCACTTATTTCATAACAAAAATGTTGGAGAGCGGGGGAAAGAAGTATCTTCCTGGCTAGTCTGCCAAACAAAGCCAAACTCCTAACTTTAGTTGTGTTGTGTCCTTACTCAAGCAAAACCCACAGTGACTCAAGTGAAAGCTTTGAGTAAGGTCAAAACCAAGGAAGGAGTTTAGTGTTTTTCTGGATTGCTATGCTAGAATAAATTACATTCTGTTAAATCACCAGGAAAAAAGAACACCACAAACAAACAAACCAAACCAACCAACCTGGGGTGCAGATGCCCTGATGTATTCCTCATCTGGCACACATAGTCAAAAGCCAGTATTAACAGCATTGTAAAACACAGCATCCAAAACGGTTACTCCCTCCTTGTTATGTGCATATACCACATGCATACGGAGATGTCAGCCTGCTCTCATCCTGGGCAATCTTGCCTTCTAGTACAAGTTGAGACTCCATAATCTGGAATTCCCTAGTCTGGCAACACTCCTGGTCTGGCATCATCAGGGTGATCCTATGGGCGCACTCACAGGAATAATCTGGTGTGCTAGGGCCAGGAGCATTTCTAAACTAGGGGGCTTAGAGAGCAGAGCTTCAGGAGGCAGCAGAGCTACCGGGTGGAGTGTGGAGCCCCCAGTCACTGGGAACAGGTCGGCAACCATCAGAGCAGCTGGGCAGAGTGCAGAGGCCAAGATGGCAGCAAGGCCCCCTCCGGGCAGCAGCAGGACTGCTGGGAAGAGCCCCAAGCTCCAGGTGGCAGTGCGGCCTCCCCCCCCCCCCCCCCCCCCCCCAGCTGGCAGAAAACCAGAGCTGCAGGGAGGAAAAATAGAGTCCTCCACCTGTGGGGAGAGCAGGGCCCCTGGCAGCAGCAGGATGGCCAGGAGGAAAAGCAGAGGTCCTGGCATTGACCTCTCCTGCTTTGGCAAATTCCCTGGTTCAGGACCTGTCAGGCCCCGAGGGTGTTGGATGAGGGAGGTTCAACCAGTACTGTAATAACACTTTGTAACATTATGGCACACAACTTTCTGGACGCTAACAATAATATCACACCTAATTTTCCTTGGTTTATAATACCTCCTCCTTAAACTGATTCTTTCTGTCTGTACCTGTCTCTTTCCTTTCCATCATTTTTATGATACTAGTTTTCACTCAGATTAATTTTGTACACCCCTTTCTGCCTCTTACCCTCTGCCTTCCCCTTCCTTTCCCACCTGTCCTTTGTGCATGCTGTCCTGGCTCTGCATTCTCTCTTATTCTTCCCCACTCTGTTCTGATTTCCTCATTTCCACTCCACTCGTGGCTTCCTCTTGACCCATCCTGATGCCTCTCTGTGAGACCTTGCTCCAGTGGAAGCAACAGATGCTTTTCCACCCCTGGAATTCAATTACCCCATCCCTTCTGCAGGTTGACTACCAGGCTCTCTGCTTAATTATGTGAGCCATGGGTAGCTGCACATTCTCGATATCTTTTTCCCCAAGAGACTCCTCAGGTTTGGAGTCCCCGAAAGATGTAGAGTCTGTTCTGAGTGAAATCTTTGGTCTCTCCAAGGACTTGAGAGAGGAAAGTCTGTATCTTGTCAGAAGGATGGCTGCTGACTCCAAGGAGTGGCCTTGAAATGCCCAGCCTCTCCTCATTTCCTTCCTCCGTAAGAGCAGAGAAGGGGGGCTGTATATTTAAAGTAAGCCCCAACAGCGTCATTGTTCCAACTGGAAGGGACTCCAACACTGTGGAGAACAAGATCTTAGTATTCTGTGTCTGCAGGTTGTGAAATAACCTTAGACCAGTAGGACTTGATGGCGGAAAATATGTGGTCAGTTGATGTAGCTCGGAAGGAATCCAAAATACCCGTATTTGCCTCAGAAGAAAAACGTACACAAATGTATAGCTATGGGCTCAGCTCAGAGACACTGCAGTGTCTAAGTCTGCCCCAAAGACTTCACTGCCAAAGCAATGAAAGGGCGAGGGATGAGTCTGAGGGAGCGCAAAAGAACATGATCTCACCCTGGAGGTCTTGAGTTGCCAGGATTTTCCTGAAAAGGGAGCTGATTTTTGTGCAGACGGAATACAAGCTCTTTAATGTCCCCATTAGGAAAGTTTCTATTAAAAATATAAACCCAGACACACACACTTTAATATTAATGTGAAAATTTTCCTGTTTATGAAATCATCTCTTAAGAAAAGAAGAAGCTGTTTGTTAGCGAAACGAAATCCAGACAAATATTTATAGCTATGTTTGTGGCTTTTTCTGACACGGATCAACTGTTTTTAAAATCTTCCCTTTGACACCATTAAATACTGGACTGGCACTTTGTATAAAATTGATGAATGTGTTGTAAGAGTCAATAAGCAGCGTGAGGGAGGAAGAAAAGAACCGCGGGCAAATAGTGCTCGGTGTAAGAACTAGAAAAAAAGAAGATCGTAATTGTTAATAATACACAGGCAAGAAATGAGCCAAAAAAGGTTGCTGACAACCGACACGCGCCCAGGCTCTTTTGTTTTCCCTCTAATAGGAGTATCAGTAGGTGCTGCCAGTATGGCAAATGCCTTTGTGAGCTGCTCCCCATCTTTTCTGATTTACTCTAATTAGCTGTTTTTTCCCAGTCTCCACAAGAATATTGGCTTCTTAAGAGACGGAAAGAAGGGGCTGAACCTGCAATATCATTTTAAGGGGGAAACAAATCAAATGTCCTGTGAAATATAGTGAAGTGTTGGATGAGATGTAGTAATCTCTTTCTCTTTGTGTGTGTGTGTGTGTGTGTGTGTGTGTGTGTGTGTGTGTATGTGTGTATATTTATATATATAATATATATAAAAGTTTTTCCTGCTGTGTGACAGAACGTCATCAGGCTCTCTGGCTGCAAAAGTGGCCTGAGAGAGGGGGTTGGCGAGTATAGTGGACAGGAGGCACATCCCCCTAATATAGTTTGAACTTTTTTTTGGAAGTGGATGAATAGATATCACCTTACTAGGTGTAACCAATAGCCAAATGTAGCCCTATTGAAGAGAGAGATGTGTTTGCTTATATAGGTGGCAATCGCTGTTTCTATCACAGGTCCCCCATTGTATTTTGATGTGCATTATATAAACTAATGATTCATATGGGGCCTGATACAAACCTTACTGAAGCCAATGGGTGTCTTTCCATGGCTTGAGAGGATTCCAGTTAAGACCTGACATGTGTAAGAGAGAACTCTATTCTCTTTTCCATTTCTTCGGTGAGACCAACTCACTTCAAGTGTTAGCAGACCCAAAGGGTGGACGCCTAGAAGGATATTGCTGGGAGAATTCTGTCAGTCCATTAGAAGGCCTGAACAAAGAACTGGGCTCCCCTTAAAAGGGTCAAGCTCCTTCAGCTCTCTGAAGGAGTGAAATCCATAGTCCAGGGTCCTCCACTCAGAGGGCCCTTGCCACAGAGTCTAGAGCAGTGTTTCTGAATTTTTTTAAGACCGAGGAACACCAAACAATAATTTTTTCATGAGGAACACCAAAGATTTTTTTGTTGAGGGGAAAAAAAGGGTCGGGGGAAAGTTATTGAGCAAAAAAAAAGTCACCTGCCCTTTTAAGGGTGGCCATTTTGAACTCTGGTGTTCTCCACGACACACCTCCGACTGCCTCGCAGCACACCAATGTGCTGCAGAACACGGTTTAAGAAACACTGGTATAGAGGCTCTCCCTCATCAGGACTAACCTCAGCTTAATTCCCCAACTCAGATGCTCATGGAAAGATTGTAAACCGACTCTTGTGGGTTGGAGGATTATGGGGAGGATGTTTTCAGGGGACCACAAGGAGAAGTAGGTCAGACTGCACTGAACTAGGCTTATAGGGTCTGGGTTGAATCTAAGGCTAGATGAGTTTTCTTTCCTTTTGCTTATCTTAACTTGACTTGATTTCTAGTTACGTATTATTCTTCTTTGAGGAAAAATCCTTGCTGAATGCTTCTGTGTTTTGTTTCTTATGAGCCATTTGACCAACATACAACTCTACTGCAGGTTTCCCTTTCTCCTTCTTTATAAATCCACACACTATTAGAATGGAGGTGGGGGAGAAGGTCTGCTTACTTCTTTTCCATTCCGTGGTAGGCACCCAGACACAGACAGACCATGACCCAGATATAGAAATTAGCTTAGTGCTCCTTGTTATCAAATACTGTGTATATAAAACAGAGCCTAATCATCTCCCAAAGTCTGCCCTGGCAGATGTAATAAAATGGGGAGTAAACTCTTCTTGAGAAGAGTTTATCTCCCCTGGCATGGCGAAAACAGTGTGTGGTTGGCTGTGTCCACATGGCTTTTGCCATTTTTGAGATCCAGGGAGAAAGGTACTTGGAATTATTCCCAGGGGACTGCTCTGAATCTGTTCTGACTGTCTCATACTACATGCAGATGCTGTGGTAAGTAGAGCTGGATGGAAAGTAATATTTTTTCCAACAAAAATATTTTCAACTTTTCAGAAAAACATAAAAACAAACAGCCCTTCTCGCCTGAAAACTTTAGTCTGCAAACTAAAGGCTTCATTTGGAAATGCAACCACAGTGCCTTGTGGGAGTATTTTGGGTATTTCATGCCCCATTCTCCCTTTATGGCTTGTCTCTCTGTCCAGACTATCTCTCTCTCATGATGCACCATGGTCTTTAATCCCAGTGATTGTGTTGCCACTGTGGCTATGTCTACACTGCAGGTATTTGTCGGCAGAGAGTATGCTAATAAAGCACTCATTAGCATTTGTCTGATATGCCAAAAAAGGAGGTATACAGGATCTTGTGCAAAAGGGTTTTTTTGCGCAAAATGGACTCGTCTACACTGCTTGTTTTTGCGCAAAAACCTCTTGTGCAAAAAGCATCGGCAGTGAATATACAAATGACGGTGCAACAAATGCTAATGGGCATTTCATTAGCATACTCTACCGACAAATACCTGCAGGAAAGCCTGTGCATCATGGGAGTTCCTGATCATGGTGCATAATGTGATATATGGACTGGCCAGGGAACTCAACCCACAGAGAAGAATGGGGATATGAGGCAGCTAACTCATAATTCTCTTGAGGCACCCTGGTGGTATTTCTGAATCAAACATGGTCAAGTTCTGGATCTTTGTTTTTTCATGAAAAGCCAAAATATACTGTAAACAGAAGACACTTTTTAAATAATTGAAAACCTGATTTTTTTTAATGGAAAAATTGAGACTAGTCCTAGTAGTAAGACTTTGGGACCTTTGTCTGATTTCAGGGGAAGATGAGGGTGCTTTGCATTTCTGAGAATCAGGCCACTTACATAAGCTCCTAAATGTGGAGCTAAGTGTCTAACTTTAAGAGTCTGCTTTTGAAAACGTTTACTCAAGTGGCTTATCCAAGTGCAGATAAAGCAGAACAGGGAATAAACCTTTCCTGTGATTTAACCACTGTGTCCTCTGGCTCCCCCTTAAATTGAGTGACTGTTTATAACCCGGAAGAGTACTGTAACAGATTTTTAAATATCATACATGCATTTTAAAAATGGCTGGAAATTACTCCCTGCTTTGTTTCATCTGAGTTCAACATTCTTTGCTGCCTCTGCTAAGCGTGGCGCTGAAACAGTTTTTAAGGTGGAGGTCTTGAGCTGCGCCCTCCTGCCTTACTCTGTCCACACCCCTCACTGTCCCAGGCTGGGGCACTGGCATGGGGCTGATGGTCAGAGCCCCAGCACCTGCAGCAGAGCCACTGGAACTCGGGTGGAAGTGGAGCCCCTGGTGGACAGAACCCCAGGGCTGACAGTGGAGCCTGTGGGGGCAGCACCTCCCACATTCCTACTTCCCGTGTTTATATCTGCTAAGGTTAATGACCTACTCTAACATCTAAAGTAGTACACTGAACTAGGCTTGCCAGATGGTTTAACAGAAAATACCGAACACCCCTCACCTTCCTCCCCCCCCAAAAAAGCCAGGAAAAAACTCTGTTGAGAAAAAAAAAGGGGGGAGGTCAAAGTTGTTGAGGGAAAAAAAAAAAAGGTGTGTGGGGAGGAAAACTGTGCCTTTAAATGGCCCCGCACTCCTCACTCCCCCGCCTCCGCCGGACGTGGCAGGGGAAAATTGTCCCCGCTGGGCTTCCGTCTGAGATAAACAAGAAATACCGGACATTTCACATGTCCGATATTTTCTGTTTTCGTTTACCAGACGAGAGACGCGAATAATGGACAGTCTGGATGAAAACTGGACACCTGGCAACCCTACGCATCTCTCTATTCTCTATTAGAAATTGAAGAGTCTATGAGTTGTTGCAAGGGAAACTCAGAAACCTTGTTCAGGTATCAACAAGAATCTTTTACAGTTCATTTTTAGGGTAAAGATGTTCTTGGATGCATGTGACTCAGTTCTTATAGGCATTGAGGAGAGTTGCATACAAACATTCAAGGGAAGAATTTAGCACTTCAGGTTTAATGGCCCTGTTTAGAAAGTCTTTGTGGAGCAGAGGCAATTACGGGATGTTTGTCACACATGTTTCTAGCAGATCTGGAAAATTAGTGCATATTAGAGATCCTGCAAAGTTTGAATGGAAGAAGGAGGAAAACAAAACAAAAACAAAAAGCCTTTAGTAATGGAGAGGAACTGGAAAAACAAGTGAGGGATAATGAAAGAGTTATTATGGCTTTGAAAAGTTTGTTCCAGGGGTTAAAGTCTGCCTGCTGCAGAGTTAGACTTTCTCCAGCTTTGAAACCATGTAAAAGTTAAACAGTTTAATAGTCTTAGCTGCTGTAAATTGTTATCCAAGTATTATAGTATTCTAGGCTGGCTATGTTTTATCTCCTGGAATTGCCTTATCCTTTTGTATTTAAGGTCATTTTCTAGTTTATGGCATGACATAAATTGATAACAAAACCACAAAGCTTTGAATGTGACCTAATTGTTTATTTGTTTTCTTTCAAACACTATGTCTTGTTGAATTATTGAGTCTAAAGCAATGACCTTGATGTACATATGTACTATTCAACCTATATGATGATTAAAGCCAAAGTAAGGTTAAAGGGAATTCAGAGTCAGAGAAAGGGCTCTGTAAAAATTGACATCATAATGTTTCCTATTTTTTTTTCTATGATGTGATGTCGACAGTAAATTTAAATTCACAGGGTAAAGATGGATTTTTCTAAATGCTGGTGCTACAAACTTCCTATGGCATCTGAAAATCCAGCAGAGTTCTTTCTACTCTTGACTTTGTCATTAAGACTTGTTCTGCACAAATTAGTGGACAATGGTCAGTATTTCCTGTAAGCTAAGCGCTTGAGTCGCTGCCCAGTAGAGATTCAGGTGCTGCCCAGCTCAATAGCAAAGCGACCACAGCTGGCTACACCCAGTGGTATGTGTTTATATTGGTGGTGCACAACTGGACATGTCTTGGTACACAACATAATTTATTCCGTGCATAGCAAGAAAAAATTTATTCCGTGCATAGCAAGAGCATTGACAATGGTGTTCATAATGCATGTGGTAGACTAGAACCCAGCTCTGTTTTCCACAGCTTTCTTTGCTTTGAGGTTCTAACAGGAGTAAACAGTTGTTGTGATCAATAAAGATGGTAGATATGGCTCAAAGGCAATGTTCCCTCTACCTATGTTTTTCTACCTGTGTGCAGAATAAATTTCATTATGTGCACCAACACATGTGCACCACCATTAGAAACACATACCACTGGGTGTAGCCAACTGTGGGTGCTCTGCTAATGAGCAGGGTGGCACCTGAATCTCTCCCGGGTGGCCACTGAAGTGCACAGCTTACAGGGAACACTGCTCAAAAGCAGCAAGTATGTTGAGAAAGAAGGTGTCATAGCCACTTTGCTGATCAGAGCTACACTTCAGAAAGGAGGAAATTCAACCCATATACTTTTTGGTTTTTTGTTAAAGAAACCAAACAAACATGAGTAGCTGTGTGTTATAATTTCTAACCCAAGCTTACAGAAAATATGTAAACAACCAAAAGTGGAATGTTGATTGATTCAGTTGGAGACATTCAAGGGTGGGTTGTATTGGGAGTACATTTCTTGGTCCTAATTTGTTCCGATTACCATCACTGGAATTTAAGTGGTATTTCAGAAATTGCGAAAACTGACCTGTTTCACTTCCCTTTGGGTTACTGAGGATTAAGCTCCCGAAAACCCTATCTGGACAGGAGAATCCACAGTTAAGTTATGACTACCATTTTCAAAAGTACCTTCTTATTTAAGGTGCTTTACTTTTGTGTGCTCCATCTGAAATACCTTGGGCCTGACTTTCAGAAGTGCTGAGCAACTGCAGCCTCTATTGACTTCAGTTGGAGTGAAGGGTGTTTTGTACCTTTGAAAATCAGTTACACAGGCTGTGTCTACCCCCTCCCCCCATTAATGTCAGTATAACTTACGTCACTCAGGAGTGTAAATAAGCCATTCCCCTGGGTGATGTAAATGACACAGACCTAAGCGCCAGAGCAGAGAACGTTATGTCAGTGGGAGAGCTTCACCTGCTGATTGGGGGTAGATTAAGTTGACAGGAGAGGTGCCTCCCATCAGCTGAGAGCTGCCGCAACTGCATTGGTGTAACTGCGCTGCTGTAAGCTCGCTAGTGTAGCCATATCCACAGTGTCTCAAGTTAAATACCCAGCATGAGGGGGCAGTTTTGAAAAACTGGCCCAAAATAACTCGCCCTAGGTCACTTAGAAAGATGGTGGCAAATGTAGGAGCATACTCCAGTTCTCTAGACCTCCTAGGTGTTAATGCTTCTCATCATTGTTTGGTTGCAACAGAACCATGATCGATAGCATGATGGGTTGTTTCTTTTAAAAAACAATTGTGAAGTTAGGAAGAACGCTAAAATCCTGCTGCATCTATCTGGTCTATTTTATAGGTTTGCTGCCTTTCCAGTGATTGACTATAAATGTTAAATATTTAAGAAGTTGGCTTTCCACTTCTAAGTGGCTTTAAACTGGAGATAGGGTTGATTGAAAAATTGATTCTTCAACAGCTGTAAATTCCAATTGGCAACAAAAAGTTGTTTTTTCCAGCCACACACAGTCTTTAAAATGTTAAAAGGTTTTCTTAATTTTATTTTTACAAGTAATCATTTTTCCAGTTGTTGAGCAGATCAACATTTTGCAGGTTTTTCATTCCCAGCTGGTCAAATGCGTTTTACCATTTATTTTATTTTACTTTTTAGCAAAAAAGAAGATGCATTTGACTCTTAAAGTTCTGTCTTCAAATACATTTGTGAGAGCAATTGAAGGAAGTTTGTGACTGGTGCTCAGATTGTACAGTTTTTTTGTGTTTGCTGAAAAGCCATCTGATTGATAGGAGGGGCTTCCAACGTGACATGCCAGTAAAAGGGCTGATATTGACTTGCACATTAGGCCAGATTCTGAATTCCGTTACACTGGTTTAAGTCCAGATTTAAACTGGTTCAGGATAATGGAGTTATTCCACACTTACATTTAGTATAAGCGAATAATTTTACTTTGTGAATCAGTTATGGTTCTATGGCTTCCTTTCTAATTCACTTGTGAGAAGGACCCTCTGCTCACAGATAACAACACTTCTGAAGAGAATGGGGGAGGGGGGCCTCAGCCCCCTCCATGCTCACCATGGGTCCAAGGATCAGCATCAGAGGAGTGGGCAGTAGGGATGTAAAATCACAGTTTATTAGTTAACTGGTTAAACCTTAGGTTTAACCAGTTAAGCAGAATCCCATGAAGGGGGGCCAGCAGCAGAATTGGGCAGCCCCAAGCATGAGGAGGGGGGTGGCTTCTGCTCCCAGCCCTCTCTCCCCACCCCCGTATTTGGGGTTGCTGCCTCCCCTCCCGTTACTTAGGGCTGTTGGCTGCTGCTGCCGGCCCTCTCCCTCCCTGTGAGTGGGCTGGACAGCTCCTTCTCCCAGCCCCCCCATGTAAGGGGCAGCCAGTTTCTGCTCCCAGCCCCTCTGGGGCTGGAGTAGCCCTCCACCCGCGGTGAGCTGCAGGTGGGGAGCTGCTCCCAGGTACTGGTTAACCAGTTATCCGTTCACAGCTCTAGTGGGGAGAAGGGTGAGGAGTGGTGAATGCAGTGGGGGAAGATGAGGGTGGAAAGATATTACAGCTCTCTGAGGTTAGATCTCTCATTCTGGGAGATTTTGCCAGTTAGAAGTTGGCTACAGAAGACCTAGCTTATTGTGTAAATTTGAATACAGTAATTCCTCATTTAACACTTTAGATATGTTTCAGAAAATGATCGTGTTAAGTGAAAATGTGTTATGTGGGGTCAATTTTCCCATTGAAAATAATGGAAAAGGTGGGGGTTGCGTTTCAAGCGGTGATGTCTGTTGGGTCCTGGACATAAGGTTGGGGGAGAAAGGGGACTGGGTTACTGCAGGGAGGGGAGATGTTTGGCTCTGGGGAAGGGAAGGAGAGGAGAGCGGAGGGGGATTGGGTTGGGAATATGCTCCTGTGATGGGTCTGCTGGGACCCGCACTGCGTCTGGCGAGGGGGGGTCACCGAGGAATGGTGCGGCGAGTGGCGAACCCTCCACCGCTTTGCAGGGAGGTGGGGGAAGCCCCATTCAGCCGCCAGCAATGGGCCGGCTGGGGAAATCGTGTTATTCCGGGGACGGTCGTGTAGTTCCCTAAAAAAAAAAAAATCGTGCTATCGCGAAAACGTGTTAAGCGGGCACATGTTAAATGAGGAATTACTGTATTTTGCTACAATCATTTTCTCTTTTATTTATCTGCCAAGACTTCTCCTTTGAATTATGTGTATCCTCTGCTATAACCACTGACACAGAAGGTTCCCTTCAGGTATTAGAATGAGCCCATCAGCTGTTGTGACACACAATGGCAAACTTGCATGTTGAGAGGCCAACAGCCTCCCAGCTCACCCTTAAAGCTGAGACAAATTGAGCTTATCCATTTAGCTGTGCAGATGACTGTCCCCCCCTGCCTGCTCTCCCCCCATCTCTCCCACCTCCAAGCCACCAAGCAGCCTTCCCCATAAGCACCAGGAGTGGCTTTTCCTCAAGGGCGAAGGCAGAGCTTAGCTTCTTTAATTCCTCCTGCCTCCTTGCCATCACTGGTCCTTTGCTAGAAAGTTCCTGCTCCTAGCTGCTGCTCTGAGCTACTTGCCCCTTACTTCTTGCCCATGCGAGGTAAAGCTACACCAACCAGCCCGGGCAGATGCAGCAGAAGGAAAAGGGTAGGCTATGTATTGGAAGTAGGAGGAATTCCCTTTAGAAGGACTTATCCTGAAGTCCTGATCTGGCTTCATTTCCCAACAGCCAGAGACTTATTCAGTAGGGGTATGTCTACACTGCAGAGATAAACACTTCACTTACGTCCACACTGCACTTGTGTTCTTTTGAAAAAAATTTGAAAGAACAGAGGGGTTTTTCCGACATTGGTAAACCTCTTTCTACGAGGAAG
>JANRFK010006688.1:16611358-16627787 GCA_030068395.1 Apalone spinifera
CCCCCCGCCACCAGCAGACCCCTGGTTTCCCCGAGCAGGCCCCGCCCTCCAAGCAGGTCACCGCCCCTCTGAGCAGGCCCCCCTGCCACGTGACAGGTCCCGCACTCCCCCTCCACCTCATGGCAGGTACCAGCCCCAGCTGCCAGAGCAGGTCCCAGCACCCCGCCCTCGCCATGCCGCAGGTCCCAGCCCTGGCTACCAGAGCAGATCCCAGCCCTCCTTCCCTGCCACATAACAGCTTCTAGCCCCAGATAATAGAGCAGGCCCTGGACACCCCACCACCATGCGGCAGGCCCCAACACCCCACCACCACACGCAGCCTCAGCCTCTCCCCCAACGTCCCTGCCCCACCACATGGCCTCAGTCCTCCAGCGGCTCCCCCATCACACCGCCTTATCTGGTTCTGGCCCAAAGCAGCCACCTCCCGCACCACTCACCTTCTAGCAGGAAGGTGAGTACTGTTGTGCAGTTCTGCAGAGAAGGTGGGTAGGCAGAAAATTTTTTGTGCATGGCCACACAGGTGCGTACCTTAGTGGGAGCTATGGTCATGGGCTTTCATGGGTAAAATCCACTTCATCAGATGAGTTGGAGTGGAAATTATAGAATCCAGGGTGTATATATAACAGCAAAAGAAGTTACCCATCAAAAGAATGTAAAAGAACTGGAAAGAAACTCTTCCTCCACACGCATGCTGCTGCTGTTCAACACAGACAAACAATTGGAGACAGTCTCTCCTTTGTCCCATCACTCATGGCTGATTTCAGCTATTTGCCTTCATGCAGTACCCATTGCCAGTAGAATCAGGTAATACCTGCCTAACACCAGGGTTCCTAGTCCCTCAAGGCTTCCTCTAGAAATGTCAAGACTTTGACCACTGTTGCTTCAGCTGCTGTAGGCACTGCACCTATGAAAGGGACGTTTGGTGACCCTTAGTTCTTATGTTATGGGAACAAGTAAATTTGTTCCTTGTTCACTTTCTCCGTACTTCTTATGATTTTATAGACTTGTATCATATACTCCCTTAGACTCCTCTTTTCTAATTTGGAAAGTCCCCAGGCTCTGTTTACACTGCCCCCGTTTTGCGCAAAAAATATGCAAATGAGGCAAAGCATGGAATATTGCCACGCCTCATTTGCATAATTAATGAGGCTCTGTTTTTGCGCAAGAGGCTTTTGCGCAAAAAGGAGCTGTCAATACGGCTCCTTTTTGCGCAAAAACACCCTCTTGTGCAAGAGCCATTCTTCCACATTTTTTTCAGGCTCGGCATAGGTTGAAATCATTTATGATGTGGGGCCATTGGTATCTGCTCTGCATATCATTGTGTGGGAGAACAAATGTGATGTTCTGGATCTGGGGATGGGTGAGTGTGGTGCATGAGGAGTACGTGAAGAACGGCATCGAATCATTTAATGGATCTAGCAGAGAAAATGGAGGTATTCTGGCACATTGTTTGCAATTTGGTGTGACTACTTCATCAACTATTATCTTGCATCAGTCCCTCTCATACACAATTACACACACATAGCTACAATCACACATAGACACTGAGGAAGATTTTTCTATATGGCTGTGACCAGAAAAAGTGATCAGCGAGTTTAAGTACCTAGATAGACATAGACGAGCGGGCAAGAGTGTCAACAGAGAGCTGGCAAACTTGGATGTGAGCAAACAATCTTGGCAGGAAGGTGATCTGCATGTTACTCATTAACCTTCGTGATATGTTATCACAAAACGTAGCCTTGTTTGGTCTCACAGGGCTCTAAAATTGGGGATGATGTAAGAAACTATGAATCCTATCCTGCTGTGACATAGGGACCTGGACTGAACTAGATGACCCAAGATTTCTTTACCAATGCTGCTATTGTATTTTCAGTTGGGTTTTTATTAGCCATTAAGACACAGGTCGGTTTTGATCTGTTTCAATTAGCATGTATTATGTCTCTGTCATAGCAACAGACAATATACTGGGAGCTTGCAGTTTCTATTGTTCTTGTAAGAGATGAATTGGTTACATCTTGTCTGTAAGGTATCACTTTGTAAATTCCATGAAGAAGGCCACTGATAGGCCATATGATGGTCCAGAATCCTTTTAAAGCAACATGGGCTTCGTTTTGTGAACTGTTTGTGCAAATACATGTTTAAAAAGTCACCAACACTTCAGATGCAAAGCCATTTATGTGGACAGTTTACCAAATAGTCTATGCAAAGGTTTGCAGTTGGGCAAGCAGTTCAGAAAATCAGTCCAACAATATAGAAATCTTTAACTTAGGAGAGCTATTCCAATCGATACAAAATTGAGGAATCCATGAAAATTATTCTCAAGGTTAAAGATCTCGACAGTCCTGAGATGGGTCCTGAGTCTAGCATTGCCATTGAATGTTACCTCTGCTGTCTTAATTCTCTGTGTCCTAGTGTTATTTTTCAATATGCAGATTAATACATGGAAGAATCATAGAATACTAGGACTGAAAGGGACCTCAAGAGGTCATCGAGTCCAGTCCCCTTCCCTCATGGCAGGACCAAATACTGTCTAGACCATCCCTGATAGACATTTATCTAACCTACTCTTAAATATCTCCAGAGATGGGGATTCCACAACCTCCCTGGGCAATTTATTCCAGTGTTTGACCACCCTGACAGTTAGGAACTTTTTCCTGATGTCCAACCTAAACCTCCCTTGCTGCAGTTTAAGCTCATTGCTTCTTGTTCTATCCTCAGAGGCCAAGATGAACAAGTTTTCTCCCTCCTCCTTATGACACCCTTTTAGATATCTAAAAACTGCTATCATGTCCCCCCTCAGTCTTCTCTTTTCTAAACTAAACAAACCCAAATCTTTAAGCCTTCCTTCATAGGTTATGTTCTCTAGACCTTTAATCATTTTCGTTGCTCTTCTCTGGACCCTCTCCAATTTCTCCACATCCTTCTTGAAATGCGGTGCCCTGAACTGGACACAATACTCCAACTGAGGCTTAACTAGTGCAGAGTAGAGCAGAAGAATGACTTCTTGTGTCTTGCTCACAACACACCTGTTAATGCATCCCAGAATCATGTTTGCTTTCTTTGCAACAGCATCACACTGCTGACTCATATTCAGCTTGTGGTCCACTATAACCCCTAGATCCCTTTCTGCCGTACTCCTTTCTAGACAGTCGCTTCGCATTCTGTATGTATGAAACTGATTGTTCCTTCCTAAGTGGAGCACTTTGCATTTGTCTTTATTAAACTTCATCCTGTTTACCTCAGACCAAGAAGTCAGTATGACCAAAAGTACTAGGAGTCCTTAACTTGGTAAGGACTCAAATCCCATATAAAGTTTCTTTATTTGCCCAATAAATACATTTTAAAAGCTTCCTTCAGTTCAGTGCTACAGTCCTGAAATGTAAAGGCTTGTCTACACTTTCAAACTACTTTGAATTAGGATAGGGCATGTATTTAAAGAGTACTAAGTATTCTGAAATAACTCCATGTATAGACAAGCTGTAACTGTACTACACTGATTTGGTATTCTACACAAAGAATAAAAAAGAGCAGCACTTCTCAGATAGGATGGCTGATGCAATTTAATTTTTATAGAGTAAAATTTTTTATAATTTTCGATTACCTACCAAATAGGCTGCATCAGTTTCAATTATTATTATTTTCACTGTTACAGGAAAAAAGTTGAGGGCCTGCTTCTCATCTGGTATAATTCAGTCTACCTTCATTAGAGTCAGTCTAGCTATGCTGGTGTACAGCAGGTATAGTTCTGGTCCTGAGTCTCCAAATGTTCACTTTTGCCTCTTAAAGTGACTTTTAGCTAATTACCTCCTTCTCTATGTGGCATATTTGCCTAATTTTTGTCATCTCAGTGCAGTAAAGGGAGTTGAAGGTACTCAACACCTTGCATGAATGAGTCCTAAATCTTCAAAGTGCAACATTTTTTTGCAGAACGCCTCCAGTTTTTGACAATAGGCTGTATCTTGTCTTTTTATATCTCAGCCTGCGTTAAAGACCTTTTTTTTATTTCTTTCATTCAGCTCTTATTTCCTATGTTACATAACTTATAAAAGTGCTATAATTCAGTGAGGGGAAATTTTTGTTCTAGACATTTTCAGTACCACAAAATAGCTAGAGGAGAGAAAGGTAGATATTGAAAAGAGAATAAAAAATCCTTTAGAATATTTGTAGTCCTGGAAAAAAATCCACTCTAATTTCATGCTTTGCTCTTTAACCAATGCTATTAACTGAATATGCATTTTTTCCATAATTTATGCAACAGTATTCTCTCCTGACTATCTCAGAGCTTCTTTCAATTCCTGGCTTTTGAAGTTTTTTTAAACTTATCTTATTACAGATGCTTTTTTAAAACTAAAGGCCTTTTAGGAATGCAGGAAAATATTTGTTTTGAAGCTCTGTTCTCACCTTGGTTGCTTACTTTGGCCATAGCTGCCCACTTAATCAAATTCACTACTCTGTAGGGTATTGCATTTTATTCTGCAGCCCTACTTAGAAAATAAGGTAATTTCTAATTTCCCTTTTCATTATCCTCATCCAAAGGTGACTGGAGGTGATGTGGTTTTAGCTCAGGTTTTATTACAGCATGCCAATCTTCTCTAGGACTAGAAAAAGTGAAGACAGTCAGGCATAACTTTGTCAATGACCAACTGATCAGTACTTCGAGACACTGAGTGGCATACAAACATCAGGTTTATGTGAAAGAGAGTTGTTGTTTTTTATTAATTGTAGGGATGCATAGTCCAAGCCAGCACTTAGAAGACATTAAAGGTAAACATGATTGTCAGAAATATTGATCTGTTGAGATGTTTTCTTTTATGAAAGAGCTGCATTTTAAAAGAGGGAGAGAAAAGCTATATGATATGCGAGGTGTGAAAGTAATGAGGAGTCCTATGGCATCTGAAAGACTAACATTTATTTGGGCATACGGTTTTGCATGTTAGTCTTTCAGATGCCATAGGACTCTGTTAGTCTTTAAGGTGCCATAAGACTTCTTGTTTTTGCAGATACAGACTAACATGGCTACTCTGCTGAGGTATGAAAGTGACACATTAGTTATCCAGGAACAATGCTAAAGGGAGATCATTTCAGAATTCTTATTAGCTAAGTGTTTTGAGAGATGATAAAACTTCATGTAATGATGGTTTCCAATAAAAGGAAATACGTCTCATGCTCTGAGTGAAACTCTGCTGTTCAGGACTCCAAAGTGCTTGCTTCAGATATCCACAGGTCTCTCCTTTGCTGCCTTCCATAGCTTGTTTGCTGGATCTTCTGTACTTTTTTTCACAGTAGTCCTCAGTCTAGATCATGGCCATATTGTTTTAGGCACTGTACAAGTAATGAAGAAGACACAGTCCCTGTTCGAAGTGCCCACCGCACTGTCCTTCCTACTCCCTCTAGAATAGTTTCGATAGTTCTTGAAAAACACTTCCACATGTGCCCTTAATTTTTGACATCTCACTTTTGACTTTGTTTATAACTTTCTAGGGTTATCAACTCATCCCTTCTTTTGCTTTCCACTGGAGAGTGGCATTATCTGTTCCTTGGGGATGAAAACTTAAACAATTAATAGTCCTGCAGCACCTTAGAGACGAACAAAAATGTAGATAGTATCATGAGCTTTCATGGGCACAACCCTCTTCTTCAGATGAATGAAGCAAGGGGTCCATAGGTACGAATAAATAGCAGAAAAAGGTAGGGCAGGGAAAGAGAAGGAAAAAAAATCTTGTCAATTAGAGTGTCCATGCTAAATGAGGCTAATAGAGTGGGCTGTAAGTGCCCGATATTTAGTTTTTTACGTCATTAGGGGGTGGAATGTAGCAGCCCATCCAGTTCAGATCTTTGTCCAAACCTTGATTAAAAGTGTCAAATTTTTGTGCAAATGAAGGCAAGTTCCACGGCTTCTCTCTCCAGCTGATTTTTGAAATTGCTTTGTAATAGTATCATCACCTTTAGTTCCATTAGTGAGTGCCCGGGCAAGTTAAAATGTTTCCCAACAGGTTTTTGGGTTTTACCATTTTGAATATCTGATTTGTGTTCATTAAACCTTCATTGTAGAATCTGTCCAGTTTGGCCAATATACATGGCAGAGGGCATTGCTGGCACTATATGGCATAGATCACATTAGTGATTGTGCAGTTGTATGAGCCTCTGATGTAGTTAGGTCCTGTGATGATGTTTCTTATATAGATGTGTGGACAGAGTTGGCACTGGAGTTGATTGAAGGGGTAGGTTCCTGACTGAGTATGATTGAGGTGTGCCTGCATGGTTGCTGGAAAGAATTTGTTTCAGGTTAGGGGGTTGTCTGTAGGCGAGGATTGGCCTATCCCCCTCTGAGTGGGAGGGATCATTTTCCAGGATGGGTTGCAGATTGTTAATGGTGTTCTGTTATTTTGTTTGCTGGGCCTGTCTTGAAGAAGCTGATGCCTGGGTATTCATCTGGCTCTATCAATCTGGTTTTTTTTTTAATTCCCCAGGTGAGTATTTAAGTTTTAAGAATGCCTGAGAGAGATGCTGTCGGTGTTTGTCTCTGTCTGTGGGATCAGAGCAAATCCGGTTGTATCTTAGAGCCTGGCTGTAAACAATTGATTGGGAAATGTGTCTTGGATGGAAGCTAGAGGCATGTAGGTAAGTATAATGGCCGGTATGTTTCTGGTATAAGGTGGTGGAAATGTGGCCATCATTCTGGTGGTGATGTTGATTTCTTTTAGATGGAGGGTGGCAGAAAAATACCACTCTACTGAAGCTTAAAAACAAACTTTTCACACTTAGATGCCCAAAGTTTGGCACCTACTTCTGTGTTAAATAACCTGATCTTCAAAGGTGTTGAAGGCCTTCTGCCTCTAAAGCTGGGGGTGCTCACCACCTCTGAAAATCAGGCTCCATAATTAAGTATTTATTATCGGTGTTTAAGGATTTGTTATGGGTGGAAAAGCCTAACATGCAAGTTTGAAAATTTTCACCCAAAACTTTAGCCTTGGTTAGGAATTTACTCCTAGCGTACCATAGTATGCTGAGAGTTGAGCCAACATGCAGTTGTAAAAAGCTGCTGTTTTATTAAACTTACTGTTCATACTCCTGCCTAACCATTTGCCTTGGGTTGCATTCATTTATTGATAGACTTGGCTTAACATTTGAGGAGGGGAGAGGAGTCCCTCCTAGTTCTTTTCCAGAAAATCCTCCACATAGGAAGGGAAGTTATCTCCTCTATTATTATTACTTGTGTTAAAAAGGTATAACTGTTTCATGGGAAGAAATAGAATTTTATTTTTTCCTGTCAAGCTTCTTCCTCTGCTCACTAAATATCTGTACACAGATAGTGATTGTCTCAAATATATATATTCCTAAGTACACAGTGAATTTGTTTAACTCTGTGGACTGAGTGAATGTCATCGAATTTTGATGTGAGTTGTATTGGTTTATGGGGATTTGGTAGTTGTCACATGGTATTGTTTCTCTCCCCTACCTGGATGAGTGTAAGAATATCCAAAGTGAATGCAAATGTGCAATTTGCTTTTTGTGAACATATATGCCAGTAAAATCCCATTTCTCTACGTGTTCCTAGTAAATGAATGGAAGAAGTCTGAACACGAGCAAAACTAATCTATTTAAAAATTCCAATAATGTTCACATGAATTTTTTTCATTTTCCACTCAACACTCTAGTGCTTTTGTGTGGGTGTTTGGCCCATGTAATACATTCAGTTTACATTCCTTTAAAAATATTCAACATGTGCAGGGCACTTTACAGATATAAAATCACAAGCATCCAGGGAAGCAGCTATGTATTATAACAAACCCCACTTTTGTTTGTCATTATGAGTACCCCTACACTTCGAATTGTCAGTTCCATCCTGAAGGGTCATCCCAATGTTAATTTTGATCAAGCTAATGTGAAGAATAATAATCTGTAATAATAATATGTAATAGTGGAGAGACTAACCACCCTGAGTAGATACCCATCTGAGGTACTAGGCATGTATGCGGGAATGGGTAGACCCTCCTACTCCTGCAGTTACACTCCACGTCATTTTGATCAGAGTTAATATGGTTATGTTGCCTCAAACTGTAATTTACCCCTCCATCCTGAAACATAGATGTACCCCAAGAATGTTACAGCATTGCAAACTTGCTGTTCTATCACAAGTCATGCCATATTCATTTTTGTTGTTTTCCCCCTCTATCAGAGAGAGGCAGCAATAGGGGATGCAGGAGCCATTGCTAGGGGTAACTAGCTTAAATGACGGTTCGCCCCCAGCACCGGCTCCATGGGGGCGGGGGAAGGAGACCAGGAGGAAACTGGTGACACTTCTGCCTTTGAAATGTAGCAAGAGCCGGCAGAGCTCTTGCTGCATTTCAAAGGCAGAGGTGCCCTTACCGACTAATTGAATAGTCAATGCAAATTGCATCAGCTGTTCGATTAGCTGATTAATCTAAATTTAACATCCTTAGTGAAAACAAGGCCTTACTGCCACTGTGCCTTCTCACACTGTCAGATCTTTTCTGGGTAGCGAAATAAATGCATATGGCAGCACATTTATAAGAAAACGTAACAGCATTTATAAGAACGTAAATGCATTTATAAGAAAACGTAAATACTTTTTGCTCCCCTTGCCCATATGTATCACATTTTTAGCAGGAGAAACAGTCACGTGTTTGGGGGATAGATTAAGAGAAAAAATATGTTTGCTTCTGAAGTTCATGCTGAGACTCTAGTTTCATCTGTTTGTTTTGTTTTTGTCTTCCCTGATAATTCGACTAGTGACAGAGAAAATGTGGCTTCCTCAGACTGGTTGTATAATGGCAGCTCTTTAATAAAATTGTCCTAATTAAGGAGTAGTCCCCATGATTTGTGGGTTTGTATACTGGAAATCAAGCCAAGTATGTCTGATTTCACTTCTGTAAAAGAATGTAACTCTAGTTCCTTGCCAGTTTATACCATTCCCCATGCTGGGCAATAGATAATTTCTCATGGTCCCAAAGCTTTCAACAATACCCCATTATGTTTCATGACTCATAAATGGGCTGGTGCCCACAGAAAGCCATGTGTCTCAGAACAGGCAGTACAGCTCCCTGCAGTATGTTTGAACTGATTTCATAGCGTTCAAACCTAGCATGGTTTATTATTCTCATGACTTGCTCTCTGTTCTCATTGTTGCTAAGAAAGTATTGCATCAGTAGCGGAAATAAAATTAAAGGCCCTGATGCGTTTCAATGGGAAATTAAATGCACAATATACTGAGCTTCAAATGAATGCAGAGGAAAACAACATCAAATAAAGGAGAAAATTGAAGTTTGGCTATAAAAGTTCTTTGAGATAAGCAACTCCTATATACTACAAAAGCAGCTAATAGATAAGAGGATATCATCTTATCTTTTTGCTGGCTCACTTGAGTGCTTAATGCTCCATGTTAGCAGCTAGTGCATGCATCCTTTCTATGGAGTTAGAATAAACTATAAACAAATAAAAATACTTTATGATCTTGAGTCTTATTCTGCAACCTTAATTCAAATGAGTTGAAGTCACTAAGTCAAATGTCACATTATTATTGGATTCTGGTAGTACTCAGTCTGTTAAGCATTGTACAAACATACATGAAGGCTCTCTTGAGTAAAGGTTGAAAGATTATGGCTTCTTGTTTAGAGGCTGATCTTTCTTCCATTGAAGCCACTGGCAAAATTCCCATTGATTTCAACTTGAATTGGACTGGGTCTTTTGGGGCGGGGGAAAGGTGTTCTATTACTTGGTAGCATTATTCAATCCTGTTGTGATTTGCTGGTTTCAGCCAGAAGGATCCCGTGGTTAGGTGCTATGGGAAAGAACTGCTCAAGAAATTCTTATTCAAAACCAGAAAATACTCATTTTGGTGGTGTTTGCAGTTGGTTGTGTCTTTTGGAGGAAAGGTATCCTGTCACACATTAAGTAGATATATTTAAAAATGTTGGTTGTTGTTGTTGCACAAATAACTGGATTAACAATTGAATTTTTAAAATCCAGTGCACTTTTCCCTATGTGCTGGTTGCTTTTCTTCTTCATTTTTCTCTCAGATAGGACAGCAAAAATAGACTTCAGCTTGACTGGGCCCTTGAAATATAGACTCATAGACTCATAGACTTTAAGGTCAGAAGGGACCATTATGACCATCTAGTCTGACCCCCTGCACAATGCAGGCCACAGAATATCACCCACCCACTCCTAGAATAATCCTAGGAATTCTAGAAATATGTAAGGAGACCCTTGCAGTTCATGGAATCATTATTCACACTTCCACGTATTCGTGAGGATCCCATGACCTGATAGAGTAGTGGGGGCCGGGAGCTGTGGGGAGCTCACTGTGGCTCCTGGCCCTGTGGTAAGTTCCCCACAGTTCCTGGCCTGGGGTGAGTTTGGAGACACAGGGTGTACACCCCTGGGGCCGGGAGCTGTGGCTCCCAGTATTTGTGAATTTCATCATTCATGGTGGTGCCAGAAACACAGCCACTGCAAATGGCGAGGGTTTCCTGTACTTACTTAAACTAAACAATCTTCTATTTAGCTGCATTTCCCTGAGCTGAAGAAGAATGCTATATAACTTGAAAGCTTCTCTCTCTCATCATCAAAAGTTGGCCTAGTAAAAGAGATTACTTCACCTATCTTGTCGCTCTAAATTCACTTTGAATTTCATGTTCAGGTACTCATGTTCTAGCACAGGGCTGCAAGGTTTGGGTTACAAATAGAGCAGTGTGAATACTTATTCTTAAAAATAAATTTCAGAGAAAAAGTTTAAAAATAAATACCATGCAAACATTTTTGTTGATCTGAGGTGCTTAGCTTTTTTAAATTTTGGTACCAGATTTGAACCAAAAATGCATAAAGGGGTGTAAAATGCAAATTGTTTGTGCAATTGCTCTTAAAAATGTAATTTCACATTTTCTATTAAACTAAAGCACCTTGCATTCATTTTACGGTTTAGTCAATTAACATCTGTTGAATGTGTTTATTTAAGAGGGCTGAATAATTTGGTTTAGTGTAAGACGGGTGCCCTTCAAACATGTTTATTCCTTCCACAGAACTTTATCCATGTGGTTATTTTTCAGAAGGAGTCACAGCAGTCGTCTTGGAAATTGTGCTTTGGTTTTTTGAAAGATCTTTGGGTGTTTATACAGAAAATACCAGACTGCAATGCTGGGAAGCTTAAAGAGGAACAGCATGTGCAGATCTGTTGTGATGCAGAATGATTAATTTGGTATCCTACAGTTAATGATTACATGGAAACTATGTGTTCCAGCCCACTCTCTCCACTCTCTCTCCCCTCTCTCCCCCCCAAAAAAACCCCAGTAACAAAACATCAGATACTGCATTGCCCAGAGATGATGGCCAGCAGGTAATGTGCTAATCAGTGTGCATGTTTGTCACCATCAGCAGGTTTTGAAGTTGAGCAAAAATAACTTAGGCTGCAGGTCTACATTCTGGCTCCTACCAGTTTAAGGCCCATAAAAGGTTGGAGAGAACATCCCAGTGTCAACCAGGTGTCAGTGGCTACAGCCTAAATAGGATATGAACCATAATATGGAAGCTGTGTGAATTAATGGAAATTCTTCTTTAGTTCAAGTGGCTGAAGACCATGCTTTTCGTACAGAAGGACCTGAATTAATTCCTGGATGCTGAGAGGGGTAACAGTAGCTGGTTGGCTCTGATAGGAAGGATGTCTTTTTTCTATGCAAAGGGCCTTGCACAAAACTAGGGGTATGTCTACACTGCAGAGTTTTTTTGGAAAAATGGCCGTTTTTCCGAAAAAACTTTACTTACATCCACACTGCAATTGTGTTTTCAGAAAAAAATCGAAAGAACAGAGAGGTTTTTCCGACATTGGTAAACCTCTTTCTACAAGGAAGAAGCCTTTTTCCAAAAGAGCTTTTTAGGAAAAAGGAGCATGTGAACAGGGAAAAGGGAGTTCTTTCGAAAGAAGAAGAAAGAGGAAAAAGCACAGGTGCCCTGGTGGCCACTCCATCCATAGTAATCACAGCTTACATGCGAGAGAGTGTCCATTCAGTGTGGACGTTTCCTTTTGAAAAAGCAGATCACTTTTTGCATGCACTTTGGCAGTGTAGACACTCTCTTTCGGAAGAAGTTTTTTCGGAAGATCTCTTCTGGAAAAGCTTCTTCCGAAAGAAGCCTGCACTCTAGACATAACCTAGGAGACCTTCTCCTTGCCACAGATCCATCACAGAGAAAACTCCTGCCCAACCCCAGGGTTTCAGCAATTGGTGAGGGGCAGGATAAGCAACCTGACAACTCTATGAATTCAAGCTGGTGGAAGGGGAGTAGATTATTTCTGCTGCTGCTGTGCAAAAGGGGAGAAGACATTATATGATAAAACTGAACTTCTGCTGGAGATAATGTTGGGCAAATGCTTTTTTTCTGCTGCTAGAACTGTAACAGATTACCCCTTGGCTTGACCCCCAAAATGCACATGGCTGTTGGGCCTCCTTCTTTGAAAATTGTGCAAGTAAGTCCAGTTGCTACTCCCAGGATATTCTGATAATTGGTCCTATGCTCTATTGTCTATCCGGCAGGCGTGAACTAGGGATGTGAAAGATTAACTGGTTAACCAATTAAACAGGATTTTACATCTCTAGTACAAACAAGGAGTGCCTCTTGGGAGGGGAGAAAAACTGAGTCACCATGTCTAGCCCTTAGCCACTCCAATTAGCATGGCAACATTAGGGACTTTGTGTGCTGTGGACACCTATCCGGGGTATATCAGACTAAGAATCTCTATCTTATTTCACCTTAGCCTCCAAAGAACCATCAAGAGGGAACAACTTTTTGTTGTTACTGAGATGGGTTAGATATGATAACAGAGTTATTTAATGAATAAATAAAATCAATTAGAGCCTAGTTATTATGGTGCAAGGAGTAGTAGAAATTACACTGAGGAATAAGCAGTCTTCCAGATCCTCAACTGCTGTAAACAATGGTTAAGCTGATTTCTACTAACAGAGGATTTGACTGTACAGTATGCCAGTGTGACTTAATACAGAACATTTGGCTACAGGTGTTTGCCGGGGTGGACATAAACCCAGGAGGCCACTGCCGGCAAGTCTTGCTGAAGGGACGAGCCAAATGGGGCTGTTCTTCGAGGGTGAGGGTGTGTGTTGCATTGTGGTGGTGGTGGTTGTGTGTGTGGTATAGTTTGGGATGTGGGTGTGCTGGTGAGAGCAGCAGATTTGCTATATGCAATTTGTGTGGTGTCCTGTTCAGTGCCTGGTGAGAGCAGGGAGGACAGGGGAGGGATCTTGGTCAGAGAAGGTTCCCCGTACCTGCCCACACTGAAGGTCAAGGAAGGGATGGGTGTGTTGTGTGGGGTTTTTCCTCCCCATTACGTGTTGTGTCACTGGCGGGGAGGGGGGGCCAAAAGGGGAGGTTCAGATGGCAATGTGGGAGTTGTGATAGGCAGAGGGAGATATTGTGGTAGGATCAAGACAGGCCAGCTGAGGGGAACAAGGTTTAGGCAGTTATGGGCTATTCCTCATTCCAGTCCTGCTCTGAGCCTCAATGACCCTGGGAAGCTTAATAGTCGTCCATCAGGCCTCAGGGTGCTGTTGTTGAATGGCAGGTCAGTTTCCCACAAGACAGTTCTCATCCAGGATTTAATCCTGGATGAAGGGGCCGACCTAGCTTGTATCACTGAGACCTGGCTAGGAGTGGAGGGAGGCATTGATCTCTCCCAATTGTGCCTGGCTGGGTTCTCGATCCAGCACTAGTCACAGCTTGACTGTCAGGGAGGGCGGGCGGCAATTGTCTATCGAGATACCGTCTCACTGGCCAGGGCCCTGATCCAACAAAGTGCAACACTTAAATCTCGTGTTGGCTGGGATAAGTTGGGTGTTCTGTTTGTGTACCATCCACCTCACTGCATGGCAGACACTCTGCTCAAGCTTCCTGAGGTGGTCTTGTATGTGGTATTGAGGATCCCGAGGCTTTTGGTCTTGGGGGACTTTAGTCTTCATGCCGAGGCTGTCCAGTCTGGTCCAGTTTGAGACTTTATGGCCACCATGATGACCTTAGAACTATCCCAAGAAATAATTGCCCCCACACATGTTGCAGGTCACACACATGATCACATCTTTTGAACTAAGGGTGATAGAGATTTCAGGATAAGGGAGGTAGTTACACTCCCTTTGTCATGAACTAATAAAGTTTAGACTATTTGCTGACCTTCCCCTCCACAGAGGCGGGGGACTGAATAAGATGATCCAACCTCGGAGGCTAATGGATTGGAGGATTTTCTGAGAGATTGTTGGGCTATTATGGCTAGTGGTCCAGTCGATGTCCTAGTCGATATATGGAATATCAATGTAGTCTGGGTGATTAACATGATTGCTCCTAAATGCCCTCCTGGGGCTAGTTGAACCATGCTTACTCCCTGGTTTTCTGGGGAGTTGCAGGCCACGAAATGGTTTATGTGGTGGCTAGAGCGCCTCTGGAGGGGAACTCGAGCGGAGTCCAATTGATTGCAGGTTAGAGCCGAATTGCGAGCCTATTCTGTGGTAGTCCTGATGGTGAAGAAAAGTTATTTCTCTTCCCGCATCACGTCTGCACAGTGCTGTCCGGGGTATTGTTTTGAGTGGTTCAGGACCTCTTACAGCCTGGCCCTCATGATGAAAAGGAGGGGCCCTTGGCAATCCACTGTGACTTATTTGCGAAGCTCTTTGCAGATATGATTGCTCGCATCTGGTCTGATTTGGTCTCTGGCTGTTATGAAGTGGGGTTAATGTGTTAAGTACGGAATGTGTTAAGTTCACTGCCTAGTCATTTTTCTTTGGATCATTTTCTGATTTTGCAGACCCAGGATGCAGACAAGATACTTGGAGGACTGCAACCAACCACCTGCGTGCTCAACCCCTGTCCTTCGTGGCTTATTAAATTGAGCTGAGAGAGGATGACTGGTTGGGTCCAGGGGATTATTAATGCTTCTTTTAGATCTGGGACGGTTTCTGCCACCTCGAAAGAGGCAGTGATAAAACTGGTCCCTCAGAAGCCTTCTTTGGACCCACACAATTTGAATTACTATTGCCCAGTCACTAATATTCCCTTCCCGTGCAAGGTACTCGAGCAGGCGGTAGTGTTGCAACCCAAAGCTTTCTTGGAAGAAATGGATTATCTAGATCCATTGCAGTCTGGCTTCAGGTCTGTTTTTGGAATAGAAACCACGTTGATCTCCCTGGTAGATGAACTACGCCCAGAGACAGATGGGGAATGCATCCCTGCTGATTCTCATGGACCTCTCAGTGGCTTTTGATACTATCGACCATAGTATCCTTCTGGAGCGCCTGGCAGAGTTGGGTATCGGAGACACTGTTTTGTGGTGGTTCCGGTCTTATCTGTTGGGACACCTCTAGAAAGTGGAACTAGGGGGCTTCTTGACCCCGTAGCAATTGGGCTACGGTGCCCCACAAGGTTCCATCTTGTGTCCTATGCTATTTAACATATACACAAAACTGCTAGGAGAGCTCGTAAGGAGATTTAGAGGACAGTGCCATCAATATGTAGATGACACCCAATTCTATTTCTCTGTGGCATCGGATCCAGATATGGTGGTGACCAACTTCAGCTGGTGTCTGGAGGTGGTGATGGACTGGATGAGGACAGATAAGCTGAAGCTGAATCCAGATAAGACCAAGGTTCTGTGGATCAGAAAGCTATCTGTCTGGGAATGTGGTGTGTTACCTGTTTTGGATGGGGGTCATACTTCCCCTAAAGGAACAGGTATGCAGCTTGGGAGTCCTTCTGAGCCCTTTTCTAATGTTTGAGAACCAGATTTTCTCAATGGCCAGGAGTGCTTTTGGGCAACTTCGGCTGATCCGCCAGCTGCCACCCTTCCTGGATAGGAATGACCTGGCTACGGTGATTCATCCTCTTGTCATATCCTGATTGGACTACTGTAATGCACTGTATGTGGGGATGCCTTTGAAGAGTCTTCAGAAGCTTCAACTAGTCCAGAATGCAGTTGCTTGAGTTTTAACTAATACTCGTTATACGGAGCACATTATGCCGTGTTCTGGTAGCTGCGCTGGCTTCTAGTATGTTTCTGGGCACAATTTAAGGCCTTGGTTATGACTTATAAAGCCCTAAATGGATTGGGACTGGGGTATTTGAAGGACCATCTCCTCCCATACAAACCTGCCCAGGGATTGAGGTCAGCTGGGGAGGCTCTGCTCCATGATCCTCCACTTATGGAGACAAGGTTAACATCAACGCAAAGCATGACTTTCTCAGCCTTTGCCCCCAAGCTATGGAATTCTCTCCCCCAGGACATTAGACTGGCGCAAACTCTGGCACTGTTTTGGCATCAGGCTAGAGCCACCATTTTTACCCGTGCTTTTATTGGTGTTAGAGTTTGTGTGTGTGTGTCCCTCCTCCTGAAGTGTCTTAGCAGGTTTTATGTGTCTCT
>JANRFK010006688.1:16627887-16647102 GCA_030068395.1 Apalone spinifera
TGCGGAAGTGCCTATCGACTAGTCGAGCAGTCGATGGAAATTCCATCGACTACTCGAGTAGTCATTTAACCACAATTTAACATCCTTAGTGCAAATAGCTAACTGGTTCTTTTCTATGCACACTACTTAATGTTTGCATGCGATTAGTGATTATATGCGCAGGCATGCATTTGCAAAACTAAACTGTCAGAAAGACAAGCTGACTGAGCTGCATTTAATGAAGAATAACAATATCTGCACATGCAAATCAGCACATAAAAAAGTTTTTGTTTCCTTTGAGTCCTGTGCTGCTTATAATCAGATAGAGCGACCCAGAGTATGGTTTGTTTCCATATACCTATGCTTACTGCATTCAAACTGTCATGGGCTCACTGACTAGGAACCAGCTGTATATTTGCACAAGGTCCCCTGACTTGCTCTAAGTCATACTGATGTGGCAATAACTACTTCAGACTACAAATGTGTTCCTGGAAAACCATCAACACTAGAGCTGAATGTCAGTTCAGTCAAAGATGCCTGTGGCTATAAAATAACAGAACACCTGCTCCAGCTTTTTTTTAAACCCCAAAAGACCTTCCAGGAATCCTGTTCTTTTTTTGAAACTGCAATGCCCCCTGACTGTGAGGCCTGCCTTTCAGAGGCAAAGGGCTTTGCTACAACAGCCTTACAAAATCGCCATGAGCATTTACCAGCTGCAGGTGGAAATTCTACTCTCGCACCCTTGATCATAGTAACTGAATGGTATATTTAATACTCATTCATCAAAAAGCCACTCTTTGGGGGGGAAGGGTAGGTGGGGAATGAGTAAATTTTGCAACACTGTCTTCTGATATGGGTGGGAGGAGATATTTTTATGTCGTGAAAATAGGTGACAAATTACTATTTCTGCAGTTTGATATTTACTCGTAATAACTGAAATCCTACTAAATTAGTTTGGTGATTCAGGTCGATGTGAAGTCTAAAGTGTGACAAAGATGGCATTTAATCCTTGCCCATACTAGGCTTTTTCAGAAAAGTTTTTTCACCAGTGGAATTGTGCTAGAATGTGGGAGTTAGTGTAGACAGTGGACTGGAGGCTGCTGGTTGTTTTACCATCATGTCAATTGACCTGCTCTGAACAGGATTAGTCTTTGTCTATACTGTACACAAAAGATGCATTAATTCATCTAAATCATTTTTAAAAATTGGCTTAGCTAAAGCAATGTAAGCTCTATTATGGACTCTCTGAAATCAGTTTGCATCTGGCTCATATCAGATGAAGTCCAGTATTCACTGTTCTTTAACTGATAAATACTTGCGTAGACCTATTTCTATGCTTTCTGTGCAGCATAATTCCCTGGTGAATGTGGGCCCTGCAGATATCATTGGAAACACAGTCAGTCGTCCATCTGAGGCCTTGTCCACACTAAAAAATGTTCCGGCTGATAAAGGGAGACACCCACTAATGTAGTTGATCTAATGCATTTACACTGCAGGTGCAGACTGGTACTAATTGTGCTCTGTACTGTTGCAGAAACTAAGTACAGAATGCTGCTCAGAGAAGGCTAGAATCTGAACCTGCTAGGAAGGTCTTATACAGTCTGTTGTATATCAGGCAGTATTCCCAGGCTATTTCCCTGCAATATATTGCCTTGAGCTTCAGATATGACTGCCAACCTGTCCTGCTCCCCCACACCAGAATTCCCCTGGAAGAATCAGTTCTGTGGCCTGATCCCACTCCCACAGAAGTTAGTGGAGGTCTTTACATTGAGTTTTATGGAAGCTGCATCAAGCCCCCTATGAATATCAGTTTTGATAGGGGACAGGTTTAAGGTGGTATAAATTGGCTTAATGGTAAACAGCTAAGGAGCTGCCTGTTCAATGCAAACTCCTCTTCAATTCCTCCCATTCTGCTGTTGTTTTCTCATCTGGGGTTGTGATGTTTTAAAGATTGCATTAATCACTCCACAAGGAGCTTATAATGTTTTACTGACATGTGGAATTAATTTTTATCTTTTTTAATCCTGAAGTAGGTGGTGGTAAAAGTCCTCTTCTCCAGATTTATTTGGCTCATCTAGACCATCTTCTCCATATTTTCTCCAGATTCAGGGAACAAACATTTCTTGACTGTTTGGAAAGTCCATTTCTACCAGGCACATCATCATTCTGTTTTTTGTTTTTTGTTTTGGTACGTGTGCTCTGAGAAATTTGTAGACCCATTTTAATAGTTTCAAGACAGTCTCAGTTGATCTGACATGTTAGGTAACTGACAAAAGCTGAACATGTTGGTTCATTAATTGCTGCCCCCACTGCTGGATGGTTCCGATGACTGGAAATGGAAAACAGGTGTTTTTTTCCCTCAGGGGCATTTGAACAAATGCCATTAAAACTGTTTGGATTATAGGAGATGAGTTTAGTGGGTTTAATCCAGTTCTGAAGGATAAAAAGCCACTTTCACATTTTCCCATGTGCACTTGTGCATTATTCTTTCTCCCATTCTACATTGCTTTTCCAGAAATTGATCAGGATTACAGTAGTCACTAATAAAAAGAGCAAATAGATGTTTTCATGATTGGTAACAGAATGAAGAGGAGGCAAATTCAGAGTGTTTTTTTGGCTTTCTATTGTGCAGAGGTATCTTCTGGCACACTGGGAAGGGATGTGAGAGGGGTCTGGTTAGAAAATTTGGCCCAAGTGTCCAAGAAGACACAGGACATAATCAGCTGCAAAAAGAAGAGGTTAGCGGCTACTCTACCTCTACATGTAGAACAAAAGCTACAGTGATCAGATACCTATGCTGAGCAAGCTCCTTTACCGTTTAGTTCACCACAATGGAGAACACAGCAATAAATGGGGGCAGGTGGTAAGGCTGTGTGCTGCTGTCAGCCTGTCCATAACAAGGCTCCAAGACGTTGGAGTGACAAGCATGAGCCCTTCTAAATGCTCAGCTAAATTTAGGGCACTTTAAATAACCGCAGATCCACCCACTCTGTGGTATCTATTCTATGATGCAACTTGTGGTGGAATGTGTGTATGAGGCTCTCACTGCAGCCTTTCCTTTTCTACTTCTCCCTTCCCTACAAATGTTTCTCTCCAGGGATGTCCTCTTCATAGATTTTTTTCTGTGATAATACTAGCACATGTACCTGGTGTTGCTTGGGTCTTCAACTGAAGTAAATTTTTTAGAAAATAAATGAAAAATGTACATGCTTTATTTAAATAATATTTTTAAAAAATGAAGGAAAATGAAGGCTGAAGTTGAGGGTTCAGGGGTAAGGAGAGGCAGGGCGTGGGTGGCTTTCTGCAGAGGGTTGGGAGGTGTGGGAGGGCTCAAGGCAGGGAGTGGAGGCCTCAGGGCAGAGGGAAGGAGGCGGGGAGGCGCAGGGGGAAGGATTATGTGGGGGTGCAGAAGTCAAGGTAGGTGGGAGGTGCAGGACTCAGGGCAGGGAGCTCAGGACAGGGAGATGGGAGGGGTGGCCTTACCAGGACCAACTGCGGTGGTGCGGGTGGCACTACTCTGGTGGCAGCTCCTTCCAGAGGACTGTGGCAGTGCTTCCCGGCCAGCGGCTCCTCCTGAGGTGCTGGGGCTGTTCTCCCTGGAGGGCAGCTCCCCCCAGGGGAAGTGGGGAATCTGGGTCGGTGTGCTTGCAGGGTGGGGTGGGGCTTTGCAGGCTGCCTGTGCCCTCAGCTGCCCCCCCTAACCTGCAGCCTGTTGGGGGGAGACAGCCCCTGGAATACTGTTGCTCCTTGGCCTGCAGCTGCCTGGGATGGAGGGGGCCTTGCTTGGGGCAGTGCCCTCCCATTCTGCAGCCTGTTGCAAGGAGGTGGTGTTCTGTGGGCTGACCCACACCTCCAGTGGCCCCCTCCATCTTTCAGACTGTTTGGGGGATGTTGTGGGAGGAGGGGGTTGACCAGGCTCCTTGGGCTGCCCCCAAACTTCAAGCCCCCCTGCAACCTTCAGCATGGATCTGGGAGGGCTAGATTCTGGGGGTTGCCCCCAGGCTCCAGTGGCTCTCCTGTGGCCTGCAGGCTCTCAGCGGAGGGTGAGGCTCTGGGGGCTGTCCCCGCAAAGCCTGCAGCTGCCCCCAGTGGCCACTACGAGTATCACGTCTCTCCTATCTGTGTCTCCCTTTCACAGCCCTCACTCTCTGTTCCCTCCCTTTCCATGTTATAGAGCACAGTCCCATTCCCAGCACTTCCCATTTTCTAGGCACAACCAAACCCTGACCTTGGTTTATGTTAAGGTAAAAGGAAGCTGCTTACCTAATTTGGTGGTCCTAGCTCTTACGGTTTAGGAGGAGTTCTTGAAAAAAGGGACTCTCAGATGCACAGCCAGACAGGCTCACAGACAGACAGACGCACTCTAAAATATAGATAGATGGATAGATAACAATCATCTCTGGCTATAGGCAGTTTTCCAACCTCCCTGGATGATGTTCTTCCTCCAGGCTGAGTGATGGTGATTACTTCTAGCGTGCAGGGAAATATAGGTAATATAGGGTCCCTAGTCTTCATCTAAAAAGAAAGAAAAAAAAATAGATCGGTCCAAGCCAGAATCCTTGATTCAAACCACTCACACCCCAAGTTTTTTGAATCTTTGGCTCCAGTATTCATCGATGAGGCCTTTCTCAATAATGGAACTGAACTGAAACTTCCAATCCAAACATCCACAGACTCTGGGAAAGTTCCTCATCTGAGCCAAATCCACATTCACCTCTGCAAGTGGAGCCTATCTTCTACTGTGTGCAGCCATGCAGGCAGCTACTGTGAGTGTGTGTTTGAGATTAACATAAGAATATGCAGCCAATATTTATACCTTATAGAATTGTGCTATTTTCAGTGGTGGGAAAAAGGTCTAGTGGTTAACATACTAACTCTAACCTTTAACATTTTTCCCCTTCGTGCCTCAGTTTCTCCAGCTGTTAAAATAGGGATAAAAATAACTTTTAAAAACCCAACAAATACCTCTTTTCACCTCACAGGATTGTTGTAAGTATTAATGCTTGCAAAGCTATTTAGGGTTATCTGCTGAAAGGAATTGTGGACAGATTAAGTGTTTAATCATTTACAGAACATGGCTACTGTGAAAAAATCTGAATAGAGGAAGCGGATCCCCGATCTCCTATTGAAAAAATAGTGATGTACTTGTGAGGTATTTTATATTTTTTTGAGAGTCAGATTCTTTGATATTTGTTGCTAATAATAGGAGTAACTTTATTGCTCTACTCTCCAAGCACAGACCTACCCTTTTTACTGGCAAGGATTCTGAGTAATATAGATCAAAAGGCAATTTTCTAAATTAAGTGTAAAATTAGTACCATCAGGAGAGGGCAATCAGAAAATCTGTGGACATATAGTACTGTTTTATAAATTAATTAATTGTTTGGAGAAGTAATTTGCAGGGAAAAGGGAGCAATGAGATTAAAAACTACTCAAAATTAAATTCACAGAGTCAATAAATATGGGCTTCAGTGTTAATGAGATTATATTGACTTTTTTGGCCTGATTGGCTCATGTTCTCCTCTCTTGCTGTCGTAGGCAGTAACTGAAACCCTGGGTTAAATGTTGCCTTCTGCTACACCTATGCAGCTACACTGACTTCAGTGGGACTATAACAAGGAGTAGAACCTGGCAGCAGAACTCTAGTATCACCAAGCTGGAAAAAAAAAGTCTAGCCAGTTGAATTTATAGTGCTGTAGTTTTTTTACTGAGACATGCAATTTAATAAATCTGTAATGGTCTGTTCAGAAAACAGCAAGCCAAGTCACACACTTACTAGGTTGGGTGTGGGCAGAGATTAGCAAAACAAAGTGACTGTCTAAGTTGGCCAAGTAGCCTTGTGCAATTGTACCTAAGAATGGAACTACTTACGTAAGTGAAAAACGAAGAGCATTTCTATCACTCAGCAGTGGTCTATCACTGACCATTAAATACAAAAAACCTCAAAAAGCCTGGTAAGAAGTTCAAATACAATCTGTTTTAAGTGCTGGGAATTCAAGCAAACTCCTTAGGTGGTATGTCTGCAATACCATAGACCTACCCGGCTGAAAACAGGACTCCTCCCTGCCACATGGAGAGGCAAATTGTCAGGAGAAGATGCAGATCTGTAATCAAGGTATTTTGGGAAATGTTTTTAAACAGACGGATGGTGATATAAGTGGTGTTGCCAGACTGGAGTAGATCTTCAGAAGGCAAATTCCAAGGACATGATGAAGGGATGGAGATTAAATATAGAGGAGTGTGTGTAACATAGCCACAATCCAGTCTTGTGAAAATACACCCTAGGAAAAGGTATTGTTACCCCTCTCTCCTCTGCCACTATTTAGAATGTTCTTCCAGATCACAGCTGTTTTACAGCAGTGATGTGGCCTGTAGGCCCGCAAATTTTGAATGTATACAAGGGAACTTACTTCACAATTAATCTCTGTCCCTGACTCCTCATCCCAATGAAACAATCTCAGTGTTGTCATTCAGCTGTCCTTGTCTCAGGTTCATTTATTAAAGCATATTCCTTTCCTTGGAAACTGTTTTCTGTGAAAAAATTCTTGGTTGGAGTTTGGCTCATATGATGAAAGCCTGAAATGTTATCTTGGCCACTCTTTCTAAACCTTTTCAAGGTATGAAGTTGAGTAGGTACATACCTTGTAAAGCAACACATTATCTAAGAACTTGTCCACCAACATTTGCACTGGTTTAATTGAAAGTGTGTTTTTTCAACTGATTTTATTAAACCAGTGGAAATCCTCATAGAGATACTCCTACCAGCTTCAAGAGTGGCTTATATTGATTGAGCTTCATTCAGCTCTTTACTGACCTAAGCTATATTGATACAAGTCACTCTTAAGATGTTAAGGGTTGCACTAATGGTTCTATTTCTAAGCCAATCTAATTAAATCAAGACAGTCTTTGTGTGTAGACAAGGCCTAGTATAAGAGAACTTGGGACAGGAACTGGAGTATCTTGCAAACAGTTATAAACCCAAGCACATCAAGCCTATGAGATAGAGGGATGTAACAAGGAGAGAAAAAGCAGAGATCTTTTAACTGTGAGATCTCTTAGACCACTGATGGGCAACCAAGACCAGTGAATGGGCCACATGAGTGGCACTTCTTCATATCAGTGGGCCACATGACCAGTGGTGGGCAACCTGTGGCCTGTGGCCAAATGGGGTTTCACCTGTGGCCTGTACACCCCCGGTCTGCTCCTGTCTCACTAGAGCTCCACACTTCCTATGCCTTCCCCTCCCTCTCAGCACTTTCAGAGCACCCTGAATCTGCTGATTCACGCACCATCCCTACTTCTACCCCTCCCTCCCAGAGCTCAAACAGCTGCAAACTGCTGATTTGTGGTGTTCAAGCTCTGGGTAGGAGGAGGAGGAGTGGAGCCGGAGTGCAAATCAGCAGATTCATGGTGTTCCACTAGTGGTGGGAGGGAGGGGAAGGGCAAGGACGTGCAGGGCTCCAGTGCCTCAGTGCATGAGAAAGGTGTGAGGGAAGGGGGCAGACAGGAGGTGCACGGGCTGCAGGTGGAACCCCAGCAGGCAGCATGCAGCCTGTGGGCCACAAGTTGCCCACACCCCATGTTAGACTGTGGACATCTCACAAAAGCAGTGCAGTTTCTTGAGTCACTTGAAATGGAACTGGGCTAGGTGTAGAACATACACAGTGCAGAAGAAACTTGTGTGGTAGAAGTGGGGAGCTGATCAAATTTATTCTTTAGCCTATGCCTAGAAGCTGGTTCAGCAGATCAAATACTTTAATGATGGAATTATCTAAATCCCATTTTCAGAATTGACTTAAGGTACTAAGCCTTTTTGACTCAAAGTGCCAACATTTGATTTCAGAAGTGTGCAAGTAAGGATGTTGAAAATGTTCCCCTAAATCTTTCAAGAATCTCTTCCAAGAATGGCCAGACTTCAGGATGAATGCGGTTGTTTGGAGACGAAAGACTCTGGTTAGCTTGTTTAGCATCGAGCTGGAAGCTGAAGATGTCAAAAGTTTTGAAAAGTGAGCTGTGCTTCTTGGATGCTGAACATCTTTCCTATGAAAATCAGGTGCTTTTAAGGTGTCTCAAGTAGGTACAATCAAAATCATTAGCCATTCTTAAAAGTCTTGACCTAGAAATACACCTGAGGATAGATGCTCTTCTCCCCACCTCCAGCCAGGGTTTAGTCATTCTCTTCCCTGTTGACTTTAATGGGGAGCTATGGAGCAGTCAAAGCACTTCCATGTGTCTCTGAAAATATTCCACCCCAAGGCATAAATCTCCCTTTTAGATAATTTTGCAGTTTAATCATTCTTCCTGCCAAACATAGGGCACATCTAAACTACATTCCTCTGTCGAAAGAGGAATGTAAATTAGGCAAATCAAAAGTACAAATGAAGTGTGGATTTAAATATCCCGCGCTTCATTTTCATATTCATGTCCGAGCGCTTTTTTGAAAAAGGGTTTGTAGAAAGTGAAAGCGCAGTCTAGACACAGTTCTTTAAAAAAAAAAACAAACCCTTTTTCGAAAGAACCCGTACTTCTCATTTTTCAGGAGTACGGGTTCTTTCAAAAAAGGGGTTTTTCCTTTATCGAAAAAGTGCTCAGATGCAAATATGCAAATGAAGCGCGGGATATTTAAATCCGCACTTCATTTGCATTTTGATTTGCCTAATTTACATTCCTCTTTCGAAAGAGGAATGTAGTCTAGACATAGCCATAGTGTTCTAGCAATAACAGATGAGCTTGGCAAATTCAGCCAGTGGAGGGCGATGTTGACCTATGGGATGCCTTTTCCTTGTGGGGGGGTAAGGGTGCGGGATGAATGCACTGTTTCCTTCATTCAGCATTATTTCATAGACATTTTTCTAAAGCAAACCAGACAGTAGTATTTATTTGGTATGTGTCTACCTTGCATAACTAACAATGGGTGTCTTCATCCTCAAAATTACTCCATTGATTAGGGTGTAAGATTCAGTCCTTTGTCACTTGGGCCTATTGCCATCCAAATACAAATCTTGCATCTGGATCTGAGTCTTGGGGTGTCTGGAACCAGAGCATTGTTGCAGGCCTGTCTCTATGCTAGAGCAATGGCTCTCAAAGTGTGTTCTGTGGACCACTAGTGATCCATGATTACCCCACCCATGCAGCAGGGAGCCTGCGCTGGTGCTCCATCCCTAGCCTACTCCTGCACCCTACCTCCCACCTCGATGGCTATGCCCTGCTCACTGTTGCACCCATTTTGTCTTCATGAGTGGTTGGTTGGGGGTTCACCAAAAGGTTTCCATTGAGCAGGGTGGGCCATGGGCCAAAAAGTTTGAGAACCACTGAGCTAGTGTTTACATGATGTAATGGTGTTTGGGAAGATCACCATATTGGCCACTTCAGGCACTGTCAGGAAGCACCTTCCTTCCTCTTGTTTCTAAGTGTCAAACCAATGAGTTTCGATTTCTTGTTAACTCTTTCATTAAATTTTTGCCCTACCTTGCTTTTTCTGGAAATGTTGGCCTTGCCATGATGAACATTTACTCTTATTGTGTTATCTTCAGTTCTGAGCAAAGATTATTCCTCAAAATGGTGGTAAATGTTGATATTGGTTTAGTGGTCTCCGCTGTAGATAGTATTTACAAGAAAACTGTTGCAAATATGAACAAGGAGGATGGAAATCCCAAGAAAAGTAACCTCTGTTCATATTGTACATAGGTGGTGTTTGCTTCAGAGAGCTGGATGATCCTCATTGCACTCACTTGCATTGAAGGTAATGCCAGTGAGAACATTATGAAGCTATTTCAATACCATGACATTTTAATTATCACCCATGTGGGGCCTGCACCTCCATAATTCTCTCCTAGCCAGTGCACTTGAAAGAACACTATGTTCTTCTGAATATAGGGAAATACCTGAGATCACTGATCACAGCACACAGGTTTATATGGGATTCTACCAACTTGTTGACCCTGTATAAGCCTGTAGACGTGTATAAACATGCTAATAAATTATAGTAAGCACCAGTGAAAATCCAGTTAATCTCTGCCAAGACCACACTGTAGTAACCACAGTTTTGGTGCTCATTGGAACATGCACAAAGATTACATTAGCAAAAGAAGTCACAAACAAATGGGGTTAAAAACTTGGCTAAATGAGCAGAGAAGGAACTCCCTCCTGAAAATGGGTTAATACTTGAATTTGTTCTGACTCATCTTGCAGAATTACATACAGTGTGTATCAGTTCTGTGGGGTCAGTCAAATGACGTCTTTTATCAGTCAAGTTCTTTTTAAAAGTACGTTTGCAGGGACAAAGGCAATAAAGTAATCCCAGTAAATGCTGCTTCAGTTTTCAACCAGAGAAATACTGTGCTTGACCGAGCCTGGTATGTTTCCCAGAAGTTATCCCCGCCCCCAACACACTTAAAAAAAACCAGCCTGAAATGCCATTGTTTCTCATGACTAGACATTAGGGGCCAGATCCTATTGTCTTTTATGCTGTTATAAATCCTAAGAAGATGAAAATATCCACTCAAGGTTCAGCAGTAGTCAGAAAAGCTAATAATGTTAGGAACAATTAGACAAGATAATAAAACAGAAAATATCATGAGGCTACTTAGATCAGCAGTTCTCAAACTGTGGGTCATGACCTCCAAAGTGAGTCGTGACCCCTTTTTAATGGGGGCACTAGGTTTAGCTTAGACTTGCTGGGGCCTAGAGCTGATGCCTGAGCCCCACTGTCTGCGGCCAATGCCAAAGCTCCAAGCGCTTCAGCCCTGGCTGGTGGGGCCTTCTTGCTTTGTCCCCTGCACCTCATGCTTCGGTCCCCCCTCCTGGGGTCATGTCGTAATTTTTTGTGGTCAAAAGGGAATCATGGTGCAATGAAGTTTAAGACCCTCTGTACTAGATAAATCCATGGTACAGTCATTTTTTGAATACTGCATCCAGTTTTGGTTGCCCCATTGGGTTGTGCCCACGAAAGCGCATGATACCATCTATATGTTTCGTTAGTATGGAACAGCTTTCATACAAGAAGAGATTAAAAGGACTGAGACTGTTTACCTTAGAAAAGAGATCACAGTGGGGGATATGATAGAGGTCTATGAAATCACGATTGGTTTGGAGAATGTGAATAGTGAAGTATTTTTTATCCCTTCACGTAACATAAGAACTAGGAGTCAGCAAAGAAATTAATAGGCAACAGGTTTAAAACAAACATTAGGAAATACTTCTTTGTACAGTGCAGTCACCAGATGGAACACATTGCTATGGGATGTTGTGAAGGCCAAAAGCATATCTGGGTCAAAAAAAAAAATTAGATAAATTCTTGGTGGACAGATCCATCAATGGCTGTTAGCCAGTATGGTCAGCAAGAACATCCCTATGTTCTTGCTGACCTTGAACTTTGAATGCCAGATGCTGTGACTGGCTAAATTGCCCATTCTGTTCACTCCCTCTGAAGCATCTGGCACTGACCAGTGTCAGAAGCAGGATACTCAGATGGATGGACCATTGGTCTGACCCAATATGGCCATGCTTATTCCTTTGATTCCAGTGGATTTATTCCCCCTTTCCTCAGGTGTAAATGGGAGATCAGAGTCTGACCACTAGGTTTCCAAATTACTCGTTCATTTTTATATTGGTCATAGGTCCATTGGCCACCTGAAGACATGTTAATATTCTAATCCAAGATTTAATTTAATCAATAGCACTTCCCTAGCCAAGTGACCCATAATAGCGGTAGGGAACTTGTGTGCCTGACTTCGGAGTGTGAGGAATGGAATTCCCATCTCCTTCCCATTTATCGTCATTCATGTGTTGGTACTTTGCCATGAGGGTTTGGTACTGGGCCATGTTAAAAAGGAGCTTCTCTCAATGTTCCCAAGAGAAAAAGGCTGGTGAGAAAGGGGAGATTCTGACCTTTACAGAGAAACAGAAAATACGTATTGCAGCTGCCCCAGCAGAGCCAGAATGGACTGAATGTTCCTAAACCTTTATGGTGATTTACTTCAGTAATTCACATTATAATTACGAGCCTGACCCTGAAGCCCTTATTTTTGTGAGTCATGACGGAAGGATCAGGCCCAATTAGCACACATGGCTTTGACTCCAGTCAGCAAGCTATTGCCTCAGAAACTCTCAACGAGATAATATTTACTTTAAATGTGTTTGTTAAAGTGGAAGGTGGGGAGGACCCTGTGCGCACACACACGGAAGACCCAGTTCTGGGGGCAGGTTGTTACAAGACTTGTGGGAAGCAGGAGGCTTTATGCCACATTTGCACACCCTTGATCTCTGGACCGAGCCTTGGTTTGGCCCAAATGGCTGCTCTAGCTCATGGCTGGCTATTGAGGCTGTTGCTCTCTAGCCATTCCACTTCCCTTGGGACAGTCAGAATGGCACAAAGCAGGTACTTAGCATGGGCCAAGATCTGTCCCACTGTTTGCTTCCATCACCTCATTTGACCAGTGATGTTGCAGACCAGTCTATTTTGCCACATATAGCTCCCATTGACTTACATGGGAGTACAGGTTGAACCTTTGTGGTCTGGGACTCTCTGGATGTTTCAGGACTAGAGAGCCCCAGAAGCAGAGGTTGGAGCAGAGCCGGATGGTAAGGCCAGCAGAGCAGCAGAGCCCGTGGGACACCAGAGAGCCCACATCTGATGGTGCAGGAAAGCTGGCAGAGAGGGGGAGTGGAGCTTGTGGGACAGCGGAGCCCATAGCCGGTGGGGCCACTGGGAGCTCTGGTGGGATGTCAGGGCTGCTTTGAGGTTGGCAGGGCCACCAGACGCTCCTGCGGGGTGGCAGGGCAGCCAAGGTTGGTGGGACTGCCAGGAGCTCCAGCAGGATGGCAAGGCTGTTGTGAGGTCAGTGGTGGGACTGCCTCAGCTTGCAAGACCGGGAGGCTGGGGAGAGGAGCCCAGCAGGGAGGCTGGCGCCCCTCCCCCCCGCCCCCCCCCCTTCCCGACCTCTTCTGCTCTGGAAAACTTCCTTGTCCAGGACCGGTCAGATCCCAAGGAAGCTGGACCAGGAAGGTCCAACCTGTAGTGGGTGATGAGTACCTCTGAATACTTGGCCATTTGTAGTTAGGTGCCTAAATATGGATTTAGGAGCCTAACTTTGTGCATCCAGGCAAAATTTTTGCCTTAATTTTAGAAATTTGTTCACTGTTTGTAATTTGATAGGTAGCTTGTGAGAGCAGTTTTCAGCCCAGGGCTTTTTCATGAGTTGTCCTCTTGACCCTTCTCTAGTCACTGTTCCTGCTCCAGGATAAGATGATGGACACGTTTCTTGTTAACAGAAGAATTGGAAATCATGAAGACTCCAATTCACACATCTGTCCCCAGTCTCACAAGCAAATACTGGTGTTTTGTAAGAAGAATGAGCATTCCCCAGATTTGTGTGTGAAACTCACTTGAATTAATGTTCACTACGGTCATGGCATGTCTGGAATTTGAGTGCTTTCCAACACTTGCAATGTTTGACCAGCTTTGGATATAAGGGGCTGGTTCTGATTCCTCTGCCTTAAGCCAGATGTCTGCAAGAATCATTGTGCCAAATTCTTCCCTGGTGTAACAAGTGAATCCCTGCCTCCTCAAGGTTCACTTTTTGCTCAGAGTGGTCATCCTCTCCATGGCATCCTTAAAAGAAGCCTGACCAGGCAGGTTCCTGAAGCAGCTGTGTGCAGGTTTCATAAGGCCTGCGAGTAAAAGGACGGCATTTTGTTGAATCATTTTCTCTCCCTTTTCAAAACTTATTCTATTTTAAGAGACTCTTCTGCTGGTGAAAAGCACTGAGTGACTGTCTGGGAGACTGAAGTCCTTCAGCTGTCCCCAGAGCAGGTACTGCCCAGGGAGTGTAGATTCTCCTGTCAATATGACTCCTCCTTGAGCTGGAGGGACCCCTTCATGGGCAGGAAGGTAACTGTGGCATCATGCCCATTCAATGCTTATGCCTGCTCCCCATTGTGGGGGTGCCTTTGATAGCTGAAAATTCTGGGAAGGACGTTATCGTGGCTAATGCACAGGTCTGGGAGTCAGGAGATGTGTGTTCTATTTCAGGCCAATCCTCTTGTTCTCTGGGAGTATGTCTACACTACAGAGGGTTTTTTTGAAAAACGGCCATTTTTCTGAAATAACTTCAATGACGTCCACACGGCAATAGCGTTCTTCTGAAAGAAAATCGAAAGAACAGAGGGATTTTCCTGACATTGGTAATCCTCATTTTACGAGGAAGAAGCCTTTTTCCGAAAGAGCTCTTTCAGAAAAAGGCACGTGGGGATGGGGAAGAGGGAGTTCTTTTGACAGAAGATGAAAGAGGAAAAAGCACAGGTGCCCTGGTTGCCACTCTGTCCATGGTAATCACAGCTTACATGCGAGATAGTGTCCACTCTGAATGGACGCTATCTTTAGAAAAAGCAGATTGCTTTTTCAATGCGCTTATGCAGTGTGGATGCTGTCTTCCAGAGAAGCTTCTTCTGAAAGAAGCCTGAAGTCTAGACATAGCCTGGGTGAACACGGGCAAGTGTTTGTGCCTTAGTTTCTTCACTGAAATACAGAATCCAATCCAATGCTTTGCCCCCTTGGGTTAATATCTGTAAAACACTTGCAGATTGTAGCATGGGAAGTATTATGGCAACAGCTGTCCATTATGAATTTAGACTTGACAACACCAACTCATTTCACCGTAGGTCAACAAACTGACAGGTTTGGCTAAAATCTGGGCCACATTTAAACTAGAAACCGAGTAGTGAGTAAGCTGCAGACTAAGGACTGGCTTGCATGTCAGATAGCTTTGGTAGTCTGTTAGTTGTGAAAGATGTTCTGGTAACTCCTTCCTAGAATACTGCTTGTACTTAGTGCTAGTACTTGCTGAGAACAAGTACTAGGAATCTCTGATGATGTTCTGTGAATAAATATCCCTTATATCAATTGTGTACATACCTTACATGGTAAGAAAACCTCTCCTATGTCCATAGTTGAGTAGTGCATGTCATTGCATTCTTGCTGTAGTCTTGGCGTATGATTATGTAAATGTTCCTCATACACAGAAGATTTTCAGCCCCAGCACGCACTGCCTATGAAAGTGTTTCCTGCAGCATGCTTGTCCCAGGAAAAGGTGTCACTTTTTGGATGGTTTTTGATGAACACAGAAATGTAATCATTTGCAATCATTGCAGACACAAGCTCTCATAGCACTTACTGTATGACTCAGGCAAGAATTACAACAGGAAGAATTCTAATACTCTTGTAACAGAGTTTATCCATTTTATAACCTACCAAAAGCCAAGAGTCAGCCTCCTGTCCTGCACTAGGGTTAGAAGAACAGCCACAGGACTATGCAGGGCTGCAGTTTGATATTCATCTCAAAGCCAGGCCTATGTAGAGTTTGAAGATACAATCTGAAATAACTAGACATAGCATGAGGTGATGTGGGAACACTGGCTTTGGCAGCCTCAGATTAGATTCCCGGGCAAAGGAATCAATTGCAAACTCTCAAGTTTTTCAAGTATTTACTGATGTCCATTCCATATTAGATGTGTGTGCTCGCCACATGCACTGGTGCTGGAAGTTTTTCCCTCAGCAGCATCTGTAGGGAATCCTGCACCTGCGCCATCTGGAGTGGTGCCTGCGTGGCAGAGTATAAGGAGTGTTATCGATGCCCCCCGCGCCCAGTTCCTTCTTGCCTCCAGTGATGATGCTGGAACGTCTGCAACTTTGGCCAGTTTTCTCTCTCTTGTTCTGTGCAAACACAATGTTCTTTCATGTAAATAGTTTTATTTATTATCGTACGTTCCCTTAATTTAGTAGTTGGATTAGTCTGTAGTTTGATAGTTGTCCTGAATCGGACTCAGCCTAGGGACAGGGCATGCCCTGATTTCCAGGCTTTAAACCTTGTGTCTTGTGCAAACATCCCAGTCTTTTAAACCCCGAACAAAAAAGGAAAGAGACATTCGCCTCAGGGCATGTCTAATGGAGTTGACTCTAGCCCTGGCACTGGATTAGAGTCAGATTTGGGCCTGAGCAGCGCAAAGTGCATGCAGTGATCCTGCTGTCTGGCTCTAACCAGGGAGATGAAGGGATCCATGTGGGAAATATCTCCTATGTCCTGTAAGAGACAGGAGAGGACAGGAGGAGAGCCAAGACTGGAGAGGCAGCTCATTATCTCTAAGAGTGGGCCACAACTCAAGCCAAGTTGTTTAGCCCTTTTTATCCTGTGCATGCAATACTGGGCAATAATGAAGGCCTCCAGCATACAGAGGTGCTGTTGACCCCCGAGGCCCTGTGGGCAGCACAAGAAATTTGGACTTTGCCAGTGCTGTCCACACCAGCCCAGGCAGTGTCAGAATCCAGGGGCAAGTCTACACTGAGCTACTTTAGGGTGTTCCTGTCCCAACAACCCTGCTCCCCTCCTGCTAGCACTCCCCTGCATGAAGCCTCCATGCCTCTGTTATTGGGAGGAAGGCTCTGCAAATGCCCATTCGGTCCCTGGAGGTGAAACTCTGGACACAGCCCACCAAAAGCCTGGCACACATAAGGCATATGTTCTCCAGCAGGAGCATTGAGACAGGTTCCCTATGCCTCTGAGACCCCTGCACAACAGAGCAAAGTCACTGCCTCGCCCACACTGGTCTCCATTGCGCAGGTCCTCATGATCATATTGGTTCTCCCATCACTGGAGCCAGTCGCTCCCAGTCCTGCTCCAGATCCCGGCACCGGACAAGCTGAGGTGTGGCATGAGGGCCAAAGAGGCTAGAAAGACCCCATAACTCGTGGAAAGGAGGGTAGAGCCTCCATGACATTTTACTCTGTGCCCAAGAGCCTGCCGCAGTTCCGTGTGTTTAGTGGGAAGAGGTAGCTGCTCTGGGTTGGCTGCAACAGCTGCGACAGCAGCAGCTCTGGCCCCTGCAGCTGACTTCTGTACAGACCCCAATGACCTGCTCCCCTTTGTTGGGTCAGTCCTCTCCCCTGGGGCACACCTCACCTAGGCCCTCAGTGGAGGGAGGGCCAGCTGTGACTCAGCCCCCCACAATGGTATCCTCAGCGGCCTCTCAGGCCCCCTTGCAGGCCTGTGACCCAGAGGAGGTGGTCCTGTAGGAGCCATCCTCCTCTTCCCCAGATGAGGCTCTTGTAGGGGCACTTCCATCCATGCCTTCCATGGATTTGAGGTCGGACCAGGACCTCCTCCGTCACCTGGCCCAGAGTTTGGGGATCCAGGTTCAAAAGGTGTTGGATGACTTGGACCTGACTGTTGACAGTCTGCAGCCCTACATCCCTACTAGGGTGGCCCTGCCCCTCAATAAAACTGTGACAAAGATCACGAAGACCCTTTGACAAACTACGGCATCCACCCCGCAAACTGACAAGCAGGTCAAACGACGTTATTTTGTGCTGCAAGAGCTGAGAATCCCTGGTTGCCCAGGCAGTTAACCAACGGGAGAAGCAGGGTAGCAAGATCCAATGCCCAAGAGCAGAGAGACCAAAAAGGTGGACCTACTGGGCAGGAAGGCCTACACTTTAGGGATGTTAAAATGCAGTTAACTGACTAGTTGACTGGTCAATGGAATTTCCATCGACTACTCGACTAGTCAACAGGAACTTCCACATTCCTCCTTTGAAATGTACAAGAGCCCCTGCTGAAATGTACAGCTCCGGGCCAGTGGAAAGTCCTGCTGACTCCGGGCTGCAAGCGGGTGCCTGCTTTGAAATGTAGAAGAGTCCCCGGTGGGGGCGCTTCTGCATTTCTAAGCCATAGAGCCTGGGGTCAGCGGAGGACCCACGTACTTGGGGAGGATGTCCGTGCTACTTATGTATAGCTCAGGTGGCTCTGTGCCATGAGGGGGGACCAAAATTGAGTGAGTGGCATTGTGAGTGGCCAGTGCTTCAGTTTCTTGCTGCTGAAAATGGTACACACAATGCACATGGTCACACACAGAGCTTGGCTATTTGGCGGATGGGAAAAGAGGTGTTTCCAGCATTGAAGGTGGCATGGGAGAAAAAACAGTAAAGGACAAGAGCCTGAGCATGCAATAGAAGTGAGGAGATGGCCTTAGGCAGGGCAAATGGGGACCAGAGGAAAGAAGAGCAAGGAGGCAAACAGGAGTGAGTTGAGTGTTAATAGTCTGAATACACCTGAAACCATTAACAAATAAAAGTATGAATTTGGGTTGGGTCACTGGCCAGTACAAGCTCCAGATGTGTACAGCTGTATACGTCCAATACGCCACGCAAAAAAAAAGCAGAGCAGAGCCAGCCAGTGATTCCAGCTGGCAGAAGCAGAAGCAGCCAAAGCAGGGACCTCTGGACAATTTTAACAATTTTCTGCAGTTTTGACAGGAATCTTTCTGCCCTATATTCATTGGCTGTTTGCTCCGACCCTCTCTCTCCCCCTCACTCAGTCTCTTTGCCTCAGCTTCACTCCTCCTGCTCTTCTTACTTTTTTCACTCCATTCCCTCAGCCCTTTCCTGTCCCTCTTTTTTTTGTTTAGCTGATTCCCTCCTAACTACCCCCCCTAAACCAACAAAACCGAAGAAGACCCCTGTGGAACCAACATGCCACCTGCTTATGCACTATAATCCTTCCACTCACTCTGAGTCCATCTTGTCTATTTAGATTGTAAGCTCTTCAGGCCAGGGATTACTGTGCTTGTACAGTACCCAGCACAGTGGGGCCCTATAAGAGGCAATGTGTGGGGTAGCATGGTCATGTGCCCCCATAAAGCTGTGGGAAAAGGGACAAGGGGCCAGCAGTGCCAGAGTCATGGGAACTGCCCTGGGCCCCATTCTTTCAGGGTCCCAAGGTGGCCTGGGGGACTAGCGGGAGCCTGGCTCAGGCTTCAAGGGTCAGGCCTGCCCTCCCCCCCACACTGCTGGGAAAGGGAAGTGGAGCAACCTGACCCCAGCCCCCTCAGCTTCCTTGGCTCCCAGCCATGTTACTCGGGGAGGGGGCTTGGGAAAAGGGTGGAACCGCCCCCCCCCCAAACTCACCAGTGGTGGGAAACAACATGATACAGGCGGGGGCCAGCAGAACTAGCCCTGCCATTGGCACTAGGCCCAGGCCCCCACTGAGTCTACTGAACTGTGTTGCATAAGGGAGGGGACATGGGGAAAGGGGAGGAGTGTGGGCAGGGCAGGGCGGGGAAGGAGCAGTGGAGGGAAGAGATGGGGCAGGAGGCTTGGAGGAAGAAATGTGGGTAGGGTGGGGAAGGAACGGGAGGGAAGAGGTGGAGAAGGGGTGGAGCAGGTGAAGGGGCAGAGCAGGGGCA
>JANRFK010006688.1:16647202-16665009 GCA_030068395.1 Apalone spinifera
TTGCGGAAAAGCAGATGATTTTCCGCAAAAACTGGCCAGTTTAGACGCAGCCGTATAGTGTTAAAAGGTTTCAAGAACCTATGGTACTAGTTCTTAGTTTGGTAGCCAAAGAGAGCTGGTCAGTTGTATTTACTTGTGTAAGCATCTATTTGGGTATTTTTGCTGCTCACCTGGAATTTTGGGTGAGCTCTAATTGGAAAAATATTTTATGGAGATTTTTTCTAATTGAAGGGAAGATGTAACTGTTCTCAGCAGAGGCAGTAGAACTTGTTGAAGTTTTTTATTTTGTCAAAACAGTTTATCAACATAAATGTCATAGTTTACAGTGAAATTTTTCATTTTACTTGAAATGTTCAAGTTGTTTTCTTGATTCTGCATCTATTCCAGCAATGGGAGTTTTGATATTGACTTAAGGAAGCAGGAGTAGGATCTTTGAGGGAGAAGAGGCACTATTTTTTACATTTGTCCTATGTTATCTAGCACATTTATTTTCACGACAGTGTGTCTTGTCTCTGCATTGGTGAAGTTTCTGCTCTATCATCAAACATTCTTCACTGTGGTTCTTCCCACCTGAATGTGCCTGTGGCATAATTTCCTTTCCCATTGCAGGAGAGATGCACAAGTACTCAAGGAAACCTTGCACCGTGATGGAACACAGGAATGAGGGTATCTATGAAGGCAGAATTAAAACAGTGCAGCAGCAGATGCTTCTCAAATTATTGGGTGGAACAAATATTGCAGGCAGTGGAGGGTTGTTGTTGTTTAGTAGAGCAATGAGTTGGGTCTGGACCAGACATCCAGATTCCCCCTCTGTTGGATGGTGCATTTTCACTGCTGCCAGAGCACCTGTTCGTCATTGCATCAGCAAGTCTGGAATCAGTGCTCCATTGAGAGAACTGCCACTCTTGGCAGGGCCAGTAGGCAGCAGGCTCCCCCACTGAGCAGCAACCTGGCCCAGCCAGTAATGGCAACCCCCATCAGTGGAGCACTAGTTGTAGGTCTGCTGAGGAGGTGAAGAATGGGTGGGCTTGGCAGCAATCTGAGTTCACAAAGGAAGGAAGCATAATGAACATGGGAAAGGGAGAGAGAGAGAGAGAGAGAGAGAGAGAGAAAAGTGACCGAGATGCTTGAATATTTCACTTCCCCACAAATAAACTTGCAAGATTTTCCAGGTCCCTGAGGAGGAAGGGGCAGCACCTTGAGTTGCATTCAAATGTGACCAGAGCTGGCTCATTCTCTAAGTCAAAAGTGTAGGTTTCCTAACTGCTGGCTGTGTAGGCTGAACCTTGTACCAGATCTGAAACTAACCCATGCCTTTTCTTCTTTGTACTGCTTCACCAGCATCAGTGAGGTTGGGAACCCCAAGACTTGGTCTAATTCATGAATAACCAAGGCCCTTCAGTTTTGGTATTTGCCAATTTTGTTATCTGAAAAATTCCCAGGTTTTGAGAAAGCTCAGATTCAGTTTTATTACCTTTTAAATCTGAATTTTGACTTGGGAGAATTTTTTGAAGAAGAGGTGAAGGGGGCTGTACTGAAAGGCTGGGGTCAGGAGTGAGGTCAAACCTTGTCCTCCATCCCTTGACCACTGCCTTTTGGTTTTTACTAATTTCTTTTCACCTGTTTTTTAAATTTTAGAATCAACTCTGATAAATTCCTGGGAAACTTAAAAATGAAGGTACTTAGAGATGACTGAATGCAGTTTACTCTTCCATGGATGTTAATTCTGAAGTGTTGACAGCAAAAAGCTAGAGATGGGCCAAGGAAAGTGGTGTTGGATCTGACTTGTTAGAAGTCAGGTTCAAGGCTGGATCACATTTGGACTCAATGCTTCTGAAATCTTGCAATTGATTCCTGTTGCAATCCAGCCTAGTACGGCAGTACTACAGGCACTCTGCTGTTTGTGAAGAGTTCTCATGAAAATTCAGTCACTTCGAAAGAAGAAAATAAGTATTATAGTTTGGGATTTGATCGGCAACCACAGCCAGAGACTAGCTTGAGTATGGGAATTCAAGCTGATCTCTCCAAACATGCATGTGCACGTGCACCCACATACACACACACACACAAATATTTTTGGATTTGAGGTTCTGATTTTTGCCCAAACAGCAATAGAACTGGGCTTCACCAAAAGCCATTTTTCTGCAGTCACTTTTCAGCCTATAACCACGTATTAATGAGGCTTATGGGAGATAGTTGTGGTGGGCAGAGAGCAGTTTGATTTTCCCCTCCCTTGCCCCCTTCCTTCAGGTATTACCTGCACTAGACAGGACAAATTAGAAGGTTCCCGTTTAAAAACAAACAAACAAACAAACAAACAATCAAAATAGATTTAATTCATTTACAGAGTGAAAACCCTTAGCCTAAGGCTCTGGGTTTAATGAGGTATGCAGTTATTTAATTTTATTACTGAAGTAGGCAGGGTATTAAAAAGCCTTGTTTACATGAGCGTAAACTTTCAGAACTGTTTCAATTTTGCTCAGGTGTTCTCACTATAAATTGTATATTCAAGGGAAAATCCTCTCCGCAATACTGGGCATGCCACACTCTTCTCAGACTGATGTTTATTAACTAATACAAAGTTACAAATGATGTACAAACACAGCTAAACAAAAGAGCCCAGTGTTGAGCCTAAATCAAGGTCCTAAATCATAAGCCGTGGTGTGACAAACTGCACAGTGTTTGCCAGTACTTTTTAAAAATGGGCCTTTCTTGCCAGGCTGAGAATCCATAGAGCCTCGCCAAAGAAAACAGTGGGCCGGAGCCAGGGTTCTCCCAAGTCTTGGCATGGAATCCACAATAGTAGCTTTGGCGGCAGTCCACAGAATTGAACACATGCTCCATAAGGTCACTTCAGAACACCATAATTACTTGCTATTTACTTCAGTGGGTTTCACAGACAAAAATAAAAAGGACACCAGTACAATTTAGGGAGTAGATTGCCGTTCTTGACCTCTACCATCTCTCTGCCCCAATGATAAGACAGGAGCCCTTGCCTTTTATATCACTTGGTCTAGCGGGAGGTGTGTGGGGTTTCCTTTCATCTGACCAATGCAGTTTAATAATAAGAAGAATAACTGGAGGCTTAGTCGCTCAGGAGACAGGAAATGGACTCCCGGTGATGGGTTGTAATCTACCACACAGTAGTAGTGAGTGAGTCACTGACATCCAGTGCCTGCTTGCTGACTTTTATTAGGTAAACTCCCACTTTGTAAGAGGCACATCAGCCTCCCTAGAGATATCAAGTACTGAATGTCCATAGGGACCAGAGGAAGTCCCGGTACCCTAGAGCTGACTAATTCAGAACTTTGTGGAGGATTTTGAAATGAGGCTCACTTCTGAATTTCATGGCCTTATCTCTATAATGGACCAAGCTACAGCCATTGATAGAAACAGGTCCAAATTTTGGGGGGTTGAGGCCGCATTTCAAAATCTACAGCCAGAGTTGCATATGAGAGTTGCATTAGAAGCGGTCCCTCCAGGGCGGGGTAAAGGCATGCCAGTAGGCTGGTTCCTAGGTAGCTTGCTCTGCCTTTTCCTTCCTCTTCTTGGCCATACCTGTTTTGTTCATAAAGAGAAAACTTCAGTCTCCAGGACCTCAGCCTGGCACTGTCCACTCACACCAACATTCACTTTTACTATTTAACTGTAATGAAAAACACTACATCTTTCAGCGTTCTTCTTTCACACTTTTATTGCTGTTCACACAACACCTCAAAGGCCAAGAAGAAACCTTGAGGTGTGACATCCTTAAAGTCTTAACACTTCATGGGATCTTCAGATGTCAATGGCCAGAAAACACATGTGTTTTTGAGTCTCCAAATACAGCTCCTGCTCTGACTCTGGCCTTGTAAAGCAAAGGAGACACGAAATATTAATCTAGGGCAATCCTGCTTTGTTGGTTTATCAGCTGCAGTTGGGGTTTCTATGTTGACAGAGGAGAAGGAGGGAAAGCAGAGTCCTTGAAAAATAATGTCACATCTTAATTTTCTTGGGCAGGCAGTGCATACATTCCACATACTCTGTGATGTGTAGAACTAATGAAGACAGAAGTGCAAAAAACCCTATAATCAAATCCAGTACATACCATGCATAGCACACCACAGAGCACACCCATCTGACATCTCGTGTGCTAGAAACAAAATCCCAGTCAATGAGCCAGGCTGCCCAGATATTTCTGGATGGTTAGGTTTTAGGCTGAGGTCTGTACCCACAGTAAAGCAAAACCAAACAAGTGCTTTTTAATGTATTTTGTACCAAAGCCTTGCAATGGACTTTGTTAGATGCTTTTTAAAGAGATGCTCAAGTGGTAACTTCTATTTAAGGATATTTAAAAAGACTCCGCATGTAAAGTGGACATTTTATTGGGGTGGTGGTTCAGGGTCATTCAGTTTCCTTGCCTTTTACTGCCCCATTTAGGCCTTCCATTATGCCCCTCCAAGCATGCTTGACATGTGGACATATGACAAGTCCTTGTCCTGAGGAGCTAAAGTTAATCATAGTGCTAGTTATTAGAGAACCCCAAGAAGACCAACATCTCTCTAAATGAGTATACTTCCCCTTTAAGGAACTGGCTGCTGCCTACAGCTGTAATCAAGGCGACCCTACCAGTGCCCAGCTATATAAACAGCCAGGGGTGTAATCAAAGTGTGGAGGAACATTTGGGGGGGCATGATAGGTCAGACCCACAGAGGGCAGGGAGGGAGCACACCCAGCCCTGCTCCACCCCCAGCTGTGCTTGAGCCCTGGCCCTACCCTCATCCCCAGCCTCAGCCTCAGCGCTGGTCTTGGCCCCCTACCCCAACCATGGTCCCAATCCCAGCCATGGATTTGCTCCTGGCCGCAGTCCTGCGCCCATGCTTGGGTCCCAACCACAGCACCCAAATCTGAACAACAGTAACATACTGGGCCGCAGAACAGTGTGCAGGGGCGGCCTGCCCTTTCCAGCTTCAATGACCAGACTCTTTACAGGCCTAGAGCAAGACAGTGGTGGCCTCCAAAGACCTTATAGTCTAAGCAGACAAATGGTGGGAGGGGAAACAAAGGTGTGAAGTGATTTCCTAAAGGTCACAAGCAGGTCAGTCTACACAGGGAAATTGCTTGTAGCACAACACAGTCCCTGATAGCCCTGTGCCACACAGCACCACTCATTTCTGCAGCAATGGCTGACCCCGGTGTTCTCACCAAGCCCTCCAGGGCTGCCAGCAGTCAGCCTCCAAGCTCCTGCCCTGGGGCAGAAGAAGAGGGCCCCTTCCTGGTCTGGTGCAAAGAGCCTGGATCTCACTGAGGTCTGGGGAGAGGAGGCTAACCTCCAGGATCGCCACACCAGGTGCAGGAATGTTAATGCCACTTCACTGACATTAAAGTAGGGTGGTTGGGGAAGGTGCGCGACGCTCGTGTATTTAGGAACTCCAGCCTCTTCCAAAAGATGCACGCTGGCACTTTTTCCCCATCAGTGTGGACATGCCCACGTGTATAATGGGCAATGCAGCCTAGCCCTTATTCCTCTTGTTAATGAAGCTCTACATGGGAAACCTGGACCCCACCAAGGTCAAGGCCAGGTTCAAGACTAGGCTCAGCAGGGCCCGCATCATGGAGGGGAGGGTGCCTTCAACTGTTGGAAGGGGAGGTTCCGGTGTCTCCTCAACTGCCTGGACCTCAGCAAACGGAACATCCCGCAGGTGATGGTGGTCTGCTGTGTCCTGCACAACCTGTATGAGAACAAGGGGGAGACCCTCCTGGCAGGGTAGAGGGCAGAGGCCGAGCAGCTGGCCAGGGCCTTTGAGCAGCTGTGCAATGCTGCCATCTGGCAGTCCCATCAGGAAGCTGTGCACATCTGGGAGGCCCCGAGGGAGAGTTTTAGCCGAAGCCAGCTGTGACACTCTCCCCTGGGCCTCCCCACAAGGGGCCTCTGCACTGCGCCTCTGTACCTTTTCTCCCCCACCCTTCCCTTCCCACCTTCCCCCCTCCTCTCCCTGCAGATGCAATAAGCCAGACTTTTTGGTTTGAAACAAGAAACTCTTTTTTTAAAATTTGAAGTAAATATAACTGGGGATGCACTGGGAGGGTGGGAGAGGGGCTCAAATGAAGTTGTGACTGGCACCTGGCTCGGGTGGTCCCACTACTTTGTGTGTAGGGCCGTTGGCAGGCATGGGCGGGGACTAGGGAAGAAGTCAGAGTGATGGGGGCAGGGGTGGGGGGGGACTTGGGAAGGAGTGGGGGGTGGGGCGGGCAGCTGCTGGACCGCTCAATTGCAGCAAGCAGGCGGCCAGCAGCGATGTATGCTGCTGACATGCTGCAATTCTGCTAGACTAGCTCCTGCCAGGTATACGGCGCAGCTGCCGGTCAGCATGCCACTCCTTCAAGTTGGCATCCCACCTCTGCAGAGCATGCAGGCAGGTGATGTGTTCCCGTGCCAGGTCCTCGTGGGGTTGCCTGTGGCAGTGACTCTCACAGGGTTGGGAGGACGTGGCACAGGACGTGGTGGATGCACCACACTGGCAGCGGATCCAGCTGTGAAGAACAGAGAGAAGGGCTGTCATCCCAGGACACTGTGCATGAAGCCTAGCCCTCATCTCTGAGTCGACACCGAAAGGTCTCGGTTCAGACGATGGCAATGTGCTTCAAGCAAAGCCATCTGTGGCCTAGAGAGTGGGCACTGTTCTGCAGCACCATGGACATCCCAGGGGAGCCTATCTACCCCCATGTCCTAGGAACAAGCAAGCATGGGAAGGTACTGGCCAGGCCAGGAGCCTACAGGTGGAACAGGCGCCATAGGGTGGTTCACCTTCCCTCCGTGCTGTGCACATGCCAGGTCCAGCAGTGGCAGCATCCTACATAGAGAGGATTTCTATCCCTGCCCTCTAGAGTAGATGGGGGGTGGGGAGGGTGTTGCGAGAGGTGCGTGTGAGTGGCAGACGTTGCTTGCAGGGGAGGGTGGTACTCGTGTCCCTTTCCCTCCTTTCTCCTCCCAGCAGGTTCCCATGCAGGGGGTTGGTATCCTCTGCCTCGCTGCGCTTGACTGGGAGTGGATGCTGCCTGAGAGTGCGGGCATGTGCCTGTGGTGTGTGCGGCACTGCTGTGTGTGTCCATGAGCCCAGCCTCCTTAGTGGTGGCTTGTGGTGGGAAGGTGTCCCACCACAGAGTCGGGAGGAGACTCCAGAAACCCCATACGCAGGAATGAAAGCGCACAGCTGCTGCCCCCAAAACTCTCCTGAAAGTCCGCCCTGGGGATGATGACCCTACACAGCAGGATGGCGTTCATGGCCCTCACCACCTGGAGAAGGATACAAACAGAGAATCACAGGGTTGCCAGAGCCCCTGGGAATTCTGAGCTCAAGCCCCTTCCCACTGTAGGAGCAACCCCAAGTACCCCATCCCCAGCAGGGCTTTGTGAAGGCAGGACTGCAAAACCTCCAGGGAGGGAGAGTCCAACCCCCTTCCCTAGGAAGCCCCATTCCAGGAGTTCACCACCCTCCACTCTCCTAGGACAACAGCAAGAGAGTCAAACGTGCATGAGCAAGGCCCCGAGGGTCAATCTCCCCACGCTGAATTGGCTCCTAATTGAGCAGTAACTGTCCGACGTGGCGAGCTTCCAAATAATGATAGCGACATGCTTCTGGAAGGGGATGGCAGGTCTCGTGGCTGTCCCAGCACCTGAGGGCAGGGGGCGAGTCACTTGCATAGCTCCAGGAAGGTGTCCTTCTGCATGCGGAAGTTTTGGAGCCACTGCTGGTCGTCCCACCACTTCATGACAATCCAGTCCTACCAGTTGTTACGGTGTCCCAACAGCAGAAGCAATGGTGAATGGTGTGCAGGGAAGGGTGGATGGGGGTTGTGCTGCATGAGCAGCATGTGGAGTGGGGTGAGGAGGTGCTCCACAGCAAGCTGCTGTTCCTGGTCCTGCAGTGCCATGTGGGCAGCCTACATTAACCGTGACAGGAGGTGCAGCAAATGAGTGCTTTGTAGCAGGTCCAGCTCCATGGCTTGAGTGCTGTGGCATCTGCAAGGGCAACCAGAGCATGCAGTGAGAGCTTGCTGTTCCTCGAGAAGGTAGGCAATGGAGAGGAGACTGAGAGGGGAGCCCCTTTAATCACAAGCCTCAAATAGCCTCTGCCTGAGGCTACAGGAAGTGCGTGCTGTCCTGATGCCCAGCCCAGAGTGCTTCCAGGGGACCTTCAATGCAATTCAGGCTCCAATCAGTGTAGACGCACTATTCTGACATAATTCTGTGCTATTTCAATGGGCATTTGTAGGTGGATGTGCTATTTCAAAATAGTTATTTTGGGAGTTATTATTCCAAAATAGCTTATTTTGAAATAAGCGTGTGATGTAGCCAGACCCTGCCAGAGGAAGCACAGAATCCATGTTTCTTGCTTCCTAGTTCAGTGTCCTACTCACTGAATGTCACTGCCTCTTGATCTAGGTTATGGTCTACCTGACCTATGTTTAGACAAAAGGAGAATGGGAAGGAAACACCACAGGATTTCTTTTGCAGGTTGGAATTCTCTGGTCCGGCACCCTCGGAACCTAAGCCATCCTGGACCAGGGAATTTGCCAGACCAGAGAAGGTCGAGGCTTCCCTGCTGGCTGGCCCGCTGACGGCTCTTCTCCCTGGGGCTCCCTGCCTGCTGCCCCCACTATCTCTGGTCTGGTTGAGACTCCCTGACCTGCTGCCCACCAGTTGCATAGGGGTTTCCCGGGGTTCCCCAGCCAGGGCCACCGGTCCACCACTAGCCCTGCTGCTGTGACCTGGCCCTGCTCCCAGGGGGTTCCTTGGGGCATCCCAGCCCTGGGCCGCCCGGCCGCCACCAGCCCTGCTGCTGGCCCTGCTGCCACTGAGAGTTTCCTGGGGTTTCCTGGTCACCACTGTCCCCACTGCCAGGGACTCTCCAGCCACCCAACCGCACTGGCACCGGGGATTCCCTGGTCGGGGTGGAGGCTCTCAGATGCTGCCTGGCCCTGCTGATGCTGGGGTTCTCTTTGCTGGCGTTGAGACTCCTCAGCTCTTGCCTGTCCCTGCTGCCAGGGTTCCCCAGGCAGAGCTCCCAAGCTGCGGCCTGGCCCTGCCACTGGGGGTTTCACTGTCAGGGCCGCCCAGCCATCCCAGGCCCACTGCTGCTGGGGGGTTCCTGAGGTTCCCTGGCTGTCACCAGTCCCACTGCTAGGGACTCTCCAACCGCCAGATCCCACTGACACCGGGGTTCCCCAGTGCGGGGGAGAGGCTCCCAATGCTGTCTGGCCCTGCTGATACCAGGGTTCTGCTGCCTGGCTGCTACTGGCCGAGCCAGGACTCCGCAAACTCCACGTTCTCTTGGCAGGCTCTCACTCCTGGGGCTGTTTGGTCCAGTAATATCCGTGCCGGACCATGGACATTGCTGGACAAGAGAGTCCCGGATTTGGGAGGTTCAGCCTGTAGTTGGGTTTTCCTCATTTGTTGTGTATGTTTTGTCAGCTCCCTTTACATTAACCACTTACCACTGCCTAATTATTGTAACTTAGCCTGAGGCTTATGTGCCTTGAGAGGAAATATAGTCTAATTTAGGACTTGCAAGTCCCTTCTCTTCCACTGACTTCTTGTGACCTTGTGCAACTCACTTAGCCTCTCTGGGTGGGGGATATGAAAGTACTTAGTGTCTAAGTCCCAGCCAGGGTTGGCTCTACAGCAATTCACCAAACTCCTGCTGAACCCTGTAGGAATGTTAACCTCTTGGAGAGGGCGTGGTGGAAGAAAAGTACAATAAAGAATATGAGGTGCTCAGTATTACTGTAATAGTGGTGGGGAGAGGCATATAAATAGCTTAGATTCTGGTGTCCAATTCTTTCGCTTTTACAACTGGTATATTTTTACCTATGCTTGTTTCATGTCTCCCTCCCCCCATAGCCTCTGTCAGGGCTGGCTTTAGGAAGTGCGGGGCCCAATTTGAACAGTTTCGTCGGGGCCCCGGCAGCCAGGATTTTTTTGTTAAGCAAAAAAACAAAAAAAACAAAACCAGCACACAACAAAAGAGTCACAGCCCCTTTAAATCTCCAGCTACAGGGCAGAGTCCTGCCTTTCCTGCACTCAACACACCCCTCCTCCGGGGCCAACACCCCCTCCCACAGCACACTTTCGACTTTAGGGCGCGGGGCCCGATTCAGGGGAATCGGGCTAATCGGCCTAAAGCTGGCCCTGGTCTCTGTCCATTCACTTGCCACTTCCTTCCAGTCTTGGCCTGCCTGACTTTTAGCTCTGCCTCTTTTTCATTGTTGCAGTGCTCACTAGCTCCTTTACCACCTTCTTCTGTGGGGGTGGAGGGAAGGTTGGAGGCCCCCCCTCTCTCTCTCTCTCAGCGTTGCTAAACCCCAATGCTCAAAAAATCAAATCTGAGCTCAAAAAGTCACGATTTTTTTTTTAAAGAGAGATTTTTTTAGAGTTATCTTGTGCTTTTCAATTCCCTCTGGCCTGTGTGTGTGTGTGTGTGTGTGTGCGTGTGTGCGCGCGCGCTTGGGATAACTAGTCATGCCAATTTATGGTAAAAAATGTGGGGTTGGGGCTTTTTTGTTTTGTTTTGTTTTTGCCACTATGCCCTGACATCGATTAGTTTTGTGCTCCAGCCCCCACATGAACTAAGCCCACCGGCCACACAACACTTCTGCCCTGGGTCCTGTCTAACTATGCATCTCTGCTCCTTCTGCAACTGTGGCTCCTTCACCAGCTGCCCCTTGGCCCAAAGGGAAGGCAGCTTCAGGGGAGATCGCTAAATCATATTCCCAGAACTTTGTGAAAGCTGGCAGCCTGGCACTGAAGTCAATGGATGTTTTGCTTTTGACTTCAGTAGCATTAGGATCAGACCTAGGATGCCATGCCAAGCCAAGAAGAAATGCTCAGCAGCTCAGTGTACCCTCCTCCCACCCAAAGTCCTGGGGGTGCCACTTTCCCCAGGCTATAATGAATACCAGAAGAGCACAGAAATGGTTCATCTGGCTTCCCTGGCCAGGCATGTTCTCAGCCTGTCAGTGTTACACCCCTAAATGTGACAACTGGTGGGGAAGCTGTTGGTGGGAAACTGACTAAAGGATACGATGAGGATGACAAGAGAGGAGCATGAAATTGGCCTATGCTTCCATGTGACCGTAAGATGCGGGGGAAAAATCAGCAGGTGTTTTCTAGGGGTAAATGGTTTGAACCAAACACCAGAAGCCCCATGTCTGTTGCTTGGGATTGCCTTTGTATATGTCTCTTGTGTAGCCAGCTCTTGGCTCTTGCCTTCAGCTCAGTATGGCTGCTGATATATCTGCACATCTGTAAATAATGAAGGATAGCAATTACATGTTCTTTCTAAAAGACAAAGCAGTACATTGAACACTGCTGGCAAAGAGAAAAGGCATGCAGGATTTAGCTTAGGGCTGCTGATTTGAACCCTCTGCTCTGCTAAAGGGACATAGCTATCAGAGTGGAGTTGCTTAAAATGTGTTGCTTTATGGTTCCTTTGAATTGACCATATCTTGTAGACATTGCTCCGGCAAAACTCCTATTAAAGTAAGGACTGATTAATGTTTGCAGGGTTTGTCCTTATATATTTCCCAGGCTATGTCTGCACTACTGGGTTTTTCTGGGATACCATGTCTAGGGGAACATATCTGCTCTTCCGCTTTTTTTTGCGTAAGACCAGACATGCTCTTTTGGAAGCCCTGTCTTCCTCCTCCCGCGATGAAGAAGAGCTCTTCCAAAAGAGGAGGCTTTTCTGAAATTTGGCCCAGTGTAGACGGGCCAAATTTCAGAAAAGCCTCTTCTGAAAAAACTATCAGAAAAAGGTACGCAAAGGTACTCTGCAATTTGCGTACCTTTTTCCGCTAGATCATTGTAGTGTAGAATAGCCCCAGATTCCCTTTCAGTAATACTCATGACAAATTTAGCACCTATCACCCGGAAACTACCAGATACCAAAATGGGAAACCAGGGAACAGAAAGCCCAATCTTGACTGAGACCAGGTGTTGAGTCAAACAGAGCCCTGCTCTCCTGATTCTCTTCAAATCCTACATGGCTGCCATGTCATTTATGGTAAAATTTGTAGGTGTCTGAGCATTGGCTGTTTTCTATTCACTCACCACTTTCATTTGTGGCTTGCAAGGAGCTACAGATGGTGACCTGCGGTATACTGGTTTTTTAGAGGTGAATAGTGTGACCATATTTCCCAAAAGGAAAACAGAATACTACATCAGGCTGGTCTGAGCCTCTGCCCTCTTGGGGAGGGGGTGCAGGGGAAGGAGCTGACTCAAACCATTTGCCCAATTTCCCTCCTCCCCCCTCAGGGCTGGCTCCAGCTATTCACCCAAGTCCCCCTTCCCTGCAGGGGGAGGGAGACGCAAGGCTTGGACCAGCAGTGAAAACTAGATAAGTGACCATATTTCCCAAAGGCTGGGGCTGGCATCGCTCCTTGCTTGAGTCCTGCCTGCCCTGCACCCAAGCCCTGCCTCACTCCCTCATTGTAGCTGATATCACTACTCCCTTCCCCACATTCCTCCGCACCCCAAAACTTGGCATTTGTCCCCTTTGCTCTTGCCAAATGATCAAGTTGGCAAGAGCAAAGGGGACAAATGCCCATTTTTGCAACAAAAAAATTTGGGATCTCAGGGCCAGGGCTTAAAAAAGGGACTGCCCTTGCCAGTATTGGACATATGGGCCTCCTAGTGATGAAGCCTGACTTCTTGCACATTTGCATCCCAGAGGCTTGCCCATCCAGGTCTTGTTTGTATCGTACATTTAAACCCTATTGCCATGGAGTAAAACTGTTTTGGTGCAATGAGGTCATACACAGAATCATGCCAAGGCTTAATGAGCAATCGCAAAGGTGAAGGAACATTCAAAGTGCTATTTGTCCCAGCCCGCTGCTGCTCTCCGGCGGTGTCCTTTAACCCTCCGAGCACACTACCATCTTATGCAAGTTTTGTTTTTGTGTTCACTAGAGCATGTAATTGTCCCTTCACCATCTTGAATTACTTGGAATGGTCAAAGAGCATGGGGAAGCAAGAGGCAGGGGGAGAAACCAAGCAGATAAGTGACCTATTTAGACACCGATTTCACTTTCTGTTTGGCTTGTGTAAACAGCTTTTATGTGGCCATCTCGTAGTTCTGTGCCCATCTCTACAAATGGCCAGCAGCATATTACCTTACAGCAGTTTGTTGGGACACTGTACATTCTTGCATTAACTCCCTGGGCACAGAGACTGCCCCAATCAGAGTTAGAGCTCCAGCTAGAAGAAAATGATATTAAGTGAAAACCAGTTGCTTTGATGTTCCCAGCCTGATGTTACCTAGGCCTGACTCTAACCTCAAAAACTCAGCATGAGAAGCTCAGGAGACAGTATACCTGGGATCATCCAGGAGGATGAATTGGAGAGAGTGGGATGGCATTGAAAATATATAGTCCTTCTATTGTACACATTGCTCTTCCCCTCAGCCCACTGCATTAGCCAGGCACAGTAAGGTGTACAGGGCATGGCATCTTCCCTGAGGGCCCCCAGAATGAGCACAAGAGAACAAATCTTGTCCCTTCCTCGCGATAGCACTGCTGCATCCACAACTGGCTTCCAAGATGGGCAATTTGCAACTGTTGCAGGGGTCACTGCAGCCCAAAGGTTGCAGAACTGGCTCTGCTTTTTACTCTGTGGACTGTGAGAGAGGACTTCCTCCCAACACCCAACAACTCAGTTGCAGCTGCATATTGTTCAGCTTGTGCCCTGGGGCCAGGATTCACTCTTGTGTGACAGGAATATTCAAAGCTAGAGGGAGAAGTATTGAACAACCAAAGGAGTATTATGCGGGGACGCTCCTGTTCACAACACGAAGGTCTTTGGATTCCTGGTTATTACTGGCTATGGCAAATGGATCCGAAACACGGGAGTTGACAAGAGTCTGAACCAAAGAATAAATGCTGAGTGGAAAAGCTTGGGCAGGCAAGCTGAAGAAGAGCCAGAGGGAAAATAAATGGGCAAAGGACATCTTAAAGATTACAAAGAAGCTCAACTGGTAATGATACGCGTGGTGCTCATGGGAAAAGAGACACCAGAACTATGCAAATAAGCCTGGTGCCTGAATACTTCTGGGATGAGGTGGTTACAAATGCTTTGTGACAAACGGTGAGCGCAGCAGAAGCTGTTGGGGGCAAAGAGAGAAGATGTGCTGGAAGCCTCTGTAGAGGGATCCCTTGGACGCATTTGGACCCAAACTCAGAAGATCACTGAAGACATCAGATACAGCTGTGATTATAGATCAGGGATGGAGAACCTCAGGCCTGTGGGGCCGAATGTGGCCCCCAACTTGCCTGGGTCTGGCCCCCAAGGCTCAGGACTCCCCCCAGCATTGGGAGCCCGCATTGGAACTCAAGTCTCCCCCTCTATCTTCCTGTGTGGCTGGAGCACACAAAATCTACTAGCCCAGTGTTTCTTAAATTTTTTAAGACCGAGGAACACTAAACAATCTTTTTTTTTTTTTTGAGGAACGCCAATGATTTTTTTGTTGAGCAAAAAAAAAGGGGGGGGGGAGGAAGGGTCAGGGGAAAAGCTATTGATGGAAAAAAAAGGGTCGGGAAAGTTATTGAGAAAAAAAAGTCGCTCCTTTAAGGGCAGCCATTTTGAATTCTGTTGTTCTCTGCGGCACACCTCCGACTGCCTTGCAGCACACTGGTGTGCCCCGGAACACAGTTTAAGAAACACTGTACTAGCCTGCCTCCCCTGCCCCTGTAGGCCCTGGTCTGTGAGGGGAATGTGGGGAGTGTCTTTCTCCTTTTCAGCTGGGGGCCACGTTGGTGATGGTTTTTTTTCTTCTCACTTGTGGGCAGCCCCTGACTGATTTTTCTGTGGGTCAGCAGCCCCCAACTCAGAAAAGGTTCCCCACCCCTGTTATAGATGTTCTTGAAGGCGACCTTTATTAGGAATCTTTTCCTTCCTGATGGCAGTGGGCTTTGGATCAGGTCTAAGGGGACTGGGTGTCCTTTTTTTTTGGGTGTCTTTTTGGGTGTCTATAATGTCCAAAGAACCCCCATTAAGAGAAGACCATGGAAACTGGTCATCTTCATCTTGAGCTGGTTCCGTTGTGCTAAATAAGACCTAAGTATTAGCATTATTGAATGTCACGGGGCTCTCTGCGCCTACGGGAAGTTGGATCACTGCAAAGCCAAAATGAGGAAGGGGGTTTGTGGACTTTGTCAGTAGTTAAGCGCTGTTAACATTGCTTGTTAAATGGTGGGCCAGATTCACCCAGGAGAAAAATGGAAAGAGCTTGGAAAGCATTAATAAATTTGTTTTCACCTGCTTTAGGATTTTAATTATGACAGCAGTAGAATTAACCAGGGCTGGTTTTCTATTTATAGAAGCAGCTAACAAATCCTATGGCACTCTAGGAATCCAGATTCAGATTCATCTAGTGAATAGTTTAATATGATACTTGGGAGCTGAGAACCCAGAGTATGATTCCATGTGGCCAAACCACTGCACATTTATAATGGAAAGGGTTGTGCGCTCTTAACTGTGCACCCTTAAGTGGGAGCACTGGGAGCAAAGCCTAGTGTATGAAAAGATGGCCAATGTGCAAAACACAGCAAGCATCCCTTTTTAATGTTTGCTAACTCAGTCAGTTTGTGTCACAAACTTTGACGTTCAGTTTGTGTCACTCATCCACAATGTTTTGAGATTTTGTCTTTATTTTTAATGTTTCACATTTTGGGCTAAAGCTGCCTTGACAGGACACTTGGCTGTGTATTTTGCAGCTGAAGAGAGTAGGGTACAAAACTGCAAAGGGAACATGTTGTGCTCTGAAAGAACTATTATCACTGTACTCACTGCAATCAGAGCTGGGCTTCTGCATGTTGCTTCACTGCTTCCAAAACCATAATTACTGGCTCCTGCCTACACTGTGAACCTCTTTATTAAGTTTTCAGAGTCATTAAGAATTTGTAGGGAATTTATGGGAGCTCAGTTCATATTGCCTGTTTGTTTACTTAGCCGAGGTATGGCCAACATGTAGGCTGCAGAGTTCAGCAATGAAGCCTGTCCTTGCCCACTATCAGGGGAAACGGCTTTCAGCCTGCAATGTGACATCTTCCTTTGAGCTCTCTGGAGCCCTGCACTAGTTTCAGTGCACCATGCCCCTGAAACAAAGATGAGGGGATAAAATAATAAATACTAGGACTGGAAGGGACCTCGAGAGGTCATTGAGTCCAGTCCCCTTCCCTCATGGCAGGACCAAATACTGTCTAGACCATCCCTGATAGACATTTATCTAACCTACTCTTAAATATCTCCAGAGATGGAGATTCCACAACCTCCCTGGGCAATTTATTCCAGTGTCTGACTACCCTGACAGTTAGGAAGTTTTTCCTAATGTCCAACCTGAACCTCCTTTGGTGCAGTTTAAGCCCATTGCTTCTTGTTCTATCCTCAGAGGCCAAGATGAACAAGTTTTCTCCCTCCTCCTTATGACACCCTTTTAGATATCTAAAAACTGCTATCATGTCCGCCCTCAATAAGTTGGGAGAATAAAGTGTGGCCCTTAGGCTCCTGGTGGAGTCAGGGTGTAGAGGAGCTGGGCAAAATCAGAAGTTCCCTGATGGAGACAGCACGTTAGATCAGGCAGATCTTGGAAGCCCAAATCATTAATTCAAGGAGAACTTTCAGTGACTTCAGTGGGAGTATTGACTGACATCAGACTGGGTCAGGGCTTTTGGAACTGGTCTCGTGTCTTAATGAAATATTTTTCCTAGTAAACTTTGCTTTGGGAGCGTGATGGGGAGTTCTGAAACTGAAGTAGTAGGAGCCAGATGAGATGCTGCTTGTTTGACAAGTATGTGTATTCAGCAAGATGGCTCGCAGATGCACACAAATAAATCAAATGTTTCTATTTTCAGATAAAATCCACAGTGTTACGCAAGCACAACATGGTGTGATGACCCTACTCTCACACTTGCTGCCCAGTGTGGCTGTCTAGTAAGCACACCTAACGGTGCCGCCACTCTGAACAGTCAGATCAATAAAGGCAGCCATCCTAAATAACTGCTTCCAACACACTTTTGATACAGTGTGCAGAGGGGAGAGGGGAGAGTATGGCGAGAGCACAAGGGAGGGAGGAGGGCACGTGGGTGTGGCCCCATCCCAAGCGTGCCAGGAGACGGAGTAGGGTGCGCGTCACACGGCCCAGCCTCTCCAGCCCCAGAGCACAGGGAGAAGGAGGAGGTCATGTGGCATGGTCCCAGCCCCAGAGCACTGGAAGGTGGGCGCTGGGGGCAGCAACACTCTGCCCCCAGATGGCCTACAGCAGGTGTGCTGGGGCCGGAGTGTGGGCAGGGCCATGCCTGGTGGTTTGGGAAGGCTTTGCAGTAGGCGTTCTGGGGGCAGAGCATTGCTGCCCCCAGTGCCTGCCCTCCCGTTGCTCCAGAGCTGGGGCCGTGCCACAAATCCTTCTCCTGCTTAGGCTACTGGATGCCCATGGACATATTACCATGGACATGAAAGGGAGATTGCCTTTAGCTAGCTCCAGTGCTAGAGACCTGTGTTTTTTCAAAGGTGAAGACTAGGGTCTCATCTGTCACTATGTCTCCGGTCTGTAGTGGATACAGGTGTTACAGCATTATGGGAGGGAGTTGCTATAAAGCAGGTTATTCATATGCTGAATATATGTTCTCTCTAATTCATTACAAAAAGTTTTACACGTATTGTAACCAGCTTGATTCTTCCTATTCTTGTTTAATACTTTCAGCTATATTTTCAACTATAGGCTTGATGGCTGCACCCATAAACATAAGAACAAAAGAACATAAGAACAGCCGTA
>JANRFK010006688.1:16682064-16700774 GCA_030068395.1 Apalone spinifera
GGGAGTGCAGAGCCCAAACAGCCATTTGGGCTCCTCAGTCCCCTGAGTGAGAGGCAGGAAGGGGAGGAGAAGAGAAAGAGAGAGATGGAGTAAGAGACCGGAGGCTCAGGAGAGAAGACCGACGTGGAGGAGAGACCTGAAATGACGTCTTATGACGGGCTAATTGGCTAGTTTTGAAATAAGCGTTAATCCCAAAGCAGGAGTTATTTCAAAATTACCAACCTCTTATTTCGAAATAATGGGCTTGGTAGTGTGGATGCTCGGCTTGTTATTTCAAAATAACTCGCTAGTGTAGGCTAGGGCTCAGACAGTAAGAAACAATTTCAAGTCCAGCAGCAGTATATAGGCTATGCTCTTTGAGAGTTCAGTATCAGCGGTCATAAGGAGTGGTATGAGACAGAGAATTTGGCCCTGGGTCATTGATAGGGCTCTAGAGTGATTCAGGTGGTTGTTATTCTGCTAGACCAGGGTTTCCCAACCTATGGGTCGGGAACCAAATATGGGTCACCAAGTGTCTCCTCAGATGGCTCTGCCCCCTCTCCTTCCCCCATTTTTGAATTGCGCTGGGTTACCAAGTCTTCCTGAATTGTCAAAATAGGTCCCCATCTGGAAAAGGTTGGGAACCGCTGCTCTAGACGGTCTCTGGCTTCAAAAATATTTTAAAACTTGCATCTGTAATATTTTTTGCACAAAAGAAAATCTTCCCTATAAGGCCTTGAAAGCTTCTAGAGCCAATGAAGTACCAGTGAGTTCTAAACTCATAGGATTTAGATTCTATTTTTATTAGCTCTACCTTGCTAAATTTTATTCCATTTCTGGTTGAAAGGACAGTCCTAAGAAGGCAGCTGTCCACTGTAAGCAAGATGAGGGTAGCAAAGGAAATCTGTGCTGGTAAAGTATTGAGCAGAGCCTGTAAACAGCCATATGGATGATCACTAGAGATATTAGCCATGAACACTGAATGGGATGGAGAAAAGAATTTTGAATACAATATCCGTGTTGCCAGTTTCAAGTGAATGAATGGAATGATACAGAAGTTTGGAACATCCCCTCTCTGACAGTGGATTTGGAGAGATACATGCTCACTTTGACGAATTTCCAGGCTCACTGAAATCATTTATGGGCATAATTTATTCTGTATTTTACAGTCTTCGAACCAACCTACTACAGGCTATCGGGATTGTTAATATTTACTCTTATTTTACCACTTCCCTCTATAGGCCTCAGAGTGCTTAACTAACAATTGATGATTCTCCCATCACCCCCAGGGAAGTACATTTTATGATCCTTTCCCTGCTTTGAAACATGGTGAGAGTAAAGCTGAAACATCCACCATCAAACGAATGGCTGTTTGGTTGGTCCTAGTCTAGGAGTTATGATCAGACCAACTGTGGAACAGAATGAAAAATCAGTGGTCTATGGATAAATACATAAAGTTCTCCTGCATTCTTTATCCTGTATAGTGGTGAATGCTTGTGGAGGTTTTTTTAAAAAAAGGAATACTTCAGAAGTGCCACTGAGGCTATGTCTACACTACAGAGTAGTGTCCAGAGAACGCGTCTGCTCTTCCGAAATTTTTTTCGGAAGAGCAGATGCGCTTTTTTGGCATCCCTGTAAGCCTTGTTTTACAAGGAAGAAGGGATGTTCCGAAAAAGGATTTTTCCCCTGACATTTGGCCCTGTGTAGACAGGCCAAGTGTCGGGAAAACCTCTTCCACAAAAAAAAAAAAAAAAAAGAAAAAGCTACGTAAATTGCGGTTCACAATTTGTGTAGCTTTTTACATAAGAACAATGTAGTGTAGACATAGCCTCAGTGCACACAATAGCATCTACACAATTTGGTAGATTCAGAAAGCTGTATGCTAATTTGTTAGCAGCTGCCCCTAATGTAAAATTTGCCAGAGAGATACAAAAACATTGAGCTCCATTGCACAGCACTTTACTACTAAGGATGCTTGAGCTGTGTTCTTGCATTTGCAAAACAGGGCAAAGCTGGGTTTTCTCAGCTCAAAGAGAAAAAGTCTAAGGAACTTTTCCAAGCATTTTTCATCAGCATCATATAATCAGGACTTAACTCTTTTCTCTTGTGCAGTATGTATTTCAAGTTAAACAGTCTACAGAGCTCCAGAGATTATGGGCTGCCTTGTTTTCATGGATCAGGTTCTACACTCCTTAATTAAGCTAAACGCCCATGGGCTTCAAGGAGAACTTGGTCCCAATTTTTGACCTAGATAAGCCCTTTGAGCTGTATTTCCTATGCACTGCAGAGCTGCAGTGATGGAAGGAAAGGAGCAGAGCTAACTCTGCTGTTCAGGCAGTTACCTAGCGTAGTGAAGTATTGAGCAAGAAGGTTGGCAAAATGTTCAGACGTTCTAAGTGTGTGGTAGGGGTGTCTGTTTCTCTGGTTTGCCTGGAACCTAGACATAGGGTAACAGGGCCTTGAGAGAAGGTTCTGGCAAAGATTCATAGTCACGTACTTACACCAGTTTTGTGTGCTGACAATGGAGCAGACAAATAAAATTTGATTTAGAAGCTGGCTGAAGGCTTAGGAGTCATTACATACACAGTGCCCAAGCCAAACTCTCCCTGTGCTTTACCCTCTGTTAGCCCTTAATCATCTAAACTTACAAACTCAGACCTCCACTGGGAGGGACTAATGTATAAAGCGAGAAGATGAAGGAGACCTGGGGCAATATCAGATGGATATGTACTTGTTGCTTAATACTTAGGGGGCAAAAAAAAAAGAAAAAAAAGACCATGATTTTGGCTAAAGCCATAAAGACCAAGTCATGGACTAGGAGGTAATGGGCCTTGGGGTGGTGTAAATCAGCATAGCTCTGCAATGGAGCAGTACTAGTTAACACCAGCTGAAGAGCAGACCCACTTTCTATAAAGCAAACTTGCAGTAGAATATTGCACAAATCTAGACATCCTGATGGGACAAAGCCCTTGGCAACCTGGAAGGAATTAAAAGGAAAGCAACTAAAATTAAGATTGAGGAAACTATTTTAGAAGGAAAGCTCAAAAGAATAAAAGCTAATTCTCTGTCTCTGGGATACCTGGACTCCTCTCTCTTGTAACTATACAGGATCACCATCTATAAGTACTTAAAGGATGTAAACAAAAATCAAGGACAGAGAGGAATTTAAGGTTGCACAAAGGTTATATAATGAAATGAAATGGCATGGAACTCAAAGAGAAATACAAGGTGAATATCAGGCAACATTTCTTAGCCATGAGCTCTAGTAAGTGTAGAATCGTATTCAAGGAAAATGGTGGAAACTCCACTGCTTGGGATACTAGAATTAGCCTGGACAAAACCATGGGTAACTTACTGTAAGGAACAGTCCTGCACTGGCTGGGGCATAGGTAGGGAAACTAATTGAGCTGTAGAAATTAGAGAGTCAATTACTTCTCATTCTGTGATGATCAACTAGCCTAGTGAATCCATTTTTTGGCACCTCTCTTCCATTAACTTGACAATAAGTGTTTTTGTTCTTGGTTTTGATTTATATATGGTAATCAATTGCTTTGTCTAACTTTGATGAAAGTTATTCTTTGAAGCTTATCTCCATCTCAATAGCCCAACAATAAACTAGAGAGACCTAATCAGCTTGGGAAACCCCCAAATTATGTACAAAAAGATGTTGCCAACTTCTCAGGGTAGCAACTTCTTCAATTGCCAGCCTTTCTGCAGTAGTACAGTAGTATTTGTGGGTGCCCTCTAGTGGCCACCAGAAGCTAGTTACAAATAGAAAGCCACCTGTCCAGGTTATGATAAATCACTACAATTAAAGTTATCTGTACACACAAAACCTTGAGTACCCGCAATAATTAAATAGACATATCTATTTCTAAGACCTATATTACAGGAAATAAGTGGGATATAAAAATGCATTGAAAATATATTGTCTTTCCTCCAGAATGTTAAAAAAATTCTCCTCTAAAGAGCACAGTGAATATTCTGGTATATTAATTTTTTACCTAGCAGATTTAATTGCTGGTGATGGCTGTTATTCTTTCTTGGCATTTTAAACTAGGTAAATGCCAGTTCTGTACAACTTTATACAAGATCATGGCTGGCCTAAAAAATACCTTTAAAGGGACTGCCAGTCAGTTAAGGCCCAGTTCAGGTCTTGAGGGGAAAAAAAATCCACTACAACCAGATTCTGGTATAAGTGGACATAGCTCCATTGACTTCAGTGACACTGTGCTGAATCGTACCATATAGAGTCTGACCCTGATTTTTTCAGGAAGTGGGTTTTTTTTCTTGGTTGCGATTTCAGCCCTGGGCTGCTAAAAGTACAGATGAGAGACACTGCAATGTTCCGTTACATCATGAGAGCTGAAAATGTAGGTGACTAGTTTTGTCTAAAGCCAATTCATTATTATCAATTATATGTATTGCTGTAGTTCTCAGTTGCCCCAGTCAGGTTAGGGGCCCTGTTCTGCTGCTGTGTAGATTTTAGGTAGGCATGGTCCTTGCTCCAAAGAACATGCAAAAAACGTAATTGTAGTAAGAGACAGTATAAAAAGACATGGTAGCACTGGGAATAACACAGAAGTAAAGAAGTTTGGGCCCAGTTTCTGCACTTCATTTGTCATAGCTCGCTGGCGGGGAGAATTGGAAAGGAGGCTTTAAGGCATTTTTATGATCCTCTGATCTTGGTGCTGTTCAGGAGTTGGTCCAGCCCCTGGCCTACACTGCAACAGCCACAAGGCTGCTGTAAATTACTCCCATTGCCAGTAGCCTCAAGGGAGTGTTCCAGCAGTGGAGAACTGCTGGGGGCCAGGCATCGTTGGTGAGTTATATGGACCAGTGGATCCCAGGCACCAGGAATATTCTTGGCCCAAGTCCACCAAAATTTTGGGCCTGGGTCTATCCCCTAGCCCCACCTGCAGCCCTTGGACAATTTTAAATGGCCTGACAATCCCTACCACCACACCAGCATCACAGTGGGGCTAGAGCAGCTTCTTGACACTCTCTCTGTACCACTGTCAGCATGTCCCTGAGATGTGTGTTGTGTGTGTATGTGTGGGGGGGGCTGTGTCTTTGCCCACTGCCCACATCCCAATGGCCCACATCCCTGGGCCAATGGGAAGCTGCAGGGGCAATGTCCCAGGTAAGCACTGCACCCTCACGCTGTACCTCCTTTCATGCACCCCATTTCCTACCAAAGCCTGTGCCCCTCCCACCTCCCTCTGTATCCTTCCTGCCCCCAAACTCCCTCCCAGAGCCTACACCCCTCAGCCCTTCCTGCACCTCCACCCTCTACCCCAGATTAGAGCCTTAGGCAAGTGGGGCAGAGGAAGGGAGTTGGTGGGAGGAGGCATGAGGGCTCTCTGCACCACCAACATTTCTGTAAATCTGCTGCCCCCAAAGGGAAGGTACAATGGCTGCAGGGTGCGGGATGAGACTCACTGACAGGGGTCCACAACATGGTTAACCCTAATTCAGGGCTGCTTTGTACTAGGCACCATCAGAGCGGCACCAAGCAGACTTAATATCTGCCCCATTATTTTCAACCTGACAGTGTCTTTCTAAAGGACAGCCTAAATTATACTGTCACCTAACTGCAATTTTTTTTATTATTCAGGCAGTGTTTTTAAAGGGACAAGGGCAGGTGCTTTCTAATGAAACGACATTTAATTTTTTTAATCCTTCACTGTTCAGAAACCTCCTGAGAAACTTACAGACATTTCTTTCCTCTTTAGTTTTGCCCTTTCCCCCATGTTACATTTAGTGGGCCTTAACTTTTGTTTCTTTAGGCTCAGCCCGCAGGTGGCCTAGTTCATTAGTCTCTGGGCAAAGCCTGGGGCGGCACAGTCACCATCCATCAGGCCAACCAGGCACACACTAGTGGTATTTTTCCACTGACAGGCACACGCTGTCTAGAATGACCATCCTCACCATTTCATAGGTATGGAGTCAGCTATAAGGCCTAGGTTGTCCTCTCCGGCTATGTATACACTACAGAGATTTTCCAGGATACTTCCAGGGGACACTTTTTTCGGAAGAGCAGACGCGCTTTTTCGGCATCCCTGTAAACCTCATTTTACAAGAAAGAAGGGATGTTCCAAAAAAAGGTTTTTTCTCCGACATTTGGCCCAGCGTAGATGGCCCAAATGTCGGAAAAGCCTCTTTTGAAAAAAGAAGCAGAAAAAGCTACGCAAATTGCAGTTTGCAATTTGCATAGCTTTTTCCGGAACAACAGTGTAGAGTAGACAGCACCCATGGCTACCCACTCAAATGTACTGAGGAAGGCATCTGGGTCATCAGCTGAGCCCATTTTACAGAGTCCCAAGCCCAGCATCCAGGTGCCATCTCCTCCCACAGGACTCACCACTCATTGCAGGAGTTGCTGCTGCATGTGGTCTGTTTTCTTATAAAGTCTATGGTTGTTCTGCATCCCAGGTCAGTAAGGCCTGTCTCTCAGTCCGGTGGGACTGCTAAAAGCTTCACAGCTCCATCTGCTCCTGATGCTTGACAAGTCATTGCAGGGTCTTTTCCGTCTCCAAGCCACCAACCACATCCATTGTCTGGATCTCAGACAAGCCTGCACATGCAACAGGGCACAGGGGAGTGCTTTGACCTTCTGACATTTCTGCACCCACAAACTTGCCAGAGACCTCAGCTTTGGTGCACTCACTTGTGCCCTTCATTGACAGGGTCAGTTCCCACCACCTTATATTGACAAGCAGCTTCAGACTTGCCACTCACCAGGGGAACACACTCTTTAGCTCCTCTCCACTCTACTTCCTTCCTGTCTGCCTTGTGTAGCCCCCTGGCTAATGAGGTTAGCAGCTGCTCCCCACTTCCACTTAGATTTGGGTTTACTCAGCCAACTCCAATTAGCCTTTCTTAACTGGAGCTGGTATGACAAGAGGTCTGGCTCAGGGCTTCCTGGCCAGCACCTTAATACAATGAGCAATAGTCAATGTGGCTGACCCTTGTTTGTTTACTCTTCACCTGTGTTCCTTTTCTTTCTTATGTTGTCAGTAGCATCAGTGATGTTGTCTCTCTTATGTCAGTACAGGTATGGAATTGATCTAAAAGGCAGTCCCCATTATCCTGCATTTCCTTAATTTTAGCCATTCATTCCATCTTGTTTTAGATTAATCTTGTAAGTTCTTTGGGGAGGAACTGTCTTCTATTGCATGTCTGTACAGGGCCTCGCACAAAGATGCTCCTCTCAGGGGTTTATAGGTGTATTGTTATTATAAAAATAAAAATAATATTGCACAAGATTTAAGGAATTATAACAAATATATTTTGGAAAAATTTCAATATCTAAAATAGTTTATTTTCTCTCAACAGTAAAATAGTGATTACTGCAAAAAGTTTTCAATCTTTTTTTTTGTCAAAAATTGAAATTGTGATTGAAAAAATGCCCAAAAATCTTGTTGATTTTTTTTTCAGTTTTTTGATTGGATATTTTATTTTTTTCAAAAACATTTCTCTGAAATTCCATAACATTTCATTAAAAATTTCATAATTTTTTTTTTACTGGTTTTTGTATTTAAGCCAGTTTTGGACCTGATACTAAAGATCTGATTTGTTAGGGCTCTTCCAGGCCCAGAAGTCATTAGCTTATTTCTCATTGGCAAAATGGGGCTCTCCTCTTTTCGGTGGTATAAAATTTCCTTTTCTAGCTCTGACAAATGTTGAAATATTTAGCTTTAAATGGGTCACTGGTCCAAAACTGAATATTACCCATTCTGAACTCAGGTCAATGCAGTTTTGTGCAGGACAGAAGGGAACAATTAAAAGGTACAAAAAAGGTGGTGTTTGGAGATGCTGAAATGGGTGGAATGGTAAGAGGAAGATGAACCAGAGATGTGATCAAAGATACGTGGAAAATGCAATGCATCATAGGACAATATGGCACATTTATATCCCAGAGAGATATGGCAATTGTGAGCACAGTTATACTACATGCTGTATATATAATTATCTATTTAGATAGGTATATAAATACATGATAAAATAGTGTATTTATAAATACTTTCTGAATACCTAGACATGCCTTAGTGGCATAGTAGATGCATTCCACATTCATATACCTGGAATGTTCACCAATAGCCAATTAGTTACTTATGTTAACTAAGGAGGTTCAGGATTCAGTGAGTGTCCCATTGAACACAAGTGAACCTTCTCCATTGATTAACTAGTATATCATAATGAGATTGTATCAGGCAGTTCCATCTACCCTCTCTCAGGGAGCACACAGTCTAGAACAGGATCTGGACAGTTGGTAGGTGGGAATTTGACTCTTGGCATCACTCAGATTTACCTCTGAAAGGCTCCCAGGCTAAGAATGGGAGATGCAACAAAGAAGACTTAAGAACCCAGATATAATCATAATGATAGGGGTGTTTCCTTGGCTTGGAGAGACTCTACCACTTCCTTCCTCTAAATTGCTCTCTTCATGGAGATTAGGAGGTAAGGCATTGGATCCTGGAACTGCCTTCCTTTGCAACTGCAGGATTGGAATTCATATGGGAATCAGATTTCAGTGTCATTATGTGCTTTTCACAACAGACTCAAGCATGGTTTTATTTATTGTTTATTTTAAATTATGTATATAAATCTTGATCCAAAGTTGATGGGCATTTCCGTTGACTTAAATTGATGTTGCTTTAGACCTATGGCATATCCATTGTTGTGGCATCTGGGTATAGCATGCATGATAACAGACAATGAAAGTAAGAAAAGGACTGTAAAGAAACTTGCTGAGAGGACAAGCTTTGCACCCTGCTCCAAAGCTAATACATTTGTGTTCAGGTAGGCTTCAAGACAGAGTGATTTCCATACCAGGGATTTTCCACGAAGAATGTCCTAAAAATCCAAACCAGAGTTTTACTGTTTTGTAGGTGTAATATTTTCACACAGCATCAATTCATTTATAGGAAAATCTAAGTATTCTACTATTTTATCTGTCACAAGATTCAACTAGTGTGGTTATTTATTAAAGCACAAAGGAATGTGTGAATGCGTTCTTCAAAACATAGCAACTGTCAAACCTCCCCAGAAGTCCACATCAGCACAGAAACACTGTACAAGAATGACGCTTGTGCGTCAGGAACTGAATGAATAATTAATTTAAGGAACTTTCAAAATGTTTCTTCAGAACTACTGTATTAGCAAACTTGTTCCTTTGAAAACAGCTTAGTCTGGTGACATAGTAAGGCATAGCTGATTTTTTTAATGGCATTTTAGGACACAGGGAGAAATATATCAGATCTGGAGTTTGTAAACAGATGAAGAACACATTTGCCGCTCTCTCCTTTTCTGAGTGACTTCCTTTGTCACAATAGTTGGTCTGATCTAATATTATTATTGCTAGTCACTTTTACAGCATTTGAATCATGTCGAATACCTATTGAAGTCAATGTGAGTCCTTCCGTTTACTTTAATAAGCTTGGATCAGGCCTTGTAGAAAGACTAAACATTTTGAGACTGGGAGATTTGGTTGTTCAAGGAATGGAAGTGTGGACCCTTTGGAGAAGACAGACATTAAATTTTTTAATTCAGTTGTTTGTCTCTGTGCTGGGCAGAACATAGGAGATGCTGTTTCAGTCCTAAAGGTTTTAGATTTTGTGGGATTCATAGAATCCTAGGGTTGGAAGAGACCTCAGGAGGTCACCATTCATTATATTTGGCTCTCTATAGTAGTCCTTGTGTACCTCTATGCCCCTTAAAGTCAGCATGCTAACTTTTACTAGTGCAGATAATCTCTACCTTATCATAGTGGTTGCTAAGAAAGCCCCAATAGAGACTTAAATTAGCTGATAACAGAGTACCTCAACCTAGACCTTCAGGCATTTAAACAAAGCAAAAAGTCACATAAAATGTCTCATTGATAGAGCCCTGCAAGTGCACTTCAGTTCTGACCTACAACATCTCCTGAATTTCCATTTTTGAGCTTCTACACAGCCCTGCTGGTGCACCTCAGTGCTACTCTTCAAAATCTCCTAGTTTTCCATTTCCCTTGCACAGCTCAGTTCTGACTAAAATGTTTAAATGATTGCCATCTATTTTAAGATTTAATGCTGCTCACATCATAGTAGCATCCCAGTGCCTTCCTTGTAAAATCAAGAGGCTGTTAGGAATATCAACAGGAAAGAAAACAATGGTACAGACAGATAAGGCAGCTGGGGTTAAAAATGTCAAGGGAATTAAGATAACTATGGCTAGGCCATTAATTGAGAAGATGCCATTTTCTCGACCTCAGGATCATTATATATCTGTTGTGCAAAGGCCAGAGCCTGGAGATTAAAAAAAGGCCATAAACAATTAAGAATCCTAGTCTAGACAGGAAGGATGGATGGTTGGGTGGGTGGAGGGGATGTATTGTCAGGAGCTGACCTTTTGAGAAGGAGTCACCAAAAGAATGCTGTAGTGGCTTGGACTGAGTGCAATTTATCCAGCACTTGCAAGGAAAGAATAAAGTTTAGGTAAGTCCCAGGTGTATTGCCGTTTGCTGTTTTATCCCTTTGCTTTGCATGCTATGCACCTTTGGATGAATAAACTCACATTTTGTATTGAAAAAGCTGTTTTTGAGTCACTGTAATCAGCTGCCAATCACAGGCACCCTGACGAAAAAGTCTTAGAAATACCAACACAATTGGGCCTGTCGTTATCCCAGCTGGTATACATGGGGAGCTGGGCATGGGTGGAAGGGGTGCTGCAGTCCAATTAAGAAAGTTAGGACCCGAGAAGAAGGAAAGTAGTGAAACCTGCCTCAGAAGGGTTCAACTGAGAGGGATGTAAAGAGGCCCAAACTGCAGCTCACCCTGTAATTATGACACTCTTCTTGGGGTTGGTTTTTTTTTTTTTTTTTTTTGTATTGGTTGATTTGTTTCAGGATTTGATTTTGTTTTGTAAAAAAATGATTGGAGGGTGTTTGGGGGAGATGGGATGTCAGTGTGTTGAAGATTCTCTGTTTTTTTCAAAGATGGAGGTTTGGCAGCACCTCATGAAGACCGTCAGACTTTGGACTTTAAAATGTACTAGCAACTGAGCTGGAAAACAGAAAACTCTCAGAAAGGGAACTGGGAGGCTCTCACCTTTTATGGTTTCTGGCATCAGGTATAATCTCATTATTTCACACTTAAATCTTTGTAGTCCCACCAAACTGAAAATTAAACTGGAACAGGCCTGGCTTGGACTCAACCAGGAGACCTCCAAAGAAAACTCATGCTGCTGAAAGAAGTGATGTTAGTAACTCAGTAGGTGGTGCTCTTCCCTTTTCACAGTGGTGAATGACTTTGCGTGTGGCGTATGAGAAGTGAATAATTTCCAGTTTTCTGATGCCAGTTTGGCAGCAATCTGCCTCTGAGCGCTGCCTCTGAGTCTGACCTGAACCTGTGCCCCAGCACAACGTTGGGAGACAGCATGCTGCAGGCGGTCCTGTCTTTCCATGCAGAGGTACGACTAAGGTACTGAGTAATTACATCACATTTTGCATTTATCATCTAGCCTCTATTCTGGCAAAATTCCAAATAGAGTAATTCCATTCTGCTGCTCTAAATTTTCTTTTGACATTTTCATTAGCTACTCTGTTCTTTTTCTCTTTCTGTCCTGGAGCAGTTTGTATTGCTGTAGTTCAGGCCCATACGCAAGGGGGATGCAAAAGCACCTCCCATGGTCCTCCAAATAAGCATGTTTCAGCCAGCCAGGGAAAGGCAGGAGCAGCGTGTTACCTGAGCCTCCCTCCCCCATGCTCTGACTAGTCGGAGGAAGGCTGGGGCTGATTTCCCCATTTACTTAGGGGACCCTGTGGTGGGGGGTGCATTCACATCCTTGCAGTCCCAATTTACAAAAAAAGCACACACACTACCACAGAAATTCCTGCATACAGGCCTACAGTTAAACAAATACCATGATTGACTTTGAAGGTGGCTGCACTTGAGTGTTGACTGAAGGAAAATCAGCAATTACAGGGATTGATTCTGCAAAATGATGAAGGTCCTAGACTCCCATTGACCTCAGTAAAAATGAGGGAAATCAGCATGATTCAGGTGCCATTTGGCATCCTGCAAGTTTGGCACCATAAAACACTTTGGGATCTTTGGCATGAACAGCACTGTGTGAAAAGTAAAATGTTATTAGATACAGTGTGACTATTTGCAAAAAGGCAGTTTATTATAGTGGCTCTGCTAGCAAATCCATGCAGGCCCTACCGTATGTGAAGAAAAAGAAAAGGCAGGTGGGTCTGAAGGTGTGTTCTTTATTACGCACACCGAACACAAAGCTCGTCCTTCCCTGGTCATTTTCCATGAGATGGGGACAGCTGAAAATTCTCACACTTTCTGGTTGTTGGATCAGATTCCACCGAAGGAGGGAGGCCAGGGTCTCCCAGTGAAATATCTCAATAAGCTTTGGCCCCTCCTGACATCAGGTCAAATATTCTAGGTCACATAGCTGAGGCCCTCGTGATGAAACTCAATATTATGACGGATCAGTGCTCCCTGCCACATGCAGCTAACATGGTCCTGCAGACACAGGCTTGGTACGTGCAGCAGATGGTTGGGGAGAGCTAAGCTTTTAACCCATGATTGTTCCACACAATCCAGGAAGTGGTGGTGGAGGAGGATAGTCAGTAAACCCCAGCTACACTTACAAATTTGCCTTATACTTACAGATTGCAAGCTCAGGATGGAGAAGTAGGAGAGTGAAGGGGAATACAGAGTTTGGGACAGCTAGATTTCTTTCAGGAGGAGGAAGAACAGGGAAAGGATTTTTTAAAAAATGTTTAGGAAAAATAACTGGTGTTCCTTTTCATTCTGAGTATTAGCTCACTCACAGAAATGAGAGAATGGCTTTAAAAATCCATGGCCTGGCATGTCTAAGATGAGAAAATGAGGTTGTGTCACTTTCATCTTCACCAGTGCCAGAGTCTGAAATTAAAACCTATTAAATGGCTAACTTGGGATGGGGAAAAGAATAAATATACACATATTTAAAAGCAACTGACAGAAATTCCAGTCAAGAGGAATGATCCTTCATCAAGAATGTGAAATGATCTGTCCCTTCTTCCAGAAAAACAGCCTCCCACCCAGTCACCTTCTAACCCAAGTTCCATTTTCAAAGCTGTAATGGTTTAAATTGCTTTCTGCTGCAGCGGTCCAACTAAGCTCCAGATTCCATCATTTTTCAATAAAAATAGCTTATCCTCTGACGTCCATGAAAGATGAAAGCATTGCCAAGTACCAAGACATCATAATTTGCTTCTTGATTGTTTTGAAATCCTAATAGATGGATTTCGTTCTCCCCTTGTACTTAATATCTTCATCTGCTCAAAATGAGATGACTTGGCTGGATGGGAGACTTCGCTGTTCTGGGGAAGTGGCACTTTAAAATTTACAAATGTAGTCTCCATTTCCCAATGAGAAGCACATTGCAGCCTGAATTCTTTAACATCTTGAAAGCACAAAGTAATGTGGAAAAATTAGATTTAACAGTGAAACCTAATGCTAGTTTTACTATAGAATTGCTATTTCACCTAATAAAATGTTCAGAATTCCTAGAAATTTTAAGGCCTCATGAAATTTTATGGCCTCTTTATTTTAGTATTAATAATTTGATACAATTCCAATCCCAACAATGATGATTGATGATGATATAATAAATGCCAGCATTGTTAAGAACCCTTGTTTTTTGCCAAGTGAACTGAGTGCTGATAAACAGTGCTTGATATTGGACTGATTGCGGTGAAGACTGATGTGCTGTACTTAATCAGAGAATCGTTTCTGCACCAACACATGCAGTGTGAGAATTCCCAATTAATTCCCTGCCAGTGTGTGTCATACTTTACCCAACAGGGGCAGATTTAAGGGTGAGTGTCTATGGCTCACTGAAATCTGGGTCTCTCTGCTGAGACAGCTGACAAAAGTGGCAATTAATGGCAGTGGTGATGGTATTTTTGAGGCCTGTCCATTAGGAAATGAAGTGAGATCAACATGTGACAGGGGGCTCTAGCCCCACACTGAAGCCAAGGGAATGGCCTTGGCCCATCTGGCCGAAAAGGCCCCACCCCCACAGCCCTGCTGGGCATGCTTCCATTGGAGAAAAACTATAAAAGCCTTTGGAGCAGCTCAGTTGGGGTGGCCCACCAGAGGGGAAGGAGCCAGGCGCGAGCCCCAGGACAGCCTTAGCAGCAGCCCGAGCCACAGCCTCAGCAATAGCAGCAGCCTCAGTAGCAGTAGCCTCAGCTGCAACAGGCCAGGGAGGCTATCTGGGAAGGCCTGCCCCGCTGAGTGACGCCACGGGAGTCGTGCAGCACTCCAGAAACAGTAGGAAGGAGCCCAGTGCGGAGGATTAAACTCTGGGAACGCGGTGTGTTTTGGTAGGCATCCCTGCCAAGCAGGCAGCGGTATACTCCATAGCCAACAGGGCCCTGGGCTGGGACCCGGAGAGGGAGGGCCTGGGTCCCCCTACCTCTCCCCCTTTCTGCTTGAGGGGACTGTGTCTTGGGCTAGACCAGAAGGCTGTATATACCCTAATAAAGGGTTCTGTGTCTTGGTCCAGGCCAGAAGGCTGTATATGCCATAATAGAGGGACATTAACTGAAAACAGTTTACGGACTGGGTTGGCCCCGTGAAAAGGGAGCCCTAACCCAGGTATTGGGGGCTTGCCCCTCGACACAACAGACCAGCTATAACATGTCATTGGAGCTACTTGATACAGATGACTTATCACCCTTCCTCATGTCATAGTCCCCAGGTAGGCTGTGCCTTGAGCCCCTTTCCATTCTCCCCAGTGCATTCATTTCAAGTAGTCCTTGCCTTCCCTAGGATGGAATTCTATGATCCAATCACTCTCTTACTGGGTCTTTGGGTCACGAACCCCTGGTTACCAACCATGTTACCCAGATGGTACAAATTTTGGTGTGGCCCTGTTGTGGATTTTTCCTCTAGAAGCCTGTGACAATATGAGCTTGCAGTGGCACAGAGACAGCCTCTTCAAAACAAAGTAGTATTTATTTGCCAAAAGGGACAGGAAAATGGGTTAAAACAATGAGTCCCATATACATATTTCCTTACCTAGGATTAATCTCTCTATCCTTAGCTCAGGTAGGTCAAGTTTATTTACTCCTGTGGCTGGGAGAAGCACATTGCCCTGTCCATAGCATAGTCTTTCTGCCTCTCATATGTCAACACTACAACCGGAAGGTGTCATTTCTAGGTCAGCAAGACACATCCACATTATCTCTGGTCGAACTAGCATGCAAGAATAGAAGCATAACCGTGGTAGCTGGACAAGGCTAGGCAGCCAAAATACAGTACTGCCTGAAACCATAACAGGTACTTGCAAGGCTAGCTTGTCTATGTTCAGAGTGCTAGGTTGAGCAGAGCTACCATGTCTCTGTGTACCTTAGATAGAAACTCTATCTTCCAGCTGTAGTGTAGAAGTACCCTTAGGATTAGCCTAAGCCTGATGACAACTCTTTCTCTCCCTTTGTGCCTAATTGAGCATCTTTATGGTTTTAACATTCTCTCTGATCCTAGGTTTAATTCTGGAAAAAGTAAACCTTAGTGGTCCAGTTGAGCCCGTCTGAGCACATTCCTGCCACTGTTTCCTCAAGAACCCCTGGTGTTCCCTGGGATGGGGGTCTTACCTTTGCCATGTTTCTTGTTGATTTCTCTAGTCACACTTTTGATTTTACTCTGTGTAGCCAAGCAGTTACACTGAGGTGCATATAGACACTCATCTCGCTTATTCTTCACCGCAAGATTAAAACCTGTGACTAGAAGGGAAAAATTATGTAGCTGTTTTTGCTACTAATCCCAGAGTTACCCAGTCTTCCAAATTATGTTGGTTTTGAATCCTGAGCCTAGTCTCCAAACTAGAGCTAAAATTGGTTTGGATGATGGCAATGTTGCCCTTGCGGAGTGGCAGATGTTAAATTTGAGAGGAGTAAAGAGAGCAACTCCCCTCTCCAAAATAAACAATAACAAGTTTATTTGCTGTTTTAGAGCTAGCAAGATGACTGATCCAATGGGACCAGTCATCTTCCAGGTGCTCCTAAGGCTCTGATGACAGTGGATCTTTTCTGATTAAGTGAAGCAGAAGTCAGACTTGACCTTCCAGGAAGTGATTGTCCTGCTCAGGGAATCACCACAAGTCCCTGAGTTATGGTTGTCAAGCACTTTTCTAAAACGGATTGCCACTAATATGGATGAACCTCAAAAAGTGTGACGTTTCTTTTCCACTTAAATGTTTGGATGCTTCCCTGAACCAGGAAATCTTATACGAATGGGGGAGAGGGAAAGGGAAAGGGGTATGTAGTGATATTTTGGGGGCATTCTTATTTCCAATAAGAACTTTGAGGAGCACCTGAAGCGGGAATAGCAAGTGATGCTACTGGGCAAGACTGTGACATGGGAGCCCAAGACAGTGCTAACAAGAATTGATGCAGGGAGGATCGAGAAACATTCACAGAAATGCGTGGGATTCATAAATGGAATTGCAGGTGGTGCTGCAGGTCTATTGGAAGAACTTTGCATGTGTTAAGCTGTCACAGCACCTGCCTGTACCCGTCTTAAGCCAGTGCTATCAGTCGCTCTTTTCATGAGCAGGAGCTTCACAAAGGTTCTGTATTGTACCAAATATTAATTTTATATGGATTTCAACATGAGTCCTATGTTGTGATGTACATTTTAAAATTCCTTCAGGGTGTAGTTATGGTGTAAAAATGGCTTTTCCTTACTCCTTGTGTACATTCACACTTGTAGGTGCTTATTCTTCACACTTAATTTATCACTATTTTTTATTCCTGTAGCCCAACTCAGCTTTGATTCTGTTCTATTAAATAAGTACAAGTTGCAGAATCTTTATTACTGTTGACCATGCACAAGCCAGAAAGAACCGAGATTGACTGATTGGGGAAAGGATGCTGTTTTACCTTGCAATTGAACAAAATTGGTCTGAGAGTTTTTGAAACTCAAAGGAAATTCTGTGCTTTACAAAGCAAAATCAATGCTAGCTGCACCTTAACTGAAACTAACCTGGTAATCAGTCACAGAAATCACATATCCCTATATCAGAAAATTGTTCGTGTGCTGTCCCAGGGCGTATGAGCAACCTCTACAATAACAAACCAATGAGTGGGCATAACAACAGGAAAACAAATGTTTGGGGGAAGATTTTGGTTTTAATGACAATCTCCAGAGGAATTACTATACAAGAAGTTAGCAAAACATTCTAAGATTATGAAGAATGTCCTTAGTTGTGTCCTCCTTATAAAGTGTATTTCACCTTATTTTCCCTCCCTTTGCTGGAAGAATCTGTGTGGTACATAAGAGGTCATAAGAGAAATTACGGTATTTAATGCCTGGGATCCTTATTTTTCAAAATAGCTCATTCGTGAGCAGCTGTCAGGAACAGACGGTTGAGGACTTCCCATAAATCCAGCATATGAGAAACCCTAATAAAAAGTTCTACCGCCCTCCAGCATGTCTGCAGTCACAGGAGGTGGGAGAGGCAGCAGGAGGTGGAGGCGGTTACATAATACATGCTGTTGCCAAAGCAACCCACCTCCCAGGTCACTGCTGCTCAAGGAGAGCTAGTGTGTGAATGTCCCAGCCCCTGGATCTTGGAATCTCTCTCAGACAGGCTCTAGTCAGGTCAGGAGGAACTCCTAGGTTTGTCTGGGGGAAAATGACAGGCGTCGTGCCATACTTGCTTGCATTTCGTGAAGGGCAGCTGATTCAAAATGGCTACCCCCAGACCAAAGGTCATAGCAATGGTGTGACCAACTTTGTGGAGGTGCATGCAGATCCTGTAGAAAGCTTGGACAGTTTGGGTCAGACTCAACTTTCAGTTCACGAATGTAAATCCTAACTAATGCTGTCAAAGTCATTGAAATCATCCCAGCTGTACATTGGTATGAGACCAGAATGTGGCCAAAGTGATCTACTCCAGATTTACATGAGTGTCAGCGAGATCAGAATCTGGACTCCCATGCTTGTCATGTGCGGTATTCTCTAATGTGCTTTAGAAGAGGTCTGGTTGAGTCTGGAGACTGGTAATGGACTCTAAAGCTTGCCACCTCTAATTGCTGGTGCAGCGTGAACTCAGCCAAAGCTGATAATAAACAGGGAACTGTCAAGTACTGTGAATGAAAAAATGCCCAATTCCTTTTCAGCACCCTCCAGATTTTGCTTTTCCATGTAATTGCGTGCTAAGGAGGCGTATGCATCAAAATGTGGGCATTCAGAGTTTCATCTCAAAAATAAATTTTTTTCTCTCAATTTCATACTCAGTAATTTCTACATGTAAAGCTTCAGAAATATAGATTTTTTTTGCTCAAAAGTAAGCTTTTTTTGTTTTGCTTCCCTCTGGGTTTTTTTAAGTGAAAGAGGGTTGGGGTTTTTTTGGTGGAAATATGTGAAAATGTGAAATCGGATTTTTTTTTGTTTGCAATGAAAAGTGAAACTCTGATTTCACAATTTTCCAGTTTCATTGCAAATCTTTCCTACAGCCTGAAAATTGGTTACTCTCTGAGGGTAGTTTTGGGGGTTATACAAAGTGAGGCTCTAATACTACAAAGAAAGTAGCATAGGCGGACCCCTGGGGCATCATAGGCACACGGCCTAAGCTTGTTGCTCATGAACAGGTCCCACTGGACAAGTGTCTCCATCACAAAACACACTGACACAAATGGCGCACATTGGTTTGGGAGAGGGTCAGCAAAATGGTTGTTT
>JANRFK010006688.1:16736852-16751837 GCA_030068395.1 Apalone spinifera
TTTGCATCCCTTTTCCGGAAAAGGGTGCCTGTGTAGACGTAGCCGGTATGTTTAACCAGTTAAGTGATTAACCAGGATTTTACATCCCTAGTTCCTAGGGCTTATCTTGTCCTTTGTATGTAATGAAAGGACAAGATAAGGATCCCTTGAGGTGATGGCGTTACTTACAATACCTGTAAGACAATGATGTTTGTCTCACCAGAGGGCACCACAGTGATATGCTCCGTTATTTAGGGATGGAGTTTCCACTAAACAATCAAAGCTTCCTGATGTTGCTTGTGAGGAGATGTCAGTGGGAGCATCCCTCACACTGGGAAGCAGCGATGTTAATAACGTCACCAGCGAGCAAGCAAAGAAAGCCAGAGGGACATCTCTGAGCCTGCATAAAATGTGGCCACTGAGACAGCATAAAGCAGGGAGCTCAATGAAAGGCAATCTTTTGTAGGAGCCCACCTATGCTTTCTGCCCTGGGGAGGAGCTCCCTCTGTGCTCCTGGCTGGGGTGCTGTAACTCAGACCCCAAGGCCAACCCAGGAAGGTGAGGGCAGAGCAGCATCAAGGGTCTACTGAGCCGGGGCAGGAGAGTCCAGTCTGGGATTTGTTTGGGATTGTCACGGTTGAAAATTCTTCTAGATTAACAAACGACTCAGAAGGTCAGGAGAAGCCATTGTGCCCAACTGACAGGAGGGCAGATCCTTTGTACCCAGGACATCGCCCAGCTCTATCTCTGTGTTTTTGCTAAAAGTCCTCTTGTTCCTTGTCCGGATGCAGCATCTATCTGCTAATGGCACTGGTAGGGGCATGCAGTGCAGATGCTGGCTTGTTAGTGAAGGGATGTATGACTCAGAGGTCCACTGGTGCCATCTGGCAAAAGAGGTCACTTTCTTTACAAACAACTCCTGTCTTAGATCTGACTAACTCATTACACCTTGTACATAATTTTCATGGTACTAATCCATAAAAGGTAGCATGTGTGGGCTCTACTGAATGCTTGAAGCTTATATTCAGAATCATTGTGAGATCCATGTATGAGTAATAAGGAAAAATGTAACTATCCTGGAAATTATGCTTTACCAGCCTGGAGTAAAAGTTAGACACTACAGAACAGTGTGTCTTGGTGACAGCCCAATCAAACAGGAGGGAGATAGCTGGTGATGCAAGGCTTGGTTGTCTATCTTTGAGGCAGCTCTGAATGGCCAATGGAAAGCTGTTCAAGACCAATGTAAACAATCAAAACAACTTGGAGGTAAAAGAGGCAACATTATAACAGATGGGGGATTCCTCTATCAGTGCGGGTATGTCTAGACTACATGGCTCTGTCGACAGAGCCATTTAAATAATCGCCGCTTCATTAAAATAAAAATGGCCGCCTCACAAGGCATAAGGGAGCGGTCGACAAAGGCTTCCCTTGTCGACCGATTCGCGTCTAGTCTCCCATGCTGTGCCGGATCAGTTGATTGTCAGCACAGCATGGTGTCCATTTTTATTTTAATGAAGTGGGGATTATTTAAATCCCAGCTTCATTGACTATGTTGGGTAAACTAGTTTACATGGTTCTGATGACAGAGCCATGTAGTTCTAGACATACCCTGAATGACAAAAGACTGATTTGGTATATCACAAAGACACTCTGCATCCATTCACTGAAGAGACATCGATTCATAGACTTAAAAGCTAGAAGGGACCAACATGAGCATCTAGTGTGACCTGCATGTTCCAGGCCACAGAACCTCCCCCGTCCCTTTCCCCGTAATAGACTCATAACATCTGGCAGTTACTGTAGTCCTCAAATCATGATTTAAACCAGGGATGAGGAATCTACAGCTTTGATCCAGCCTAAAAGACTTGGGGCTCCCCCTCCCCAAGTTGGGTGAGCCCGTGCTGGGGCTCCAGCCATATGGGGGGTGCCACCCTCAGTTTGCTTCTGCACCCTATCTTCACACATCTTATTATTAGACTTCTAACATTGGTATATAAGCACTTTAAACTTGTCATTATTTAGCTGTCTGCCATTACATGATAAGATTGAATGGGCACTTTTTCATTTAAGTGCTTCTAATCAGATTTTACCCATATTTTATTATCTTCCATCTTCTCTAGGACATAGAGAATCTCTAATAATAGACCCTCCCCTAAGGGACATGGACCCTGTCGATATAGGGATAGTTGAAATCCCCCAATACTATTGAGTTTTTTATTTTTATAGCCTCTAATCTCCCTTAGCATTTCACAGTCAGTATCAACATCCTGGTCAGGTGGGCAGTAATATATCCTTACTGCTATATTCATATTATTAGAGCATGAAATTACTATTCATATTTTGTGGAACAGTTTGGTTCATTTAAGATTTTTTTTTTCATTTGATTCTAGCGCGTCTTTCACGTATAATGCCACTCCACCAACAGCACGACCTGTTCTTTCCTTCCAATATATTTTGTACCCTGGTATTACTCTGTTCCATTGGTTGTCCTCATTCCACCAACTTTCTGTAGTGCCTGTTATATCAATCATCATTCCTTCCCATGCCTGGGGATGTTAAGCACCACCCATTCCTACTTCCTGCCTTTTTAAAAAAATCTGTTAATTGACAACATCACCCCGTTTTTTTCAGATTTCCTGCCCTTTCAGCCTTTCTCCCCATTCAGGAGGTAAGCCAATCAACAACTGTTAACTCACATTTCTTTGAAAGAAAATACTAATGTAATAGGAAAAGGCTACTCTCCACTACAGCTACATGCAAAGAAGAGTCCGTCACTGTTCGCCTGTTTTTTTTTTTAAAGATGTCTTGTAGAACTTACAAATGAATATTTAAAAAGAAATCTGGTTTAAATGAGGTCTGGGTGCCATCTTGACAGCCATCATGCTAGCACACTCTGCCACAAGGTGCTCTAAAATGCACGTAATGCCTTCAGACATAAAAGAGGCAGAAAGCATCAGAATTGCTGGTAGGTACTTCCTTTTTCTGTTTAGAAAACATTTCCATTTCATGTATGTTAACCCTCCATTAAAGTAACCATCCAAACAGTTCCGATAAAGATAATCAGTTCCTACAGACAGGATTTTCTTGTAGGCACATGTAATTTATTTGTCAATGTGTATTTCTCATCTCCTCAGTGCCTGATCCACATAGGATATGAGAATAGTACAGTCCCCGGCTATGGAGGCTAGCTTCTTAGCTCAAAAGCTGTCAAAACTTACAATTTTGACTCTGTGAGGTCCTGGTGCCAGGCCAGCCAAGACGGAGATCCTCATGTAAGTGGTGCTCATAGGAGAGTCAAACTGTTGTAGGCTTCTGATGATCAGGATGAACTTCCTCTGCCCAGAGAAGGGATGTAATAGTGTAGTTGATTAACCGATAAGCAAAAGCTTATCGGTTAATGCTATAGACTACACGCATTTCTCTTTTTCTCTCTCCCTACCAGTACATTTTTTAGCAGTCTTGCGATGGGTCCGGAACCTACCTCTGCTGTGGCTTTGTATTTCAAGTGTATTAAGAGCGGGGTGGGCAGGCAGCCCTGCTCAGTTCTGGCTCATGCCAGGTCTGGGAGCTCAGACCTGCCGCCCTGCACTGCTGCCTCTTTCTCAGAAGCAGCAGCACAGGGCGACAGGCAGCCGGTCCATGAGGGGAGCTGGTTTTTAAACTGGCTCCCCTCATAGACCAGCTCCTGCCTGGCACCCTGCGCTGCTGCTTCTGAAACAGTGGCTGCTGGCCCCGCCCCTGGGGACTATAAAATATTTGACTAAACGATAAAACTTCATGAGGTCACTCGACTATTCAATTAACTGATATTTAACATCCCTAGTCCAGAGAAAATACATAATCCATTTTGATCAGTGTGTCTGTGTTTTATGTCTCCCATGATGTCGGGCTGTAGAGGGTGAGAGTCCTGCTCTACACTTTTGCAGTGCTGTCTGTATTGGTCTTGACCTGGGACTGAGCTGGGGCCCTCCATAACAAAAGTCTTGAGTCTCCACAGCTGGAGGCAGAGGTGAGGTATGCACTATAGCCTCTGGCTGGAGCAGACTCACATCCTCTATGGATTAGGCAGTGCTGGGGATGTGTAAAACATACATACCTGTGGGTTACATTAGTTTAGCACCATAATACTGCGATAAAAATAGAAAGCAATGATGATAATGACAGAACGGAACTTACAACAACTTTGAATGCCTCAGGCCTCTTGTGTACACAGAGCTGCACTTCCTGATCTCAGACTGGGAGCCAAATTATCCATTCCTGAAAGTATCCCCCAGGAGGGGGATAGCAAGGACAGGGACCTCTGCAAGAAGAACCTTACTAACTCTCCTCTGAACAGAAGGGTCTGAGGTCGGAGGGGGGGAGAGGAAGGGATCCTGCCTCTCATCTTCCCCCAAGATCTCTACGGGAAGTGAATTATTGCCCTTTTCTTCCCCTCACTGAAAGCCAAGCTATCACTGGCCAAGCAGCAACCCTCCTTCTGCTTAAACACCCTCTCAGTGAGATGGCTGCAGGCACAGAGCCTGGCTTAATGCTGCTTTAATGCTTACATCCATTTTCTCAGCAGATTTGAGCTCCCTAGATAGTATAAAGCATCACTGCAGCTTTCCTTTAAAAGACCCCCATGACAATGAGAGGAAGGGGAGAGAGAGAGTCGTCTCCCTATGTATGAAGGGAGGATAGGATTTCCTTTTCCATCACTTGCTCTTTCCTGGGTTACCGCCTCAATTATCAGATCCCAGGGGCAGGAACAGTCTCTGCATGCTCCACTATGGTGTTTCTTCAGAGGATGGCGTGTTTATTTTAGTAAGGAATGATTTCAAATGAATGGTCCTGCTCATCAGAGTTCTTTGGGGGAATTTTTCCCCCTAAGGATGGGAAGGGGGGCAGAGAGGAAAATGAACCCTTTTGGGTTTGCCACAGCTCCCCATGTTAGTGATAAAAGAGCCCAGATTTGTATGGAAGGGAAATAGTTGGCAGCTTTGTCCTCACTGTCCTGACAACATTTGGCCATGAAATTAAAAAGCCAGTTATAGAGTTTAGTTTCTAATAGCTTTGTCTCTGCCATGATTCAACATAGACACAGAAATCTGGAATAGTGGCTTTAGCCAGGTCTGGTATGTGCAGGCTGAAATGCAGGCTGAATGACAATAGGGATCCATTGCAGAGGAAGGAGGGGACTCTTTCTCTCTCTCTCTCTCTCTCTCTCTCTCTCAAAAAAATGATTGAAATCTGGCAGTTTCAACATTCCAGCATTGAAGCAGTAATGCTGATTTCACCGAGAGACTGGACTGTAAAGCATTGAGCAGAGATTATTATTTCCCATTCCCTGTGGTTGGGAAGGGGGAGATGGATGTATTTTGAAAAATCAGACATCAAAACTGCAATGGTAAATAACAAGCTGTGTCAGTAATTTGAGGGGGGCAAAGGCAGAGAGAGCCTGTGACAGTTCTGGACAGTGCATGGGAGACAGTGTTCTCAAAACACAGGCCTAGATGTGTCTGCAATCCACAACATTAAAAAAAAATGAATTTTGACTTGAGCTCTGGGTCTTCAGGAAGTCTCCAGTCTCTATTTCTTCAAAGCTGTGTATTAGTGTTAAGAAGGGGTTTGGTGGCGAGATTATGACACACAATTGGCTCCCTTATTGAGGGATTAGGGCAGGAATGGGGAACCTTTTTTGAGTCGGGCCGCTGACCCACAGAAAAATCAGTCAGGGGCCACACACAAGTGAGAAGCAAATTGAGACACCCAGACTACCAAGGAGAAAGACTCTCCCTGCATTCCCCTCTCACACCAGAGCCTTTGGGGGGGCGGAGGGAGGGAGGTGTCCAGGCTAGTAGATTTTATGTGCTCCGACCGTACAGGTGGGTGGGTGGGTGGCTGGAGCACCAGCACAGGCTCCCCAATGCTGATCCTCCAAGCCGGGGGATGGTTCCTCACTCCTGGATTAGGGTAAGGCAACAGGAAATATTTTATTTAAAGAGACGCTATCAGATCATGTTTGCCTCCACACATAGATTATGTGAAATACATTCAGTTAGGTCTGTATTCTCATTTCAGAACATGATTTGGGTAACTGCAGCCCACTTTTTGAATACAATAATTATTTAACTTAACAAAAGTCCCCCAGTTAATGTTTTAAACAAAAATGTTCCTGGGACATAAAAATGAATGAATAAATAAAAAGTACAAGATATATAATTTTGGGGCCTCATTCACTGTTGCCTTTGGGATCTATAGGTGACAAGCTAACAAAGGTGCCATGTGGCAGGCATAAATGCCCCTCCCCCCCTAGGAAGTGCCTTTGGTTCAAGGAGAAGCTCTGCATTACTTCTGCAGCTGTCCTGGTGCAAGGGGTGTTTTGGGACATATTTTTGGGAGATGAGTGAAGCAGAACTGGGACTGGTGCATTCTTATGCTTCAGCTGTTTGTGCCCCTTCAGAGCTCCATAAGGGCTACTGTAGCAAGCTCTACTAGTTAGGCGCACACTGAACTCCTTAGCTTGCACCAGGCCTCAGCCCCTGAACATGGACGATGCAAGCTGCTCCCCTTTGTCCCTGAGCTGATTGCTGCACAAATGAAACATTGAATCTGGCTTATTGTTAGCAAATAGAGATGTAAAACATTATGTTTAACTGGTTAACCGATTAAACGGGGATAAGTAGGGAAGCAGCTTTAGCCTGGCTGGGATGGAGTGGCTCCCCACCTGCTGTGGGTGGGGGTGCTCCAGTTAGGCTGCAGCACTCCTGCCCGTGGTGCACCCGGGCCAGGCCCATTACAAGCAGGGCTGGAATGTCCCCTGTCTGCAGCGTACCGGGCTAGGACCGGTGCAGGCAGGGGCTGGAGTGCTCTGTGTCCACGGGATACCGGGGTAGGACCGGTGCAGGCAGGGGCTACTCTGACTGGGCTGGAGCACTCCTTTCCCCCTTTCTCCCCCGCACTGCCTCAGTGGGCCCTGCATGGCTGGAGCAGCTGCCCTGTCCGTAGTGGGCAGAGGCAGCGGCTTCAGGTGCCAGATTGTGGGGGGGGCGCCACTAGGACCCAGAGTGTAGAAAATTGTGTCTGCTGCTGGTGCATATGTATTCTCTTTGCAATACCATGAGAGGAGTAGAACAGGAAGAAGGCAGAACTGAGACCTTTCAAAGTTTTGGCCCAAGTAAGGGGACATGGGGGCGTCATTTGAGCTCCCCGCCTCAGGTGCCAAAATTTTGTAGGCTGGCCCTACTCCAGCCCCTACGGTTAACCATTCACATCCCTATTAGCAAGTGAACATTTTCCCTGTTGTGTTTGCAAACTCAGCGTTGCCCTGTTGTGCTGTGGTTTGAAAACTTTGAAGTTGCACTTTAGTAAAAGATGACTATAAAAAAAGGTGCAACTGACTGCAGTATAGCTGGAACCAAATTCGGGCTTTCATCTCCAGTTGTCGGAGACAGACAACTCCCACTAACTTTGGATTAGAATTGGGCCTTACTTTTGAGGGTTTTAGCAGACTCAGGAGCTCAAAACATTATTCTGTGGCTTGTAGAAGAGGTAGAGTTTTAACTTCTTGTAGATTTACAGGATGAATAGCTTGGCTGCACAGGTGGCCAATTATTGCAACAATTGAGAAGTACAAGGGATGTTTGCTCAACCCATACTTCTATTCTTAAGAATGTACACTGTTTACTAAGCCTGCCAGACTTTCAGAAAGATCCTAAGCTCAGGGAGAAAATGTATATTCTCTGTTCATTTGTCATTCATGTTGTGCAACATATTATCCATGTAGCATATGCTGTGTATCCATGACATCTTCCCAGTTGTCCTCAATTCAGACTGCAAACACTTAAGTATGTACGTAACTTATCGTATGTGCATTATCTCATAGATGTTAGTGGGGCTGCTCACATGAGAAAATTTACACATGCTCTCTAGTGGTTACAAGATTGAGCCCCTGAATTATTTAAAATACTATTGGTATTACCTGGGTGCTGTCATAATAAACACTTTGCATTTGCCTCAGATAGATATTTGACTGATGTACACCTTTTTATAATTGTATTTTGTATGTTTTGTGATGTGTGCTGCTGGCAACTGGAACAAGTTTGACTTCTATGAGCTGCATCTTTAGGTGTCTGAGGAGACATTTGTGAGGCAGAACTGATGTAACATGTTACAAAGGAGACATGCTGTGCTCTCAAATGGAAATTTCACTTTTCTTTGTTCTTGTTTCCTTGTTCCTGTCTGGCCCCAGCCCTCCCTGGCCTCCAGGGGCCTTCTGTTTGCCCCCAGCCCTCCCCGGCCACCAAGCTCTTTCTGTCTCTCCCTCCCTTTCTCCCCCCCCCAGCCGCCTTTGGCCATCAGGGGCCTTCTGAGTCTCCCCCCCGCCAGGGGCCTTCTGTCTGACTTCTGGTTTGTGCCAGCAATGCCCCTCTGCCATGTATATCGGCCAAACCAGACAGTCTCTATGACAAGGGATAGGTTGACACCATTTCTGATGTCTGATTTGAAATACACGTAAACGTGTAGGGGAACATTTTAACCTGCCTGATCACTCAATCATGGATTTAAAAGTAGTCATTCTTCTACAAAGGAATTTCATTTTTCAGTTACAGAGAGAGACTGCAGAACTGGAGTTCATCTACAAGTTTGACGCTGTTAACCTGGCTTTAAATAAAGATATTAACTTTATTTGGTGCATTACAAAGCCCATTTCCTCTGCTTTTAACATGCACATTTTCACATCAAACGGTATAAATGGGTAGTTTAACCATTTTCACATCAAAAGCCATAAATGTGAAGTTTAACCAGTTAACCAACTAAGGGGGGGAGGGCGGAGTAAACCTATTAAGGGAGGCAGAGTAGCCCTGTCTGCGCCCTCCCCCCCAGGTCTGCCACAGACAGGAAACAGTTCTGGGTATCCGGAGCAGCCCCTGCCTGTAATGTGCCAGGCCTGTCATGGACAGGATCTGTTCTGGGCCTTTGGAGCAGTCCCTGTCTGTAGCAGGCCCTGCAGGGCTGGAGCACCCCCAGCCCATGGCAGGCAGGGAGCTGCTACAGTCCCCGGTGGTTAACCGGAACCAATAAGTATCACCTATTAAGGGTGATGCTTACCGGTTAACCTTTCACATCCCTACTTCAGACTGCTTGACAACAGAAGTAAATGTGAAAGAGGACATGCTTGTGTCAAGTGGGCAGCTGCTTTTTCCAGACCTGAGCCTTTCGTTTCAACATCAGTGTCAGGAAAACATAATGTAACTATTACTAGGAAACGCCTCTCCCTCCCCACTCTCTCCCCCGCCCCTACAATTCCAATGAATCTCCCTTCTCAAGAGCTCCATATTCTCAGAATGTCTTACCATGGAATTGGGATGGAAATATCTTTGATTCTCCTCTGCTCCCCATCCCCTTTCATACACCCATTAGATGGGGGAGCAGACCCTATAGGTATGGTTGCAGAGGTGTGGGAGAGTACCACATGCTTTGTATGTGGGATTTAGTGCTCCCTTAGGACTGATGAGGGAGCTACACTAATGCCAGAGACTGACAAACAACCCTTCACCTACCTGCTAATGAGAGGAGAAAGGCTGGGCTTTCTCTGTCACAGACCAGAGCAGGGGAGCAGAGGACGGGAGAATGAAAAGTAATATAATTGAAAATCATTTCCACTGCCCCTCTCTCTTGTTCACATACCTATCTCCACAACATCTAGGCAGCAAAGATCTAATTGGAAAAGCTTAATTTTGTCCAAAAGGACCATTTTGTGCAGCACCCCCTTGAACGCCACTTTAGAAGACATGCTGAGGACAACATGGACTGGCACCGTATTTCTTCCTTTTTTCATATGCTGGTTGTGGAGCAGGACTTGAATCTCCTTTCCGCACATATTAACATACAGGTGTGCACGTGTGTGTGTGAGCAAGCTCACAACGTGGGTTTACATTGCCCCACATAACTCTCGATTGTCCCTTATCTACAGACCCAGGCTATCCTCCCTTCCCTGCAGAGCCGCTGTTCATGACACTTTAGTCTGGTAAATGATTTATATTTGAAACACTGTATCAGGAAGATCCATTTTGAGAGAATGTGTGTTTTCAAGGAAAGAAGCCCATATTTTTCATTAATCCATGAACAAAATTTCTTACATAATTCATGTAAGACTGATTTCCTACCCTCTCCTGTTTCGTGACAGAATTCTTTTAAACATGGCTGTTTCATGTTTAAATTGAAAGTTATTCTTGCTTTGAATCGTCTGAAGCTTCATAAATATGAGAGAATGGAGGGGTTGGCTTAGTTTGGTTTAGTTTGGTTTCTATGACCGTGGAGAGGGATTGCAATGGGAAAGGCAGTGGCATCAATTCATTTTTCTTGGGGAAGGGGGGCTAATTCTGGTACCCTATCCCACCTCTCCAACAGGGATCCTGTTCTGATCATCTCCCACCCACTCCCCCGGGGATGCCAGGTTCCCTACAGCTGGTGAGCCTCCTATCTTGCTTACCCACATAGTACAAGAGCCAGTGCTGCCAGGGGTTATGTTCTTGGCAGATACCCCTATGCTCCACCACACAGGAACACATTGCCCATGCACCAGGTTGCAACACTGTGTGGCCATGCACTGTATAGGGGGTGGTTGGGTCAAATTTCAGTTGTGTTGCAACCACATGGATGGAGCAATGTTCAGGACTGCTCTAGCAGCAGCTGTACTAACAATATGGAACAATTGCTCAAAAGCCATGGTTCTCCTGGCTCTGTGGCCTTTGGAACTTCGAGCAAATGCAAAAACCTGGTGGGGAGGGAAGGGAAGGGAAGGGAGAGGAGGTATGTGGCAGGGGAAGGAATCAAGCTAGAAGACACCATGAGAATTAGCAGAGCCTAAAATTAATCTAGCTGATCGGTTTGCACAAAGATTGACCCTGCTGCATAAAAACATTACAGATTTGTCACCTTCTTTGTTTTCTTAGATTCTGGACAGGGAAGTTAGCCTATAGTCGAGTAAACTGAATCAGAGGCAGCAAGATAGTGGGGGAGGAGTGGGAGCCAGTGCCCATGAGTAGCTGATTTTAAACAGACTCCCCATGAGCACCAGCTCCGCCTGCCCCCCCGCCCCCCCTCCCCCCGCGCGGCTGCCTCTGAGAGAAAGGCAGCAGCATGGAGGGTGAGGGGGGCAGGTGGGAGCCAATGCATGCGGAGCTCCCCACGCGTATCAGTTCTTGCAGAGCTGCTTGCACCCCCTTTGCTGCCTCTTACAAAGGTAGCGAGGGGGGGCAGGCAGGAGCCTGTGCTGGTGGGGAGCTGGCTTAAAAGCCGGTTCCGTGCAGCACCAGCTCTGTGGTGCTGCCTGCCCCCACTGTGCTGCTGTCTCTATCAGGAGAGAAGGCTGCTGTAAAGCACCTCTGTCCTCAGGAGGTCCAAGCTCCCTGCAGACGGAGGCTGCTCCGCATCCCATGGAACAGCCTCTGCGGTGAGACTGCAGAGGCTGCTTTGAGAGGTCTCAAGTGGCTCCCCGAGAGTGGGGTCAGACTGCACTTGCTGCCAGCCCCGCCCCTGGGGGCTGTCAAATAGTCATGTAACTGATCATATTTTATGCGGTTACACGACTATTCAGTTACATGATATCTAACATCCCTATTCTGGACATTGGGTTTAAAGTAGGGATGTTAGATAATGTTTATTTTAGTAATTGTGTAGCTGCAAAAAAATTATTGGTTACACGGTTACTAATATACTCCCTGGAGGTAGGGCTGACAGCCAGTGCACTTCCGGCTCCTGGGCCTACTCCTCCCCCACCACCTCGTGCTGTTGCCTCTGTTTCAGAGGCAGCAGCGCAGGGTGGTAGGACCACAAGGGGAGCTGGTTCAAAAATTAGCTCCCTGCGCAGACTGGCTCCTGCCTGCCATCCGCTACTGCTCTGATACAGAGGCAGCAGCATAGGGTGGCAGCAGCCTCTGTCCGCAGAGGGTCAAGCTCTCGGTGGACATAGACAGCTCTGGCATCCCCTGAAGTTCAGAGGCAGAAACATGAAAGTGTGTGAGGGAGGTGGCTCTGTGGGATCCGGTGCTCGTGGGGAGCCAGGGCACTGACTCCTGCCTCCCCCTCCCTTGCTGCCCTTGAAAATGTTGGCCCTAATCTCACACTGTACAATGGAAATAATGGCATTTCTCCCATGTAATGTGCATTCAAGCAGTCAGATGGAAGGCACTATAGAAGTGCCACCACATTGTGTCCATTGTCAGCAGGTTACTACTGCGATCTGAGCAGTGGGGGGTGGGGATTTTTTTCTCAGAACCATAGCAGTCAAATTACATAGATTTTTCTCCCCCCCTTCGTTTTGTTATATGCTCATAACAATACATTTCTCAAGAAACAAAATCCTTTTGCAGACTGATAGGGGCAATAGGGTTGTTAGGCATCTGGTTTTTCACCAGAACGCCTGGTGGAAAAAGGACCATGGCAGATCTGGTTAGCACAGCTGACTGGGCCACTAAGAGTGTGTCTGCACTGCACCATAGTTCGAAATAAGATGTGCAGTTTGAGCCACGCAGATTGTGTATCTTATTTTGATCTTATTTCAAAATAGTTTGTTTAGTGATTTAGCGCGGTCTACACAGCACCAAATTTTGAAATAACCCGCCACTCCGAAACGTCCCTCGCTCCTCATGGAATGAGGTTTACAGGGACGTCGGAATAGCGAGCCCGTTGTATTTTGAAGTAGTGGGCTTGCTGTGAAGACGTGGGATTGCTATTTTGGGACATTCCGGTATCCCAAAATTGTGTTGCAGTGTAGACGTAGCCAAAAAGTCCATTTGGCCGCAGTGCCAGCAAGGCAGGAGGGCTCCATGGCTGGTTCCGTGCGGCATGTCCAGCTCCTAGTTGGAGAGGCGGCCCGGGGGCTCCGCATGCTCCAAGTGCATGGCTCCATAGCTCTCACTGGCCACAGTTTGCAGCAGTAAGAGCTGTGGGGGTGGTGCCTGCAGGCAGAAACAATCTGTGGAGCCCCGCTTGTTGCTTTTCCACCTAGGAGCTGGACTTGAAGCCACTTTTTGATCAGAACTTACTGGAGCCTGCATCCCAAACCACCTTCCGTGCTCCAACCCCTTGCAGCTTGGTACCCAAGCTAGCAAAACTCCCTCCCAGAATCTGCACCCCCTTCTGCTTTCAAACTCCTTAGTTCCAGGCTGGAGCCCCCTCCTGTGCTCCCAACCCCTCACCCACAGTCACACCCCAGAGCCCAAACCTTCAGTTCGGAGCCTGTGCTCCCTTCCTCTCAAACTCCAGCCTCTTACCCCAGCTAGGAGCCCTCTCCTTCATCTCAAACTCTTTATGCTTGGCCCCGCATTAGACCTTGCACTGCCAGCCAACATCCTCTCCCACTCCCCACCCCCTCCCTTAGCCCAGAGTCCCTCCCACATGCCAAATCCCTCGGCCCCTGGTTGGAGCTCTCTCCAGTGCCCTAAGGCCTTGTCCTCGCCTGGTGAAAATGAGCAAGTGAGTGAGATAGGGGAGGGAGGGAGGATGGAATGAGTGGTGGTGGTGGTGGTGGTGGGATCTTGAAGGAGTGGGCACGAGTAGGGCTTTTGGGGCAAGGCAAGTGAGAAAGTTGGAAACCTTAGGGGGTGTTGACACTAGAATCCCAGTTGCAAAGATAGACAGGGCCTAGAAAGAAAACTAAAACCTGCAAATACTCCCCCCACAGGGGAACAAGGGAGGCTCCAGAGCAAGAAGGTTATGAACATCACATGGTTCCAAGTCTCAGAACTTTCAACTATTGGAGATGTATGAAACATTCCAAGTGAAATTTGAAAAGTTTGAAAATCATGGGTTTTATTTTGAATTTCCCAAAGGGATCCAATTTTTAAATAAAGCTATATTTCCTTTTACTGTGTTAAAAAATAGGCTCATTTGGAGTAAAAAATGTAATCTTTTAAAATAAAAGTTGAAAGCTTGTCAGTATTCAGCTGTGCTGATCAGTGCATCTTCCATGTAGCTATGGCGGTTTGAGGATATGCTGGGTTAAGATTACCAGATACAGTATCAAGTGTCTCGGGGATGGGGGCAGGGGGGTTAGCGCACACGTACAAAACCAATAAACAGAGGCAATAGTAGTCATTCACAAAGAAGAAGTTAGTATATCAGATGACAGGCAAAACTAGTTTGAATAAAATCAGGACTGACCCCAAATGCACTCTTTGCAGTTTGTTATGGTGATATTGCTGGGCTCCATGTCCTTGAACTGGTTTGTATGAGTGCTGGGAGACATGACTGGTTTGTTGTTGTAGGATTGCTCCTGAATGCTAGACTAACTGCTAGAACCAGTTTTCTTTCCTTATCTCCTCCCTTTTTTGTTGTAGATATTAACCTGAACACAAGCTGCTTATCTCTGCAAGGAAATGATGGCATTACATATGAGAAAGATAGGGTAGGTCAAATTTGGGGATCTCCTAACTTTAGAAAGCTATAAAAAATTGTTCTAGTGTTTTCTGCTGCCACATGGTGGATTTCCATTGCTGTTCCTAGGAAGATGTTTATTATGCTAATTTCCTTATTCTCACCTACCCCTCCCAACCCCAGTTCGGGTCTAGTTGCTCAGGAGAGGCCAGAAGAGCGATGCCCTCTTGCTGACACATGAGTAATCCAATCTTCCACCCTGTTTGTCTGCCAGGCTGAATTCGAACTCATCTGCTTGTAGTGCCAGGCTATTGTACTGACTCTGCCATAGGAGCTGGGAAGTTGATACTTGAAGAGATGTTAATGAGGAAGAAAATTAATTAGTTAATGTAAGAGGGAAAAATAATCCCAGCAGTTTTGCAATCTACTTTCTCTGGTCCTTCTCCAGCTTCCGGCAGTAGATAGCGCAGGGCCTGCTTGAGCTGTGCACACAGCTTCCACCCAAATAGATACATGAGCAAATGCCAGCAGTAACTGAGAGGCTAAAGATGAGCATTCAGACCTGGGCTGGGGTGGTAGTGACAGTAGAGGGAACATAGAGGCTACGTCTACACAGGCACCCTTTTCCGGAAAAGGGATGCAAAT
>JANRFK010006688.1:16751937-16781131 GCA_030068395.1 Apalone spinifera
TTTGCATCCCTTTTCCGGAAAAGGGTGCCTGTGTAGACGTAGCCAAAGGGTTTAGAGTGTGGTCCTCACCAGCCACACCTATTAAGTTTAGGGAAAGCGGGATGAGGCCTTAAGAAAACAGAAGGCTGCAATGAAGGGGAGAGAGGAAGAAGAGGAGAAGAAATAGCAAAGGGGGAGAAACACATGCATACAGAATTAAATAACCTGCATGTGTGATATATGCTCAGCCGCATTCCCCTTCCCAGAGTTGCCGGTAGCTCTGTGTTCTTGCTGTGGAAATCAAGCCCCTGCTCCTGGGGTCGCTCACAAAAGCCAGCTGTGTGTAGTGCATTGAGTTGTGAGATGGGCTGGGTAGGGATCAAACACTGGCACAGCTGGGATAAGGCCATCAAGGCTAGAAGGCAGCAAGATCTTATCAATTATTTGAGAAGACAGAGTCAATAAAAGAACTTTGTCAATATAAATATCAGCTGTGTTGGCTGTGATGGGACTCAGAGGAGTGAGTTATTCACACCAGACTAAACTGCAGTAGCTCTGGAAGATAAATTGTGTTTGATGGATGCCTTCACATTCTCACTTCAGTAGCAGGTGCCTTCTTGCTTGCCCCAGTGCAGTGACAGCTCTGTATGGTATGAAATATGCTGGCATGACCATGTGCCATGGCTACTCCTGCTCGTGCTTCACACACTCTAATCATTTCATGGCTGGTACGCAGTCTTGGAGCTTTTATGTTACCCACTAGTCACTAGATTCCTCTGTTATGGAATGTAAATGTTAGAAGACTGTTTCCGCTAACTGATGAATAGCATGGTGATCAGGAAAGAGATTCTCCAGCATTTGAAAGGTGCAAACTGCCATTCTGCCATTGGCATCATCACACCCACATAATCTCTTGAGCACCCAAACACCCTCACATGCATGCTCTCACACCCATACTTATATCCTCTGACACATTCCCATGCAAATGCCCTTGCAAAAATGTGTGTGCATCCAATGCACTCGCCGCCTACAAAAATGTTCACTAACACACAAATGTACACACATCCTCTCGCATGTTGGCACAGTGCTACTCCATACAAAGTAGTACGCCCACTGACGTACCTTTGCAGAGCATCCACATGCATGTACAGGCACATACATACCCACGTCTTCCTAAGATTGCTGACATTGGTTCAGCTGAAAGCCTGTTAGCAATCAGGGGAAATTTTCCCAAAAGTTATCTACTGTGGACAATGCTTGAGAATGGAGAAGGCAGCTGCATACTGAATCTTGACATGTTTTTGAAATCTGTAAGGTGATCATTAAAAATGGCCATCTTAGGCATTTGGGTTTCGCAAAGGCTTTCTGTTTGTCTTTACATTTCAAAACCTGGCACTATAATGGTAGCTGTGGCATGTAATATGTCTGTTGTGCATTGAAATTAATAGAAGAATTAGGTGCACAGGGAATGCAGGACTGAGCATAACACCTAGAAGTAGGCAATCGAATGCATATACATAGTATAGTTGTAAAGCTCAACATTCTTCTATTTTCTTGCATGGTGAAAATGTTTTTTTATTCCGTGTTTGTGTGATGCAGAAACCACAGACATTAGATACACTATTATAGTAAAATACATATTTGGTATGTAATAGTTGCCATGTTCACAGCTACCAGATGCTATAATGAGGATTCAGTAGATGTTTCCATTATAACTTTGCTTATACCTGATCTCAAAATCCTCTTTTTAGGCTGAAATATTCTTACTTGGTCTTTTCCCAAAGGCGGATTTATCATTTCAATAAAATAGGTTCAACCATGCAAGAGGGCGAAGTTTGATGGAGAACTACATGCTGTATGTTTAAGAGGATGTGTACTAGCCCAGTTCCTGAACTGAATTTGAATTGTCTGCAGTGGGATGTGGATTGCAAGGGAGAATAAAGACATTTGTACACCACTTTAGAAAATCTTGGATTCTGGGGCTGACTGCAGACACCTAAACTAGAACCAAAATGGAACCAGGTTGCTACCATGCAAAATTAAAAAGGAGGCAGAGGACTTTTAACATTAAGGATTGGGAAAAGGCCAAGAGATGCAGAAGAGTGCATTATAAAGACAGCTACAACCCTTAAGATTGGAGGAGTTATTAAAGCAGATACTCTATATTATAGTGAAGAGGAGAGGATAGAAGTTTATAAAGAGCAGGTAAAAACTGAAGAGACACAGTCAGCTGAAAACAATTGACGGAGTAGATTGTGCTGGTGGGGGAGTTGCATAGAAAATGTGAAAGAAAGCATAGAATCATATAGTAAAAATCATACATAAACAATACTGTACAATCTCTGTATAGAAATTCCATGCTTTAATAAGAAGGAGATAGCAGTTGGAATATATTAGTGACCAGGATGGTGACTGTGAAGTGCTCAAGAAAATTAGTTTACAAAAACATAAAATCCAGTAATAATGAGGGATTTCAATTGTCCCCATATTGATTGGAAATGTGTCACCTCAGAGATTAAAAAATCTAGACACCATTAATGCTTGCTTCCTGGAGTAGCTAGTTGTGGACCCCATAAGGAGAGTTACAGTTCTTGGTTCAGTCCTAGGTAGAGCCCAGGATCTGGTCCAAGAGATGAACTGCTCAGAAATGGCAACTATCAAGTAATTACATTTAAAATCCTTGCAAGGGGAAAATATAAAAGAAACCCACCACATGAGCAGTTAACATCAAAAAGGAGAATAATACAAAATGAGGAGGTTAGTTAAAACATAAATTAAAAGGAATAGTGACATCAGTGAAATGCCTTTAAGCTATGTGGAAGCTTCTAAAAAACCACTGTAATAGAGACTCAGACTGTATGTAAGCCCCCCCAAGTAAAAAACAAAGAGGACCAAAAAATGCCGCCATAGATAAACAACAGCGAAAGAGGTAGTCGGGGCAAAAAGGCATCTTTTAAAAATTGGAAGTTAAATCCTGTGGAGGAAAATAGAAAGGAATATAAACTCTGAGTCATGGATAAAAGCAAAATTAGGCACATCAAAAAAGAATCTGAAGAGCAACAAACAAAACCCAGAAACAAACAGCAATTTTTTTAAGTACAAGAGATTCAGGGAGCCTGCAAAACTGTGAGGCCACTGGGCAATCAAGGTGCTATTGAACTATTTCAGGAAGTTAAGGCCATTGCGGAGAAGCTAAATGAATTCTCTGCATCAGTCTTCACTTCAGTGGATGTGAGGGAGATTCCCCCACTGAGCCATTCTTTTCAGACGACAGATCTGAGGGATTGTCCCAGACTGAGGTGTCAGAAAAGGAGGTTTTTGGAGCAAATTGATAAACTAAACAGTGATAAGTAGGGACGTTAAAATGTGTTTATTAAAGTAAATGTGTAACTGCTGAAAAAATTCACTGGTTACATGGGGGGTGGGGGAGGGAGGAGTCAGGGCTTTTTAGCTAGTTCCCTGCGAACACTGGCTCCCACCTGCCTCCCTCACCCCCTCCCCGCCCTGGTGCTGCCTCTGTATCAGAGGCAGCAGCACACGGGGGAGGGGAGAGAGTGCTTGCATGTAACTATGCATGTTAACCGTGTAAATGGTTATATTTTCACATCCCCAGTAGTAAGTCACCAGAATCATATGAATTTACTCAAGAACTCAAATACAAAATTACAGAACTACTAACTGTGGTATGTAGCCTATTGCTTAAATCAGCTTCAGTACCAGATGACTAGGGGACAGATAAGGTAATGCTGATTTTTAATAAAAAGATACAGAGGCAATCCTGGCAATTACAGGCCAGTAAGTCTAATTTGAGTACCAGACAAATTGGTTGAATCTATCATAAAGTACAGCATTATCACACATATAGAGGAACATGGTGTGTTGAGAAAGAGTGACCACAATATGTTGAAAAAGTCAACACAACTTTTGCAAAGGGAAATCATGCTTTATCAATATATTAGATGTTGAGAGGAGCAAAACCATGGGTGATGGTGATCTAGAGGAAAATAGTATACCTGGATTTTCGAAAAGCTTTTGATAACATCCCTCAATAAAGGCTTCTAAGCAAAGTAAGTGATCATGGGATAAACAGGAAGATCCCCTTGTGGATCATTATCTGGTAAAAATAAAATGAACAAAGGGTAGGAAGTCTGAGGGGTAGCCATGTTAGTCTGTAACTTTAAAAACAATGAGTTGTCCTCTGTCACCTAGAGCATGTCTACACTGGAGAGCTATTTCGAAATATATTATTATAACTCCCCTTATTTCGAAATAACAAGGTGTGTGTCCACAGTACTAAGACTGTTATTTCAAAATAATGGGCTTGTTATTTCTAAATAGTAACTCCTGCTTGTGAAGAGGAATATGCTTATTTCAAAATAGTTATTTCGGGAGTTATTATTTTGAAATAAATAACTTGGTAGTATAGACCTAGCCCTAAAGCAGGGGTGGCCAACCAGTTAGACAGTAAGAGCCAAAATAGGTCTGGATAGTAGTGCAAAGAGCCACGCACTCCTCCCCCAGAGCCAGGCACCCCAGCCCCCCCAAAATTATTTTTTATTATATTGTAATTATGCCTCCTAGTTGCACAATTTTTACCGTAGAACTACTTCCACCACTTCAAATCATTGCCCTTCAAAATAATTAGCCATCAAGTGAAGCCAGTGGAAAAGAAAACCAGCACCCCACATTTATCAAAGTACCACTCAATAATTCTTCACATTTTAGGACTCATGGGTGTTACATAGAGAAGACTTTGTATGTCTTTGCAAATTCTCAGGCGGGTTCACTCTAAAGGGATGAGCTGCGGAGGGTGGTTCAGGCTTGATTGAAACATTTCATGCTCAACAGATCCTGTAGCTACAACACTCAATGGCTCAGGGATTTCCTGCCTTTCAGCATGTCAGAGGATCACCTCAATCCCACTGGGAGTACTGATACCCTTGCACCAGCCATAGGTCCATTTGCATTTCAGGTTCTTTGGCTGATACTCATTCCTACGTGCCCTGGTGCGTATTTGCTTGTGGCTCCGTGGTGACAACTGTGCAGGGCTGCTTTGGAAGATGCCTGCAGGTCTGAAAGACAGACTGGTGTTTGGAGGCCATGGTCTGTTTTCACAGTGTGTGTGGGGGGGGGGGGGGGGGGGGGGGGGGGGGGGGGGGGAGGTTGAATTAGCATGGTTCTACAACAATTTGTACTGGGACCAATGGTATTCAACATATTCATAAATGATCTGGTGAATTACTGAAGATAATTAAGTCCAAAGCTGACTTCAAAGAGTTACAGAGGGGTCTCAAAAACTAGGTGACTGGGCAGCAATGGCAGATGAAATTCAGCATTGTTAATTGCAAAGTAATACACAGTGGACAATATATTCTTGGCTATACATACAAAATAATGGGGTCTAAATTAGGTGTTACCACTCAAAGAAAGAAATGTTTGAGTCCCTGGATACTTCCCTAGAATCATAGAGCTGGAAGAGATCCCAGGAGGTGATCAAGTCCAGCCCCATGCCCAAGGCAGGACCAATCCCAACTAAATCAACCCAGCCAGGGCTTTGTCAAGCTGAGACTTGAAAACACCTGCACAGCAGCAGTAAAAAAAAGTTAACAGAATGTTAGGAACCATTAAGAAAGGGATAGATGAGACAAAAAAAATCATAATGCCACCATTTAAATCTGTGGTACTCTCACATCTTGAATACTCTATGCATTTCTGTTTTCAACCTCTCAAAAAAGATCTTTATATTAGAAACACCAGGTACTTAAGAGTATTTAGAACCCTCTCTATCAGCTTCATTTAGCACGGAAACTCTAATTGGGCTATTCTCCCTTTTTTTTCTCCTTTCTTTTCCCTCCCCATCCCCTCTCTGTCTCTGCTATTTATTTGGATCTTGGACCTCTTAAACTCCATTCATCTGAAGAAGTGGGTTGTGCCCACGAAAGCTCATGATACCTTCTACATTTTTTGTTAGTCTCTAAGGTGCTGTGGGACTACTCATTGTTTTTAAGTGTTTTCTGTTACAGACTAACATAGCTACCCCTCTGAAACTTTTACCTTGCTTTAAGTTATAATAAGAGGAAACTGTGTACCGAATTTGGTGGTCTTAGCTCATACCATTTAGGAGGAGTTCTTGGACAGACAGACAGACAGACAAACTCTCTCAAATATATAGTAGTCAAGAATCAGGGTCACCCAATGGAATTATAAGTCAATAGGTTTAAAACTAACATAAGGAAGTTCTTCTATACATAACACCCGGTCACCCTGTGGAACTCATTACTGTGTTGTGCCAAAAGAATAGATGGGTTCAATAAAGAATTACATACGTTCATGGAGGACAGGTCAATAAATGACTATTATCTAAGATGGTCAGGGATATAACCCCATGCTCTGGGTATCCCTTATCAGATTACCATAAACTGGGACTGCATAGCAGGGCATAGATCACTAGATAATTGCCTTGTTTATTCCCTCTGAATCATCTGGCATAGACAACTATCAGAAGAAAGGATACTGGGCTACATAGAGCATTGTTTTTTCCCCAGTATGGCCATTCTTATGGCAGCTCAAGTCCGCAGCATAGGTGAGAGCAACCCAAAGCCAGTTTAATTTATACCTGGTTAACCAAGGTTTAATTTACACCATGGTCTTCTCAGCATTGGAGAATAACAGGGCACAGAAGTGTTTTGGCCATGCCCTTTTTTCTCCGGCTAGACTCCTATCTGGCTGTGATATATGCTAAGCCAGCTCTCTGGCACCTGGGAATGCTGCCTGTGGAAGGGGATCTGCTGGGTAGCTGGACAGGTTCAATTTCTAGCTTCTTTGGTGGACCAGCGTGGAAAAGAGAGGGGCAGATGTTGTTACATTGTCTTTATGACTGTTGTTGGAGGAAGCAGCCCTCTCTCTCTATTCCATGTGACTATATAGGTGTCCTCAGATACGATGACATATTTTGGTGTAAGCCCACCTGATACTTTTTTGTATCCTGGAGTTTGTGCATAGCCTGGTCAAGGTATTATGTAGCAAGGTTGCTGCCAGAAATGTGTGGAGCATTCTGCCTTCTTTTTTTCCCTAGACTATAACAGATTGCTTTGAAGGACCTGCTTTCCCATTCAAGAAACAACAACAACAAAACTTTAAGGCCCAGATTTTTAAAGGAATTTAGGCCCCTAACTGCCATTGATTTCTATATGAATTAGGCACATGTGTAACTTTCATGATCTGGACCTTACTAGTTTTTATATCTTTTCTGGAGAGACGTAAACTGTGTGAAACACTTCTGAGAGCTACAGCAACTGGATCGTCAGCTTGGAACATTCACATCTCATCCACACTACAAGGGTTCAGCAAAAAACTGCTGAGTTTGGGATTTCCCCCCAGGCCACCTCTTTCCGGAATTCACAGGGCATCTCTGAACACTAGGTGAAAGGTAGAGACTTTTAAACAGGGATGGGGACCCTTTTTTGGGTCGGGGGCCGCACACAAGTGAGAAGCTAACAAAACAAAACAAAAAAACCCTCAGTGTCCCCCTACTGAGGAGAGAGACACCCCCCACATTCCCCTTATACACTAGAGCCAGGGAGGTCCAGACTAGATTATGTGTGCTTCAGCTGTGTGTGGGGGTAGAGTGCCAGTGCAGACTCCCCAATGCTGGGGGGGTCCCTGATCCTCAGGGAGCTGGATTCAGACAAGCCAGGGGCCAGATTCGGCCCTTGGGCCCTCGGTTCCCCACACCTGTTTTAAAGCAATGCCACATGGTACCAAGCAAGTGTTACCCCCATTACTGCTACAGAAAATGTAATATATGCAGGTCAGGTCTGCTTCTACTCTGCCTGGCACTTTGTTGTCATTCATGTCTGTGCAATGTGTGTATGAATACAATACCAAAGAGAAATGGCAGGGTTTGATGCCTGCCTTGCACTCTGGTGCTTCAGAAGTTGATCCAGTCTGCACAAGACCAAGGCAACCTTGGGAGTTGACCTGCATTGCAACTCTGATTCAGTGGATGCAGATCTGCCTCAGTCTTAATCCTTCTGCACCTTCCTTGCCTCCTTTCTCCTCCACACTCCCTTTGATCCACCTCCACCCCGGTCTTTGGGAAGAAAACACATGCTGCTTTTACACTGCCAATGCACACTCCACACCAGGGATGGGCAATCATTTTTGATGGGGGGGAGGGGAACTACAAGAATTTGGTAATTGGTCAAGGACCGCGCTCTTCTAAGATATTAATGGAAGAGGTTCAGGATCTGGGATGGAGGTTGGGTGCACAAGGGAGCTTGGGGTAAGGTAGTGGGGTGCAGGAGAAAGTGTGGGGTCTGGGAGGGAGTTTGTGTGAAGCAGGGGTTGTGACCTGGGGCAGGATACTGGGGTTTGGGTTTTGAACTTGGGCTGGAGGGGTTAGTGACCTGGGGCAAGGGATTGGAGTGTCGGGTCTAGGTGCAGGTGCTGGAGCAGGGGCAGAGGGTTTGGCTTCTGTGAGGTAGGGGACAGGAGTGGGGTGGCAGAGGGTTGGGGGGATGGAGGGCTGGAGTGCCCGAGGCAGGCAGTGGCCAGGAGATGCTTTCCTGGGCAACTCCTGGCCAGCAGCCTGGCAGGTTCCCTGCCTTTCCTTCCCCAGCAGGCCACTCGGAACATTCGACTGTGGGACCATGCGTGTCTGTGTACAGTTGCAAGCCTGAGGGGAGGAGAACTTTGCACGCTGCTTGTTCTTTAAACAGGCAGCTCCCATTGGCCAGTTCCTGGACAATGGGAGCTACAAGATTGTGCTGGGGGTGGGTGCAGAGTGCAAAGCCTCTCCCTTCTGCTGGGCTCGCAGCTTTTCCCAGACAAACAGGGCCCCGCAGCCAGCTTTTCTGGCTTGCAGGAGCGGGGCAGGCAGGGAGCCTGATTGAGGCTCCCACTGTGACCATGAGCTGTATCCAGCAGCTTGGTGGGCCAGATGCTGCCAGCAGACCATATTTTGCCCAGCCCTGCTCCACACACGCTACTGTATTCACACACTGTTTCTGTGCACTATGCTCATACACACTGTACAGGCACATTGCACGCATACAGTGCACCTTGACCAGACATATTGCATTGTGGGAAGGTTCTAGAATATTCTTTAGCCTTTCATTGAACCCATGATCATTGTATGGGTTTGGCTTAAACCTTGCAGTAATTCTCATTGTTGACTGAGATTTGATTTGAGGTTTGTTTGCAAGACCAGTTCAGGGGAATTTGGAGAATGGGGCAGATCACTGAACAATGCTTAGGGCTAAACTGGCTGAACTGTTGGCCTGATCCCTTGCAAAGGCAAACTGCTGAATTGCCTACAATTGAATTGCCACTTGATAGTCCAAGTTGTGGGATGTGAAGGGTCCCAGTGTCCACCAAACATCATTGTGCTCAATTGCATCAGTGCCATTTAAAGAATCTGCATTATATCACACTGCCACACAAGCATTGCAGGGTTGCCCTTGTGACCTCGTCTGAGCAAGTGAGCTCCCAAGAAGTGGCAAACCTCAGAATTGTGTCCCAAATAGGCTGCCAGGAACAGAAAATTCTGTGCAGATTTATATTGCCTGAAAGTTCTGCTGCAGTGTCCTTGAGTGCCCTCCTTCTGCCCTAAGTCTTTGCTTCTAATGCTTTATGCTCCTTTAGCTTAATCCATTTTACAAAACATTCTGTCCCTGTATCTCTCCGCCTCGTCAACTTTCCAGGTCTTCTGAAATCTCATTTTACAGCATTACCTTTCTCCCTTGCATCTGTCTTTTAATTTCCCTCTACATCTTCTTTATTAGCCCCACAATGGGAAGCTTTCATTTAATCTGTGTCTTGACGTTGCATTACTATTTTCTCTCATTTCAACACCATGTACAAGCTTGACCTGTAAAGCTCACAGGACCCTGTGTTTGAAAGATACTCTAGAAATAAAGGGTCCAGTCCTACAGGGCACAAAATGCTCTTGACCCCCATTAAAGTCAGTGGGAGTTGAGGGTGCTGAGCTCTTTTTGGTATGGCCAGAAGACTGCATCATGTTGTGTTGTAGAGCTGGGGAATCCACTCCTCATTTTAAAGTGTAGTTGTGACACTTACTACAGTAGCTGGTTCATAGCAAGATTCCTATTACAAACTTTTTCCCCCTAACATCTTCATCTGTGGATGTACACATGCTACTTTCTGTAATAGTCAAATTTCTCCTTGTAGAGTCCACCAAATTCAGCACTAAACAAATACTCATTAGAGCAAGTTGGATTTCTAGGCTTGCTTACCTGTTTGTTTTGACTGTCTTCCCATCATTGACTGAGCTGGACATTGGGTCTGAAAACAAGCTTGAGACTAAGGCATGAACTGAATAGAGTCAGTTTTAGCAAAAGTTAGAGCAAAATAGATGTTAAGCAGATATCGGGGGACACTGCTTACTGCTGTGTTTTAAGTTAGGCAAGAGTGTGGGTAGCAATGCTACAGTGAGGGGGGTTCCCAGATATACTGTTAGCATAGAGAAGACTTACAGGGAGAGGTCTTCTGGCTCATGGTCAGCAGCATCTAACCATTAGGAAAGGAAGATGGGCATGAAAGTCTGCAAGTCCAGTGTATGTTTAGTATTAGAGCTAGCAAAGCTGACTGAAATCTGGAGGTGTAGGTTAGGGGAGGGACTATGGAGAAGGGACATATGTGAAGGCATTGAAGGAGAGGAACTTGAAAATGAAGCCATACATAGCATAAAAGAGGCAGTGAAGGGAAAATAGGGATGTTAAAGGAGGTGACCCAGGAAGCATTAGCAGCCCTGCCGCCTGCAGTGCAGCTGGGCCAGAGCAGCCCCTTCCCCCTGCCTGGAGCAGCCTTCCAGTTGCAGCAGGCTAGCCAGCAGGACCTCTGCTTCGAGGATCCATCAGCACTCCACAATTAACTGGTTAAATTATTCAAATTATATAGTGTTTGACCAGTTAGCATTTTTCCGGGTATTTACATCCCTAAGGGAAGGTAATGTGCTAAAGTGGTCCCCAAGAGTTCAATCAGAAGCTAAGGGTGTATGTCTGAAAGGGAGAATCTCTCCAGCCAAGTGGGTGATAAATCCACAATGTCTCTTTGTGGCGCAAGCTGTACATTAATTGGTCCCAAATAACATTCATTTAATCACATTTTGACTTGCATCCCTTCCCCACAATCCCTAGTAGGAAGGTTCCCAGCACGTGTCTCTCCTCAAAGCCATAAATGTGCCAATATCCTTCCATTTCTTATGGAATACACTAAAAACATTGATCCAGGTTCAGATCTCAGATGTAGTTAGTTCATTGCTGTTAGTCCAAGAAAATTGTTATTTGTAAACACTTTGGAACTATTCTAATTGCAAGATGATGGCATCGTATAAGCTGGTAGGTAGGTAGATAGTATGGCAACTCCATTGATTTCAGTGAAGTTATTCCAGATTTACATTGGATCTGGCCCCCACTAAGGAAACATTGTTGACCTCACACTAACTACTGAGGAGAGATTCTCTAGAGTGAGACAGGCACGTTCTAGTGCCAGCTTTCCTCAAGAAGGATGGGATTTTGCATGTGTTCATGTATTATTGAACCTGAAGTGGGGCCCCTTGGGATGAATGGTAGTGTGGGAAGAGAGGAGAAGAAACATTAGGCTAGTATCATACAGACCAGATACCCTCTTTTATTGCTTGTAAAGGACAGAATCAACAGCAGCCATCTGGGAACAAAAACTCTGAGTGGTTATAAAGTAGATCATGTGGACTGTGTAACAATTAGGCCTTGTTGCATGATCTGGAGAACGCTCCTCCTTTGAGAGCCCTCCTCACCTCCTCCCCAGATTGCTGTTACTAGAACCAAAAAGCATTGTGGTTGCATCAGGAAGAATTCCAAAGTAACCCTCTACTATCTGGAGAGCTGATCCTGGGACCTTTGGCTCCATGTGACAGGCCAAGACCATCTCATCCAAGAAAGTAAACACCCAAGCCATTAGCACTGCAGCATCTGTGAAAGATACAGGCCAATCAGACTTGCATAGCTGCCGAAGCTGCCAAACTGTCACCACATTATAGTGCCAGGGGAATCTCGGCCATTTCATTCCAGGCCTGACTGATGCCTCCTCAGCCTTGGTAATGAGATGCAAGCTCTTTGATTTGCACGCCTGCAGCAGAAAGGCCTTTCCCAGTGGAGCGACCATATGTGCAAACTTCAGGTGTCCTAGCAGTGCCTGCATATGCTTTAGTGTGATTTATTTTTAGGGATTCTTGCTTCTTTTACTGCCAGGCTATGTAATGTCTTTCTAACTTGTCCCCTGGCAACCTAGATACCATTTTAATGGAGTTTATCTCATTGCCCTCTAAAATGGGATGTCAATGGATATGTCTTCTGTTTCATTAAGAGCTAATGGAACAGACAGCAAACCCCCTACCCAGTTTGCAAAATGGTCTGGTCAGACTTTAACAGGGTTCAGAAAAAGAGCTAGATAAATTCATGAAGGTTAGGTCTATCAGTGGCTATTAGGAATGGTGTCCCTAACCTGTTCGTTAGAAGTTGGGAATGGGTGACAGGAGAGGGATCACTTCTGTTAATTCCCTCTAGGGCACCTGGCTTTGGCCACTGTTGGAAGACAGGGTACTAGGCTACATGGAACTTTAATCTGACCCAGTATGGCTGTTCTTATGTTCTTATGAATTCTTGGTGTGGCACATGAGGCTCTGCATCAAAAAAGCACTCTTAATGATTTGGACTGAGGAAACCTCCCAGTTATATCAGACTTGGTCCCTGCTGAAATCCAGTTCATGACCTGCCAAGTCAGTTTTCAAAAGCTGTGTTAGATGCCAACTAGCACGTAGGCTCTGTCTAGGCCAGGGCTGAGACTGTGCTGCTTGTGGGTAGTGCTGGCTGTACCAGCCCTTCTGTGATGACCCCATCAGTTACTGCGGAACTTAATCTTTCATGTAACACCTCAGATCCCTTGCCCCTTGATTCCTAATCCCCATGGCCTCTGAGAATCTCATTCTGAACATGACATGATGCAGAGCTAAGTCTCCTGACAATAAACAACTGATGAACATTTTGTGTGTGCATCTGCACACGGCTGGGGCATGAAGAATGAACGGGCTAGGACTCTATATGGCAGTGTTTGGTAGCATGTTAGGGGTAGATGAGTAATAGATTTGCCACTATGCAGAGACACAAACCTAAATCACTCAAGTAATGGGCGCACATAAGGACTGAAGAAGAAGCAGTGGGAGTCGCTATTTGTCACTCCACACCAAGATACTATACTAGGGTAAGAACAATGAGAAGTCCTGTGGCACCTTATAGACTTACAAATATATTGGAGCATACGCTTTCGTGGGCAAAGACCCACTTGGTCAGATGCATAGTGAAAAGCTTATGCTCCAATATATCTGGTAGTCTATAAGGTGCCACAGGATTTCTCGTTGTTCTTGCAGATTCAGACTAACACGGCTACCCCTATGATACTAGACTAGGGTAAAGAATTCCTTTTCCTCTTAAATACTCTGTGTAATGCCCATTTCTATTGTTCCTGATAGGCCTGGAGGAATGGCTTTAGAAACACAATTTCACCACCAAGACTGCAAGGCCAAAATCCAGGTAAGGTCACTTCAGCTTTTCATCCTTGTAGGCAGATAAGTGTGTGCGCGTGCACGTGTGCTTGCATGTGCGTGTGCCCAGATGTGTCTTTTGAATGAGCTCTTAAAAGTTCTCTTTTTGGGAGTATAGAATTTGTTCACTGTTGTCCTTGACCAAAATGTCAGCTAATTCCTTCATTGTTGGGTGCATTTCTGTGTTCTCCACCTAGAAATGGCTGCATTTTTGAGGTGTTGTGAAGGCCTCCGGAGTTTTCAGGATGAAAGGTGCTATATAAATGTAAAATACTACTACACTCACAGGCATAAATTGATATTATATACTGTGCAGATATAATTTCTTCTGCTGCCTCATGGTATCACTTGTATATTATGCTTACCCACAAACTCTGAGAATTATTACAATCTCAAAAGCACTGAGCAGTTATTTGAAAGAACTTGGAGTATGAGATTAAAAAAAGCATCTACCATAAAAATTCAACTCTCTTGATTTCAGTTTTCCCCAGGTAGAGAGAAAACATCACAGCCAAAAAACAACATAGCAAAATTTACATCTGGTATGTTTATACTAAGTGAGGTTTATTCTTCTTTTGATGTCTATGCATAAAATCCACTGTTGCTAAGGTGTGGGTTGTGTGTGCACATATGAATATATATTTATAGTGTATACACACACATTATGTATTATACCATTCGTCTCCACTTGTCATATTCACTCATAGTGATGGCAGGTAGTCCGTGCACACACATTCCCAGCCATGCAACTTGTTAATTCCTTCTGTTCTGGGGTTCTGACCAACAGTTTTGTACATCCATTGTTATAAAGGGTTCCGGCATGTACCAATCAATTTAAATACAGTGAAACCTTTGTTATCCAGCACTCTGTTAACCAGAAAACTTTGTTAACTGGCATTGCCCTCAGCCACAATACTGTCACATCTTCAGGCGCACAGGACTGGCTTGGTTTACTATGATTGACGTAACAATTTTTTATTTAAGAAGTACTAATAATCTTTAACTCAAAATAGAAATGTGAGACCAACTGTCTCACACTACAAAACTACCAGTATTAAAAACTTGAGTTTTACTATTATTGTCCATTGGTTTTTCCTAGGTTGATGGGGACCCTTAGATAACCGGAACTCCCTAATCCTCAAGCATGCCAGATAACACAGGTTTTACTGTACATTAGTATCTGGGCTCTGGCCTGGCATATGGGGAAACTGTCTCTGCTTGTAGTGCTTTGCTGCACACACATTGTACATAGATAATAGAGTTTGTTATCCAAATGCCAGAGGACGCAGAGTAAGCTTGAATGATCAAGGTTTTGGACAATCATAGGAACATTCAATGACACTGACAGATTGTAGAGGACATGACCCCGTTTCAGGTAAGTGATGTTTGGATAAGTTTGTACTATATTCACAAATCTGCAAATGATTTCTATATACTGTGTGAATAAACAGATACAAACCTCTGCTTTGACTTCCAGTGATGTGTTACCGAATTTCTGAACCAAGTAGTTTTCATCCTAGTTGTTCAATCATGCAGAGTCAAACTAGTTTGTGAAAATCCAGCTGCATATTAAATCACTGCACCATCATACATCCTGCTGCCGTCTGAAACTGTGGATGCTAATCCCTCTGGAATTAGGAGGGCTGGTTCCCCACTATCTGCAATAGCTGCTGTTGACAGCAGTAATGTCTGAAACAGAGAAGCGTGCAGTTTGATTTTCAGGAAATTGGGTTACAATGGCTGGAGAATTGAACATGCAGGCGGTCAGACCCACAAAGACATGTGACAGGTCAGGCAGGAATCTATTTGTCTCTGCAGTTTATCAGAGGCATCCATACAGAGCAGGCTTATAGGATCAAATTCACTGACTTTGGTTGCATTACTTCAGGGACGAATTTGGCCTAGAGAGGAAGTAATAAGAAATTGAAAGCAATGAGAAACAACACTCAGGTGCAAATGAGAGCAATTAAAAATATGAACCTGCTTGACCCTAATTTACAAACCTCTAGCTGTAAATGAATATTTCTTAATTTGAAGTTGAAGCATAATAATTTATGGAACCATTAAGAGTTTTTGGATTAAATGGTTCTCCCAGCTCTTGACTCCTTGTGTGTCTGGGTGTGTGTATATTATGTGATCTTTCTTTTCAAGTTTGTTTTTTTGTTTTAACCTTCTTGTTCACCAACAGTGCTGAAAAACAGGCCTCCCCCTCAAAATAAAGATTGCATCTAATGTCTGAAATGTGCTAATCTCAGCCATATACTGTACACCCACCTCTTTTTTGCTTTCTCCTTTTTGCCTTTGGAGAATGGAGTCACTACTGCAGTCAGGCAATTATGTTTCAAAGCCAGATAACTCCACTGAACTTTTCCAAAAACTGCTGAAGCAAGCAGGCAGGTGCCCTGATTTAGAATGCATGGCAGGGAGGCGTGATCACGTTCCAGTCAGGTTCTGTTAGAGCAGGAGCAGGGCAGTTAGGTTTGAAACAAGAAGCTAATTTCAGTGCAGGGTTGTTGAGAAGCTTTAAGTTAATGCTGTTATTTAAGGGAAGTCTTCCTGGTGCAAAAAATCTTGTCAGTTCCAATGGAAGGTCTGAGGCAGGGAGAATAGCTGAGATACCTTTAAAAGGATATTTTAAAGCTTGCCCAGCCCAAAATTCATCCTGTGGTGTTTTGTTTTTCTTTCTTAACCCTCTTACAAAAATCACACTATGTTTAGTCAGTTGTCAGAAGAAATGCTGTTTACAGAAGGAACAATCATCTCCAACAGCCCCAGTCCTCATAAGCAATCAGAAGCAGCCCAGCAATAACAAACCAATGTGCACAGCCCATCAAGAAGCAACCCTTTATCACTGTGCCAGTATGTGGAGGTCTGATAATCAGATGCATCCCTACAATAACAATGTGGGGTGCATAGCCTAGCACTTGTAATTACTAACAACTGTGCAGCAGCACATAAGTATGTGCAGCCAAGCAGCAAACCTACTGGTAGGAACTAGTATCTGCAGCCAAGCCCTTATGAGCAACCCTACAATAATAAACCAGTTTGAATACATGTGTTAATGGAGCAGACAGACAAAAAAATCCTGCTGGAAACCACTGGAAGGAAACATATTTCTGAGAGGTTGTAATATAAACAGCAGTGAGGGGAAATTATGATTTGGAGAAATAGAATGCAACACTGACCGGACTGTATGGTAAATAATGCAGGAAGGAAAAGAAAACTCTTAATGGACGTTCTGGAAGATCTTGCCAGCACCTGAGACATCTTTGGAGACATTCCAGCTGCAGGAAAACAAAGCACAGACATTGTTAGCCTTTCCAGAAACCTATTGGCTTCCCTGGCGCAGGAAGGCTGCTTAGAGAGAGACGGAACGTTTGTCTTTATGGAGGCAGGAGGGGGGAATAGGGTCAGCAGTGGGAAGGGGGAGGGGAACCCTGACATTTAGACTCATTCAGCCCTCTATTCACAAGTGCATGAAAAGTCCAGCTCTGCTCCCATTGAAAACAATGGGGTTGCATGACAGTAACTGATGGCAGAACTTAATAACCTCAAGTTTTTAAATTTTGGGCAGAAGAGATGAGAGAGAAATCCAAATTTCTTTGATCTGTTAATGTAGACTGACCCAACTTGTTGGTCCATTTAACTTCCCTGATATTGCTGTTCACAGTGTCTGTTCCATGTGCGGTAGAGTGAACGCTCCTTGGAGTTGGAATTCTCCAAACTGTGGGCAGAATCATGCCTTGTGTTGCTTAGATTCACTGTTGGGGTAAAGGGGAGTAAGTACCCTCTTCTCTGCAGATAATGTGTAATCCTTCTTTGCAAAGAAAATATAATCTTCTTTGCAGATAATGTGTTTAATTTATTATTTACAGCGTGTGCCTATCTGTCTCTGTACCCATGAACTATAACACATAAAAACACACTAAATAATCATGGAGTGCAACTCATGGGCAGGATTCTACTCTCCTTCGTCCTGTAGCGTGGAATAGTGTTCCACTGACACAGCCTGAGCCCATGCTGGTATGGTCTGCTGTCATAGCTGTCTGGACCTTTCTCCACGTGTTGCCTAATGACAGCAGATATTGAGCACTCCAAACCACTTTATGATTGCTAGACTCATCTTTTTCACCTCTAAATTTTTGAATTATTTTCTTTTTTTCTGCCATAATATTAAAAAACGTGTATTTTCATCAGCATGACATATTCGTTGATCGAACCTGAGCTCAAATTGGGGGCAGAATGGAGAATCAAAGACTGAGTACTTTGCTTGGTGTCAAACAGTAAGTCAATAGCAGAGCTGGAGACTGAACTCAGATTTCCTGTTTCTTTGATATAATCTGAGGTCCACACTACTTGTGGCTAATGTAAAATCACCACTTCATTCAAAATTGGGAGAGGACAGAATCCTTTATAAATATTTACTTTCAAGACCTCTATGACCTACAACTCCAGAAGATGGGATTAAAGAAATGGCTCAGGAGACCTGTAAATTGTCCATCCATCATAGTGCTGCTTCCTGCTAAACCATTTGGAGGAACTTTTTCATCCATCACAGAAATGAACCATAGACACTTTTCTGCATGCTCAAAATTGTATCTGAAACCGATGACTTCCTTCTTAATGCAGCCAAAATTGTACTTGCAAATTTGTCCCCACTTACACATACATTACTGTCTATGAGTCGCAGTGGTTAACTGTGCATATGGCCTAGGTTGATTAGTCAGTCTGATAGTACTTTATGTCTGAGGGAGTGTATGTGCAATTGTAACCCTTCTGGGTGTGGTTCACTTCCCACCTAGTGGCACTTAGACCAGTTCCCGAGAGAAAGAATGAGTCTGCTCTACAGCCCTAGCTGAGAGCCAGCTGGCTTTTAGCTCATGCAGTAGAGGCTCATGCACTAAGCTCCAGAGGTCCCAGGTATGGTTCTGCCTGGTGGCATTACACAATCACTTGCCTAGAACCTCATTAATAATGTTACCAGCTGCCTCTCCTGCTGGAGTTCACAAATGAAGCTGGGCCATCCTGTGTATCCCTTTGAGCAGGTTTCTCTAATAAAGCAAGTCTGGCATCACAGAGAACTCTCAAAGAAAATAAATAAAACCAACCAACCAGAAAACAACAAAGCCCCAAGGACTGACATAATGATTTTGCTAGGAGTCTTTGTGCTATCAAATGGGAGCTGCTGGGTACTGCAGCTCTGTAGGCCAGTGGTGAGCAATAGTGTTCCTGAGGTGATCTTGTGATTTGACTCCCGCTGTCTCTCTCCATCCTACCTGCTGCATCAAGCAAAAACAGTGGGATTCAGACCTGAGACCTCTGCCCGCAAAGAATAACATCCCTTGGCAATTGAGCAAAAAAGAATTGGCTTGATTTCACATATCTTAGGCCTGGTCTACACTACAAAGCTGGGTCAATGCAAAGCAGCTTATGTTGACCTAAGTGTCTACATGAAAACTTTGCTCCCGCTAACACAGCTGCCCAGCTACACCAGTTTAATTCCTCTTCCCTGGTAGGTGTAGTGTCACTGTCCATGTAGTTAGGTTGTTGCAGTGTTAGTGTTCTTATGTTCTTACATTGACTTACTGGCTTTCAAAAGCCTTCCCACAGTGCCCCACACCGACAATACAAAGGACACAAGCACTCCTGGCAGGGACATGCACTGCCAACGCAAACAAACAGTGTAATTACTGTGGTGGCTGTATGCTAACATATGTAAAATTGACTTAATTTTGTAGTGTAGACCTGCCCTCAGTCAGCTTATCATACTACAGTAGAGGTGGCTTGTGTACATATGTGAGCCAGCTTGTTGCCACAATCTTGATCTTGTGTGTGGAGGCTATTACCTGCGCCCATGCCCATCATCTTTCTCAGAAGATGCAAGGTGAACAGTCTTGACTGTGGATTTGGGGAATGCCACAGCACATGCTGTTTTAAGCCTGTGGATGAAGGCAGTGGTAATGCTCATGGAAGGAAATGGTAGCTGTGGTGTTTGCCAGAACCAGTGACCCAATCCTGATTATGAATGCATTAGGCAGAACGGCTTGGAGCTTTTATCTCCCTTTCTCTTTGAATTTTCTGAGCTGTAAGGCAGGTAGCATTTCACTAACTCAGCCCAGAACCAAATTCCCATTGACTTCAGCGGGGCCAGCATTTTACCCATTCTGCCTTTGGACTCAGCTGCCTTTAACTGTCATACCAAATGCCCTTTATGTAAATGGAAATGCGAGTGGGCTCAGAAAAGTGCCAGTATCCGTGCAAGTGTGTGTTATGCTTCTGTGAGCCCTCCTTCCCCTATATGAGACACATCTGCCAGTGGAGATGTAGTATCGGTTGTGACTATGCTTTTTCCATCTGCACTGCAGTCCCCATTATAGATGCAGTGCTGAGGATCTTATTTTACAACTGACTGAAGGCAAAAGACAAAAGCACAGGTCTGCGTGTGAGGGTATTTCTATTTGTATAAGTCAGAGATAATTTTTGGTGTGTATTAGAGGTACAAACAAAGGAAAACTCTTCACGTAAATAGTCTCTGGAAAAAAGGGGGAGAGGGAGTTTACAGTTTAAGCAACCCAGGTACAACACAGAGCTAATATAGCTAAAATATGGGTTAGCTCTGCATTACTGAAAGGACTGAACTATGTTTTAACCCTATTCCTAAATTGCAGTTGGTTACATCTCTCCTTCATCACCTGCTAACGGCCAAAAACATATATGGAAACATGGCTCAGTCCCATTTATCCTGCAAATTGAATTGTGTTATAACTATGTCAAAGGTCAACTGTGACATACCAGGGTAGAAATTACGTTGTAATTGGGACCTTAGAAAGGAGGAAGATTTTGTGCATTTTTTTCCCTGCTGTATTCATGAAAACTCATGGGAGTTCAGATTACTTTGAAAAATTAGCTATGATTGTTGTAAAATAAATGGTTAAATCTACTGGATAGGCTACTGGGAGGAGAGGGGTGTTGCCTTAAGAGAGAGAAACTGATGTGCCTTTAAAGACCTTGAAACTGTTCCAAAAGTAATGTTTAATCAAAGCAAGCTGACATTTGCCTATTGAATTATCAGAATTGCTTAGTCATTCATGTGCCATTGTGTTTTGGAATTGGGAGCAAAGGATTTATTCAGCCTGATAGGAGCTACTCCCAGTCATTAGCATTTCCCTGACACCTGATTGGTAAACAACTCACCTTAAGGCCAAGGTGGCATTGACCTCCCAATACCCAGGAAAAACCTGAGTGTGTGGGGTTTTTTTCTTTTATTTTCAGCAAGAGACAAAGCCAATTCCTTAACCTTCCTGGAAGAAGGGAGGGAATGGGCCACATGGTGTGCTATTTGTACTCTCCTTTGGTTTCATGCCACTGTAAACAATAATAAAGACAGAGCCCAGCAAACTTCATCTTTGCTATAAATGGGGTTGAGGGCTCAAGAGACTAGCTGTGGGACTGATGACATTTGAAATCAATTCCAGCCCAAAGCTACCCCGCCCCTGTATCGCCCATGATAGGGCCCAGGAAAGGAAGAATGATCTTAATTATTAGGCGGTTTGTAGGAGGTTTTATTTGGGGATGGGCAGGGCTAGGTGAGTAAGGAGAGAATGGATGTGTAATTTGTGTTAGACAGAGGTGGGGAGTATGTTGCTGTGTAGATGTGAATGAGAAGTGGGTAGGAACAGGTACATGTATAATAGGGATGTTAAAATTCATTTACTCAGGTAAACGTGTAACTGCTGTTAAGTTTCAGCTGTTACCCATTTACACATGGAACACAGGCAGTTACCTGGAAGTTGGTGTGCATGGGGAAATGGCTTTTAAGTACTGGTTCCCACCTGCCCCCACTGCACTGCTGCCTCTGATCCAAAGGCATGTAGCTCCACAAGAGCTAATGTGAAGAGAGCATTAGCTTTTACCAGCTCCTGCCTGCCCCCCAAAGCTGCTGCCTCTGATACAGAGGCAGCAGCAGGGGGAGGAGGAGGGAAGCTCCCCAGGGAGCTGATGCTCACAGGGGGATAGCTTAAAATCCGGCTCCCTGCCTGCTCCCCCCTCCCCTGCCACTCTTCTGCCTCTGGCTCATCAGTTATCCATTTACACTATCACATTCCTAATGTATAGTTGTGGAAACCCTAATGTATGTGGCAGTAATGTTTCAGGACACTGCAGCACATGTTCCTGAAGCCACAGGATAATTACTGGAAACTACTGCAGTCTTTAATATATGGGCCTGTCTGTGCAAGTGTATGCGTATCAGTGGGGGGCTAAAGTGCACAAGTGCGGAAGCATATCTGTTTGAGTGGCTGTAGGTAGACCTCTGTAAATGCATAGATTGTGTGTGCTGCTATGGGAGTGTGCGTGTATGTGCTGGGTATGTTTTAAGGCAGAGTGCACTATGTGAGGGTGGGGGCTTGAGAGCCAAAGATCTATCTGAGGATTGAGGAGAAAGGGGAATCAGCAAATAACTGGCAAGAGGGAAAGTTGAGACACTGCATGGAGAAGGGAGGCAGAAGTTCCTGCGTTATCTAACTAAACCTGAAGAGCAGGTCTAGTTCACTTTGGGGATAGGGCTGATGTACTGGTGCAATGATGTCCCCACTGGAAATATCATCTTTACATTGTGTGATAGGGTACAAAGACCCCAAACAGTCTGGGAAGAGGTTAAGGAGAGTGTGTGGGGTTAGTCAGCCTACCCCATTGTATCTGTGAGAGGTATCTAGCCTAGAGGGAGAAGTTAACAAAGTGTATTGAGTGTATGCATCGGGTCACAAGATTGGATTGCTACATATGTTTTAGTGATAAGTAAATCCTGCATGAGTTTGGGAATTTGCTTCACTTGAGCAGCCACAAACGGAAATGCTTCTCTGCCTCTTATGAGGGCAGGTCTTTTTTTTTTTTTTCTCTTCTTCAAAATTTCCTGTCTTTTGCTTCATGTCAAAGCAGGAATAGTGTCAGAACACTTTTTGGTGGTACTTGGCCCTTCAGATTCAAGGTGGCAGAGGATAATGATGCAGTCAAAATAGTGAAGAAAGTGGTGTGGACACACATAAACCTCAAAAGATTTGGTTTGAATTTTGTGCCAACGTTTGAGTTGGTTCTACCAATATTTATCCATCCTGGCTATAGTAAGTAGGAGTTTCCAACTTGGGCATGTAATTCAATGAGAAATTGATATACTGTCTGTGAACCAAAACTCTGGATTCAAATATCACCCCTGATCTGTGCAGAAATTTGGATCAAGATCTCAATATAAATTTTGAACTTTGACTATAATGATCTGAATCCAACTCCCCTTTATAAAACCAACTCCAGTCTTGATCCAGACTTTGCAGCTCTAATCAATGTTTGATCCCCAAACCATGGGTCAGTTTTAACAGCAAGCCCTCCTCTTTTTTTTGTACATAAATATCAGGAGGGGACACAGAGAAAATTGTGACAATCTACAGTTTATAAGCTAGCTCTTTCCCCTCCCACTTTCCTTTCACATCTGACATCAACCAGGGGGGCAACTATTAAAAATGTTCCAAGCTGGCTCATGCTGAAGCGTAGGGAAGATTCAAAGTTGTTCTAGTTGTTAAGAATCTTTGCAAAGATCTTCCAGGCTTCCTGGAGAGAGAAGGAAGTTTGCTTTTTAAAAATGCAACAGCATGAAAAAAAACCACAGATCTTTTATATGGAAATCTGATCAGGTTCCATGATTACATACTTGGCAACTTTTCTTATGCATCAGTGTGGGGACTTAACAGGAACCTTGTGGACATCTTCCCATAGTACTTGGGTGCATCCCTCATATTTATGTTTTATGTCTGGAAACAGAGGAGGGAAATTCCCACTGAGTTTGTTTTAAGCGAATTAAATGCTGGCAAAAGATGGCCAAAGAAGATGGCCACAGAACTGATGCAGCATGGGAAGCAGAAGTGCAAGCTTCCCTTTTTCTGCCCCAGCAATGTCCTAATCCCCAAACTGAGAAGTCCATTTGTAAGGAGAGCACTGTGCAGTATGTGTGGTCCAGTAGACTGGGCACCAGGGTGGGGTTTGCCATTGTGTACTTGAGATTAGATCTCATTGTGTTTCAAGTTCCTCATTAGTAAAATGGATTCATACTGACCTACCTTTGCATAGCATTTTGGGATCCTTGGATGAAAAGAGGTGTAAGTGCTAAGTGTTATCATTACCCCCACCTCCTCTACTGTGAGGACTGATGAAGTAGTTAATTAGCGTGATCTGTCCTGGAAGAATTAAACCAAGACTCTCCAGGGTTTCTCACAGATATCCCACTGAGTTATTACAGAACTGGGTAGCAGGGAATGTGCCCATAAATGCTAGAGCTTGTTGGCAAAATTGGTACATGGGATAATGATGACTTTTTACCCATTTAAACACAGGACTGGGTATACTAGAAATGCTTAAGAGAACTAAATACACAAATAATGTCTATGAACAGGGCTCTTAAAACACACTACAAACCAGGCAAGGTATGGGTTGGGATTTCCAGTGTAAGGTGGGTAAAGGATGAAAGAGTAAGTATTCAATCAGTCAGAAATTATAAATAAATTCCCACACAAAATGAGGGCAAATTAAAAGGCACCTAGTGAAGCAGGAAGATTCTGAAACTGCTGCAAGAGCTCTTTATAAAAAGGAAAGAACTACACTCAATATTTTGGGGTGTTTTTATCTGTCAGGACTTTTCTAGACTACGTTATGCTGACCGTACATCCTGTTTTTTCCAGGACAATCCCAAATTTAAATGCTCTGTCCCAGTGTCCTCATCAAATAGGGAAATGTCTCAGAAAGCCCTGCTGGATCTGGCTAGAAATGGCACCACCATTTCCCTTCCCCTCTGGGACAGCTTCACAGACACTAGTATGGTGCAGCAGCACCTCCCTCCCCCAGCACATACGTGGCTCCTTGGGTGCTTTGCCCGCGGCAGCTAGGGCCACTTCCGGTTATGTGTGGTTTCCAAGTTGGGTTGGGTCTGAAGCTGGAGCTCGGAGTATTCTCCGAGCTCCAGTGCAGTGTGTGCTGCTGCCCGGCAACCTCCTGCCAGCCCCCCCTTCCTCCCTCGTTGCCCCTGCGGGACACCTCTGCCACACGTAGCCTGATTCATCTGCGCTGCCTCCTTCTCCTCCTTCCCTAGGTGGGTGCTTGCTCTTTGTACAGTGGCCACTGTGGGGGTGGGGAGCACCGGGCGGGTCAAAGAGCACACCTCGTGTGTCTGCTGCTTGACTCCAGCTGGAGCCGGGGCCGCCCGCGGTGCTATTTTTAGTACTGCCATCCTGGTTCATGTGGGCGGCCCTGGCTCCAGCTGGAGTCAAGTGGCAGCTGCACGAGGCGCATTCTGGTTAGGCTGTCCCAGCTGAAATACATCTTGTGTGGCTGCCACCTGACTCCAGCTGGAGCCAGGGCCACCCGTGGTCCCTATTTTTAATAGCATGGTCCCAGTCCCCACGGGCGGCCCTGGATCCATCTGGAGTCAAGCGGCAGCTGCACGAAGCATGTTCCAGCCGGAACATGGGTCAAACCAGAATGGGTCAAAAGATGTGCTTACATGTTAGTCGATATGTGCTAGCTAACATGTTCCAAGCGAAGATGTGATTGCTGCACAGGTACCAGCAGTACTGAACATGTGGTGGCAGGGGCTACTTGTGCTTCTAAGGGCAGGATTTCATAGGTATTTAGGCACCGAAAGATATGGATAGGTGCTTAGCAGGGTTTTCAGAAGTTCCTAAAGAGATTAAGTGCTCTTGAAAGTCCTGCTAGGTACTTATTTCTGTTTTTCAGCACATAATACCATTGCAGATCTGGCCCTTGGGAACCTAAGCCAGTATTGACTTTCAGTTTTTGTAAATGTCTCGCTCTTGAAAATGGGATGTTGGCAGTTTTGAAAATTGTACCCAGTCTGCCTTGTTTACAGTAGACTTTTAAAACATCTTTGCTAACCTGTGCCAGTGACATACCTTTAAATCCTAATCTAGCCAAGGCTTTGGAGTTTGGTTTTAGTCCTTAACTCAAATGAGGATAAATAATGAAGAAAATCCATCTGGATGTTCCATTTGTTGTAGGGATAGTTCTTTGATTAAACTAGAGGTGTCATCCCAGCTACAACCTCCAAATGAGATGAATATTAGACTCTATAGAACACATACCTGCATATGCACCTGCAGTCTGTGTTTCACTATAACAGCTTTCTGGCCACCCCATTTTCCTCCTACTTTATAACGTCATCCCAGAACTCCTCCTCCAAGTGTAGTGCATGCTTGATATATTCCAGTGTATGTTTAGTAGGAGACAGGAAACCATTTTAGTGGGATAGCGGCCTGCCAAAAATCTGCAGTGCTAAGACAGTTTTGACTTCCACGTTTTCCTCAAATACATCTGTCTTGGGTAAGACTCATGCTGGCTGGTGCATATTATATTTCATTTCCCAGAGGCAAGAGAACCACTGCACCTTGGAAAGTTTTCCCAGGGAAAAGGCTAGCTGCTTTCTGCATCCTGTTCCCTTGGGGCTTCAGCTGGAGGCTTCATAGGATGCCCCCTCCACTCTGGCCATGCCCCTGTCCAACCATCTCCAGCTGCTCAGTGGCCAGTTATAAGACTCCTAGGGGAGTCTTTCTGCTGCTGGGCCCCTGCACTGTGACTCAGATTGGCAGAAGCTTTCAGAGTGAGGCCATGTCTACATTGGGAAGGTTTGGTAGGCATCCCAAGGTGCAGTGTTGTGGGAAGGCAGAGCTGATCTCTGTGTTTCTTGGGGTCCCTTCCTAGCTGTGTGAGCTCTCCGTGCTGAGGAATGTCATAGCAGCACAGCAGTCTTTCCAGCCCTCCTCCTGTAGCAGCAGTCTGCCTGCTGCTGTCTTTCTAGTGCAGGGCAGAACAGAAGCATTCTAATCATTTGTTCTTTGTTCCCCCAAATGGAGCTTTGAAAGGGAAGGGGCACATGCCTGAAGGGAGCAGAGATCACAACACACTGGGCATAGTCATCAGGGCGAGCATTGAGGGATACTGGTGGAAGCCAGTTCTCTTGACAAAACAAACAGCAGAGTCCACACTGGCTCTGTCAACAGTAAAGAGGACGGAAAAGACAAAAGTCTCTTGTAGGGCTAGAAGTTTTTGTCAGGGTGCATCTAGACTGCATAGCTTTTCTGTGATACTGGAGGTATTCCGAAAAGCTCTGTCACGTCCAAGGAATGCGTCTGCTTTTCCAAAAAAAAGTCAGAAAAGTGGACATGTTTTGTAAACCTTGTTTTATGTAAACCTGTAAACCTCGTTTTACGAGGAAGAAGGGATCTTCTGAAAGATGTTTTTTTTCCGAAATTTGGCCCTGTGTAGACAGGCCAAATTTCGGAAAAGCCTCTTTTGGAAGTAAATCGGAAAAATTTATCTTTGTAGTCTAGACATAGCCTCACCAAAACTGGCTGTTTTTCCTGACAAAAGTCGCATTGTAGTGTAAATGCTTTCACTGTTTTGTCACCAAAAGGGAGTTTCTGGCAACAAAACATGCCAGTGTAGACAAGGCCTGATTGTAGCCCTGGTGTGAGTTTTCCTTGCACATGTTACCTCAGCCCATTATTTTCAGGGGTCTGGATGGTTCGTTACCAAACCACAAAAAGAAAATGTGCTGCAGGTGCATGGAAAACACTATGGGAATTACATTAGGAAATCTACAACAGCACAAACATCCCGCCATGTGTACATGTCTTTGGAAGGCAACAGGCGCGGAGAGATAACTCACCTCTGCTACAATCTATGTAAGTCTCAAATAAGTTTATTTGTATGGGACATGTGTGTTAGCTGCTTTGTCGTGATAATTGCATCTGCCATTTCAGGCTCATCATAATCAGAGGCCCCTCCAAGCTGTGAGGTAGCAGACTATGGCTGTACCGCCCATTGGGAGCTCATTACTCAAGTCATTGTATGGACAGTATTATTTGCATTCTGCCTCTGATATTTACAGTCACAGCTGCTAGAACACTGTTTGCAAATGTGTGCTGATTTGATTAGCTTCTAAGAGCAGGATCTGGCCATAAAATTACATAAAATTACATTCTGCTGCATGTGAGTCTATTTATGGCGTGTCAAAGGGATATTATGATAATATCTCACTTGAGAATGCAGAGTATAGGAATATTGCAAGGGCCAGGAGGAGTCCATATGCTGCATCCAAAGTCCTCTCCCCATCTTACAATCGTAGGCAATATGATAGCCTTTTGCAGCTCCCCTGAAGTAAAAGGAATATGCTCATTCTAACCATATGATCTCTCATCCTTGCTGTCCATACGTCAGTAAGTGAACAGTTTTGTCTGTAACATTGTCACCAAATTATCCTTGCCACTGAACCCATACAGGGAAATCTTTAACTTTTTTGGATCCTTTTTCTTCCTTAGGGGAATGACAACTAATGCTTATTCCTTGGGCAGTCTTTCCAGTTGGCCAGAGTGAGCTATCAGATGTCACTGCCAAAGACCACTCTATGCTCCCAAGAATTCATTCAGATTTAATTCCTTCCTCCTAGGGTACAGTCCAGCAGGTCCAGGTGCCTTATTAACAACTGTTAACCTTAAGCAAGCAGTTTTGTGGTCCCCTTTAATCATAAACCTTTTAACATTTCTCTTCCCTCTCTCAGCCACTTTGTTTCTCCAGGAAAATGGGGGCCTGACCAGTGTTCCTTCCAAATTTTTTACATCCATATGCAGAATAAATGTTGTTTTTGTGTGCACGAAGGCATGTGTAGATGCACACCACCAGTAGAAACACACGCTGTCAGCTTGGGCACTCTGCTAATCAGCTGTGTGGCATTTGGATCTTGTCTGGGTGCCTGCATTCAGCTTACAGGAACACTGGGGTTTGACCTTCATAAAGACATTGAATCTGATTCCTACCAACTATGAAAATAACTTCAGAAATGGCGAGATTCATGACGTTCACATTGGCTGACCACAGAATGGATGCCATTAAAAAGTAGAAAATAAGGCCAGAGGATGCCCCGTAGGCCTGCCACAGGACTACATTCCAATGCAGTGCATTCGTCATACAGCACGAGGCTGGGCAGAATAAATCCTGCGCATGAAGTTAGAATCATTAATCATAATTTAAAGAAAAGTGAAGGGGGTGTGGAAAATTCTGACAGGAATTTCATGACATTAGAGAATAAAACTGCAGTGAAACTGAAGGAGGAGAGGAACAGAAGCAAACACAGACTACACAATAGGGAACCTGTTACTTCAGAGGTGGGCAATCATTTTTAATACGGGGACACTCCAAGTTTTTGGTAATTGGTTAAGGGCCGCACTTTTCTATGGAGAGGGTTCAGGATCTGGGCCGGAGGCTTGGTGCAGAGGGGGTTGGGCGGTGAGAGGATTGGGGTACAGGGGAAGGTGTGGGCTCTGAGAGGGAGTTTGGGTGACAGAGTGGGTTGTGATCTGGCATAGGAGTTTGAGGTGCAAGATCCAGGAGGGGGTTTGGGTGCAGGAGAGGATTCTGACCTGGAGGAGATTTATAGGAGGGGCGGCTGGCTCTGGGAGGGTGCTGTAACCTGGAGGAAGGGGAGGGGAAGCAGAAGGGTGCAGAGGGAGTTGTGGCCTTGGGGAGAGGGAGGAGCTGGGGTGCCGGAATAAGATTTTCAAA
>JANRFK010006688.1:16781231-16791401 GCA_030068395.1 Apalone spinifera
CAGTCCGGTATTTTCGCCTCCTGTCTGGTAAAAAAATTCAGAAAATACCAGACAACTAAATGTCCTGTATTGTCTGTTTTTTTCCCTGCCAGGAGGCGAAAATAACGGACACCTGGCAGCCCTACGACACACTCAGCAACTGGGCCTGATCCACCCGCCGGACCCCCCGGATGTGCCCCCCGCTTAGCTAGAGCTGCAGGGGCTTTTCTTGTGGCTGGAACAGAAAAACAACATGGCCGCTGGCAAAAAAGCCTCTTCTTAAAGGGGCCATGCTGATTATGTATGTATGTATTTATTTATTTGCTTAACTGCTGTTGAGGTCCTTCTCTGCTCCCCCCCCCCCCAACAACTTTGGTCTCCCCCTTTTTTTCCCCTCAACAGAATTTTTTCCCTGGTGTTTTTTTTTGGGGAGAGGGGGGAGAGGTGTTGGGTATTTTTGATTAAACCATCTGGCAACCGTAGATACGCACCTCAGCAGGAATTAGCCAGCAGCCCTGCAGGACCCTGAGGCTGGCTCCCTGCTTGCCACAGTCCCAGAGTGCTCCAAACGGCTGTTTAGTAAGTGGTCAAGGGCTGTTCCGGCCCTGCGTTGGAGCAACATTTTGCTAATATATTTGTTAGTCTGTAAGGTGCCACAGGACTGCTCGTTGTTTTTGCTAGAGTCCAATTGATATTAGGCCCATTGTGAAATAAATCAGCAGAGTTCCATTGATTTCAAATTGACACAAGGAAAAAGATATTTCTGGTGCCTCCGGTGTAAGAGTGGCTACTAGGAAGCTAGGCGTGGCAGGACTACACATAGTACAAGCTCTACCTTCTTTTACAGTGTCAGTAAGAATGAAAACACTGGTTCCTAATTATATAGGTGTGTGGAGTGAGATGGATAGCACAGACCTTCCTTTGAGCATTTCCCTAGAGCAGTGGTCACCAACCAGTAGATTGGGATCTACTGGCTGATCCTCTGACTGGTGAACCTGACTGGTTTGGCTGGGAAGCTATCAAGTGCCAGCAGTTCAGCTGCTCCTCCCTCCACTGCCCCTCCCTCTGCCTTGAAGCTGCCTCTTGGGAGCCTCCTGCTTGCTGTGCAGGCTGGGGAGGCAGAAGAGGAGGAGGATGTCGATGTTAGGGTGTCCCCTCCCCCCATCTCTACAGGGGGTGACATTACAGAGCTTGGGATGGAGGAAGCTTGCTGGCAGCTGCTCGTATGTCTGACTGTACTCACCATATTTAAAGGGGGAGTATGAATCTCTGTCACTCTCACACGCTACGTGTGTGTCTGCCACGCATGCAAACGCACTCTGTCTTTCACACTCACCTCCTGACCAAACACATATTTGTGTTGTTGCTGGTGTTACTTCTTTCAGAGTGGGTAATTTCAGGTTTTGGACTGGTCTGGGCCTTTCATAATTTTTATTTTTGTCTTCTGCTTCAATGTAATTTTTGTGTAGTGAGTTGTAAAATGCTTAACCTGTCATGAGAGGAGTAATTAATCCCTATGGTAATTTAAAAAAATATATCTAGGTTTTCAGTTTCTACTGGTCGTGCACATTATTTTGATATTGGTGCACTTAACAAAATTCATTCCTTCTGATTTTTCTATTCATGTGCGGAACACTGGCCACTAGTCTCCTGGAATCAGGTTCAATTTCCTGCAGCCAAATTGGGAGATCAGCCACTAACAGTCTGGCAGCCCAGCAGGGCTGAGGGAGACTCCTCCTAGCCCTGGCCCTGCACCACTTCTGGAAGCATCTGAAATGTCCCCGTAACCCAGGGGGGAGGTGGGGCATTGGATCTCCATATGCTGCCCTTGCCGGCAGGCACTACCCCCCGCAACTTCCGTTGGCTGAGAACAGGGAACTAATGCCAATGGGGGTGGTGCCTGCAGACAGGTGGCAGCGCACGGAATCACCTGCCCCTCCCACCACAGGAGCCGCTGCTGGCCATGCCAGATGCTTTCAGGAGTGCTGCAGGGCCAGGGTTGGGGTGAGCCTGCCTTTTCCCCACTGTGTCCCTCCCCAGGGAGCCACCGGAGGTAAGCAGTACCCAGCCGGAGCCCACGTCCTGAAACCCTGCCCCAGCCCTGAACCCCTTCCTGCACCCCAACCCCCTACTCCAGGCTCAGCCTCGGGCCCCTCCCACACTCTGAACTCCTTGGCCCAAGACCAGAGTCTGCACCCCTGTGTACTCTAACTCCTTCCCCAGCCTGGTGTAAGTGAGTGAGGATGGGGGAGCAAGCGGGGATGGCATGAGCAGAGTGGGGCCTCGGAGAAGGGACGAGGAAGGAGGCAGGGCAAGGTACAGGTCAGACCTTCCTTGTCCAGCACCTTCAGGACAAATAATAGCGTTTGCCGGACAAGGGGAGATCAAGGCTCCCTACCTGGCTGTAGACTCTGCTTTCAGGTGGGGCCGTGCTCCCTGCCACTGCCTCTAGTCTCACACTGTGCCAAGCCTGACCAGGGCTGCATTCCCTACTGCCTAGCCCTGGACAGGGGCTGGCACCACTGCCTCCAGCCACGGTAGTGGCTGCACCTCCCCGCCCCCGGTCCCCCCTCCCGTTCCCTCCTAGCGCTGGTCTGGGCTGTTCGCCCAGCTGACTCCAACTCCTACTGGGGCTGAGCTCCCCACCACTAGCTCCAGCTGGGACTGTGCTCCTACATCTTGCCAGCCCCGACTGAGGTTATGCTTCCCACAGCCCCAGCTCAGCCCAGGCTATGACTCTGAACCTGGCCAGCTGGGGCTCTTTGGTCTAGCTACATCCGTGGTCCTGCCAGACCAGAGAATTCCGGCTTTTAGACGTTCAACCGGCATTTGGGTTTGAGGTAGAGCCTGAATTTCACTTAAATTCAAAAAGTGATCTTGTGCTTGAAAAGGTTGGAGAGTAGTTCTGTGAAAGGCCTTTCCATGAAGTAAAGACTTTCCTGGCAAGTGAATCGGAGAAATCCCTCCAGAGTTCTTTGATGAAAATCATTCACCCTGCTTCCAGATAGGAACACAAACAGGGTGGATCAATTCAGACCTGGTGTTAAGAGGATGCAGTGCCACTGCACTGAATGGAGTTGCACCTGTGGTACTAGATCTGGATTTGACTTCCCTCTTGTAAGTGGTGTTGTCTCTCCAGTCAGTCTCTTCTCCCTTTCCCCAGTAAATGTTTCACAGGTCACCAGAGAATTCCAGGGCTGTTGGCAACGGCCCTAGAAATGGGGCTCAGGATAGATGAGGCCTTGGGGGTTCTGGCACCTGCAGACTCTGCAGTGATCTGAACCCAGGAGGCCTGATTTCTGTTGGGAGGACGAAGTGCTGACAAGTCCAAATGAAATCAATGATAGTTATGAGAGCTCAGCATGGATGGAAAATCAGGTCCATAGGCGATAACTGCCTTCATTTTTAACTGTAACCATTTGTGTTATGAGATTGGCTTGGCTGTTTTGGTCGACGTGTCAGATGCTGGAAGTGGCCGCTAGACCAGAAGAGATGAGTCAAAAGGAGGCAGTGGGAGATTAAATTGGGGAACAAATAAAATCCTAATAAATCCGGTTGCTGTTTGAAATTTAAATTCAGTTTCACCTTCTGTGCCCTCCTCCCCTCACCCCCCTCTGGTAAAATCACTGGGATTCCCAGAGTTTCTAAAGGGGAGACAGCGGGAAGCCTGTGAAATGGGTTCAGCTCTCCAAATGATCCTGCAAAGGGGAAGCAGCAATATAATTGCAAAGGGGAAAACGACTCACTCTTAGCTCTCTCCACAGCCACTGTGTTAGATCAGAGGCTCTCTCTCAACGTGCCAGGCCCCAGTAATCTGTGCAGACGAACACGCCAAGCACTGGGGAGTGAGAAGGGAAGGGCAAGTGCTCTGGGAGAATAAGCACGTGTCTAAAGTTCTGCTGAAGCCGGTAGATAAAAAGGGAGGCCAGTGTTTGTAGTGGAAATGAGTTCATTAATGGATTACATTTATGTTTTAAGGGGAGTTTTATGGAGAGAAATAAATTGTTATAATGAGCCTGGATTGATTAAAATTCGTATTTATTTAAAAAAAGCCTAACATGTTGGGGTGAATTTAGAACTCATGAAACTGAGCATCTCACGGCATTGTTAGCAAACGTTTATCTTGACTGTTTTCATGATTTCACAGCGAAAATAGGTCAAGTAAGTGTCCGCTTATAGGACACTTCACTTACTCGGCACTGCTAGTGTTTCTCGTACCTGATTTGCAGCATATTCTGCTATTCTACACCTGGTTCCCTCCACCCATCTTGTCTGAAGCATCTCAATCCTGACCTGCAGCATGCCCGAGTGTTACAGGCCTGGGCCCCTTCATGGCTCAGCTGGTACACCTCAGTTCTGTGGATATTAACGTGACTGAAACAGATGGCTTCGTTTGTCATATGGAGTTTGAAGAATGGACTGAAAGAGTAAGACTGAACCATTAGGAGAAATGAGTCTGAGCAGAAAGTGTGAGAGTCCTGGATACGCAGAATACAGTCACCAAAACTGTCCTACTCCGGTGGAAAAAGTACCATTGAGTAATGACCAGAAAGGGCCAGGATCTTGCTATCTGAAGCCCAGCCCCTGGGGAAATTCAGGACATTAGTGCAGTTTTGTCTGAGACCCACTAGTGAAAACCCAACATCTTTCATTACAATGTCTTGGGAATCCATTGGTGGTTTCCCACTGTTTCTAGCATAAGCCATCTAACAAGAGGACAGCCAAGATGGCAGCTCACCTTTGACTGGTGGCTGAAAGAACTTGGGGCTTTCTGCATTTCAGCAAAATGTTTTTCAGAGGGGGTGTTTCTTTTGGCATTGGGGTCTGAGTTCTTCCCCTGCATTTTCCAGCCCCGGGCAGCAGGCTGAGGCAGTAGACCAGCCGGACTTCTGAGAAATCTGCCCAGATTTGTACCAGGTTTCAATAGTGCTTATCCGCTCTGCACAGATTGTTTGCCCATCTGAAGCAATTTCCCATCTCGCCCACATTAACATTTCCTGATGAGCCAGTGTGTTAATTTTGTGCTCCACGGTTCTCTGCTCACGGGCATCTGCTGGCAAAACGGCTGCCTTCCCTTCTGTTAAACAGTCCCATGTTGCGGCACCCTCAGCTTTCATTCTGCGCTGTTAGGTTAGCAAATCCTCCCGTCTCGCTTGGTGGAGGGGGTTCGCATCTTCACCTTTAGCGTGTTTAAAGGCGAATCTTTGTGTACTGTCTCTTTAATGAAAATACAAAATATTGACTTAATCAAGACATAAAAGACATCTTAAAGCAGCCTCCTGGCACTCCATCAAGCAGTGTCCCTATTTTGACTGATAAGCTCAAGGAGAAACTGCCCTTTTAAGCCTATGGAAGACTAAATACCAAGCCATTATACTGTAAGGCCATGATAAAAGGGGAATAAATTGCAAATGCTGATTGTATGGAAGAATTAGAAGGAGAAACCATGTGTTACAATTGCAGCAGCTGTGTCTGCCGTGCTTACCTTTTATATACTCCTTCAGCTCAGGTAGAAGCAAATTGTGTTTCTGCATCTGAGAAGAACAGGCACTGCTTTCTGAGATCAGTAATGTAGTAGAAGGAATGTGGGGGTTGGGAAGGAATGGCTGGGTACAGGAAAGTGCCAGGGAAAGAGATTCCTGTTATAGGAAAAGACAGCCTAGTGCCCCTGGGCATTGTGTGGATTCCTTCTTTTGAGGATGTGCTTTACCATTTGCCATCTTTCCATGTACCCAGAATCCTCCCATTGAAAGCTTTCAAGAGAAATTGTCAGGTATTTTCAGCTAGAAAGCTATGTTTTGTTTAAACAACAACCAAAAAAAGCTTTTAACTTTTTTAAAACAAAATTTTAAAAACAAATGTTTTCATGATTTATGGGGCATTTTAAATACTGTTTCCATTGCAAACATTCTCTTGCACTGCTTACAACCCATACATTACCATCATTGGAACCAGCGTTGACTTTTCAACCCCAAACATTCAAAAGCCATGAGGCAGACCCCCAAAATTATGAGATTGGCGTAGAAATTGTGTGTAAAAAACCAAAATGAAAAACAGAACATTCTACCCCCACCTCTCCCTGCCCCAGCAAACCTTGGTCATCTGGGTCACACTCAGGTTGCTTCCCAGGCTTGTCTCAGCAGCCATAAAGGCTGGGAACGTATATGTATAATGTATAACTGAAAGCTGTGATTCTCATGCAGTCCCTTGATTCCAATAGCTGGGGTTTAAAAAACCACCAAACACTGCAAGATTTCTGATAAAACTGCAGGAGTTGGCAAGGCTGCTGACTAGAAACAGCACTTTGATACCATGGTGATGAGTGCTGTTGAAAACCCTAAGCTAGATGGGAACAAATGGGGAAGTGAGTCTGCTTTCATTGGCTGAGCTGAGTGACTGCAGACAGTGAACAGCAGAAGTGGTGAAAGGTAAATCAGATTTTCCTTTTTTCAGTTTTAATAGTGTAAGTTACTTTTAGTAACAGCTAATCCAATAGCTTCCATCTAACTGTTTTCACCAGGGGGTCAAACATATGACTATTGTAAGTCAAGGGGCTCTAATCATACTTGGGGTTCTTTGCCCTCTCCTGTTCAGATATGGCCAAGGCAGGAGCAGAAACCATCCAGCAATTTCCCCAGTTTGGAGGTAAGTGAAGCCAGTGTACCCAACTCCTATGACTCCTTCCCTGCACCCCCTGGCAGAGGTGGAGGGGATAAGTGAGGCAGTGAAGGGGTGTACCTCATGCATACTGTGCTCTGGCTGTCCCTGGCTGGGGACCATAGCCAGCTCATTCAAGTGGGAAGAAATCACGGCTGCTCAGAGAACTACTAGAAGTATAGGGGAAGTTGTAGGAGTCAGGTGAGGAGTGCCTGTAGTAATGGATCTGATTCAAATACTTCCATTCAAAAGTCACAGGACATGGCTCAGGGATCACATGTGCAATTCATAACCAAAACTACATTTTCTTGATGTAGATTCTCATGAGGGCCACGTTTTAGTGCTGCTATTGTCACAAGTGACCCCCAAGGCCACTGGGGTATCTCTGATTAATCAGTCTAGTGATGGTATTTTTACTGTACACAGACACATTAGTGTCTAAACACCAAAAATAAGCAAAAATATTTTTGATTTTTAACTCAACAATTTCCCTTTTTATTATTTTTTTATTTATACAACAATCCAATGATTTAAACTTTGATAAAACTTGGAACTTTCCATCTAATATGCTGCTTCTGCGCCCCTGTGTGCAAATGGTGCCTGTTCTGTCTGGGCAGTGACAGGTTTTCTATGGTCCTCTTTCATTATAGAAGTTGGTCAGTTCTATATCATCTCAATACCTTTTATTACAGTAACTTTCCTTCTTGTTAGCAATTAGCTGTGTGAGTCTGAACTGTGTCAGGGATGGTACTTGGTCCTGCTGTGAGGGCAGGGGACTGGACTTAATGACCTCTCAAGGTCCCTTCCAGTTCTAGGAGATGGTATATCTCCAAATTGTGTAAGTTACCAAATGAGAGTGCCCCTCCCTCTCCTTCCTCGAAGATAACTGCAGGATGAAGCTAATAAATCAGCTCTGAGAAAAACTGCTGCACTCCACCGCTAAGCCACTGGAGGGTGTGAGAGTGGGAGGCAGGGAGAGCCAGCTCTGTGCAGGCTGGCGTTGTCAGCACTCAGCTGACATTAAAACAAACACCCTCTATACAAAGGGCAGGCTGAGCACTGGTATTTGTAATTAAAGCTTCTGGGCAGCTCACATGAGTCACGCAGGGCTGCTGTGCTACATGCCAAGCCAGCACAACTCCTGGGCCTGCTTGGAGGAGAGAGCCTTTGCCCCACTTATCACCCGTGGCGCTGCTAACCTCAGCACATTCACAGACAGTCCATAAAAAAAAAAAAAAGCTAAAATTGGACCAGTCTGTAAAATCTGTAAAAACATTTAGCTGTCAGTAAAAAACATGGAGCTTTGCAGTGGAGCAGCTCCAGGGAGTCCGCAGTTCCTAGGTCAGGGACGGAGAGGGGAATTCCCCTGGTGGGGGCTCCCTCCAACTTGCTGCGGATTGGTGGGGGCTGCTCTTTTGCACCTCTGGCTTTGAACGCTTCTTTTAAGTATCACTTGTGTCAGCACAGCAGCAACTTTTGGTGGGCATGCATGCAGCACCCCCCTCCCCTCTCCGCCTGGCCGGGCTCCCTATGGCTGGCAGTGGGGTGGGGGATGGAGTACAGTGGATCAGGCATAGCAGTCTCCCACAGGCACCATGACAGTAAGTCACAGCGGGGCAGTTACTTAAATATAAGAAATAAACTGTCCATTCCTATGCTGGAAGGATTATTGACTGTCAGAAATGAACCTGGATAAAATACTAAAGCCGTGGTTGATAGTGTGGCTGCTGTAATGTATGACACAAACTGGAGAACTTGTAGGATGCTGATGGGGCTAGTGAGTAGGTTAAATTAGTATGTGGCTAGTGAGTAGGTTAAACTTGCTGTTGTGATGTAGGAATAGAAACATTGAATATTGTTCACTTTTGTCCTTTTGAGCCATCTTTATATTACGTAAAAATGTGTCTGTAAAGAAGTTTGGTTGTCTAATTTTTTTCTACACTGTACATAAAAATCATTTTCAGCATTGACAGCTTGGATAACACTGCCTGCTTTATTTGGAGGCTGCTCCTCCTGTGGAGATTCCTATTTCTCTTTCCTCTCCTCTCTCCCCTCCCCGAAACCTCTTCCTCCTAAATGTTTTCACATCAGGGTCTACGATAAGTACAGCATGTGTACTTTATACAACATACGATATCGTTGAGATTCTTTAGGAAGAAGCATTGAATTTAGAGAAAAGCCTAACCCAAAAGCCCAAAAGGCGAAGTCCTGTTCTGTCATTTTCAAGCCAGGTTCCCCTTCTCCAGAGTTACACTGATAGCATGGGCAGGTGATGCTCTTTCTGTTTGGTGTTGCTACTGGTTCTGAATAGGGATATGTATGGTTTCTATTTCATAAGTTTATGCCTTTCTGTATTTGTATTTGCTTTTAAAATGCTGCATGGGAACCACTTAGGAGTGCCGCAACATGTGTGTTTTGGTCTCCTCACATCCATCCCAATTCCTGGATAGTAGATACACGCATAACACAAGACCTTGTGTTGTTTCAGCTCTCGACTTGATTTCCTAAGTCAGAAGTAATCCATGAAAAGCACATGCACAAATTCTAAGAGAGATCAGTTTCATTCACCTGGGCTCTTGCACACTGGACACTGCTTCCATCCCTGTAATGTAAGTATTGAAGCAGCTGAAAAGCCAAGGGACCCTCTCTCTGATCGACAAGATATTATACACTATAGGAGATGGAAATCATAGTCATACAATTCCAGACTAGAAACATACAGCTGGTGCGTATGCTATAAACTGTGCCGTCTGAGGCTCTGAAAGCCATATTCTGTAGGTAACTGAATACACCTCAGCATAATTAGTGATTACAGCTTTGTGAATCTATAACAGATGATGTGGCTATGCATGATTTATGCAGCACGACGCTGTCTTTGTATGTGGCTTGGATGTGACGTTGCCGGTCCTTTATGTGCTTTTGTAACACAAGGCAGGAGCTTAATAAGGGGGTTATTCATATCCTAGCTGGGCTGCCGACTCCTCTGTTACAGGTGTATGCCTAGCTGCACGCTCATTAATATGCTGTTCAAATAGAACACAAAGCCCTTCCTCAGAAAGACAGTCTCCTTGACAAGGGAATCAGCATGGCCCAACGGGCTGGCAGTGCTGCTCCGTGCTGTGAGTGACCCATCCCAGTGATAAGTGATGTGAGCCTTTCCTGCAGCTGTTACTGGAGGGGACGAGGGAGAAGAAGAAGTTGGGATGGGTGCAACCTTTGCACCACCTCTTAACATTTCCAAAAAAACCTCATTTCTCCTTTCTTTTGAAATAGTGTGTGATTTGGATCAAACGTATTTAGCATGGGGTTTGGTGCTCGGTGGCACTTCTCTTTATCCCATCTTTCCTCCCTCTGCTCCATCTCCCTGAACGTGGGAAAATGCTGTAGCAAGAAGTACAGGTGATTCTCATTTACACTGAGGCAATGTGCTTAGCATGAAGAGGGGTCTTAAAAAGTGGATATAAAAGCACTCACAGGCTGACTAAGGGGATTTTCGCACAAAGGCATCTCTACACTGAATTAAAACACCCACCC
>JANRFK010006688.1:16795631-16815678 GCA_030068395.1 Apalone spinifera
TGAGAGGAAGAGGTGGTGTGGGAGCCTCAGTGGAAGGGGTGGCACAAGAGGGAGGCTGGGGGAGAAGAGGTGGTATGATGATGGGGCCTCACAGGGAATGGGCAGTGTTGGGGCAGGGCCCCAGGGAGTAGGGGTGTGTGGGAAAGAGGCAGTATGGGAGATGAGGCCATGGTTCAGGTGCTAAAAGTAAAGCTAGTGCCACTCCTGTCTCATGGTTCTGGGTGCTGTACAATCACAGAAGCCTGCCCCTGAGAACTTACAAGCCAAGTATTGGGCCAGAGACAACAGGTGCATACAGAGCATCGGATGGAGTACAAGGAAACACTAAGATGGATCTCAGGATGCTACAGGGAGTGAGCTGAAGGGAAATTGACGTTGCTCTTTATCAGAGTTTAGCCTGAGTCTGTAAGTTCACATTGGAATTTCACCAAGTTTGGCAGAGTTTGGATCCAGGGTTTGGATGGAGGAAGTCAGTCAGGAAGTGAGAGTCCTGTCATGCCCCTCCCCCAGAGCTCAGACACCTGCTCCTGGGCTGGAAGCCAGGCACGCTTGGAAAATGAAGGAGAAGGAAACCACAGCAATGAGTGCCCAGAGACAAGGTTTCTGAATCAGTAGCGGACTAAACAGCATGCAGCAGTTGCTAGAGAAAAAGGGGGCATGTCAACAGCACAGTCACCAGATCTTGTGTGTTAACTAGGGGAAATTGAAGCTCTATTTCCACTGGACTCAGAATCTGATGACTGGAAAAATGTTTCTCTGTTTACAGGAATCTGAAACCTGGTAATTCTCTTCTGCTTCCTCCTCCTCCCTCTCTCCCCTGCAACCAGCCAGTTGCTAGCAGGCACATTTGGAAAGGAAGGCTTATTTTGATCCTAAACCTCTGTAGTTGAATAAAAAATACAGAAACAATAGCAACCAGAGCAGCAAGATAAAAATATAAGTAAAAAAGAACAAATCCAAGTTTGCATCTACTCCAGTATCCCGTCTCTGACTGTTCATCACCATATTCTTCAGAGGAAGGAGCAAGAAATCCTGTAATAGATACATATGGGTAATGAAGTTCTCACCCTAATAGTTGGAGAATAATCTTTGGAGCATGAGGTTTTATATCCCTGTCTCCAAGCCTGAAGGACCAAAGGTTGTGATATTTAAAGGGAGTTACAGTTTGTACTTGCAAAGTGCAGAACAGTGGTTGGAGATTCATTACTCGTAGGTATAGATTTGGATAAAAACCAGAAAGTTCAGATTATCAGGAGAGGATTCACATTACACTGGGCCTGAGTCCAGCAAAATCCCTGACCTCACCAAAGTATAAGGGCTCGCTCTCCTTCTTGCAGCCCATTTTCACAGTTCATCACAGGCTCCCCCTCAATGGACTCTTTCCTCCTTGATCTTTCTCAAGTGAGGCAATGCAGCTGCCCAATTTGGAGCTATCAGCAGTACATTTGCTATTCTTTTCAGGTCTCCTCTGTTCATGGGGTCTAGACACTCCAGGATTTTGCCTTCATCTGACACCTGAAAGACAAGCTGAATTTTTCTGGTCCCTTGGATCTTCAAACCCAGGCTGGGCACATGCTGTGTATGAGATTGCTGTATTAGCTGTCCTCCATGCTGCATTTTCCCTGTCTGTAAATTGGGATAATGACACTGCTCTCTTTTGTAAAACACTTTGAGATGTGTTGATGGAAAGCATGGGAGGTATTATTGTCATTGCTAGGAGTATTTTAAAGGAGTTCTCCAAATCTTATTGGGACTCAAAGATATTGGAGATTCAGACTCGAGTGTTGAGGGAAGGTTCAAATCAGTTGTTATTTGATCTGGAAATGGGCAAAACAAGAACTGGTAGGGCAGTTTTATAAAAAAACTAAAATTTGGAGGGGGTCCAGATCCAGCATTTCTCCCCCCCCCCCCCCCCCCCCCCCCCCGCCCAACAAAGGTCAGGCTTTTGGATGAATGGTTCAATTTTTGTTCTTTCTCTATATCTTATGTACTTTACCCATCCCTTATTATTACCAGCACATCTCACACTGTATGTCCCATCAGGACCAAATCAATCAAAGCAAATATCATGGCCATTTAGCACCACACTACATCTTTTAATTCTCTGATTTCCTGGGCAGCCTTTCCTTTTCTCTTGTCTTTCATCTGCTGGGCAGAAAGCAGAGAGAAGTTCACTGTAATGTTAACCCCAATAACTATGCAGTGAGTTCTATTCACATTTTAACCATAGCTTCAAATCCTGAAGCAACAGGAGACCCACTCACTGGGGTTAATGTGCTTACAGGAACTTGAAGATCTACTTGTAACAGCTGAAAAAGGCTTGAGCAACTAGGTTCATGAATTCTGAGATGTCAGTGCCTGCACGCTGGGGTTTAGCAGTGAATAACTGAGCTGATTTTCCTCTGACACTCACTGCCATTCCTGTAAAATCAGCTGCCCAGAGTACATAGCTTGTTCCATAATTACACTTGCAATGGAAGACAGATTACAGTGCTGGAAAGAAAGCTTTGAATCCTGGAGCGTCTCTCTTTCTCTTTCCAGAAGAATAATGCCAGATCAACTGGCTTTCTGTCTATTAGAGATTTGTGTGTCTGTCTATCTGTGAATCCATCCGTCTGACTGTCTGTCTGCGAGTCCATTGTTCAAGAACTTCTCAGAAACGGTAAGCGCTAGGACCACCAAATTTGGTATGCAGTCTCCTCTTATCCTATTTTAAAGCAAGGTCAAGGCTTGGTTGTGCCAGGAAAACAGGATGTGCCTGGAATTTGATTGTTTTCCATAACATGGAAGGGGAGGAGGTAGAGTGAGGAGGGATGTGATACTCACATTCACTTTTGGGGGCAGCGAGCGCAGGAGCAGCTATAATACAGAAGTGACCACTGGGGGTGCCCGCACCACTCAGGGAGTGGCCACCTGGAGACCGGGCTCATCATATTGCCTGCCACCGGCTAAGTCTGTCCCCCGGCCCAAACCCCTCGGCCCCAGTGCCAGACTGGGGAGAAAGCCCTGCAAGACCCAGTGGAGGGGTGCCTCCCACCCAGAAGCACCACCGGGGATGGACAGCGCAGTCACACCCCCTCGGAGAAGCCACAGTCTGTTTCTCCCCCCGCAGCACTGCCCTGGAGTAGGCCTAGGGAGCACTGGTGAGAGGCTTGCATGGCTCCTTACTGCCCCCGGGTGGGCCTGGGGAGCACCAGCAGGAGGCCTGTACCCCCACTCTGGGCCTGGGGAGCCCCCCAAGCTGGGCCCAGGGAATGCTGGCAGGATGCCTCTGTGGCCCTCTCCCTCATCCATGGGCTGGGCCTAGTGAATGCCACCAGGGCCAGCCTCTGAGCTCCCCCCTTCCCCCACTTCTTCTCCCCCTCTGTGTCTGGGCTGGGCTCAGGGGATGCTGGTAGTAGGACTGCATGGCCCCTAACCGCCCTCAGGCTGGGCCTGGGCAGCACTGATGGGAGGCCTCTGTGGCCCCACCTGTCCACCTCCTGGGGCCCTCCTGGCCCCAGCGAAAGACCTATGCAACTCCCCCGCCCCCCAAGTAAATCTTGTAGTAGATTCATAAAACAGGGGACTAGCTGAATGGTTGGCTGTTTTAGGGCATGTCTGAAGGTGAGGATGAGAGAGTTGAAAATTGCAGAGACAGAAGACCCACACAGATCAATGAAGGAATTTACCTTTCTCAGATTTCCTCTCTCTACCTCCTTTGACTGGCCTTTGCCAACCTCTGTGCTGTTGAATCTTTAGCATTATTTGCAGATTGTGTTTGTTTAAATACCACAGATCCATTATTTACCAGCAGAAAATCCTGGCAGGTTTGAAAATACCACAAGACAGGGAGTGAAGCAGAGGCCTGATGAATTATTCATGAGCTCGGATAGAATGCAATCGTTATTGCTGCTGTAACAAGTTTATTACTTTAAATTATTATTTTGTGGTTCCCTCTCTCTCATCTCTTTTTCTCTTTTAGCTCTGTAATGACTTACATGCTTACACAGATACATGCTGGTGGAGCCCCTGTCTCTCTGCAGGCTGTTCTCTGGGAGTAATTACAGGTTAAATTTTTCTACTGCTTGTACATATACTATTGCCATCTGACTCTGGAAATATGTATTTGGTGTGTGTAGCTGTTTTCCCTTGCCAGCCTATCATGTTTGACCTTCCAGAGGGCCATTCAGCTCCAAATATGGACCCCTGTGAGTCACAAGCATTCTCCAGGAGCAGCTCTGTCCCTGTCCGTGCTGTTTCCTTTCCCATCCTTTGAATGGGTTGCCTCTACTTCCCTGGACAATTATGTCTCTTTTTGAACTGGTGAATTCAAGTGAGGTTACATGGTATTTATTATGAAGGGCACAAAACTTGGAAAGAAATTGCTACCCTAGAAGCCTTGGTCTGGAAGGTTGCCTGACACAGCATGGTGTACTGTGTTGAAATGCTCCATCATTAGTCCAAGCTGAGGCTATCAGTGTGTGCATGCATGGCAAAGATCTAAGTATGGCACTCCTCACTGAGCAGTAGGAAGTCTCATGCTCCTGGCATCCCCAGCATACAAAGCTCATTGATGTCAACAGAAATTTCCCATTGACTTGAGTAGACTTTGGACCTTAGAATGCCGGGGGTAAAAAGGGAACGGGTCTGCTCAGAGAACGGGAGTGCCTGAGGAGCCACAGGGCTAAAGCGTAAATCCCCCCCCCACACACACACTATGGCTACATATTTCCTTCTCAGGGTCTGATTCAGATGCCTGTACTCATGTGGGAGTAGTACCTTGATTTCAGTAAGGAATTGTGTCATCTGAATAAGGATAGCGGAACACGCTTTGGCTGTTGGGCAGGAGTAATTTGAGAGCCACGTAGCAGTGAAGGATTGGGTTCCCATGGGCATCATATCTTGCATCACTTTCTACTTTGCACTTACATACGTGAAACCTTTGGCTCCTGCATTGCAGAGGATGAGGGAGTAATACAGAGTAAAGCTGTGTCATTGGGGTACTTAGCCTTTCACACCAGACCTGTGACAAATGGACCTAGTGTGCCATGGACTCGCTTGGACAGAGCCTGGATTTGAGATGCAGCGAATCTCTTGAGCATGGGAGGGAGGAAGCAGAGTGGGGACGTTTCACTCTTCCCTTTGTTCTTTCCCAAGATCTGCGCTATTTCACTATTTCATTTTTTGAGGTTTACAGGATCTTTCGAAAAAGGCTTCTGTTTTCAAAAGAACCACGTCTAGACTTCAGTTTCAATTTCGAAATAGCGCTTTTTTGAAAGAGCACCAGGACATGTTTATGCAAATGAAGTGTGGACAATTCAAATCCCGGCTTCATTTGCAATTTCGAAGTGTCTAATTTACATCCCTCTGTCAAAAGAGGGATGTAGTCTAGACACACCCCTAAAGTGGGATCAGACTAGGACATGGCGTTCAGGACTCAAGGCTTAAGCAAGGCTGAGGTTCAAGTTTTGCAAAACCAAAATCCCATGAGCTGTTCTTTTCATAAGACATCAACCCCCAAAAGCAGAAATATGGTGAGAATTGCTGATCTCATGAAAACACCTCCCTTTTCAATTGAAATCTCATGAGACTGGCAGTTCTCCAAAGAAGTCTGCTGCTTCTGAACTTGAATTAGTATATGGGCCTCATCCAGTTTTAATTTGACCAGGAATCAATTATTTGTGTCTCAGGATTCCAATATACATTGCCTTTCCCATTCACCTATATTTGAAAGGGCTCAGATTAGAGGACTCAGATTTGGTGCTCCTTCTTGCATATGCAGGTGCATAATCTCCCCCTCCCTCGCATCCCCACCACTATGTAATAGTCTTTCTCTTCTCCACTGGTTCTGGTCACAGGTGGGAATGGCTTGAGAGAGACTAAAAACAGAAACAAACTGTTCATTTAGTGGTGACATTGCCTCTTGCGAATCCAAAGGGAGGCAGGTGCGGTTGTGTGGGCTCTTTTACATTTAAAATGTGTTGAATATTTTGGGCAACCTGCTCTCAACCTCATCCCTTCAGACACCCCCACACCACCAATGTAACTGTAAATAAATATACAGAAACAGGGACCTAGAAAGGGACTCCGGAGTAAGAATAATTTCTTGAACAACTTCCTTAGTATTTCCATATTGAGTAGATTACAATTAAACAACATCCAGAGAATCACTGAACCCTTTTGTATATCTACAGGAACCAATTTTCCCACAACACCCATGTGATTCCGCTTTGACCCAGAGGGTACATCCCTACAGCCTATGGGAGCTAGCCTCCCAAGCTAGGTCAGTGGACTCTAGTGGGCTTGCCCCAGTGCTCAAAAAATAGCTGTGTAGACACTGCTTTGAAGTTGCAGCCCCTGAATTTTCCAAAACAGTGTGGTGCTGTTTGTGGCCATTTTCAGAGCATAACTGCATTCTGTTTCAAAGATATCACTCCAGACCTGTCAAAGGGGCTAGCCTTCAGTGAGGTCTATGCCCCTAGCAAGTTTATAGTTCAGAAATAATCAATTTTTTAAAATAATGTGACGTCAAAGAAAGCATTTGCAAATGTTGTTGAGTGTTACTTAAGTAATGGGCAAAAATGGAATTGACGACCTTTTTCCAAATGATTCACCTTTGGGCTTAAAAATAAACGGGGCATTTCAGGGTGGTTTTAAAGCAGAGGATTAGAATCAAAGTATCTTCTCACACAGAGTGCTCAAGTGTAACATGGCAACACCGTGATAATTTTGTGTAAACAGTTTGATGCAGGAGAGATAGGAGAGCAGAAAAAACAACTAGAAGCAAGGTCAGAGAGACTCTGAAAATTATTCTGGATTTCAGCTACTATAGCTGAGGGTAAGCAAGTGCTCACCAGTATTTTAGAAATCCAGTAAGGATTAAAAAACCCAATAAGAAAGTGAGAGACAGAGGGAAAAGAATGCCTCTTGAGTGATGCAAAAAAATGGTGCTGTCTTCTTCAGGCTAAATCTATCAGAACAGAGCATCATAAATCAAAGATTTATAGCTCCCTCTGCTCATTAGCTGTAAGAAACTGTGACTAAGCTTGAAGGTTAGTTGGTATAGTTCAGTACTATTGTTCTTGCAGCCTTGTTCTGAATCTGGAGTGTCGGCAGGCAGCCATGACTCACACACACAGCCCCTTTTAGCTGCCAGATTTCCACTATTTTTTTCCATAAGGAGGAAGATTATGGGGCCTTGTATGTCTTCTGGCTTCATTAATTTTTGCCTGGACAAAGGAAAAGTTATTCAAGTGGATCTTTTATTTATTAAAGGAATTGATTTTTTGCACTAGTCTAGACTTGAAGGGAATGTAATAGGCAGCAATGTAAAGAATTAAGGATACAAGGCCAGGGAACATTTTTGCTTTAACAATAAAAATATGTAATCTGTCTCAGCAAACTACAGCTGCTGAGCAAATTAATTTACATTAGATTTTTTGGGACCCACAGTTCATTCCTTTGTTCTTCCCTTACAGCAAATATGTTTTCCTGACTAACATATAAGAGTTTTCAGCTCTAGAAAACCTTTCATCACATGATCTCAAAGTACTGTGTGAGCATTAGTGATTTGCTTGGGAGAGGTGGAACCTTATAACAAAAAATGTGAAGTAAATTAGGATCCTCCAGTGGCCCCTGCTAATCTGTCATGGAAGAGTATAAACTGTTCAGGAAGAGCAGAAAGGGGAGAAAAGGAGGAGGAGTTGCACTGTATGTAAGAGAGCAATATGATTGCTTGGAGCTCCACTTTATGGAGGAAGAAAAGCCTGTTGAGAGTCTATGGATTAAGTTTAGAGGTGGGAGCACAGGAGTGATGTTGTGGTTGCTGTCTGCTATAGACCACCAGATCAAGTGGATGAGGTAGATGAGGCTTTCTTTGGACAACTGAGAGAAGCTTCCAGATCACAGGCCCTAGTTCTCATGGGGGACTTTAATCACCCTCATATCTGTTGGGAGACCAATACAGCAGTACACAGACAATCCAGGAAGTTTTTGGAGAATGCTGGGGATAACTTCCTGGTACAAGTGCTGAAGGAACTGACCTGGGACCATCTGCTCACAAACAGGGAGGAATTAATAGGGGAAGTAGATGTGAGTGGCAACCTGGGAGTTTGTAGATTTCAGGATCCTGACCAAAGGAAGAAAGGAGAGCAGCAAAATATACACCCTGGACTTCAGAAAAGCAGACTTTGACTCCCTCAGAGAACTGATGGGCAGGATCACCTGGGATGCTAACATGAAAGGGAAAAGAGTCCAGGAGAGCTGGCAGTATTTTATAGAAGCCTTATTGAAGGCACAGGAAGAAACCATCCCAATGCACAGTAAGAAAAGCAAATATGGTAGGCCACCAGAATGGCTTACTGGGAAAATCCTTGGTGAGCTTAAACACAAAAAGGAAGCTTATAAGAAGTGGAAACTTGCACAGATGACTAGGGAGAAGTATAAATATATTACTCGAGAATGCAGGGGGGTAATCAGGAAGGCAAAAGCACAATTGGAATTGCAGCTAGCAAGGAATGTAAAGGGTAACAAGAAATTTTTCTACAAGCATGTTAGCAATAAGAGGGTGCTCAGAGAGAGTGTGGTGCTCTTACTGGATGAGGGAGGTAACCTAGTGACAGATGATGTGGGAAAAGCTGAAGTACTCAATGCTTTTTTGCCTCTGTTTTCACAGACAAGGTCATCTCCCAGACTACTGCACTAGGCAACACAGTATGGGAAGCAGGTGGGCAGCCCTCGGTGAAGAAAGAACAGGTTAAGAACTATTTTTAAAAAGCCAGACATACACAAATCCATGGGTCTGGATTTAATGCATCTGAGGGTACTGAGGGAGTTGGCAAATGTCATTGCAGAACTTTTGGCCATTTTCTTTGAAAACTTGTGGAGATCAGGAGAGATCCTGGATGATTGGAAAAAGGCAAATATGGTGCCCATCTTTAAAAAAGGGAAGAAGGACTATCTAGGGAATTATAGACCAGTCAGCCTTACCTCAGTCCTTGGAAAAATCATGGAGGGGATCCTCAAGGAATCCATTCTGAAGTACTTGGAAGAGGGGAATGTAATCAGGAATAGTCAGCATGGATTCACAAAGGGCAAGTCATGCCTGACCAATCTGATAAGCTTCTATGATGAGGTAAGTGTCTCTGTGGACATGGGGAAGTCAGTGGATGTGATATACCTTGACTTTAGCAAAGTTTTTGATACAGTCTTCCACAATATTCTTGCCAACAATTTAAGGAAATATGGATTGGATAAATGGATTGTAAAGTGGATAGAAAGCTGGCTAGATTGTCGGGCCAAATGGGTAGTGATCAATGGTTCAATGTCTGGTTGGCAGTCGGTATTATGCAGAGTGCGCCAAGGATTGGTTCTAGGGCCGGTTTTGTTCAACATCTTTATTAATGACCCGGATGAGGGGATGGATTGCACCCTCAGCAAGTTCACAGATGGGGGGAGAGGTAGATACGTTAGAGGGCAGGGATAGGGTCCAGAGTGACCTAGACAGATTAGAGGATTAGGCCAAAAGAAATCTGATCAGGTTCAAAAAGGACAAGTGCAGAGTCCTGCACTTGGGATGGAAGAATCCCAAGCATTGTTACAGGCTGGGGAATGACTGGCTAAGTAGCAGTTCAGCAGAAAAGGACCTGGGGATTACAGTGGATGAGAAGCTGTATATGAGTCAACAGTGTGCCCTTGTAGTCAAGAACCGCGGCGAGCCCCGCTCGCCAGCCGCACTATCCGACGATCTGCGCATGCGCAGATGGCCCGAACCCGGCTCTTCCAGGTTACAATCTACTCGCCATGGGCAAGTAGATTGTATTATTTGTCGAGCCCTGCTAATGGCATATTAGGGTGCATTAGGAGGACCATTGCCAGCAGATCTAGAGAAGTGATTATTCTCCTTTATTCTGCACTAATGAGGCCACATCTGGAATATTGCGTCCAATTCTGGGCCCCCCACTACAGAAAGAATATGGTGCATTGGAGAGGGTCCAGCAGAGGGCAACCAAAATGATTAGGGGCCTGGAGCATTTGATCTATAAGGAAAGGCTGAGGGAATTGGGCTTATTTAGTCTGCAGAAGAGAAGAGTGAGGGGGGAGTTGATAGCAGCCTTCAGCTTCCTAAAGGGAGGTTCCAAAGAGGGAGAGAGGCTGTTCTCAGTAGCGATGGATGGCAGAACATGGAGCAATGGTCTCAAGTTACAGTGGGGGAGGTCTAAGTTGGATATTAGGAATTATTTCACTAGGAGGGTGGTGAAGCACTGGAATGGGTTCCCTAGGGAGGTAGTGGAGTCTCCATCCCTAGAGGTTTGTAAGTCTTCGCTTGACAAAGTCCTGACTGGGGTGATTTAGTTGGGGTTGGTCCTGCTTTGGGCAGGGGGCTGGACTCGATGACCTGCTGAAGTCCCTTCCAGCCCTAGGATTCTATGATTCTATGAATCTTGTGATGGTACATCATAAATACTAGCGCAAGAAGAGAAAGACTAATGGAAAGTGTTATATTCATGTGACTATTAAACGTAAGGCAAAGTTTTCCAGACCAAAAGCTTCTAGTTGAGTTGCAGTTAAGACTATTTAGCAATATATAAATGCACACATAGTATAATTGTGTACTTTTAGGAAAATGAAATAATAAAAAATAGGAGAATTCAAAGTTAAGGTACATACACTTGCCCAAACAGCTTTCTAACTCTCTGTCTTCCAGATGAACCCTGCTCTTGATTCTGGGCTACATTCTAGCGTCTTTATGCTGGTCCTGTGTAAAGTAGCCCTTCCCCCCCAGCTGGAAATTCCCCTGACAATCTGGGATTCCCCGGGAATTGTAAGAGTGACATAATGATCCTGTGCTGTATCCCCTTCCACACCCTGCCCTCTCAGAGGTTTCCACACAGAGGGGTATGCTTCCAGTGTGACTATGTCATAATGGGGAGAGGCTACAGCTTGGCCTCTCTGTGCTCAGGCTATTCAGGATTTCTGGAGTAGTCAATAGGCAGTTGAAGAAACTGCTATCGATTAGAGAAGTTCAAATGGCTGGTTCTACTTGAGCTGGGGGCTGGGCAGGTACCCTGCCATGCTCAGAATTTGGGAGGCAGCCTATTTCGTCTGAGTTGCACCTGCTGAACCGAGCTTCTTATTAATCACTGAATCAAGACCTCTAATTCTGCATCTCTGCCCATCTTCCATCTGTCATCTGTAGGGTCCTGTTACTGCTGCCCTGTCCCACGCGGCTGCCATTCAAAGCTAAAATTTACGTAATTTCAGCATGAAACCAACCATGTGAATCTGAGTATAGTTCTGAGTTTGCAACAAAACTAGAAATACAGCTTAAAATCTGAACTCCCTTCCCTGCACACTGGCATTTATGGGCGGACAGGAGATTTCAGCCTCTGCATTCAGAATTACCCATACAATTCCCAGTTTCAGAGTGACCCCTTTTCTGGGTAGAATTTTGATACAATTCAACCACCTAACTTGTACACGGATGGTAGAAGTACCACATGTCTGGTTAGTCATCCCCAAAAGATTTGGTGCCATCAACTCTAAATTGAAGTCTAGACTCAGGATTCAGAGTTCAGAATGCTCCCCATTCTAGCTCTGAACGCAATCTTCTTTGGCTCTTCTATAAACAAAACCTGTGATATTTAAGGTTTCATGAGGAGAGTCACATGGCTTTAATTTTAATTCAATTGGATGGTATCATGAGATATAGTTTTGAGTCTGAGCCACCTTGGAGCTCTCTAGAGAAAAATGGAAACTTCAGCTGTACTAAGATATTTACATAATGACAGGAAAACCGATTTAAATGCAAATGGCCCAGTAAAATGGTTGGAAAATTTTCAGTGGCTCTGGCAGTATAACATAAAGAGAAAGGGGACTAAACAAACACACGCTCTAGTGTAGTGGTATCCAAGGTATCGAACCTTTTTAACCACATGATCACTTTTTCAATTTAAGTGCAATGTAAAGTCTACCTTAAACCTAAATACCCTTGCCCAGCTTCCTTTCTCCCCTTCTCTGAGGCCCCACCCCTGTTCCATCCCTTTTCTGAGGCCTCACCCTGCTCACTCCATCCCCCTTCCTCCCTGAATCTCATTCACTTTCACCAGACTGGGGTAGGGGGTTGGGATGCAGGCTCTGGTCTTGGGCCAAGGGGTTTGGAGTGTGGGAGGGGATACCCTGAAGGTACTGAGGTGGGGTGAATTCTGGAGTGGCTATGGGGATAGGACAGGGTTTGTGGCTTGAGTCCTTCCCCCCCCTACCCCCACCCACCCTGGGAGTGGCTGGACAGCCAACACAGGCTGCCCCAAGGACGGAGCTGGCTCCTGCATTAGGAAAGCAGGATAAGGGATGCCCTGAAGGTAGGGAAGTCGGGTGGGTTCTGTGGTGGATTAGGGGATAGGGCATTCGCCTGGGGAGCGCACCCCCCTGCACCTCCCATGGGAGCAGCCAGACAGCCAACACAGGCTGCCCCAGGGATGGAACTGGCTCTCGCGTTTGGAAGCAGGGTAAGAGACCTGCTGAAAGTAGGGAGGTGGAGTGGGATCCCCAGTGAACTCAGGGCTAGGGCATCAGCTTCTGGAGCATAGGGTGGTAGACTCAGGCAGCAGCCTGGCAGCCAACACCAGTTGCCCCAGAGATGGAGCTGGCTCATGCATTAGGAAGGCAGGGTAAAGGACACCCTGAAGGCAGCATGACAGTGGGTGGACGGGCAACTGATATGCCAGCACTTGATAGCTTCCCGGCCAAACTAGTCAAGATCCCCTGTCAGAGGCTCCAAGATCTACCTGTAGATCACAATCTACTGGATGATGACCACTGTCTTAGTATGAGCCATTTATTCCTGAGTCAGGTTTGTTCTTTTGGAAGGTATTCTTTTCCTACACCTAAAAACTAGCCTCTTTTTAAATCACTATGAAGGGAACATTCATATGTACATATGACATACCTACTGTATATTCATTGAACATTTTCACCAGGTGCCACATGTATAGATCCTTACTGAATGCTTTCATGCGGTACTGTAAGGTCTGGTGTGGTGTATACTGGTACTTTCAAAACATTCTTTTTTCTGATCCCTTTTTATATCAAGCCTTTGGGTATGTACCAATTTCAGAAGATTGGGGAAAACTGATCAAAACCTTTTCACTATGCTGGCTCAGCCATGGAAGGCTCAGCTTACCTTGTGTCAAAGGTCAAGGATGTGCTTGTGAATGCATGTTTTGCGTTAGGTATACTTGTATTTTCAACCTTCTGCTGGTCAAGATAAAAGGAACAAGCTGCTATCATGATGGGGACATTGCTGGCCTTGTGATTACAGCATAGAACTAGAAGTCAGGACATTTGGGTTCTTATCCTAACTTAGGCTAGTTGTGTCATAGACTCTCAGTGTTGAGACCCTGGGAAAGCCATCTAAGACTCTCAGAGTCAAATCCTGCCCACTGTTGACTTCACTGGGGCTAGGATTTCACTCTTGGTACACATTTTCCCAATTGTGAAATGGAGAAGGCAATATTTCTTTACTTCATAGGTGGTTGTGCGACTTAGCGTACTGTTCGTAAAGTGTGTTGTAACCTGTGGACAGACGCTTCTAGAGAAGGTCAACATATTATTATGTAACTAGTGATTCATTGGCTGCCATTTCATTTTAAAAAATGCCATTAAGTTCTGCTGACTGTTTCTATTTCAGTCACTTTAAGAAAGGCATCCAGTGTGCTAAATTAACAACAAACTGGAAGGAGTCCCGCTACCATGAACATCTCATCTAGTAGACCCAATGGCCCGTGCTATTCTGTTCATGATATTGTAAATGTAATTGACCTGTTTGCAGATACTATAGATATTTGGAAATTTGCTTTTGCCTTCCAAAACAGTGGGTCTCATCTGAGACTCTCAGAACAATGTTAAATGAGGTATAGTCTCTAAGGCTATGTCTACACTGCCATTTTTTTTGCGGCAGAAGATATGCAAATCGCGCTCTCATTTGCATATCTTCTGCCAATCCTTTTTTCGGAAGAGATTTTGCTGCTAAAAAGCTCCATGTAGATGGGGCCATTTGTCGGAAAAAAAAACCTTTCGCACAAGATCCTGTAAACCTCATTTTTTGAGGAATAAGGGATCTTGCGCAAAAGGGTTTTTTTTTCCGACAAATGGCCCCGTCTACTCAGGACTTTTTAGCAGTAAAACCTGTTCCACAAAAAGGATTGGCAGAAGATATGCAAGTGAGAGCGTGATTTGCATATCTTCTGCCACAAAAAAGCAGCAGTATAGTAGCCTAAGTGAACAGGACAAAGTAGAAGGCCAGACACATTTTTTTCAGCCTATATACAGTATCTATATGAATTGCAACCATCATATAATTTAGGTTAAAAGGGCTAAACATTTAGTGCTAAACTCCTCCAGCTTGTGTAACAACTTCTGCCAGCCCAAACACTGGAGGAGTATATCTGGTGGCAGAACATCTACCAGACTTAACCATTATGAATCTGATAAGGGCCAGAAGTTATCACTATCTGTTTGCTATTCAGAGCATCTGACATTTAAATCTTGGTCCAGTTTTTAACATACAAGTGTTTATATGACAAAAGCCCTTGTGCTTTTGACAAGTTCAACCAAGAAGCCAAGTAATGAACAGGCGCTACCCTTCATTGCAAAAGATGGTCTGTTCAGATCAGCAGCTGTGAGGTAATGTGGGAAAAGCTTATGCCAACTCATTTCACTTAGGCTATCCTGCAGTCTTTTTGGTCTCCCAGTTTTGGCTGGATTTGTGTTAGTGACAGGTACCATGGTGTTTCCTTGGTATAGCAAATCAATTCTAAGGATGTTAAATTGTGGTTATCTGGCTAATTGTGTAGTCGATACAATTTGTATTGACTATACAATTAGTTGATAAGGACTGCTCTGCAGAGCCCCAGTGGGGATAGCTCCAGGAGCCAGCTCAAGCCGGGACTGAGCAGTGTTGGCTTGTGCTGGCTCTGGGAGACGCCCACACTGCAGCTCTGTATTTTAAATGTAGTAAGAGCCTGGCAGCCAGGCTCTTACTACATTTAAAATGCAGAGGCGCAGTGTCTCAGGCCAGCGTGAGTCGGGACTGCTCAGTCCCAGCTCGCGCTGAGTCCAGCAGTCCCTGTTTGTGGCACACAGCTCTGTCTACTACAAACAGGGGCTGCTTCTGGAGCAGCCTCCCCTATTCCCCCGCATATCGCTGCCTCTTATAGAGGCAGCGGGAAGGGGCAGGACAGCACTGCAGAGATGGTGCTGGGGGGAACTGGCTTTTAAGCCAGCTCCACCACCCCCCCAGCACCAGCTTCTGTCCCCCCCGACCCGCTGCCTCTTAGAAAGGCAGCAAGGGGGCGGGGAAAGCGGGTAGTCGACTAGTCGACTACTCACTAACATCCCTAGTCAATTCCATAATAATTAGAAATGTTCTTGCCTTTAGTGTTTCTCTTCTGGACATGTCTCTCTTAATTGAATCAGCAGCTGGCATACTGAATTTTCAGTCTGCTGGCTCCAGTTTAAGACACTCAGTTCAATCAGGTAACTAGAGACAACGCGAGATAAGGAATTAAACTACCACATCACTGTGATTGAATTAACACTTCATTACAGCCATGACAGTCATTGGAATTTTCCATGCTTCAAGACATTCCAAGTGTGTAAAATTCTCTGCAACTGTTGTGCGGCGCACATCAAGCCAATCCTACAAGACAATAGAAATGGAAAAAATATCTAGAAGGTGTGCAATATAATATGTGAGAGCTAATCTGATCTAGCAATTATCTCCATTCATGAGGGCAGATGGGATTACTCATGAAGCTAAAGGTCACAATAACAGAAATCAGCCATCATGTGGTGTTTATATACACTGATTACAGTTTTATTGCTAGATAATGTAAATACAGAGATAAGAGGCAACATGAAGTTGACATGATTACAAGTATCTATTAGGGACTTAAAAGGTTAACCGGTTACCTAGTAAGTATCGGTTACCCAATAAGCATTAGGCTTACTGGAATGCTTACCCGGTACCTGGTTGGACAGCGAAGTGAGGCACACGAGAGCAGTCCTGCCTGAGTCTGGCCAGCCATGTGGGGGTGGCAGGCCGCACCGCGCCTGTGTTAGACCAGAGGGACCCCGGCTGCATGAGGGTGGCAGGCAGGGCCCCGGCTGCTCCAACACAGCCCAGGTGTCCCGGCAGGACTCCAGCTGTGCCAGAGTGGGCAGGTAGGATTCTGGCCTCGGCCACTTAGCTGGCCTCTGCTTCACCCAGGAGGGCATGCAGGAACCCAGTCCTGGCTGCCTGCCAATTAAACGTTATAATTTTAGTAGTTTAATTGGTTAACTATTTAAATGGTTATTTACATCCCTAGTATCGATATTCATTGTAATTGGATTTCTTATGATTGTTTGCAAAGGAATCTACACTTGACTCTAAACCTTCATGTACTAACATTTAGGATAATGCACCACCCGTGGTCTACCCTGATATTTTCATTAATGTTAATGGGAGTTGTGTGACCATCATAAGCTCTGGAGCTTGAACAGATTCAGTTAATAAATCTAAGCACAACTCTGTGTGGGCCAAACAGCATTGACATATTTAAAGTCACCTGTACAAATAATATATATTAAGTTCAGCTTATTTATAATGCATTTAGATGAGTTGTTTTTATGCATAGTCCTTCTTCACACAACCCACAGTCAACCTGTGGAACTCCTTGCCAGAGGATGTTGTGAAGTCCAATACTATAACAGGGTTCAAAGAAGAGCTAGATAAATTCATGGAGGATAGTTCCATCAATAGCTATTAGCCAGAATGGGCAGGAATGATGTCCCTGTCCTTTGTTTATTAGAAGCTGGGTGTGACGGGGCAGAGGCGCCCCGCACTCCCATCCTGCCGACGGCCGCGTTGCTCGCGGCTCGCACGCCGGTGGCGCGTGAACCGCAGCCTCGTGGCCAGGCGGCAGAGGTGGCGGTGTACCAGCCTTGCGCCGGGTGCTCCCTGGCCGCCCGCGGCGCGGCGCAAGCGCGGGTGCCGGGGGAGGTCCGAAGGCCCGTGACGTCACCCCCCCGCGCCACCAGGTGGGCGGGGGCACGTAACGCCACGCGGGGTGGAAACCCCTCCCCTGCGGAGAAATGGCGCGGGGATTTAAACCCCAGGAGGGAGTGGAGAAGAGGGGAGGCAGAAGGAGGCAGCCCCAGATGAGGGACCAGCCCCGGATGGGACCCAAACTGAGGAGGGACATTATTGAGTGACTTACAGGGTGAAGGGCGCACTGGGATTGAAGAAAGGGGGGGGTTCGAGACTGTCGTGCCCCAGGGGTCATGCCAGTGGCCCGTGTACACTGGGAATGGGTGAGAGGGATGGATCACATGATGATTATCTGTTCTGTTCATTGGCCACTCTTGGAAGACAAGATACTGGGCTAGATGGACCTTTGGTCTGATCCAGTATGGCCGTTCTTTTGTTCTTATTGTCTGTTTATACACTTCCTTAAACTAAAATGATGGAAACATGACAACAGAATGCTAATGAATTGACCATTAGTCTATTTTGTTGAAGGAGGCCTCAGGCCTTCTGAAATGCTCTAGTGGGGCTGTAGGCTACAGGTTGGTCATCTCTGATCTAATGGAAAGCCCGGCGACAATAGTAACCAAGGAATAGCTTTGTTTTTCCTGTTTTTAGATATTTTCACTAAAAAAAAAAGTTGGACTTTTGGGTTTGGTTTTTGAGTTTTGTTTTCCACAAGAATTTGAATGGGCTTGGTGAGATATAAGCTCTCCCTGCTGCCCCAGTAAGGGATAGTTACTTCATCCAACCTCAGCTTCGTGCCTCCTAAAGGTAGTTTGTTGTAATATATTTAACAGTTCTGTATGCTTGCATCCACACAAATGAATGAGTAGTGGTTGATTTTTTTCTATCAGTGCAGGCTAGTATAGGATCTTCTTGGCACATTTAAATAAAAAATAACGAGGCATGAACAAATCTTTGGACAAAAATGTTGCCAGCCTGGAAGAAGGGTCATTTGACCTTCTGAGTAAATGTTTCTAGAAATGGTTTCAGCACAGGGCGTACTTAAACCCTGAATCCTTACTAAACAATGATTACTTGCTAGAAACAAGGGATGAAGTATAGGATACGCCACTTCTCCAAGCTTAGGCCTGATTATCTGGCAGTCAAAAATATTCCAGAGTTTTGTTTGGGTTCATTTTCTTGTCACTCATTCATGGCTGTCTGCTACAGTGGAGTTAATACATATATAGCAGTTCATCTTTAGATTCACAAACCAGTTGAACTCTCCTTCAGTGGATGGATACTTTTCATGGCCCTCTGCCTGAAGTGAATTTTGAGAGTGTGTAGGTAGGACTGGAGTGTACTCCTTTCAACAGCATAACCCTGCCCCCTCAACATTTTCATCTTTGTTTTGCTGCTAACATTCTAAGAGCCGTATTTTAAAAAGTGCTACCAATTCAGTGTGCCCAGGCGCCAAGAGCCTAGTTTTCAAAGGTGCTGCCTTGGAATTGTGGGTCCTTAGGTTCTGGCTGTTCATTAGCTGCTGCAGTGCACATACAGCCATGGCAAATGGGATGTAATTTAGGGCAGCCCGAGGCAGGGACGTATCTTGGCGCCTGTCTCTGTTTTGTCACCTCCCTGTTTTCTCTCCTTTTTGTGCTCATTTTACTAAAACATTCCCTCCCTCCCCCCCTTAACACATCTGCTCTCTGATTTGAGGACATGCTGTATCTTTTTCGGCCTATTTTCCTGAGATACAGAGTAACCTGCCAGCTGTTTTTTTCCCCTCAGCTGCATCCGCTGACAGGATACAGTGTCATGAGGTAAAAGAGGGAAGATCAACAGATTGTTGCGTCCTTGTCCTAATTACAGTTTAATAATTAGCTTCTATCAAAATTCTGCCTTTCAACTGCCACTCATTTTTCTCCCTGCTTGCCAAATAACTTCACCTTTCCCCAGCCCCAGTCTCTGTGTTCCAGGGTCACAGAGCGAGCGCTTTTTAATTTCATATCTAGGTTCCTTGTCCCTCAGCACTTCACCTGGTTTGTTGGTTTCAGTTTTACTGTGTGCTAAAAGGCACATATAGTTTTCAACACAACTGTGAAACACAACAGCCTGTTGCAGGTGAATTCTCTACAGCTGTCTAGCAATCATATTGCAAAAGCAACCCAAAGAAGATGCAGTAAGCTCTGCCAGTGTCATGATAGGTAGTAGAGGCTTGTTTTAGTCTAATAGGTCATTGTAAGCACCCTAGCAAATAAAATGTTTGAAAGATGAAGGGCAGCCTGTCATCCTTTCCCAATACTTTACATGCACTGAGAATCAATGTTGGGCACTTTTTTATAAGCATGAGGGATGATTACTCCCTAACCTCATGCTGGGTGCACATAGAAGTGAGAATCACCAAAATTTAGTATCTCACGTGTTCACACGTTCAGTGACTTGATGAGTGAATTACTGTCTGTTTCTCGCCCCTTTAAATCTCAGTAACTTCGGTCATTCAGCGCTGTCTTTGCAGCCAAACCCAGGTCATTCCCTCAGGATACCACATGGGTCTCCTCAGGAAAGGAGTCTCTCTTTGCACTACTGGACTATGTCACATTCTAGAATGTGCTGATAGCTGATCCAGTCTTCACTTTAGGGCACCAGTGTATCAAGAAGAGGCTGAACCTAAATCAGGTCATTGGCCTAGTCAGGTTGTTCTCTCTGGGTGTCAGCCAGCATACTTGGAGCTGAGGTTTTAGTGCTCTGATTCACCGATGTTACTGTATATTAGATTAATAATTAATAAAAGCCTGGAGATCACAGAACTCTAGAACTGGAAGGGACCTCGAGAGGTCATCAACTCCAATCCCGTGCCCTCACGGCTGGACCAAGCACTGTCTAGAACATCCCTGGTAGATGTCTATCCAACCTGCTCCTATATATCTCTAGAGATGGAGATTCCACAACCTCCCTAGACAGTTTATTCCAGTATTTAACCACTCCGACAGTTAGGAGGTTTTTCCTAATGGCCAACCTAAACCTCCCTTGCTGCAATTTAAGCCCATTGCT
>JANRFK010006688.1:16815778-16831209 GCA_030068395.1 Apalone spinifera
CCCCCCCAGACCCCTCATAATCCCCCCTTCCGATAGTCCTGCATATCTGATAATCTGTCACCCCCTGGGTCCTAAAGGTGCCGGATTATCGGAAGTTTACTTCACTTGAAAACCGCTATCCTGTCCCCCCCTCTGTCTTCTCTTTTCTTAACTAAACAAGCCCAATTCTTTCAATCTTCCCTCATAGGTCATATTTTCTATATCTTTAATAATTTCTCCACATCTTTCTTGAAATGTGGTGACCAGAACTGGACCCAATACTCCAATTGACGCCTGATCAGCGCAGAATAGAGCAGAAGAATGACTTCTCGTGACATGCTCACAACACTCCTGTTAATGCATCCTAGAATCATGTTTGCTTTTTTGGCAACAGAGTCACACTGTTGACTCATATTTAGCTTGTGGTCCACTATAACCCCTAGATCCCTTTCTGCAGTAGTCCTTCCTAAACAGTCGCTTCCCATTCTGTATGTGTGAAACCGATTGTTCCTTCCTAAGTGGAGTACTTTGCATTTGTCCTTATTAAACTTCATCCTATTTACCTCAGACCATTTCTCCAATTTTCCAGATCATTTTGAATTTGGAGCCCCTATCTTCCAAAGCAGTTGTAACCCCTCCCAGCTTGGTATCATCAACAAACTTAATAAGGGTACTCTCTATGCCAGTATCTAAATTGTTGATGAAGATATTGAACAGAACCAGTCCCAAAACAAACCTCTGCAGAACCTCTTTTGTTATGCTCTTCCAGCATTATTGTGAACCATTAATAACTCCCTGAGAATGGTTATCCAGCCAGTTATGCACCCACACTATAGTAGCCTCATCTAGGTTGTATTTCCTTAGTTTATTGATAAGAAAGTCATGCTGAGACCATGTCAAGTGCCTTACTAAAGTCTAGGCATACCATGTCCTGGGCTTCTCCCTTATCCATAAGGCTTGATAGTCTATCAAAGAAATCAATCAGATTGGTTTGACATGATTTATTCTTTACAAATCATGCTGGCTGTTACCTATCACCTTATTATCTTCCAAATGTTTGCACATGGATTCCTTAATTACTTGCTCCATTATCTTCCCTGGCACAGAAGTTAAACTGACTGGTTTGTAGTTTCCTGGGTTGTTCTTATTTCCCTTTTTATAGACGGGCCTTTTTATATTTGCCCTTTTCCAGCGTTCTGGAATCTCTCCCAACTTCCACGATATTTCAAAGATCATAGCTAAAGGCTCAGATACCTCCTGTATCAGCTTCTTGATTATTCTAGGATGCATTTCATCAGGCCCTGGTGACTTGCAGACATTTAACTTTTCTGTTCTTTTTTATTTTAACTTCTAAACCTACTCCATTTCCACTAGAATTCATTCACCATCAAACTTTTTGGTGAAAACTGAAACAAAGAAGTCGTTAGAAACAAACCTCTGCTGTTTCTAGGTTTCCAGTTATTGTTTCTCCCTCTTCACTGAGCAATGGGCCTACCCTGTCCTTGGTCTTTCTTTTGCTCCTAACATATTTGTAGAAAATCTTCTTGTTACCCTTTATATGTCTAGCTAGATTTAACTCGTTTTGTGCCTTTGCCTTTCTAACCTTGCCCCTGCATACCTGTGTTTTTTGCTTATAGTCATCCTTTGTAATTTGACCTAGTTTCTCCTTTTTATATGACTCCTTTTGGATTTTTAGATCATGTGAGATCTCCTGGTTGATCCAAGGTAGTCTCCAGCCATATTTTCTATCTTTCCTCTGCAGTGGAATAGTTTGCTTTTGGGCCCTTAATAATGTTCCTTTTAAAAACTGCCAACTCTCTTCAGTAGTTTTTCCTCTTAGTCTTGCTTCCAATGGGACCTTACCTACCAGCTCTCTGAGTTTACTAAAATCTGCTTTCCTGAAATCCAGTCTCTATTTTGCTGTTCTCCCTTCTACCATTCCTTAGAATTATGAACTCTATGATTTCATGGTCACTTTCACACAAGCTGCCTTCACTTTCAAATTTTCAGTCAATTCCTCCTTATTTGTTAAAATCAAACAAAAAAGCTTCCCCCTGTAGTTTTCTCAGCCTTCTGAAATAAAAAAATGTCTCCAATGCAGTCCAAGAACTTACTGGATAATCTGTGCCCTGCTGTGTTAGTTTCCCAACATATGTCTGGATAATTGAAATCCCCTGTTACCACCAAATCCTGCTGCAGTAACCCCCTGTTACCTCAAGACCCCATTGCAGGTAGGGTAGGGGTGGGCAATAATTTTTGACTGGGGGACACTTCAGAAATTTTTAAAGTGGCCCCAGGCTTCCCTGGAAGGGGCGGGGCCTCAGGGAGAAGGAGCGGGGCCAGGACACTTCTGTGCTTCCCCATTACAGACCTTAATTGGTCTGGGGGTGGGGGAGTGTGCAGTCTTTCTCTGGAAGTAGGAGACAGGAGAGAGATCATGTGAGGATTACCTGTTGTGATCTCTCCCTCTGGGGCATCTGGTATTGGCCACTGTCGGCAGACAAGATACTGGGCTAGATTAGGGTTGCCAGATGGTTCAACAAAAAATACTCCCTCCCCTCCCCCCCCAAAAAAACCCACCAAAAAACCAACACCGGGAAAAAATGTTGTTGAGGAAAAGAAAGGGGGGGTAGACCAAAGTTGTCAAGCAAAAAAATAAATAAAAAAGCACCCCAGAACAGAATTGTCGAAGAGCAGAAACAAAAAAAATAATTTTTTAAAAAAGGAGGCTGCCCCTTTAAGACTGCCCCCATCTTGTGCACCATTTTTAAAACTCTGCAGCTCCAACCCGGTAATCACAGGGAAGCTGGGGGCCGGGGGGAAGCGGGGGCCGTTGGAGGGGGTGCAGGAGCAGCTTCACGAGCTGCACTTTTGGGTTGGCCATGGTTGGTGTAGAGGGAGGCATCCCATGGCCAGCTCGGTCTCTGCTGGTCAGGTGGGCCAGAGCAGCATGTGCTTCGCTTCCACCCCAGCCTGGCGCCCCCCTAGCGTGGCGCCCGGCAAGTGCCCCCTCCTGCCCCACATCGCTATGCCTCTGCCGCACTCCTCACTCCCCCGCCCCTGCCAGACTTGGTAGGGGAAAATTGTCCCCGCCGGGCTTCCATCCCAGGGAAACAGGAAATACCGGACATTTCACATGTCCAGTATTTCCTGTTTTTTTTTTTTTACCGGATGGAGCCCGCAAATACCGGACTGTCTGGGTCAATACCGGACACCTGGCAACCCTAGCTAGATGGACCTTTGGTCTGACCCAGTATGGCCATTCTTATGTTCTTTGCCTCCTCACGCCCCCCATGTTTTGAACATCTGGCAGTTCCCTCTAGGTACCCGTGCCTTTAGCAGTGGGAGGAGACTTTGCATGCTCCCCCCTGCTGCCCATAGGTCAATCAGGGCCCAGAGAGGGGGAGCACGTGAAGACCTCCCAGGGAGGGGGAGCACCCTTCCCCCGTCCTGCAAGGAGCATGTGGTCCTTAGAAGCACCATGGCCCTCGCAGGGCAGGAGGAGACTCCGGGACTTGGGCGCAGGAGGAGTGTGTGAAATCTCCTCCTGCCCTGACAGGAGTGTATGGCGCTTCTAAGTGCTGTGCACTCCTTGCAGGGCGGGGGAAGACTTTGTGCCCTTCCCTAGGCCCTGATTGGCCTGGGGCGGGGGAGTGGCAGGGCCTCCTCGGGCTGGATCAACTTGCTTGGCGGGCCGAATCCAGCCCACGGAGGCCCTTTTGCCTGCCCCTGCTATAGGGTCTAACTGTATGTTCTTCATGGCAGATAAAAGGCGAGGATTTGTTTTTTTTAACACACGTGAACACATGGCAACTCAGTGTTATCTCAGTTTAACAGCTTGAGTTCAACCGCAGTTTTTTCCTCAGTTTTAACTCGAGCTGCTAACCCAAGTAGATAACTGAGTTGCTGTGTTTTCCCTATGCTTTTAGCCATAGTTAGCTAACAAAGGTTTTCCAGTCCATGTCAAGGACACGCCTTTTTTTTTTAATTGATGATATAGATATACCCTAAATCCTTTTCTCACTGGAGCACCTTTCGATAGCGGAAGCTTGAATACTGCTTGCCACACATGCGTTGCTCTAACCAGCATGATCAGCCCCTTTCTTTCATTGACACTAAAATTCATGCAGGCTCCCAAAGATGGGAGCATTAGCAGAAGCATTCTTGACTTCCCCCTCCATCATGTTTTCTCCTTTCTGGAATGACTGCACTGGAATTGATCACCTGAGAACTTTCTCACAGTTGCACCAAAATCAGAAATGTAGCTCATGTCCAAGTCCCTGTGATAAACACACAGGAGTAGCTGTAAATAGCATCAGTGCTATCACTTAAGTACATGTCTAGAAGCAACAAAAAACACCTGTGGAATGATTCATCGTTCCTCCTGTGGAATGATTCTTTAGAGCTGTAAGAGCAACAGCCTTGAGATGTCAAGACTTGAAGCAAAGGACTGACTGGGTCACAGACTGAATTTCCTTCTCATCCTTAGAGGTGCTCCTTCCTGTTCTGGAGTAAGGTGGAAGGATGAATGTAGGAAGCTTCCATTTCTCGTGGTCCATGATGTACTTGTTCTGTGGATAAATAGGGCTGTAGGCTTCAGATCTGTCAATACAGCAGCACTTTAAAACTACAGAGCTCATGTGCTAAGTGATCTCTCACAGTGAGCTTTACCAGCTGGGCTCAAAGAACCCCAGAGTCAGAGCCTGTGAGGGAAGTGCAGTTTTATAACTATCACCATTCTAACAGCATCCAGTACAGACATAAAACTGCAGATGCTCAAGATGAGCCTGAAACACTCTCCTCCCATCTGAACCTTGGAAGTTTAGATCTAGTACTAGGCCCATCTTCTCTTAGATAACTGCTATTCTGATGCTCTCGCCTGCTAAGAGTGGAGATCCAAAATGCTGTTGAACATCACATAAAAATACAACCCCTCTAGGGATAGTATCTGTAACTAGATCTGAGCCCCTCATATTTTGGCCCATGTAGCGTGGAATTTTATGATGTATTCAGTTTAAAGAATTGAGTTCATTTTAGAACTTTCTCAACTTGACGCATGTTACACATGCCATTACTTCCTGCCTCAGGTTTCATGAATGTGTGGGGCTGCATGGTTAAAGCCCTGGCACAGCTGCCATTCAACCCCAAGAAGTGGGTGGAATAGGGGAATGCCCATACTGAACAGCAGAGAGCATTCTGGGAAAGCAATACAGCAGGATGCCCTCTGCTCAGTGGTGATGCTGCTTTAAAGGAAAGGCATAGAGGGGACTGCAGCTCTGAGGCAGCAGAATATGCTGCAGCTATCAAGGATACAGGAAATTATATACAGGAGCACGCATTCCTCTCTGAGTGGTTTTGGTTGTGCAGTCAAGTGCCCTGTTGTGCCTCAATGGCATGATGACTCAGCTAATTCTTTCTTTTATTGCAATCCCAGTAGGTCTTCCTGACCTCTCTGACATTAAATAGCATTAGAGAGAGAAGGAGAAAGTGACCAGCAATCCCAACATTTTTCTTCAATAAGGAGCTGACATCTTCACTTGGGCAATATGCATGTATTTTTATAATCCTAATCTTTTCTGCCGTGTTTGTTCTCATGTTAGCATCAACAAGCAGCCGCTGCTGACCTTGCCTGCTGTTGCTTTAAATGCCTTGTTACAATACAAGCATGGGAATGAGCTAGTCACATGGAAAGTACTTAGTCTCACATGGACTGTTCATGTGCAAAGAGGAAAAAACCCACTCTTACAAATACAATAATCTCTGCAGGAATCTCTCTCTCCCTCTCGTTCCCTAGCAATGAAATAGAAAGGCCAGATTTTTGCTTTAAGGCAGAATCATATCTTATTTTCAAGTAATTTGAAAAAAAAACCCAAACAAATCAACACTTCACTCTGCTTAACAACCATAGCATTAACTGTGTCACAGAGGTCCAAATGGCACCTAAGAATCCATCATGTAATATAAAATGTTTGGATACCATGGCGCAGGGTAAAAGAAGTGATAAAAAACCATACTGCCCCTGAAAGAGAGCAACGTACAAAGAAGTAGGCAGCACAAACATGATTGGTAAGGCTCACACATACCTCACCTTGTAAGGCTCAGAGAAAAAATGTTTTGTGTGCTGTCTCTTTGATAGTAAAGCTCTGAAATACCCTCTTCCATGCCCTCCTGCGGGGAATTCCTTCAATGTATGGGGGAATCCAAAATTGATGCAAAAGCCAGCAATGCCAGCTCTACAGCAACTCCCCTCCTCCAGAAGAAAACCCCAAAGAGGTTGCATGCCAGGGATACGTTTGAGGGGTAGGGAGAAGGGAATGTCCTTGTACTATGCTCTAACTATTTCCAGCTAATTGAATGGCCCTTGAGGCAAATGCCCATGAGATGCAAGTCAATGGTAGACCATCAGGGTGCTCTAACTTGTCTTGGGCATGCTAGCCTTCAGCAGTCCCAGCATAGGAGAGGCATGAAGCCATCTTTACTCCTCATCACAATCTCTGTGTGTAGCTGAACAAAGGTATAGGATGACTTGGCCTCTCAGTGGCTTGATTTGGGCATCAGCTTTGGGAACACTGTCATAGATTCTGAGGCCAGAAAAGACCACTGTGGTCCTCTCATCTGACCTCCTGTGTGGCACAGGCCATAGAATGTCCCTAAAATAAACTCTAGAGTAGATCTTTTAGACATATATCCAAGCTTGATTTAAAAATTGCCAGCGATGGAGAAACCACCAGAATCCTTGGTAAAGGTAAATTGCCCTCTCTGTTAATAATAGATGCCTTATTTCCAGTCTGAATTTGTTAGGTTCAGCTTCCAGGTGTTGGAATGTGTATACTTTGTTCTGCTGTATTGAAGAGCTGATTATCAAAATTTTGTTTAGGATATGTCTACACTACAATTATTTTGAAATAATAACTCCTGAAATAACTATTTCAAAATAAGCTTATTCCTCTTCACAAGCAGGAGTTATTATTTTGAAATAACAAACCCATTATTTTGAAATAACAGGCTTGGTAGTGTGGATGCTCACCTTGTTATTTCAAAAGAAGGGGAGTTATTTTTAAATAATTTCTCAGGGTAAACATACCCTTAGGTACTTACAGGCTCTAATCAATTCACCCCTTAACAAAATAGATTGAGCTCGCATCTATCATTGTAAGTCTGGTTTTCTAATCCTTTTAATCATTCTGAAGGACATCAACTTCCTTTTTGAATTGTGGACACCAGAACTGGACATGGTATTTGAGCACTGGTTGCGCCGTTCCAAATACAGAGCAAAAATTACCTCTTTATTCGCTCAATATTTCCCTGGTTTTGTACGTAAGGATCTCATTAGCCCTTGGTCAACAGCGCTGTACCAGGAGCTGTTACTCAGCTAATGACCCCCAAATCATTTTTTAGAGTTACTCCTCCTCAGGGCAGAGTCCCCCATCATAATTATGGCCTACATTCTTTATTTCAATATATGAACATTTACATTTAGCTAAGAGAAACTGTTAGCTTGCACCCAGCTTACCAAGCAAACCCAATTGTGCTGTATCAGTGATGAGTCCTCTTCATTGTTTACCACTCCCCAGTTTTTATGTCATCGGCAAACTTTATCTGTGGAGACTTTGTTTCCTTCCAGGTCATTGTTAAAAGTGTTAAATAGTGTAAGGCCAAGAAATGATCCCTGCAGGACCCTGCTAGAATCACTCTGCCCAATAATGATTCCCTATTTACAGACACATTCTGAGATTTATCAGTTAGAAAATTTTTAATCCAGTGAATGTGCGCCACATTAATTTTATCTCATTCTGATTTTTTTAATCAAAATGTTGTGTGGTACCCCATTAAATATCTGATAGCAGTCTAATTATATCATATCACTAGGTTTGCCTTTATCAACCAAACTTGTAATCTCTGCAAAAAAGATATCAAGATAGTTTGACAGGATGTATTTTTCGTAAACCATGTTGATTGGCATTTAATTCTTTATTAATCAAATCCTATATCAGCTGCTCTATCCTGCCTGGAATCGGTGTCAGACTCACAGGTCAACAATTACCTTGGTCATCCTGTTTACCCTCTATAAATATTGGCACGCTAACTTCGAATCTTCTGGAGCAGCCCAGTGTTTGAACTTATTGAAAACCAACATTAATGGTCCGGTCTTTGGAGCTCTTGGATACATGTTATCTGGACCTGCTGATTTAAAAAAGTCTAACCTTAATAGTTGTTGTTTAATATCTTCTAGAGATGCTAGTGTAATGGAAAGAATGCTATCATATGATGTTACTACATCTTCTGTTGTTTCCCAAATTCAGAACAGTATTTATTGACTGCGTCTGCCTTTTCTGCATTATTATTGATAATTCTACCATGTCCATCTAGTAGTTGGCCAATACTATTGTTAGGATTCTTTTTCTTAAAAGTTGATCACACTGCAAGTGTGGACACTTGTGACTAATGATAGGGGTCCATGCTGCTTATTCATCCAGTTGCCTTGCTGCAGCAGGTGTTCTGCTGGTGATTGCAGGTTGAACCTCTCTAGTGTGGGACTCTCGGGTCTGGCATTGTCCACAGTCCAACATTCTTGGAGACTCTATGGGTGCTCAGGATTGGAGCACTCAGGGAGAAAACCATGGCAGATGTTGCCAAACCACAGAGCCCTGGAACCTGGCTGCTGAGAGTGGAGTCAGGCCGAGATCAGTGGGGCTAGCAACAGGGCGAGGAGCTGGGCCAGCATCTGGGAGTGGAGCTGGGCCAGCAGTAGCGGGGCTGGTGATAGTGGTGCTGTCGTCTGGGAGCCCGGTTGGGGCTGAGAGTTAAGCTGGGCCAGCGGCATGGGACTGTGGCTGAGAGTGGAGCTGGACTGGTGATAGTGGGGCTGGCAGCTGGAAGTGGAGTCAGGTCAGTGACTGGGAGCCCAGCGGCTGAGAGTCTAGCCGGGGCTGGCAGTGGAGCTCGGTGGTAGGGAGCCTGGCTGGGGCTGATGGGTGAAGCCCAGAGACCAACAGCAGAGGGGCTGACATTGAACTCTCCTGGTCTGATAAACTCCCTGGTCTGGTCCCAAGGGTGCCAGACTAGAAAGATTCAACATGTAGTTAGTCTCTGTTGTGCCTACAGCACTATCCATTGGAGCACGTATCTCAGTAACCTTTGGGCAGCTTGGATGTTGTCTCTCTCTCTCTCATATGCACACAGGTCATACACTAACATTAATCACTTCTACAGAACCTGTCTTCTCGCCTCAATGCTCACTGCTGCTTCCCGTAAGGCCCCAATTTATGACCTCTGTCTCTTTCTCCAGCCCACACTCCCCCATCATAGTGTGCTCCCTGGATCTTGTTCTCTGTTGCCTATGTATATGTCCACTGGGGGTGGGGAGGTTACAAAATTGTTGGGCCCCTGGTAAAGGTGTGTGTGTGGGGCTGGCTCTGTGCTCCCAGAAGGGGCAGGGCTTCAGGTGCAAAGGGCGTGGCCGGGGGCCAGCCACTGTCTGGAGCTCCGGCCGCTGCCACTGCTGCTGCAGTAGTGATGGCAGCTGGGAGCCCCGGGCCCTTTGAATCACCAGGCCCCAGAGTACTTACTCCCTTTGCCCACACCCGTCAAAGGGCCTGTATGTTCATTATTACCAGGAGTTTTGGGAGTGGACGTGGGAGGAAATGATTAGAGACTTCTACTTTTGAGTGTAATTTTTGCCAGGTTTCCCTGTCCAGCTCCATGGGATGCAAGGGCCCAGAACATATTAGCATTTCTTGTACGTGTCCACACTCCTGAGGACTTTAGCTCTCTGAAGGAAAGAATTTCTTGGGAACAATATTCCAAAACCTGACAGCCTCTGATGCTTAGTGCTGCTGTTCCACCTGACACTGGAAACCTGATGAGCTGTGGTATTGTATTTGCTGTACACAGTGTAAAGCAGTGATTCAACCTAGACTAGTGAGTGGGCCACATGACTGGCCCTCTGTCATCTCAGTGGGCTGCAAAATTGTCATAAACAAGACAGTCTCCCAGGATAGGTTAGTTTTGTTAACTGCGCTTGTCTTTCTAGAACTTGTGGGATGTGCCATCTGACCCATAGCAGAACTTTGAATACAGAGGGACATTTGTTGTGTGTGCTCTTATATCTATGTTGTTACTTCATGTGCTCTTGCTTTAAGAGCATGTCACTTTAGAAATACCAGTAGGAAGAAAACTACATGGACGAAAACCAGTGTAATCTGGCAACCTTGCATGTGGGCAACAGTGAACAAAATGTCTTGTGGGCCACACATAGAACTCATGTGGACTGTGAGCCATTGGATGCCCACTGCTAGTGTAAAGCAATTCAAGGCTCTGGCGCAGTAAAGGGTTTGAAATCTCTTTCCCCTCATCCCATTTATGCTAAATGACCTTTAATTTTGATTTCTGCTGTAGTGATATAATGTTGTTTTATGTGGCTTTAGCAACTGGACCTGCTCTCTGTTGCAGTGAACTGGCTGTGTGTGTGACATGGACCTCTAGTGGCTGGGTCTGCATGTAGGACAAGTTTAAATAGTAGACTTCTGTTTTTTGAACTGAAGGGCCAGGATTTTAGTCCTGGCTTCTCAGGTACATGTGTATTATTTAGTAATTTTGCCTGTTGCCTGTAACACATGGGTTAATAATGCTATGTAGTGTTATTGATTTAATGGTTGCACCAGTAAAAGAAAGAGCAGAATTTGGCCCAGATTGTTTTGACAACCCATTAGTGGTAGTTTTAATTGTAGTGCTTCTTAATAAAAGAACTCTCCTCTAAGACTACACTACCCAGAATCCTTAAGTTGTATGTATCTATGTCTGAAGAGTGGAAGATGAAGCCTGGTGAATTACTAGCATGAGATTCAAAGCTGATTTATAAAAAACATAACATTAGATAGACATCTATCAGGGATGATCTAGACCAGTGTTTCTCAAGCTGCAGTACGAGTACCCTTAGGGGTACTTGAGAGAAGTCTGGGGGGTACGTCAACACAACTGAAATTTGGAGAAAACTGAATTTTTGTTTTAAGTTTTACAGCACTTTATTATTTTTGTACTTTTTACTCCCAAAAATTTCATCATCTGCCCGGCTACGATTAAGTTGTTTAAACAAATGTTTTTCAATGGTAGAAAATGTTTTTGTGTGTCTGAAAACTATAGGTACAGGGGAAGGGTACTTATAATTTTTTTTTAAAAGGGGTACTTTATAAAAAAAAGAGAAACAGTGGTCTAGACCATACTGGGTCCTACCATGAAGGCAGGGGACTGGATTCGATGACCTCTCATGGTCTCTTCTAGTTCTAGTGTTCTATGATTCTGTAATTCTATAAATGTACTAGAAGCAAGGAAATATATTAGCCTGGCTCCATGTTCCCAGGAGAATAAGATGGTCACCTAGGGCAGCAGAATATTGTATAAAGGAGGCTTGTACAGGCTGACTGGTACATTTGTTGTGTTTGCCAAGACCCCCAGGCAAATATAACCTCTTCAGCCTTTTAAAGAAAAAAGCTGTTATTTTTATGCAAATAGTATAAAATTAGCATATATGTTTTGTTTGTAAGTTGAACTTATAGGAGATCTTGTATTGACTTCTTGATGAGCTGATATGAACATGGTCCCTTTTACATATTACACTAATGTGAACAAGTACACTGTCTTTGTGTAAAAACCAAACATGTCCTCTTGCTGTGGGAACATGCTGTGCAGGCTCATGCCGCAGTGAAAGGAAGGCTGTGTATGATAGCAGTTAATTTCACTTAGATCTGAGAGTTTTCTGGTGTATTTGTAGTTTAAACTGACTTCTTGCCCCTCAGCCTGATGTGGGAATTCTGGCATATGTTTTTCAGTAACACACATTATTTTCTGTTGAGGGTAGTTTGTGTACTTCTGTGCAGTTACCACTGAAAGTAATATGCAGCTGTATATGGTTTGCTGTGATCACAAAACTGCAGAGAGGTAGTGCAGCTTCATCCACGTAAACATACTGCAGTGGCTCGTTTGCTATTAGCCAATCATGACATTTAGTGTTTCCTTGGTGATTTCCTGGATTCTGCAAAGTTAGTCTGAGCTAATGAGAGACTGTCCTAGAGCTGGTCAAATTACTGTATTTTCTGTGAATAAGATATTTGATTAATATAACCTTTACTGCTTCTTATGACTCACTCATGACCCAACTCTGCTTTCCGTAAAGCCATTGGGTATTCAGGAGTGTTTACTGACTAATTTATACAAACAAATTTCAGCCGATGAGCTAGTAAAATTGTACCCTTTGATTCTTTGTACAGGTTGAACCTCTCTTGTCTGTCACTCTCTGGTCTGGGAACATCCATGTTCCAGCATGATTTTAATTAGCCAAATGTCTACTTATCATGGGTATGGCCAAGTTTTCCGTGGTTTCATGATGTTTGTTTACACTTTACAGCCATCCGTCCTGGTTCTCCATGTTCTATACTGTTATGTAGCTCTAATTTAAGCCTAAGTGTCTTTTAGGAGTCCAGTAAGCGGTGGGAAGTGTTGGTAATGCTGCTAGACAATATTGACTTCTTGTGACCTGGCAAATTCTCTGGTTTGGCACCAGTCAAGTGTCAAGGTTCCAGACTGGAGTGGTTCAACCTGTAATGTGATTGGTCACCAGAGTCACAGATGTGTTAGCTCTTCTCCCTAGTTTGGTGAAAACTTTTCAACAGGAAAATACTGTATAGCTGTAACATGCTTCCTCGTGCTGAGTCTCAGAAAAATATGTATTTATGCTACAATGTATCAAATGTGTTGGGTTTTAATAATTTGTATTATGATTTCTATTCCAGTAGCACCAAATGAGCCCAATCAGGAATCAGACCCCCATTGTACTTGGCACTGTTCAATGAAGTTACACACAGATAATCCCTGCCCCAGAGTGTCATTGTCATAGTTCAAGGCTATTGCACCTATATTCCCCCCTCTGTGGACCCTAAAGGGCACCATTCTAGCTCCTAGCTCCTTAGCTGTCACCTCTCTTGAGAAGAGACCTGTGTGTCAGTCTGTTTGTCCCTCCCCCTGGCCCCTGATTGGGGCTTTTCCAGGTTGCACATTTCCCTGCTGAACCTGTGGTATTCCCAGCTAGCCAGACTGCTTACACAGTCAGCATCTGCACTTTGCTTTCTCTTCAAGCTCCACACAATTTCCTTGTGGGAGGGATTCTTCTCCAGCAGGCTGTTTCATCTGAGGAATCATCCAGAAGTGAAAGATCCTTTCCCAGATCTCCTCCCTACCTTCCTAACAAACCAGTACCCTACTGCTTGGTTCTGAAAGTACAGTACTTCCTCATTTAACACTTGCCTGCTTAACACATTTTCACAATAGCACGATTTTTTTTTTTTTAGGGAACTTTTTTGAAGAACACAACCGTCCCTGGAATAACACGATTTCCCCAGCTGGCCTGTTGCCGGCGGCTGTGTGGGGCTTCCCCCGCCTCCCTGCAAAGCGGCAGAAGGTTTGCCGCTCGCTGCGCCGTTCCCCAGTGCCCCCCCCCCCCGTCGCTGGACGCAGTGCGGGTCCCGACAGACCCGACACGGGGGCATACTTCCAACCCAAACCCTCTTCCCACTCCTCCCCTTCACTTCCTCAGAGCCAAACACCTCTCCTCCCTGCTGTAACCCAGTCCCCTTTCTCCCCCAATCTTATGTCCCGGTCCCAACAGACACCATCACTTGAAATGCAACCCCCACCTTTTCCATTGTTTTCAATGGGAAAATTGGCCCCACATAACACGTTTTCACTTAACACAATCATTTTCTGAAACATATCGATAGTGTTAAATGAGGAATTATTGTATTTCACTTGGTGCACCCTCCAGGATGGACTCTGCTTAGCTGTGGCAGTGTGCTGGTCACTATACTGTTCTTCAGTATAATGTCTTTGATGCTGTTATCTTTTTGTTGTGCTTCTACTAGCCTATATTTGATTGATTGTTCAATATTGCTGCTCACTTAAGAAGAATTTCCTCTTATATACCCCCCCTCCAATTTCTTCCACTAAGTAAGTTCCATGTGCCTCTCAAATGTGCCAATGAGAACTCCCAAAATGGCAAACCTCAAGTGCTTTTAATTTTGTGATTTCACACACCTAATTCACGTATTTGGAAATGTATTCCTGTAAAGAGCAATGAGCCTGCTCCTGCTGCCATTGGAATCAATGGCAAAACTCCCATTGACCTGATTAGGAGCAGATTTGGATTCCAGTAATAGTTCTGGGTCTCTCTGCTATTCAAGGGAGTTTCCACCTTAAAAAGATTGTTCATGTGCTCTGCTCTGGCCATGTTAACATTAAATGAGCATCCCTCCAGCCTACCCACTTATTCACTCATTAGGCTTTTTGCTTAGAACCATTCAGCCTTGTTATTTTGATTTTGTAATAGGCCAAACTCCAAGTACTAGCACCATAAACAAGATTGCATGGCTAATGATTTGTGAGCTTGGCCTGAATGCAATTTACTGCAGAAATTCCACTCTATGAGACTTTGTAACCTGCTAATAAAGCACTTTTGGCAGCATCTGTACAAACAGAAAGAATTTCGCAGCCTCCCATTCTGGGTTTTTCTCACTGTCCGAATTTACAGCGATGCTGCTTTTCATTGTAGCTTAAATGTCGTTGTCAAGTATCTGTTGTAATTGGGCCCTGTTGTGTCTTTCTCTTTTATTTTAAAATTGATTTATTGTTCAGTTAAATTTCATAAGGGAGACAGAATCCACAGGTGCCTTATAAATGAAATATGACCATCTCTATCAAGTACTTAATAACAATTAATAGTAGTAGTAATATTGTGCCAGTCCATATGGGAACTGCAGAACCTTTAAGCCAGATTTATGCCTGTGCTAATGACGGGTGAGAGAAAAATCAGCTTGCATCTCCCCTGTTCAACAGCTATGGGGGCTGATTTGACCACTCCTACAAACTAGAGCATCCCTAAATTGTACCTTTGCTGCAGTAGCTTCTATGAAGCCAGTGTAGGGTGCAGAATCAGCAGATGGGATTTCCATCGCCTATTCAATTAGCCCGTAAGGGCACCTCCTTCTTTGAACTGTAGCAAGAGCCCTGTTGGATTCTTGCTACAGTTCAAAAGCGGAAGCCCCTCAGGGAAGGCAGGGCTTCCTTCTGAAACGTACAAGAGCCTTATTAGGACTCTTGTACATTTCAATGGCTGAGGTGCTGCAGGGAGTGCGGCCAGTGGGGGAGTCCAGCGCCTTAGCCTTTGAAATGTACAAGAGTCCCAGTGGAGATCTTGTACATTTCAAAAGAAAGCCCTTCAGTGGGCATGGGACCAGAGGGGGACCCCTCTGGCCCCCGCACTCCCTGCGTCGCCTCAGTCTTTGAAATGTACAAGAGCCCAGCGGGATCAAAAGCAGAATCGCAACAGAAGCAGCTCAAGCTGAGACTGCTTCAGTCCCCGCTCATGCCATTTCTGCTGTGCCTCTACCTCCTCTGCCCTCCAT
>JANRFK010006688.1:16831228-16842665 GCA_030068395.1 Apalone spinifera
CCCCCCCCCGCCGTGGAGATGGTGCTGGGGGGAACCGGCTTTTAAGCCAGCTCCCCCAGCACCAGCTCCTGTTTCCCCCTTGCTGTCTTTTTCTGATAGAGGCACCGAGGGGTGGCACGAGAGCAACTAGTTGCATCACTAGTCGACTCTGATAAGCTTGTACAGAGTTGGCAGAGAGCTGGTGCATCTGGGTTTGTGCCTGGTGCAATCATCCTGTATGCTGAGGGCATCTCTTAGGTAGATTTATACCCCCCATCTATATTTAAACCCAGTTTAGTTGGTGGAAACAGGTCATAGGGCAATGATGAACTGGACCCCGTGTAGGTAATTTGCAGTGCTCATGAAGGGGATAGAGCACAAACCTAGAAGTCTGGATTTTATTAGTGGCTCTGCTATTTAATATTTGATCTTGGGCATGTTGATGTGTCTGTGTCCTCAACTGTCAAATGGAGATCTGATATTTTCACTTGCTTTGTGAGGAACTCTGAGATACTACTAATAATGTTAAGCTAAGAGAGATTTCCTACCAATCTCAAGGACCACTGCTACTGTGACAGCTTAGAGTTTGTCTTCTCCCTCCTTACCCACTTTACCTTCACTTCTAGTTCAGCTCACACTGGAGGTAAGGAGATGAGTGGAGGGGTAACCAAATGCACAAAAATTGAGCCTCTCTGCTTCATTTATCCATCCCAAACTTCTGAAATTATGAAGCTCAGGATTGATTTATGTTTCGTTTTTTTAAATTTGGAGGCCAGTCTAATGGTGTTAAAGAGAGAAAGTTTCTCTGTGTCATTCATATATACAGTCTACTCCCAGGTTTTAGTTGGGATGATGAGGAAATGTCTGGTTATCCATGTGTTTGTGTCAGACTCGGAAACCTCTTCCAAACAGGGCATTAGCTGACAGAGGCAGACTGCTAGCTGGACAAACACTGTCCTGTGTGTCACGTTCTAGTAAATACCTGCATTTGATTCCAAAGGGCTCCATTGATTAAAACTGGCTCTGACCACAGGCCAAGAGAACAATCATTACAATAGGACAGTGAGCCATTAAACATTACTATACAAAAAGTACTGTTGGGTCCTTTAATTTTGTTGTTGTTCTTATTGTTGTTGAGATCTGGAAAACTACCCATCAATCATTCCATAAGCTTTGCAGGAAAGATAAACTGAACATTGGATCAAACACTGCCACTGAATTCATTAATACTTGCTATTGAAAAAGAATAAAAATCAACAGAGAATGTGTAACGCTTGATTTCTGCTTTCCTCTGTAGCATTTATTTTTAGTCTTTTCAAATGCATTGAAATGGGCATATGAGATAAAAGGCAGAGCCTAGGACCCTCTGGTAGAAAAATTTCTACAGCACTCATATTTCTAGGGTCCCACACACAATAGACAGGCTTGCATGGAACCCTGGCTATCTGGATGTTTTGGTCCATTGCGTTTATTTATAGACAGATGATAGAATATATTTGTGGCACAAACATAAATCCATAGCAGTGGAGACTTAGTTTGTACAATTCAGAGCAAAACACAAGTGGAAATACAACCATGTATTGAGGTGTTTAGTGTTATTAGAGCTTTTTTGGTGGGTGGAAGGGGCGGTATTTAGTCTGTGCCTTACATATAGTGTATACCCATATATATCCTGACAGTTTTCTGCAAAGATGTATGTGTCTGAGGAACAGGCATGTTTAAGAATGCTCAGGTTATCTTTGTAGTAGTGTGGATTGTGTTGGGAGTCAGATAAATGGCATTATAGCAGGGTGGTGTTTGAATTCTCCATCTGCAATTGGCAGCAAGTGGGATGTCTGCTTGGGCCCACAGGGTCTCATACTAGAATCTATGAGGCTTTGTGGAGGTGCAACAGTTTTCCTGTTCACTGTCAGCTGAAGGACCAGAGCCTTGGAGTACAATCTCTGTTACAATTTTGGATTTATGGCTGTTCTACTTCTCCCAGTTGTAGGTCTTTTGTTGTACAATGGCTTTGTGGTTAAATTTAGGCATCACAAAACTGGAACCTTGGATCCCAATTTGGTAATAAGGAGATGTATTTAAAGTTGAAATCCTAGGATCTGAGTCTTCCCTTATGCTTTCAGTTCTGGACTGTATCCCAAACCAAAAGGAGCCTATTTTCTGGATCTGGTTCAGACGTGGCTGAGATCTCTCAAGAACGCAAATTTCAGTGAGAGACTGGTACAAGGTATTGGAAGTCTCACAAGACCTGCTACACTTGAGATGCCATCATTTTGTAAGACTATTTCAAGAACAGCTTTTGAGATTCTGACATCCTCAAATCTGAACCTGAATCACAGCCCAGATTTTATTTCAGATTGAACTCTAAACCCTATTTTAAAATTTATCTGGACCAGAACCCCACCTCTCCAGCCAACGTCTATTTAAAATATATAGGAGAAATAGAAAACTCAGACACAGAAAGACATAGTATTTTAACTTCTAATATTGTGAATAGTATTTATATCTTAGATGCTTTCTTCTGCTTGCAAAGATGAACTCAAAGTCCATTGAGTGGAATTTAAATCACTGTTGCTGAGCTTACCGTAGGCACATGGCGTTACTATGGAAAATTCCTGATTAAAGTCTGCAAAGAATTTCCTATGCAGAGGCCGTTTATTAATAGGTACCTTAGCCTCACATCTGACATTGACAATTCTGCCCTTTAAACACATCATTTTGCAAGCAGCGTGATAAAACGCTGCACTTTTTGTGTGCCGAGGGAGAGATTGTCCCCTCCCCCATGCTTCTCTCAGCTGTAACCCCTACAGTTTGCTTTGCTAAGCACAGGAACAAAAACTGCAACCATGAAATTATTTTAACTAGACCATAAAAAAAATTGCACAAGTGATGCTTGGAAAAAAAAATCCTCCCTCTAAACTAACTAAACAGCACTATGTGTCCTTGTGTAGTTCCTGGTGTTTTTCTGGTTCACTCAGTTTCAATAGATACATAAGGACTGGAGCCAGGGCTCCTGAATGACTAGCTCAGAACAAAAGCAGGTCTCCTGAGTATTCTTGAGCAGCCAGCAAATTGAGGGAAAGTTATTTTGGGTTAATCAATGTACTTCAGTTGCAATCACATTTAGCCTTTAACAGAGAAGGCTGCAAACAAGGAATTACTGTTCCAGACTCAACTATGGATAGGACTGAGAAATATCACTGGACAGACTATACTCTTCTCAGTACTTTTTAAAAAATGTGCCGAGAATTCAGTTCTGCTGTTTTAAGTACTCTCATCATTTCATTTTACTCCTTGCTTGCTTGCTTGCTCTGTTTCTTTGTACTGGGAATCTGGGATATTATTGGCAGTTGGTTGAAAGTCCTTATGGGGAGAGTTCAAGTCATATCCTAGTGAGGACTGCCATATAGAGTCAGAGTAATTAGATCAGTAGACAGTTTTCAGATAGTAAAGTTTGGATTATGTGGAAGACATCTAAATGCTTGTAATTTAAATCACTTGTAGAAGGTACCATCTTGAGCAGAACTTCCCGAGGGACAGGCATTATGGTAGTTTGGGTATTTTGGATCAGATGTTCAGAAGAACTGCTCAGCACATTGATCAGCTATTTGAAAATCTGCATCCAGATGAGGCTCCTGAGCACTGGAAGAAGATCTGACTCTGAGCTCCTTTGCAAATCTGACCCATATGTGGTTTAAATGGGTCCTAATAGCCTGCTGTTTCTGCCCCCATCTGAAGATGTGTACGCAAATGATGGAAACCCCAGCCTGTCATATATTGGTTCCTAAGCTGCTTTTCTTCTGTAGTGTCTTATCTGGTTCCACTCCTTATTGCCATCCAAGTATGTGCTATTCTACCACAAACCATGCCGGATAGTGTAAACTCAGGCTCGCCAGCTGTACTAGAAGCACAGGCCCAGCAGGCATATCTCCATTCCTCTGCAAATCTGCCATATCCACTCTTTTAGATGCCTAACCATCCTTCTCTTTAGTGAAGATCTCATCTCTTCAGACTTCCCGTCAACTTCTTGGCACTGATGGAGGCCAAACAGCCTGTTTCTGTTCCCTCTTTCAAAGCCCAATCCTGTATGATCCTGAAAACTCTCCACTCAGTTGAACTCATGGTGGTGCCTGGGCTCTGCAGAGCACGATGAATAGGTTTTTTTTTTTTACCTGACCTGTTGCAATTAAAAATTGGATATGCATGTGTTAAAGTGCTTTGCTGGATCAAAGCCAAAAAGCTCAGCACCTTGCAAATTTGAGCCCAAGGAAAATAAAGGCCCCTGATCTCTGGTTTTGTGACTTACAATCTGCTGAAGGTGAGTGAAAACACATGTACCTACCCCCTACTTAAAATGTTGCTATAGTTATTTTGTTGTCTCTAGTACTCTAAGGATGAATAGGAACTTCTGTAGGCGAGGCCTTCTGTTTCAGAGATTTATAATCCATCTGTTCTGGGATTGTATGTGCGCTTTCTCTAGTTCAGTTCCTTCTGTTAATTGTGTGTCAAGTAGTTGTTCAAAAATGTCTTTATGTGGATTTGCTTATGCAGTACTTGTAGAATTCTTGGGTGCACGCCTTCACTCAGAATCCCATAACTTCCTCAAGCATGGCTTTCTCTGCTTATTGCATTCTACAAGGGTTGCTTCAAGCTCCTCTAATTCTGCGCTTAGGAGGGAATTGATTTTGTTATCTGTTCTTCCCCTTTCCTCTCCTTAAGTAGCTTCCTTTCAGTTTCTTTGGTAACAACCCATTCAGATTTACCATTTTTTAAAGAATAACCTGAACCAAAATTCCAGATCCTGGTCCTGGACTATCATTTGCTTTGGGCCTGACGTTCAAGTCTTTAAATGTTGCTTTCTTGAGCCCGCATCAGAGTGAAAAACAAAGATGAATCTTGAACCTACTAAGTTTCATAGCCTTGCTCACCTAACCAAGTGGGTTTTGAACGTTACTTTGAACATGCTGAAACAAAAGACAGAACTATGTAGCACTTTAAAGACTAATAAGATGGTTTATTAGGTGATGAGCTTTCGTGGGCCAGATCCACTTCCTCAGATCAATTTGTGGAATAAAATTGGCACAACCATATATATCAAAGTGATACAATCAAAAAAATGAACACATGAAATTGACAAATCAAATTTTAGAACAGAATGGAGATGAGAGGGGAAAGTTAGTGTCTGTGAGGTAATGACATTAGCGGTGATAATAGAGGAAGTTTCTGTGAGGTAATGACATTAGGAGTGATAATTGGGGAAGCTATCTTTGTAATGGGTGAGATAATTAGAATCTTTGTTGAGACCCATACATAAAGTGTCAAATTTAAGCATGAATGACAATTCTGATGCTTCTCTTTGAAGTCTGGAGTCTATGTTGCTGAGCGTCTGGTTTGTAGTGACATGTTGCACATGAAAGATTTTCTGGACTCGGGGAAACTCAGTCTTTCAACATCCAAATTTACACAACATGTAGCTTTAGAAGCACCTGTAAGGAAGCAGGAAGGAACACAAGCAAACCTGTCAGGGTTGACTTTTTCCTTACAAACACCATGTTATTGGTGTAACTGTCAATACTGAAAGACTTTACCCATGAGATTAAAATAATGCCAAGCCCTAAACATTCAAAGCATTCATAGGGTTCTTCGCTATGTGACTCCTTAAAACCAGTGGGAATACCGTGTGCAATGATTTGAAACTGTAGGGGATTAAAGTCTAGTCTCAACTGAGATGAGGCATAATACACACTTCTGAGAGCTGTGGCTCTGTTTTTACTCAGCTGCCTCTCCCCTCTTATGAAAGTTTAGTGCATGGTGGTTAGAGCAAGGAACTCCATGTTCCAGAACTCCTTGGTTCTGTTCCCAGCTCCACTGCTGACTCACTGTGTCTCTTCCAGCCCTATGATTCTATGACTTTAGGTAGGGTAAGTCTCTCTACCTTAAAATTTCCCCATCAGTAAAATGGGGATAATAAAATTACCACAGAGGGATACTGTGATGTCTAAATAATTAATTTTATAATAAAAATACAGTAAGGATGCAACACAGCAAATGTCCCCAAACCTTTGGGTGGAAGGAACATCTGGGGGGGGGGGGGTGACCCTTGCGCTGGCTGTTGGCACCATGCCTGGGTCCCTCGCTTCCAGCTCAGCTTCGTACCCATGTCCACAGCTTCCAGCCCTATGCTTGGGGTGCCATTCCACGCTGCTGGCCTCACACCCAGGGCTCCTCTCTTGGCCTCACCCACAGCTGTGGCTCTAGCCTTGGTCTCCTTACTCCTGTCCACATCCTCTCACTTCAAGCCACATCCCCACTCCCGGCCCTGGCTTGTTGGGAGGGGGGCGCAGACAGGGATTGGGGGGCAGGACTCTGAAAAGTTTGGGGACCACTGCAATACAGAGTGAGCTGTGTGAATGATGTCCTAGGTGTGACCCTGGATTTTCTAGCTTTTAGCAATTTAGATCATGTATCTCTCCCCTTCATTTTATCTTAACATGGTTGTTTATGATTTTTTAATACAATAGGCATTTGATTTTATTCGGATAAGTAGCTGTAATTAAGCTGCTTCTGATTAAGCCAGTCAGATTTCTCAACTAAATTTGACGCTTTCATTCTTTCTGTGTCTTCATTATCGGATTAAATCTTGATCAAGGGGAATCATTTCCTGAGGCCGTTTTATAAGAGGCACAAAACAAAGCTCTGTGTACAGTTCTCTGCACTCTCCTATGGGAGGCATTGCGAATCAGAGTGTGACACTGAAAGGTTTAGTATAGTCATCTTCAAATTTGGTACCAGTGGTCAACAACATGACTATGACTGTTGCCATCAAAATATATTTTTAGACTTGCATATTGTGAACACTTCACAAACATTCACGAATGTATCCTGGCTGTTCCAACCACAATGGTCTCTCTTTTTGTCAGAAGAAAGGCTCAGGGATGGCTATGTAGAGCATGTGAACTTTGCTCACAGACTTGAAGGTGATCACTTCAGGTTAGAGTTAAAGTGTGTTCTCTATTGCCAACTCCTAAGCCTTCAAAAATCACGAATCAGAGCTCTCAAAATCATTAAGTTTGGGGTTCTTTTTGTTTGGCTTCTGATTTTAAAACTTTTGGGTGCACTTAAGCTACACTTTCAAGCTATACCTGGTAATCATTAGGGCTAAAAATCTTTTCTTTAAAAAAAAAAAAAAAAAAAAAAATCTGAGACTTGGTTAATTAGAAGCACCAAATATCTCAAGTGCCCTGGTAAAAATGACAAGCTGTTGATGCCACAGGTTGGTGGGGCGTGATGGGAAACATGCATTTCTGCTGGAGCTGTCTCTTTCTGAGAGTCCCTACCGGATTATAGAGCTAACTCTCCTTTGCATCTTTGAGAATCTCTCTGTGAAGCAGTTTATATTACTAATGCAGCTGGTTATAATCTCAATTCAGATAGCTCTGCTTGGCACTGGTGCCCATGACAATCAAAGTTCAAAGCCAGCATTGTAGGTTGGCAGTTAGCCAAAAGCATAACTTTTTCGCAACTATGCTGAGGAAGGAAAAAAGCAGCTCAGTATTTAGTCCCCATGCTCCTCTTTCCACATCACTTTCAGCCTGGATATTCACATGGGTCCTTCCTTCTCCCATGGGAGAGGGATGTCAGAGCCCTAGACTACTCATGTGGGGCCTATTCCTTGGACAGCCAGAGGAGAACCATATTTCAGTGCTCAGTCAAATCTCTATTAACTTAATTAGGGTTTAGTGTGTCACAGCACTCACCACTCAGTTCAGGATTGGGATCTAAAACAATAGATGGTAGCCTAGGTACTGATCCTCAGCACATCATAGGCTTGCTGCAGAGTGCTAAAAGCATCCCTTTCCCATCCCCCCTTTAAGAGCTATTATAATTCAGAGGCAACAAATTGGTGGGCCACAGACTTTCTCTGAAGTACGTATTCTGAGAACAAAAGGTACAGGAGGCTTTCCTGCTCCATGCCATATCTGTGGCAAGCAGAATGTGTTGAGCTTCTTATTGGGACTGTGCAGGAGGAGGAAGAGGTGACAGCTCTTTCACTAATGGACTGGTTTACCCAGTTTTTTATTGTTTCGGATACACTCAGGGATGCTGCAGTGACTCAGACTAAATTGCTGCTTTGTCTGAGAGACACGTTTTCTCTGGGTAATGAGTCGATCTTAGCTCTGATTAGATTTCACTGCAGTAATAATAACCAATGAGTGTTGGCAGCAATGGAGGTGGTGGGAGGGTTAGTTCAACACAAAACCTGGAGAAAAACTTGCACTACAAAGGGATAGAAGGAGAAAATGAATTAATCACCACTCCAGTTCATCAGACAAAGTTGCCTTATTCTTCCTTCAGTCAGACAATTCCTTCAGTCTCAGGCAGACTGGCCCCCCGCAGTCCTGGGGATCAGAGGAAAATGCAAGTGATTAATACAGTTACATTTGCCCCGCCTCCTTATTCCAGCTGTGCCAGGCAGGGCTTTAGTACAGCTGATGTCTGAACCATAATGTGACACTTATCCGAGAGTAAAGGGCTGGTGCAAGGGCCCCTGCAATAATTAAACCCTGCACAGGGGCTGAGAGATGTCTGCCTTCCGAATGCACATCAGCACAAAATACCTCATGGAGGCTGGACCAGCATCATCAGGTCAGGCCCCTTGGCTCTGTGCTAAAGTAGACCCAGTACTCTAATACCTGTGACTGCTATTTAAGCCCATTGGGAACAGCGGGTATAGCAGAGGCTCAACATCCAACAGCATGGCCCAGGGTTGAGAAATTGGTGAGGTAGATTTCATCTTCTGTCCTATAAAAGCCCAAGCTAATTTCAACCTCAGTTCTGTATTCATTTTACATGTTACAAGGGGCTGTGCCCCCTGCTCGCTGCACTGGCCAACCCCCTCTCATGGGGGGAGGGGAAGGCAACCATGGCTCTCTCCCCTGGCCACTGGGGAGAAACGGGCTGTAGCTGCGCCTGCCCGGGCTCCTTCTCCTTCCCCTGCTGTACCAGCCCAGAACCCCCTTCTCCCTCCTCCCCCCCACTCTGCCAGCTTAGACTCCTTCCCCACAACCTAGGGTCCCTTTTCCCTCCCCTCCCCTCCCCTCCCCCCATCCCCGCCAGCCCAGGCCCTTTCTCTCCCCCCAACCCTAACCCACCCAACCTTTCCCCCCACTCCCAGCCACGGCACGCACCAGGCCTGCCTCTAACTCCAGCAGCCAGGGAGGCGCAGGGGTTCTTGCCTGCCCCGCGTGGGGCACCTTTGAGGCGCAGGTAGTGCCATGTGCATCTGGCGCTCCAGGGGACTGCAGCCTGCTGAGGTGGGGAAAGCAGCAGCACAGTGGGGTGCTGTCCCGACCTCTCCCCCCTGTGGTCCCGCCTGCACTGCTCGCTCTTCCCACAGGGCCCAGGGCTGCCTTTCCTCCTGCCCAGAGCAGAAGGACAGGTTGGTGCAGTGGCTCCCATGGGCGGCTAGGGGTGCTCTGGCAGCCATGTAAGTGCAGCCACTGGGGAGGGAGGGGGTCTCTATGGGGGCGGCCGGACTCTGGGCGGTTGGCACCGCGTTCTGTCTCCTCAAGAGCCTGGTGGTGGGGGAGCCCTCAAGAGCCCACTACTGGCCCATAAGCCCAGCTGGGAGCCCTGCTCCTAGCACCTGTCCTTGGGTTGCTGTCCTGAGCACTGCACCCTCCTCTCCCGAACTTGTCACGACTGAAATGTGGGGTCTGCCAGCTACTGTGCCCTGTGGGGTGGGGGTGGAGGAAGGGCAGTAGGGGTTTGGTTTAAAATTGCAATTCCAAGTGGCGAGGGGAAACAGCGAGGTTGGCTCGAGCTGTAAGAGAGGGAGAAGGGAGTGAGGGAGGAGGCAGGTGGGACACAGAATGACGTGATAATGTCACTCTGTTGTCCAGCAGGAAAAGGTTTTTTTAATATATGGGGAGATGATTCACTAAATTACAACAGAAAACTCTGTCTCAGGCAAACATGATATGATGTAAGAGTGCAGCTGGGCAAATAATACAAGTGACATTTTCTGTTGCTATAAATTCCAATTGAAATCCCTGTTCGATCCATCCATTTTCCGAGCTCTTCTGTGATCACTCCCACACAATTGCATTGTGCTAGCACAGATGCTGGCAGAAAGTGAACATTAAAGTTACACAATTAGGTACTTGTGGAAAAGTCATCCTTAGTGTGCTTTACACATGCATTCATACTGGAAAACTGTTTCTAATAATTTTACTCAACTAATCACAAAACAGAAGCAACAGCACATGAGTGACTTGAACAGCACATGAGTGACTTCAACAATTTTACTCAACTAATCACAAAACAGAAAGCAAGCCATGGCGTAAAGAAAATCCACTGTATCACTGTTTTGAATAATAAATATATCTGATTAAAATGTCATCTAGCCACAGAAATTTTTCAAACCGAGCTTGATCCTTGTTCACCCAATGTGCCTGCAAGGGTTGCCTTCCTCACAAGTTGCAGCTTCTGTGGGGCTGTGAAAATGGGAACATTTTATTATCAGCCCAGTGCCAAGATCAAATCTATTTTTGGTCCATGCGTCATCGAACAATTTACTGTTCAAACATACCACTTCAAGAGTAACACCAAAACAAAGCAATTCTTACAACCAACAAGGCCTGCAATTTCTTCTCTTGCCTCTCTCTGCCCCTGGATCCTTCCCTTAATAAATCTCCTACTGAATCATGTGACTGGCAGGGAGCCTTTACCCGTCACATATCCTGTCACAGGTTGCTTGTCCCTTTCTTGTGCATGTTGGGAATAGGTATGTGAAATAGGTAAATTTTGACACCATATCAGCAATGCGCTAGCTCATTTGAGCATCAGAGGTGGATGTAAACAGATAGCCTAACCCCGTCTCTTAGTCATAAAATAATAGAATCCTAGAACTGGAAGGGACCTCGAGAGGTCATTGAGTCCAGATCCTTGTCCTCACGGCTGGACCAAGCACTGTCTAGATCAGTGTTTCTTAAACTTTTTAAGACCGAGGAACACCATACAATAATTTTTTTTTAATCCGGAACACCAAGGATTCTTTATTGAGAAAAAAAAAAGTTGGGGGTAGGGGGAGAGAGAGAACAGTTGTTGAGCAAAAAAAAAGGTCGTCTACCCCTTTAAGGGCAGCCATTTTGAACTCTTTCCTCTGTTCTCCGCAGCACACCTCCGATTGCCTCGTGGCACACCAGTGTGCTGCAGATCACAGTCTAAGAAACACTGGTCTAGATCATACCTGATAGATGTCTGTCCAATCTGCTCTTAAATATCTCCCATGATGGAGATTTCACAACCTCCGTAGGCAATTTATTCTAGAGTTTAGCCACCCCTGATAGTTAGGAAATTTTTCCTAATGTCCAACCTAAACCTCCATTGCTGCAATTTAAGTCCCATTGCTTCTTGCCCTATCATCAGAGGCCAAGGAGAACAATTTTTCTCCCTC
>JANRFK010006688.1:16853502-16882054 GCA_030068395.1 Apalone spinifera
CTAACGATCGAATCACCCACTACTAACACCTGCCTCTTTCTAACAACTGGCATTTCCTCCCCCTCAGAGGTATCCTCAGTGCGAGAGGATATCGCAACATCCTCTGGAGGAGGGTCCCAACTACGGGATGGTTTCCCTCTGTTCCCATTGAATACTCTGTTCCCTTGAGACTTTCATCCTCTTTAAGAGCACTGGGGCTCTCAGACTGGAGATGGGATAGTACTATAGTGTCCCGGAAAGTCTTATCAACATATCTCTCTACCTCCCTTAGCTTCTCCAATTCAGCCACCCTGGCCTCCAAAGCCCGAACGCAGTCTCTGAGGGTCAGGAGCTCCTTGCAACGGGTGCACACATACGCCACCCGCCCACAGGGCAGGTAATCATACATGTTACACTCGACGCAATAAACAGGATAGCCCCCACTCTGCTGCTGGGCTTCTGTCTCCATTTTTCTTATGAATAAGTTTAAGTATAAACTGGGCTTATTAAATGTCTGGAATATAGATTATTATAAAAGTTATGTTTAAAGAAGGTCAGAAGTCACTAGTCCCCTCTAACCTCCCCCTCTAAATTCCCTCTTCAAACCTCCCTGTTAGCTGCTCCTGTTCGGGAGAAAACTTGTTCATCGTGGCCTCTGAGGATAGAACAAGAAGCAATGGGCTTAATCTGTAGCAAGGGAGGTTTAGGTTGGACATTAGGAAAAAGTTCCTAACTTTCAGGGTAAGTAAACACTGGAATAAATTGCCCAGAGAGGTTGTGGAATCCCCATCTCTGGAGCTATTTAAGAGTAGGTTAGATAAATGTCTATCAGGGATAGTCTAGACAGTATTTGGTCCTGTCATGGGGGCAGGGTCTGGACTCGATGACATCTCAAGGTCCCTTCCAGTCCTCAATGATTCTATCTTGTGGCTTCTTGGAGGTCTCAGTCTAGTTTCTAGCAGGTCTGTATTACATTCACTTTCTCAATTATTTACATTATTATGATGTTGGTTATTATTAATTTTGTTTTCCTATGGCAAATAGGGCCGTAAGGGGCCCCATTATGCTAAGTATTGTAGAAAAACAGAGTAAGAGTCAGTCCCTGCCCTGACGAGATCATAGGCTAAATATGGCAGGAGTAGGTGAGCAGAGAAGGCAGAAGAGGATTAGTTAAAAGAAAAGGTAAAAGAAGGGAGGAGGTTGGGGGATAGGGAGGAAAACAATGCTGAATTAAAGAATTTTTAAGCTCTGTTGCTATGGAATTTTGTGGGAGGAGGGTGGGTGAGTTCTCCATTTTCCTTAAACTAGACAGAGCATGTGGGAGGCAGATATTGTGCCTTGGTGCCTAACCTGAGTTCTACTGTGACCCCAAGCACAATGCCACCCACTCACATTTGCCCTGGCCATTCCTTCATTATGATGGAGGGGCAACTAGGACAAATCTGAAGGAATGCAGCTGTAACCTGGTGTTTGCCCCTTTGCCCCCTTCTACCATAACATAGGTGGTGTTTTAGGTTTTTTTCTCATGGTTAGGCTCCTACACAAGAGAACTTAGTGCACACCTGTTAATCTAGGCCTGAAGATAAACATGGAGAGGTGTGTAGAAGGGGCTGAAGTGAGATGAGTGTGAAGGAAGTGGAGCAAACCCCTGCATACCTGAGATCTCATAGTTGGGGACCAAATGATGGAGATTAGAGTTCTTTCATTCTATTTCAGTTTAGTGAACAGCTTCCATTTGCTTATGTGGTACTCCTAGAATTTCAGATTTATACCAAAAAATCTCCTTCCTCTGTCTCCCTCATTGTTTGATAGAATTACAGGACTGGAAGGGAGCTCATGAGGTAATCTAGTTAAGTCCCCTGCACTCATGGCCAGACCAAATATTATCTAGACCATCCCTGACTGGTGTTGGCCTACCCTGTTCTTAAAAATTTCCAGTGGTGGAGATTCCACAACTTCCCTGGATAATTTATTCCAGTGCTTGAATACCCTAACAGGAAGTGTTTACTAATGTCCAACCTAAACTGCCCTTGCTGTACTTTAAGCACATTACTTCTTGTCCTATCCTTAGAGGTTAAGGGCAATAATTAGTTCCCCTCCTCCTTGTAGCAGCCTTTTATGTATTTGCTTTGCATCCCCATGATTCCTTGATACTCTGAGGGTATGTCTACACTAGCCCCCTAGTTTGATCTAGGAAGGGTAATGAGGGTGACCGAAATTGCAAATGAAGCCTGGGATTTAAATATCCTGCGCTTCATTAGCATGTTCCCGGCCGGTCGCCATTTTAGAAATTGACTAGCTTGTGTAGACCCGAAGTAACTGCCCGTTACTTCCTCCTGGAATTAGGTTTACCAGCTAATTCGATTTAGGACTTTAATTCGTAATCCCATTTCACTCCCACGTGTAGACGCGGGCAGTTACTTTGGGCTAGTCAATTTCTAAAATGGCGACGGGCCGGGAACATGCTAATGAAGCGCGGGATAATTAAATCCCTTACTTGATTTGCAATTTCGATCGCCCTCATTAGCCTCCCTAGATCGAACTAGGGGACTAGTGTAGACATACCCTGAGAGTTGAAGTGCCCACTGTTACAAGTTAGCATCTCTGAAAATGCCCATATTTGTGGCAGCCTCCCAAGAGCTGTCTAGTCTGGAGCAGCCTAGAATCTCCTTAGTGAATCCTGTCCTCATCCCCCCAGCACAGCCCTATGCTTTGAGTTGGGCTGGGGCAATATAGTACCACTGACAGCAGTTGAATGTTATGCTTGAATTGGCAAAATGCTCCCTGATCTCTTGGAGCACAGTTCTGTCTTCTATATGCCATCAGAACAGCACATCAGGGTTGGAACAGGGAATTGAATCTCTCCTACTGAATCTGTTGCTAGGAGAGCACAGTATTCAGTTTATTAAAGTCTGTGGGCATGTACAAAAGAGATGAATGCTGTGTAAGGAATGAAGTCTTTTCAAAAGAGGTTCAGGACATCATCCCCATCAAATATTAGCTTAAATACCTGTCCTTCGTTGCAATCTGATCTGTTGCTAAGGTCTAACGTATTCCTATGGGCCGGAGGGATCAGTGATCTCTGCCAGGAATGAATCAGGAGCACTTAAATCACCAGGAGTCTTCCAAGCATTGGATGGCAACATTTTAATAAGGAACTCCTGACAACTCCCCTCCTGTCCCTCAAAGTTTTTATACAATCCTGATTGCATTGGTATCTGGATGCCATGATATCACTACTGCTCTCCGCTCCAAGACCTTGTGGAAATGATTAGATGAAGACTTCCCCATCCATCTTTTTTCCATTTCATAGGAAAGTCAATGTTGAGGATCTAAGTGAATATCTGAGCACCCAACTTCTCTCTACAGCTTCCATGCTGTGCCTGAAGCTCTGCACCACTCCCAGGCTCACTCCCTTTCTAAAAGGGCCCCCATTTCAAATCTGTGATACTTTAAAGTGCAAAACGTGTGAGTGGGAGCTCTGTATCAGCTACAACACTAGCAGAGTCTTCTAATATATGACCCTGCAGAATAAAGAAATGGCACAACAGGATCTCATTGTAGAGCAGCTTTTCCTGGAACATTAGACTAGAGAGGTAAAGCTCAGGCTATGGCCTCTCTAGATTGTATTCCTGGAAAAGCTGCTCAATTATTGATAACAGTCCTACTGACATCACCAAAAGACAATGAAGCTCTTGCTTCCCTTTAGCAACTTCTTACTCAGCAGATATCACTTTTACAGCTCAGCAGAATCAGCACTGCAGAGACATCAGCTGAAATACAATATGCATACTGCAGAAAGAGGACACTGTACAGCCTTTTTATTTTTAAACTGTAAAGAAAGAAATGCGCAAGCATCATACTGAGTGAACATTATTTTGCAAAATGCTGTTATTTTTACCCACCCCAGAGATTTTTTTATAATGCTGGTAACTGCAAATAGTTGTTTTATTTTATAATTCATGGTTGGTCTTGGATTCTATCCTCCTCCTTGCCCAGTATAGGTAAAGGAAGAGCAATACAATTACACTTGACCTAATTCAAATTAGCAGGCATAATCTTGGCTAGCAAAGTTTGTACAGTTCTGAAAGTTCTTGCCTGCAGGAGCACTAGTGCCTTGTGATCACATTACCAGACCTGGTTGACCAAAGCTAGCGCCTTAAATCCAATTTTTTTGATGGTGTGGGGGTCAGCAGGAGCTCCAAACATGTTCCTCTAGATTCAGTTCCAGGCTGGATCTAGGTAGGGTTGTCAGGTGTCCAGTTTTGAACTGGACAATCCAGTATTTGAGCTTTCTGTTTGGGAAACAAATTGAGAAAATATAAATGAGAAAATATAAATGTCTGGTATTTTCTAAATAAGATATAATGTAGATTGTGATGTAATGTCAAGTGTGTCCGGTATTTTTGTTGAAACCATCTGGCAACCCTAGATCTAGGTTAGAATTTCAAAAGATCATTGTGAGATTCTGGCACCATTGAACATGAGCCCTGAGGGTAATTTGTTCTGAAACCTCAACTGTGAATGGCAGCCTAAAGTAAATCCACATATATATGCCTTCTCAATCCATTTATATTATTCTTTGACAGCTCTGAGCCTCCTGCTGGTGGATACCATACCGCTAACAAATATGATCGCTGGCAGCATGATGTAGGAAGGAGCCTAATGACTGAGGGCTTGTCTACATAGTGGGATAATGTGCTTTGCTTGAGTATGATGTCTAAAGAATACTAATGTGTTACACAGTAATTGATCCATGTTGACTCTGCAGGTGTACTTCATCATAGTACTGTTAAAAACAATACCATGTTAAACAGGAGTGGGCATGATATGACCCGTAGGCTGGATCCGGCCTGCGAAGCCGTTTGATCAGGCCCGTGGCTCACCTTGGCAGGAGGGGCAGGGGCGAGAGACTTCACACAATCCCCTGCCCCCAGGCCCTGGTTGGCTTGGGGGCCAGGTAGCGTAAGAAGTCTCCTCCCCTCACTCCTGCTGCCAGGGGTGTGCAATGCATAGACGAAGCCACCAGCTGTTCAAAATAGCTGGAAGTTCTGTCTATGCTCTGTGTACCCTGGCAGGGGAAAGGGGAGATGATTTTGTGTGCTCCCCTGCCCCCAGGCCAATCATCACAGGTGAGGCCAGGGGATTATGCAATCTCGCTTCCCGCCAGGGTCGCACAGTATGTAGGGAGAACAATCAGCCGTTTTGAACAGCTGATGGCTCAGTCTATGCACCACATGCCCCTGGTGTGTAATGATGGGCTTGGGGGTGGGGGAGCACTTGCGAAGTCCCTTGCCCCCTCAGGGACACGTGGCCCTGAGCAGCACATGGAGGGACTCCATGTGGCTAGGGCTGCTGCAGGAAGGAGCCTGCCTCAGGGACTCTAAGGGACTGCTGGCTGGGAGCCGCCTATGGTAAGTGACTCCTGGCCAGAGCCTGCTTCGGACATCTCAGCCCCTGCTGCTTGCACCTCATCCCCTCCCACTTCTTAACTCCCTTCCCCATGTCATCACCCCCCTCTGCCCTAGGGTGGGTCACCATATAAATCCTATGCACACTGCCCCAGATCACAATTCCCTCCCAGACCCTGCACCCCTACTTCCTCCCAGACCCAGCGCCCTAATCCCCTGCCCAAGATCAAAACCCACTACTTCATCTAAACTCCCTCAGACCCCACACCCTCTCCAGCATCTCAGTCCCCTATTCCAGAGCTCCTTGCTGCATCCAACCTTCGTCCCAAACCCTGCACCCTCTCCATAGTGAAGTGTGGCCTTTGACCACTTTCCAAAATCTTGGAGTGGCCCCTGATCAAAAATTATTGCCCACCTCTGATGTTAAAGCATGTTACATTAAAGAATGATACAGAACCATTATTGCACACCAATAAGGTCTGTATGGACTTATTAATTTGCAGCATAATAATATGCTTTAGAAATCCTACCCTTAACCAATGTGTTACTCCATTGTGTACACAAGCCCTGAGTCTCATTGCAGAAGCAAGACATATGCTCCCATGTAGGCAGTGCTGTATATCATATAAAACTTTTGTGCAACTTGAACTCACTAGGCCTGAAGCCTTCCATAAGTTGCACGTGTTATTTCATCATCAAGACATCACAATAGTGTGCTCTAGCAGGGAGGGTCATCTTGGTCATGGAGTTTCACACCATGACTTCCTTTCTGCTTGAGAGAGCTGCAAAGTCAGAGGCTGCTAGACCAGCTGCTCTCCCACTTGCATTCTGGTTTAACAGCCAAAAGAATATCTGTGTTTAAGCAACCTGTTTGCTGTTCAAAGAGTAAACAGAAAGGTTCTCCTGTTAGCGATTGCTCCTATATTAAAAGCAGATATAAACGTAAGGTTGCCAATAATACTCACATCATAGGCTGCAGACCTTTTTCAGCAGAAAGATGGATGCCATTGGGAGAAATGATTTTAAATAAAACATATGGGCCAGATGGTTTAACCAACAATACTGACAACGCCCCCCCCCACCACCAAAAAAAAACCCAGGGAAAAAATTCTGTTGGGGGGGAGGAAAAGGGGGAGACCAAAATTGTTGAGGAAAAAAATAAATAATAAAACAGCATGGCACCTTTCAGAGTGCCTGCAGAGTCAGAAAGGGATAGGAACAGGGGAGCAGTTGAGCACTGAGACCCAGGGAAGGCATTGCATCCCCTTGGTCTTTAGGCTTTTTGCTGGTGGCCATTTTGTTTTCTTTATCAAGCCAAAAGGCAGCTTCCTTGCGGAACCAGGTAAGCAGGGAGTCCAGGGGCTGGGGGTGTTGGGAGGCTGGGGGCTGGACCCAGTTGCTGAGTGTGTCGTAGGATTGCCAGGTGTCCAGTATTTTCGCCTCTTGGCTGGGAAAAAAAATCAGAATATACCGGATATTTTAAGTGTCCAGTATTTTCTGATTTTTTTTTACTGGACAGGAGGCGAAAATATTGGACTGTCCGGGTCAATACCGGACACCTGGCAACCCTACGGACCAGATCCTCAGCTGATTTCAACTGGCAGGATCTGAAGATCTGGCCCAATATTTGTCAACACATATGCTAACGTGAATATTAATGTGTTCTGGTTTTCCTCACATATTGCATCCCAGAGCACTTCACAAATTATATGAATTTAACCTTGGTTGAATGCAAATAATTCCTTTCCACTTCCCTACCAGAGACTCATGTGCCATCTTTGGGGTGGATGACAGAACTCTGGCATATGACTCTCTGGTAGGGAGGGGAAAAGGAAATTTTGGCCACAGGCAGTTGAGCATTCTTGATTTTCTCTCAGAGGTGTAGGATCCTTAATCTGTGTGCAAAGAAGTCAGTACTTTGATTCCAGTTCTTATCTGAAAATAGCCAAACAATAAAACAGCAGAGAACTCTTTGTTGGAAAGATAAAGGATTGAATCATGCATGCCAGGATTTTGAACTTGTGTTCCAATGAGCCTAGTTACTTGAAATCTGCTGTGTAGGCCACTGAGAGTTCCCTCCAAGAATATTCAGTAATGATGGCTGAAGAAGAAAAAGGGTCAGCTGAACATTCAGATGTTTTGATAAATGTTGGCCAAATTTATGTGATTCTCACTTTAAGAAAATTGGCAAGAACAGACTTTTCTATGACATCTCCAGCCATAGAATCCAAGTTCAGTCAGAATAGTGCAGAAAATTAGAATACCCACTGATGTTCCCAAATGAAAAAGTCAATAAAAATTTCAGGAAAAAATTAGTCAATTTTTTTAACCTCAAAAGACAGACAGGTGAATTTTCTGTCACTCAATACAGGTGAATATCTGTCTTAGTTTCTTTTATTCCAACAGATTTTTCTCCCTATAACATTTTCAGATTATAGCTACTGATTTTTTAAAAATATCCATTGCCATGGCAATCTCTTCAAAAGTCCAACAAATCAGTATCTATCTTTTTGCATTGAACCAAAACCCCAACAGCAAATAATTTAGTGATGGTCCATCTTCCAACACACTTTTGACCAAAGAATATGGCTTGCATTGTACCGTTAGCATGGTAATCTGAGTGTGGTAGCCAGATGCTTTCCCCTGAAAGTTTAGTGCTTCAAAGATACATAAGGGAGACCTACTGAACACTCAGCAGAATGGAGATAACTTCATCTGAAGCAGTAGAGATTTGATATGGGACAAGCAAACTATTGTTTTGTGGGGAGGTGGTTTTTAGTTATTTGTCCTTCTTACAAAACTAAAGCAACTACCAAGAACATGTGGATGAATCCTGTACTAGTCTGAGCGTTAAGAACAAGGAATTTAGATTCTGTGATGTTGTTTTCTTCTGTGACTTTCTTAGCTGACAAATAGTAGCAGTTACCAGAAACCACCCTGCACTTTGTACTAAAATATAAACTGTGCTGAATACTTGTCATAGTCCTTTGAGCTTGCCCCTGACTACTGCAGAGTTTACACTGAGAATGGCAGCTCTAACCTGTCTGATGTAATCCATTCCATTACAGATAGCTACAGCATGCTATATTACAGTGTAAAGGTGGGCACTTAGAGACTATAAAGATGAGACAAGCCAACAAAGCCAGTGTGTTCAAAATGAAGGCTAATGCTCTAGGGTTCATTCCTATTGCGGTACATTCACATAACTCATTTGATGCCAGCCAACTCATTTAAAGCAAAATTCAGATATAGTGTAAGCAGGAAGTGACTTCACTGAAGTCAATGAAGTTACTTATGTTTACAACATGACTGAATTTGGACATAAGTCTCTAATATATTCCAAAAGTGCATAATTACAAATGTCCAGCATCCAAAGCCAGCTCTAGGATTCACAGAAATGTTGACGGGGCATCCCCTAACCTTGCCCTCCCTATTAGAAGGGAGGACTCTACTCTTTGCTCTATGGGAAGTTGAAGAGATAAAAAAGTCTCTTACAGAGGTCTAAAATCATGACAGGTATGGAGAAAGTGAATAAGAAAAAGTTATTTACTTGTTCCCATAACATAAGAACTAGGAGTCACCAAAAGAAATTAATAGGTAGCAGATTTAAAACAAACAAAAGGAAGTATTTCTTCACTCAATACACAGTCAACCTGTGGAACTCCTTGCCAGAGGAAATTGTGAAGACGAGGACTTTAACAGGGTTCCAAAAAAAAACCTAGATAAATTCATAGAGTTTAGGCCCATCAATGGCGTCCCTAGCCTCTGTTTGTCTGAGGCTGGAAATAGATGACAGGAGAGGGATCACTTGTTGATTACCCAGTCTGTTCTGGGGCATCTGGCATTGGCCACTGCCCGAAGACAGGATACTGGGCTAAATGGACCTTTGGTCTAAACCAGTGTGGCCATTCTTATGTTCTCTCTTTCCTACTCCCCATCCTGTACTGTCCTTTCACCGGGGCTTGTAAGTATTCAAGGAGATTGTGGTTTGTAAATGATGCAAAGTCTGAAACTCATGTGCAACCAGGTTGCATGTTAAGGCACTTGTTTTTCTCTTGGGGAGATCCTCACAGCCATTCCTCTCTCTCTGAGTCTTGGCCAGAAAGTGTCATTTGAGAGCCATATTGATTGGGTCTTTTAAATATTTAATGGTGTGACTTGACTAGGTAAATTCCTACATGTTTTCAGAGCCCTGTTATTTTCTGAAGAATATGCCATAGGGATCTTGCTTATAAATAAGAGGTTTCCATTGCAGTTCACAGAGGAGAAATTTTCTTCAAAATGTCTAGGCCCCTGTGACTTGGAGTAAGAAAACACCACCCAAAAAACCAACCAACCCCAGACAATGAGATCTAAATGCAGTGCTGTGTGTTGGATAGAAAACAGATCCAAGACACAAAGTTTGTTTCCCCAAAGTCTCTGAGAAGTTGGAGTTGAGGTTCTCATTGAGAGCCATTTCTAATTTTGCATTTAGTTTATACTGGCTATTTAAAATTGAGAAAACATGCATGGAATTATATGTCCATTATTTACCTAATAAAGGAGGATCTAAATTGGCTTCTGTATTGCTATTGTCACAGATAATGTTGCTTTTTAGTAAATCAGGTAAAGTGATTTTAACTGCAGTTTCCTCTCCTGGCCTTTGTATTGCTGGCATTTGAAAAGATTTATTTCGTGTACCTATTGATTACCTGACATGTTATTCTAATCTCTAGGACTTAAAACATACCTAATATATCATACAGATGTCTTCAGATCTATTTAATTTCCTGGGGTAAATAAAGCATACTTCACTAGGGTTTTGTAACTGTATCAGATATGGGTCTGATTATAACATCACACAAGCTTTACTCTTGTGCAGTTCCAGTGACCTTAGTGATGTTATTCCTGAGACATAAACAGAACCAGAATATTTATATTTACATTTTTAAATGCAATTTTTAAGGGACTAGATGCCTTAAAAGAACTAAGCCATCATGATCCCATTATCAGTCTGTTGTAAGTGACTAGATAGAGGGCTTGTAATGATTTAAGGAGTTTTTATCCATTAGGTCACTATATCAGCTACTTCATAGGTAAGTAGTGACTGAAAGTCATTTCCTACTTCTGCCTGTTCAATGATTTATGAAATTGGTGGTCTCAGTCACATCTCTATGTAGTATTCGTAGACCTACAAAAGGTCTTCAACACATTTATCAGGGATAGTATATACAAGTTCCTATCGAAAACTGGCTGTCCACAAAAAGTGTTCTTCTTATTAAACGAGTTCCATGGGATGAATGAAAATGAAACATAATCTCAGTTTAGCATTGATACGGTCATGAAGCAAGTTGTATCTTAGTGCCTACCAACTTTGACATCATCTTCTCTTTTCTTTTTAAGTATGTTTTTGGAAATGATCAATCCAGGGTATTAACGGAATGGAGGACAGACAGCAGCTTGTTCAACATCAGATGATTTCAGAGCAAACGGCATGTCACTCCACTCACTCTTTGAACATGACACTGCATTCATCCCTAACTCATCAGATGAATGGCGGATCATGAGTTAGTTCGCTGATGCATGTATCAAATTCAACCTGGTAATCAGTATCAAGAAAAGAGTTCTTATGTCATGAGGCACCAACATACAACATAAAATCTCTATGAAGCTCTAGACAATTTGGAGCACGTCTGCTATGCTGGCTCAACTCTAACCAGCTCATTTAGCTTATATAGAGAACTTGATGTGAGAATCGTCAAAGCCTCTGTCACTTTTGGCAAACTTATTTCACATGATATCTCACATGATATCTCTGAACATAAAGTTGTCTATTTATCATGGTTGTGTCCTATAGCCCGGTGGGGTTCAGGGAGGGGCTTCTCCCCTTTGGGGTCAGTGGGCGGCCACTACACCCCACTACACCACCACACAGTCTATAATAAAAAGTCTCTACGTGCCAGCCCTTGTTCTGGGCAGGACGACAATACACTCCAAAGACCATCCTTAGGCCTAACCCTAATTCAGGGAGGCGTAACAGGCAACTACACAGTTAATTCAATGCCCAGACCCTGGATCAGGGCGGGTGGCAGGAAAGCAGTTTATAAGCCCGGGCCCTGGTTCAGGGCGGGGCAGCAGAGAAGCAGTTTAGAGGCCTGAGCCCTGGTTCAGGACGGGACATCAGGCAAACACACATAAACAGTTCAAGGCCTGTTTGCAACAACCCCAGCCGGGTCCCCTTGCTCAGATGGGGGTCCGATAGATGCAGGCTGCTGAACGGGAACAGCTGAGGGGAAAGACTGCCACCCAAGAGTGGAGAGGGACGGGGGACGCAGGCCCACCCACTCCACTGTGTCCCAGCCCAGGGCCCTAGCAGCAGCAGAGCAGTCGGCTGCTGGGTCAGCAGGGATCCGTACCGCAACATACTGACCTTCTGGCAACCAGGGGGTGGCTATCCCTGAGCTGTTTCCATTTCCCCCCTCGGGCTGTACCTGGGTCCAGAGCATGTCATCTGGGCACCGTGGTTCAGAGTCCTCCAGTCAGGTAAACAAACTCTCCAGTCAGTCCTTCACTAATGGGCCCAGCGGCCCCAGCCAGTCCTCAGCTTCCCCAAGGTCTAGCTCCTTGCTCTAGAGTGTGGCGAAGGCTTCTGGCTTCCCTGGTTGCTGGGGCTTGACTGGGCTCTCTGGTCGGCCTTTTATATCCATGGCCCCACCTCCTGGCTTCTTGTCAGGTGGGTTGCTAGGGCCAGGTGCTACCCACCAAGACTCAGGGAGGGGCTCCTCCCCTTCGGGGTCAATGAGTGACCACTCCACTCCACTATAGTCCTAGTAGCCTCTGTGAAATCTGGGTCATATACTCCAAGCAGGAGCAGAGATTGCACAGCTTCCACCTTCACTGCCTCAGAAAAAACTCTGAAGTCACATGGGACCAGTGGATCGCTAATAGAGATCCTTGAGAAAACCAACCTGCAGTCAATGCAGACTACACTGGATGCTTGCAGGCTTCGCTGGCTGAACACATGGCTCAAGAGCATCTACCAAAGGCTGTGCTCTATCGCCAACTCTAGAACTGTTCACGTTGAAGATGAAGGTCAAAGATCTGATACAATAACAGTGTCAATCAAGGTTTCAAGAAATTCAGCATTCCCACAGACAACTGAGAAAACCCTGCCCTCACCTGCTCAGTCTGAAGAAGCCAGGTCAAGGTTGGTGCAGTCATCATGGAGAGCCATCAGAGAGTCCAGACTGAGGCCTGCTGACAAGCCAGGAAGTAAAGTGTGCTCCAAACTCCATGTGGTAAATGGTCCTGCACCCACAATGGGAAGGTCTGCCATTCATGCAATGGATTCTTTTTCCACACTAATATCAAGGACCATAGACTGACTGACTTCATTGTGTTTCCTTTCATCTGTTGAGATGTTGGATGGTCATAGTTGTGGCAGTGTAGTGGTTTCAACCAGCATAATTGCCCTCTTTTTTGAGTGTGAAAGGAGAGTGAATGGAGTATGGAACCTGCACTATCTTTAGGTTTTTTTCCTTCAGCTCAGAGAGGGACAATAATAATAATAATAATAATGATAGTTGCATGGGTAGCTGCCCATGTTGTATCTGTCACATGGGTAGACAGATTTCATTCTTTAAGGTTTCCAATCCAGTACTTTTCACACACAGAATTCAATTAGAAAAACAAAAACAATCCCTTCATTTATATTGCTTCATTCCTTTGATGTTTCTACTGCCTTGTCTACAAGTCAAAAATTCATTTGTATATTATTCTTTATTTGATCCAACGTGCAAATAAATGTAAGACTCATGTTCCAGTAGAGCCCTGTCTAACTCTCATGCTGTGCAAACCTCTTGGACATTATTACTGTCTTTTCCAAAAGATAGCTGCATCTATACTAGAATAATGGAGACCCACAATTTTCTACTAGTATAGCTCTATAGCTGGGAACAGTAGCACAGACAATATTCAGACATTTTTTACCACTGTGTTGTCTAATTCAGTGGTGGTAAAAAATGCCTGTGTGTTGTCAACACCGTATCTTAACACCAATGAAACTATACCATTGGATTATTTATGAGTCACAGTTTTTCTAGTGTGAGCAAACTCTATGTGAGCTAAGTATAGCAACTTCAGACTCATGAATTTCTTAGGCCCCAATTCAGGAAAGTATCTTTATTCAGAACAGAACCTAAGGTTGTGCTTAACTTCAAATACATGCTTAAAGCCTATTGATTTCACTCAGACTTAAACTGTGTACTTAAATTCTTTCCTGAGCTGGGGCCTTATAGCATAATGTTGATACAGAGCTTATTTTTTGTTTTAAGAAAGAATAAATCATTTGAAAAGGCTGCTTACAAATATCACTATTAAAAAGAAAAAAAACAATCCTTTTGTATTCCCCACGCTGCAGTTAGGATAGAAAGATATTTAAATGCAAGTTACGTAATAACCAGCTAAACAGAGATATATTCTCAGTCAATATAAGCAATGAATGGGCAATCATCACTCTTCTTTATGGCTGGCTGGCTAAAAATATTGATTAAAAAAACTGTTGTTATAGTCAGATCCTAATCTTGTAATACCATTATAAATGAAGTTACTCTAGATTTACACTGTTGTGACTGAGATCAGAATCTGACCTGATGTAGTTATTTATCTTATCTAGTTCTAAAAATAGCATTACATTTCAGCTGAAAGAGCAAAGAAAGAAAAAAAAATCACTGGCACCATAATTTGTCTCCCTAGATCATTTTTATGCTTGTATTTCATTTAAAAGAATAATGTGTAAATTACTTATTATCAAGAAAAGTTATTTGTTTGCACTAATCAAGCCTTAAACTTAGAGGCATAACATGAAACTAATTATTTTTAACTAACTAATCAACATGCTTCATTCATAAGTTGGGATTTATCAATATAGCACATGAAAAGAGAGAACATATTATTATTTCAGTTTAGATAATATGCAAAAACCAGTGTGTTTGTAATGACCTGCTTTCACTGCATATAATCAAGCTGCAAAGCTCTATTACAAGCTGGAAATAGCAGCAGCTTACTTTAATGAGATTTCTGGCTCTGGGCCCCAGCTGTTCTACGTAAGGCTCCCCCTTTGCTCTATGACCTACTGATATGTGCTGTCACAAGTAATGAGATGGGACCTATTTCGTAACATGGGGAAAAACTGGAAAGTATGTGTTCAATTGACTACTCCGGCAGATACACACCACCTTTTCCCAAGCAAGGAAGAAAAAGGGGAACATTTAATATACAACATCTTTATTGGACTCCTTCCCCCAACCTATATTAAGATAACATTGAAATTGTGAGCCAGAGAATTCAGCATTAATGATGAAACTCTATTCTTAACTCATCCCTGTTGCACATAGGTAATGCTGTTCATTAGGTACACACAATATATGCTCCTCCCCTATTAAGTCCCCTGACAGAGGACTAGTCTGCAAGGCACAGGGAAGAGAGTATGATTATCATCTTAGATTTAACTCTGAATTTTCTGGATTTGGTGGAATTATATTAGACCAATGACTGGGAACATGCCAGGAGCCAAGTGTTTCATCTAATTTGCATAAAATAGAACAGATTGCCACTGCTTTTGTTTTTAATATGGTTTTGAAGTCTGGAAACTACAGATTCCATCAAGCAGTGCTGTATATCTATCTGAGCAGCCTAGTCACTGAGCTCAAGCTAGAACACTGCATCCTGGGACCTGAAATCTCTGAAGGCTGTACCTCTGAAACAAAACACTTGGGCTATCCTCAGGCTTTGCTATAAACTCTTAAGAACTACATTTTGGTCATCCTTAATATTGTTTTTCCTGCTCTTTTTACATGAATTTCTTTATCATGTTCAAAGAAAAAATCCCTTTCCTGAAAGTGTTTGATAGTTTCAGATTTTTATTTTTTAAATATAAATGTACTTCAAGGCCATAATGCCTCATGGATTGATTCATGCCTTTCACTCTGTTGTTTAGGGACAAGAAGCCATCATATGTCAATATTTCAATAATCTAAACCCCAGAAAATATTCTGTTGCCCTGCATACAGTCCTCCTAAGTCAATGAACATTTTAGTCAGAGCCATGAGAAGATGTGAGGATAACTGAATTTTGGAATTAAACTATTTGCTTTTTAATTAATCTTTTCACCCTTTCAAAATGCCCACATTCACTCACCTCCATTATAAACGAATGGGCTATGAAATCTTACTTTGAGAAATGAAGATATTATTGAAGCTATGTCTACATTGCAATTGGAGATATTATTGCTTCCTGTAGACATACTTATGATAACTTTGACCTACCTAGCACAGCTGAAAGTAGCAGTGAGGATGTAGTAGTGTGGGCATCAGTGCAGGCTAGAAATGCAAGTACCAAATGTTCTAAAGCCCATGCTACTGACTGCAGTGCAGACTACAGCCTGAGTTACATTGATGACAATACTTTACATGTACACACTATTGCTCAAGGGTAGGGAACCTTTTTAGGTCAGAGGTCGCTGACTAACAGAAAAATCAGTCAGGGGCTCTCTACATTCCCCTCACACACCAGCACCTAGGCTCCTCAATGCTAAGGGAGAGCCCTGAGTCTCAGGAGCTGGATCCAGGCAAGCCGGGGGCTACATCTGGCCCCTCGAGCCTTAGGTTCCCCACCCCGCTATAGCTCATTACAGACATTGATTAGTGATCCTCACAATATCCCCATGATCCTGTTTCATTGATTACTCCTCTTTTATAGATAAACATTGATGACCTAATTCTCCACTAGCATAAATGGGCTCAACTCACAGGGTACGTCTAGACTACATGGCTCCGGCGATGGAGCCATGTAATAGTTTACCCGGCATAGTCAACGAAGCGGGGATTTAAATAATCCCCACTTCATTAAAATAAAAATGGCTGCCGCGTTGTGCTGACAATCAGCTGATCTGGCACAGCGTGGCAGTCTAGACGCGGCGTGGTCGACAAGGGAAGCCTTTGTTGACCGCTCCGGTAAACCTCATTTCACGAGGCATACCGGAGCGGTCGACAAAGGCTTCCGTTGTCAACCGCACCACGTCTAGACTGCCGCGCTGTGCCGGATCAGTTGATTGTCGGCACAGCGCGGCAGGCATTTTTATTTTAATGAAGCGGGGATTATTTAAATCCCCTCTTCGTTGACTATGCCAAATAAACTATTTTACATGGCTCCGTTGACGGAGCCATGTGGTCTAGACGTACCCACACTGATTTCACTGAACTGAATTTGGATACGAATGCATACATTACTCTTGTCTACACTAAATTTTTTTGCTAAATGTTCCCCTGTTGCTTCCCCAATGACAATAATGCTGTATCAGAACTAGGATTTCTTGGTTTAGAATTTGGGAATTCCTTCCTCTGGGGACCCAGCCCAATCTAGAACAGTTAGATACTACAGTAATATGGCATGTACTGTATAAAAATCTAAGATTGGTAGAGCACAAGATTTTTGGAAATTAAATGGCAAAATAGGTTTTATTGCAAATTTTCTTTTAAAATATGTATTTTGGTGGAATTTTTCTATGCCCAATTTTATTCCAGCGTATATGGTTATGGCTGAGTGAAAATAAGTTTTCAACAGTCAAGTTGCCATTTTTCAAATATAGCAGCATAAATAACACCGTCATAATACTGCCTATTTCTTCTTTTAAATTATTTATGTATTTTATTATATTTTACATGAGCTGTGAAACCTAGAGGCATTTTTGCAACATCAAGTCATTCTGAAGCACATTACATACAAAGAATCTACTCCATTACATTACAAGGCTGACATATGCAGTTGTATGTGATATTGTTCATTAATATTGCATAATTACTGTATGTGAAATAGTTCTTTGGGCAGTGATGACATTTTTTCATAAAGACTTTAAGCTCCAAGGCAATGTACGCTATTAAGGGGTTGTTTAACATATGAGGGTACATCATTATACAGTACCTTAATGCAACTGCAGAAAAATAACTAAGGCTACTTAGCCAAATGACGGTATTAACATGTATAATGTATTTTCCACAAGATTTAAATGGTTTACTGAATTTATAAAAATCACACTTCATATCTCAGTTCAGTCATTGCGATACCAATCTCGTGAACAATTTCAGACAAATACTAATTTCATATGTGAAGATCGAATTGTTGTTTTTTTCTCTGAAGCCTATAAAATAATTTTTTTGCTCTTTGAAAATTGCAACGAAATTTTGCAGGATCAGAATTTTCTCTAGATCTAGGATGATATTAGCTATTCCTAATATGTCTGAAGATTTTAGCTCATCTTGGAGTGATGGTTGAGAACAAAATGATAGTGTATTTTCTTCCAGACCTCAGTTACCTTTCACACATTTGTACCCATTGTACCCTATGTACAATGTGGCACATGAACCTTAGGTAGTTAGCAGAGACTCCAGAAATAAGCACCCCACAAATCCTCTGACCTTCAGTTATCCCTTCTACCCTCTGCAGTCCCATCCAATATGTACTGAACTCTTGATATCATAAGTATAATTTTAATCTTGACACTTAATTCAATTAATTTCATGTCACCCCTGACATTTAACTGTTTAATGGGTTGCAGGATCTTGTATGTTAAAGTGTAGCTGCCCCACAGAAGTTGTAATAGGGAAAAAGCAAATAGTTTGGGCTCATGGTTGAGGCTTTTGACACCCAAGAAGCAAGAATATATGTGAACTAGTTTTGGTACCTCAGATATAGTTGTGGCATCTGGTTCTGGGAAGGGGTTGTATCTCCTCTTTTCACTCCTCCTTTTTGGACAGGGACTTTAAATCGGTGGGAAAATTGGAGATTTGAATTACTTATAGCTCTACCCTAATGTCAGCTAATACATCCCACGATGATAAATGAGCATGTCAGCCTGATGTTTTTCCTAACATTATTGGCAATAGTGCTCAATGCTAACATTTAAAGCTTGTGTGCTTACTCGCTGAGGGCTTGCCTTTTTACCCATATGACCCCAGGACAGCTGTAATCAGGCATTACAATTTACAGTCCTCTAATTTAAAAGAAGGGCCTGCTGGCTGGGCATTTTTCGTGGCGGAGGTGAGAGGAGCTTGGCTTGAGAGGGCCCTGATTTTTTAACTTTCAGGGAATACTGCAAAGTACATTTGTTCTCCTTGGCTCTTCTGGAAAGAGAGGAGTAAAGGATTCAAGAATTGTGAGTTGTAGGTACTGTGTTGTTTTGGGTTATTTTTAGGGGGGGCGCTCGTTGTTCTGAGGACCAATCACATTATATTATGGTGTATTATGTCATTACGTTTGTTGTGTCATGTTCTAATATTGTTATTTGGGGTACAAAGCTTGGTTGGCAGAGTTCTTCTATTTTGCACTTAGAATATTTACTCTTTGTTGTGTTTTATCTTTTACACAGCACTAAAAATGTGGACAAGTACTTTATTAAATCAAAATAAACCACAATCCCACGGATGTTTTGGAGTCATTAAAGTAAGTGAAAAGATTTTTCTGCATCACTGCAGCTTTTCTCAGTTTTTACTGTGACTGATGTCACAATCTAACATTTATTGCAGTGTTTCTCAAAGTGGTCTGCAAAACCACTTTGAGAAACATGCTAACTGGCTATGCCGGTTTGTTTACATACTGGTGCTGCGGCCATAGAGCCTTGCGGCTCCCATTGGCTCTGGTTAGCTGTTTGCAGCAACAGGGAGCGGTGGGAAGCAGTGGCCCGGCCCATGCTGCTTCCTGCGGCTCCTCTTGCCTGCAGACAGTGAACTGGAGCCAATGAGAGCCACGAGGCTCCGTGGCCACAATGCCAGTAAGTAAACAACCCAGCGCAGCCACTTAGCATGTTTCTCAAAGAGGTTTGGCAGACCACTTTGAGAAACACTGATCTGTTGGGTGATGTGTTGCAGTCAGAACTATCAGGAAAGAATAGGAAATCTAATCCTCTAAGAGCGCAATACATATATATTCCCCTTTAGCTATTATCTTTGAAAAATCATGAAAGATGGGAGAGATTCCAGAAGACTGGGAAAAGGCCAATATAGTGCCCGTCTATAAAAAGGGAAATAAGAACAACCAGAAAACTACAGACCAGTCAGTTTAACTTGTGTGCCAGGGAAGATAATGGAGCAAGTAATTAAGGAATTAATCTGCAAATACCTGGAAGATATTAAAAGACAGGTAACAGCCAGCATGGATTTGTAAAGAACAAATCATGTCAAACCAATCTGATAGCTTTCTTTGGTAGGATAACTGGATAAGGGAGAAGCAGTGGATGTGATATACCTAGACTTAGTAAGACATTTGATATGGCCTCGCATGACCTTATTATCAATAAACTAGGGAAATATGACCTAGATGGGGCTACTATAAGGTGGGTGCATAACCATTCTCTGAGAGTAGTTATTAGTGGTTCACAATCCTACTAGAAGGGCATAACAAGTGGGGTTCTGCAAGGGTCTGTTTTGGGACTGGTTCTGTTCAATATCTTCATCAACGATTTAGATATTGGCATAGAGAGTACCCTTATTAAGTTTGCAGATGATACCAAGCGGGGAGAGGTTGCAACTGCTTTGGAGGATAGGGGCTCCAAATTCAAAATGATCTGGAAAACTGGAGAAATGGTCTGAGGTAAATAGGATGAAGTTTAATAAGGACAAATGCAAAGTATTCCACTTAGGAAGGAACAATATACAGAATGGGAAGCGACTGTCTAGGAAGGAGTACTGCAGAAAGGGATCTAGAGGTCATAGTGGACCACAAGCTAAATATGAGTTAACAGTGTGACGCTGTTGCAAAAAAAGCAAACATGATTCTAGGATGCATTAACAGGAGTGTTGTGAGCACAACACAAGAAGTTATTCTTCTGCTCTACTCTGCGCTGATCAGGCGTCAACTGGAGTACTGGGTCCAGTTCTGGACACCACATTTCAAGAAAGATGTGGAGAAATTGGAGAGGGTCCAGAGAAGAACAACAAGAATGATTAAAGGTCTAGAGAACATGATCCATGAAGGAAGACTGAAAGTATTAGGCTTGTTTAGTTTGGAAAGGAGAAGACTGAGAGGGGACATGATAGCAGTTTTCAGGTATCTAAAAGGGTGTCACAAGGAGGAGGAAGAAAAATTGTTCTCCTTGGCCTCTGAGGATAGGACAAGAAGCAATAGGCTTAAACTGCAGCAAGGGATGTTTAGGTTGGACATTAGGAAAAAGTTCCTAACTGTCAGGGTAGTTAAACACTGGAATAAATTGCCTAGGGATCTAGGAATTTCCATCTTTGGAGATATTTAAGAGCAGGTTAGATAGACATCTATCAGGGATAGCCTAGATGGTGCTGGTTCCTGCCGTGAGGGCAGGGGACTGGACTCGATGACCTCTCAAGGTCCCATCCAGTTCTAGTGTTCTATGATTCCATGATTCTATGAACTAGAACTGTCTAATAATGCCAGTAGAAATGGTCTATAGAATTCCCCTGTATAAGTCAATACAAATTGAATCCATTAGATATTTGTAGTACAGTAATTGATTACAATATCTTACATAGTTTGAATAAAATGTTACAAACTGTGCTGAGCAGCCAATGCCATTAAAATATTGCCCACTTAGAAGCCTCCATCAGGTAATTGGTGCCAGGAAACCACGTTTGTCATTAACGGTGATTAACATCAGAACTTGGAAGTTCTACTTGTATCATTAGTTTATCAGGTGTTACCCTGATACATTGCAAGTGAGTGCCTGAATTTAAATGAAGTTTATCCATGCAGTCCTTTTCCAACTGTTTATTCAATAATACGTTATTGGAGTCAGGTTCATTGATTCTCGACAGAAGTGCTTGTTAACTCTGAATCTACAATGATGATGATGATATAATAATATAGTGATTGGAAAGTGCAGAGAAAAATAGTTTTTAAAATTCAGACAGGCCTGCACAAGTTGCAAAACAGTAAAGAAAAGAGGGAAATTGTAATCCAGTAATTAGATGTTTGAAAACGATGCTTTTCATGGTATAAAAACAATTATATTTTCTCACACAGAAAAAGGGTGTATATGATTGCCGAGAAAAGGGCTTACTTAATAAAATATATGAACAACACTTTATGTGTTGAAAATATGTCATGTAATCTGGTGATAGAACAGGTTCAACATGGGCTTTGGAGTAGATGGAGGTGAATGCCCCATTACTGAGAGAGACTTATTTGAGAAGTTGCTCCTTGTTACCTAACTCTGAAAAATGTTTGCATTTATTGTTATTTATAGGCATACTGGAAAAGGGTGCCCATCACTAGAAGCTGTAGATGCCTTTACATAACTCAAAATATAAGTGTAATACTAAGATCACTCCTCACATATTGTCTACCTGTTTTTTCCCTATCTCTCCAATTATTATCCTATACCCCACCCATTTTCAGATATCTGGTGGGAGGGAGGAAAATGAATCTGTGGCAAGCACTGAAGTTCATCAACTTCGGACTATTTCGGACCATTGTGGAGTAAATTACAAAGTTGTGAACCCCTCACCGCAGTCCTTGTTATTTATAGGTTAGCTGATATCAATTGTAGCAGTGAGGCATGGGGATAGAAGTGATTTTTTTTTTTAGGAACAGGTTGAGGTAGTGTTGTGATGGATATACAGCTGCTGTATAATAATGTATGAACAGAGTATATTAACCTGGTTACTGGGATATGTATTAACATGTTGTTTTTGTTTAACTGTGGGCTGTCAGGAAAAACGAGCAGAAAGGGAAGAAGAATAGCTCAGATAGGCCACCCTTCAGCAAACATTTCAGGATTGATATTGGACAATGATAGAGACGTTGATCCTCTTGAGTATGGCTCAACCTCTGTTTAAGCCTACTGAACTGATTTTGTCCAGAAGGGCCACAGCCCAAAAATTGATTCTAGCTAGACTAAAAGAGGCACTCTTTCTCTTGAGTGAGGAGGTAGTTATCAAGCAGCTGGTCAGAGAAACCAGACAGATACAGACAATCACAGAGTGGTGTAGAATCTAAGTCTAGGATCATCGTGCTTGTACATGTAGACTGTTGGTTAAAAATACTTCAAGTGATTGCTCATGTCCATTCTACGTAGGTGTGCGCTCATGTGTCATCGGAAGATTTTTCCCTCAGCAGTACCCCTTGGGCCAGCAGGGGAGCCCCTGGATTGGCACCACTATATTGGCCAATAGATATTCCTGCTAGCCCTCAACCCCATCAATTCCTTTTTACCACTTACCACAGTCATTTGAATGTGCTTTGCTCCTGCCCTGCACGCGCCTCTTAGTAGTTTGTCTTAGTTGTTTAGTTTGTTGTTAAAATTTTCATAGTTCATTGTTCTTTATCTAGCAGTTGATAGTCGTTAATAGTTGTTAAGTGCAGTACTTTGTACATAGTTTTAGGTGCAGGGCTCACTTTGCGCAGGCCCCAAGGCTTTAAGGCCTGTGAGAAGTGCCAGAACCCCATGCCCTGTGGGGACCCTCACAGAACCTGCCTCAAGTGCCTCAGTGAAGCTCATCTCTCTGAGGCTAGTAAGATCTGCAAAGGCTTCAAGCCTCGCACTAAACGAGATAGAGAGTCCCATTTCAAGATCATCTTAATGGAGGTGGCACTTCATCCAGGACTGGCATCCAACCCGGCACTGGTGACCCAAACCGCACTGGCTTCGGTGTGGGAGACACCTAGTCACTTGTGCACCTCTCCGACCCCATGCAGGCCTCAGCACCAGTCTCAGTCCCCAGTGCCTTAGAAGAGGAGGAGACCTAGATGAGACAGGTCTCCTTTGAGGCACGTGACTTGCATGTGCCCCCTGGTGGGGCATGTGGCACTGGCGAATTTGGTATCTGGACCATCGTGGTCAGGTTGACACTGCTCCAGCTTGCACAGAGATCCCAGTCCAGGTGTGGATCTCCCAGAACCCTCCACTCTAGACACATTTGAGACAGCGAGAGACTTGATTAACATCACCCCCGACCATGGCACTGGGCCCAGCTAAAGAGCAGGATGACAGATGTCACCGTGCTTCATCAGCGGCACCCAGCACTCCAGCCCCAGATGCAAGAGGGCACCACCACTCCACTGTGGCACTGTCCACATCAACACTGGTGCCAGGTATGGCAGGCACTACCCGTGGTGTTGGCACTACCCCTGGCCTTCCCCCCCCCCAAGCACCGGCACCTGCACTGGCACTGGAATCGGCACCGGCCCAGGTGCCGTGTCCTTCTGATGTGGTGCTGAGTGGCTCGGTACTGCCCTCAGCCATGCCTCCCCTATGATGGCCTTGTTGGTGGCTTCTCAGGCGCCACTGCAGGCGCCTGATTCAGGGGTTATGGGATGAAGGGGTTGTCGTCCTCTTCTCCCAATGAGCCCCTTGGCAGGGCCCTCCCATCCTTGCTACCTGTGGATTCCAGGTCTCATCAGGACCTCCTCTGTCGCCTAACCCAGAGCCTAGGGGTCCAGGCTGACAGAGTGTCGGAGGATTCGGACCTGATGGTTGACATCCTCCAATCTGACGTCCCTACCAGAGTGGCCTTATCCATCAAGACCGTAACAAAGATCTCAAAGACTCTGTGGCAGACCCCGGCCTTCAGCCTGCCAATCAATAAAAAGGCTGAGTGAAGATATTTTGTGCCTCAGAAGGGGAATGAACACCTCTTCTCCCACCCACCCCTGGGATCGCTGGTCATCCAGAAAGAGAGGCAAGGCCAATCGGGTTCCACTCCGAAAAACAGGGAGGCCAAAAGGATGGATCTCCTAGGCAGGATGCTTCTGGAGGCCTGTAGCTCCACATAGCGAACCAGCAGGTTCTGGTGAGTTGCTATGCATACAACACCTGGGCATCTATGGACAAATTTGCTGAGCTACTGCGCAGGGACTCCTACTCAGAGTTCACGTCTCTTGCAGAGGAGGGCAGGATAATCTCCTGGGCAGCCTTACAAGCCCCACTGGACACGGTGGATGCGGCAGCATGCACCAAGGTCACGGGAATCATCTCATTACATAGTTTGTGGCTGCAGGGGTCTGGAGTGCCTCCTAAACTCCAGTCCATTACTCAGGACCGCCCCTTTGAAGGGCTTTCCCTTTTTTCCGAACAGACCGATTAGCATCTGCATGGCCTTGAGGATACCCGGGCCACCTTGAGGTCCCTTGAGATTCACATCCTGGCCCCCCAGAATCGTTCCCTCTGGGGTAGGAATCCCCCTAGGCCTGCCCAATTGAGACCTGATTTCCCTCGCTGTAGGGGGAGGAATGGGAATGGCAGGAATAATAGGCACCATTCCCACCCTCCCTTGGGCCAGGTTCAGGGTTCCTCTATTAAGTCCCAGGGGCCCATCAGGTGTTTTGAGAGAACGCCTCAGGACAACCTACCAGCCTCTCCCTTCCAGTTCAGGTATCATTTATTTCCCTTCCACCAGGCCTGGGGGGTCCATTACCTCAGATCAATGGGTTCTAGAGACTGTGGGGAGGGGATATTCTATCCCCTTCCTTTCACTCTCTCCGCCCATCCTCCTAACCTGTCCCTCGTCAGGGACCCCTCTCACAAGCATTTCCTGCGGGAGGAGGTGCTGCAGCTCCTGAGTCTCGGGGCAGCCGAAGTGGTCCCCGGGAGTTCATGGGCAGGGGTTCTATTCCCAGTATTTCCTGATCCCCAAGGTGAAGGGAGGATTTTGACCCATTCTAAACCTCGGCGATCTCAACGCCTTCATAGCCAAGGCCAAATTCAAGATGGTGACTGATCATCCAATCCCTGAATCTTGGAGACAGGTACACCGCCCTCAGTCTGAAGGACACTTACTTTCATATCTCGATCGCTTTGCATCACAGGCAGTTCCTGCGCTTTATGGTTGGTCGGGACCATTACCAGTTTACAGCCCTTCCCTTTGGCTTGTTCACTGCCCCTCATGTATTCACAAAATGCATGGTCATAGTCGTTGCTGCCGTGAGGAAGAGGGGTGTCCAAGTGTTTCTGTATCGGGATGACTGGCTGATTTGGGGTATCTCCTTGGACCAAGTGCCCTCATTGCCCTGGTATGAGACCTTTTTTAGGAGCTGGGCCTTCTCCTAAACTTAGCCAAGTCCACCCTGGCCCTATCCAAGTCATAAAGTTTGTGGGTGCTCAGCTGGGCTCCACATCACTCAGCTATCCAAATGACTTTGCTGGATGTTCTCAGTGCCCTGCATGGGTACAGCTAGTACCAGAAGGACAACAACCTGGCAGACTCAAGGGGAGAAGACTTAAGCATGTGATGCAATATGCCATAATGTAGACATCTTTAATGAGAACAAAGTATGGCTTTTTGGACCTCATTTTATACTGAAACTTCCTATTTTCATTCTAGTCTATATATAACTCATTTGCTTTCAGTCAGAGTAATTTGTGCTGAATAATTTAAACTCTTCATCATTTTAATGTTTCTGTTGGCTTTTTTATTATGAGGGGTCTGTAATCAAATGTATTGTACCTTTGTTAATATTCATGTTTATATCTTTCATTGGTAATTTTTGCCTCATGGAGAAAATTCTAGTGCCAAAATACCACCAAGTCTTTGATACATTTTCAAAAATTCGTAAGTGACTTAGGAACCTAAATCCCAGGTTCATAACTGGCTGAGTCACTTTTGAAATTGGGACTTAGGCTCCTATGCCAATTTATCTAACTTTGAAAATGACACCTTGCTTCGTATTTTATTTCTGCCATATAGGAACTAAAATGTTGAGATCAGATTTGATGGTATTTTTGTTCAAATACATAACTCCTTGAAGCATTAACATCTGTAAGGAAAACACAAATATAAACACTGCTATGTAGAAGCAGGCTTGTGGAACCCGCATGTTCAAAGCTACAAATTAGTTTATTTATTAAAACTTACGTATTCTTCTGTAATGGCACAATCCCTCACGTGTTCAGGTAGTGATATTGTAATGTTTGGAACGATTAGATTTTGCAGTTATGAGGCGAAGAGATTCTGAAGTATATTTTAGTATTTGTTACATTGGTTCTTTTGTGCCTTGTTCTTTCTCTTGGTTTATTTCACTTCTTCTCACCTCTGTGCCCTGCAATCCACCATTGGGATGATGTGGTATTTTTTACAGGGAGGTGGAATTGTACTGCCAACCTTTGGGGTGAGAGGGTTTGCAAAAGGCTTTGGCCCTGGGGGACCACATGGAGAAGGAGGTAGGGCATGGAATGGGCTTTAGGGTGTGAGTTTTACAATGAGGTGGTGTTTGCAGAAAACAAACAAACAAATGTTCTGGTAGCACTTTATAGACTAACAAAACGTGTAGGTGGTATCATGAGCTTTTGTGGGCAGAGCCCACTTCTTCAGATGACCAGAGTTATGAGTTTGGGATGTGTACACCCGAAATAAATAGGAGAGGGGAAGAGAAAGGAAGAAAAAGGGAGGGGGGTGGGAGACAGAACATCAGTAAGTATCTGAAGATTGGATAGTTAAACTGAAGCAGATAAAAATCAAAGTCAGTAGATACACTCCCGTGTCAGGAGGGATATAACACAGAGAGCTGTTTGCACCCTGCAGTGAGCCAAAACCCTCGGGGCATTACTGGGAGGTGGTATTTGTGGTGGCTAGAGCCATACGTAGGTATGGATGGTGATAGGTTTGCTGTTGTTACCTACACAGCATGTGCCATGTTTGTCTTCCTCCCGGAAGAAAGAAGGGATTTCATCTATACTAAGTGCAAGCTGGTCACCATTTTGGAAGAAAAAAATTAGAGGACTTGAGGCCCAAGTATCGACCCTACGTTCCATCAGAGAGGATGAAGACTTCCTCGATAGAAGGCAGAGTTTAATCCTGCAGGAACAGCAGGCTGAAGAGCCAGTCAGGGCAGTACAGGACAAGGAAGAAAACTGGCAGCATGTAACCTCTAGAAGAAGAAAAACTCAGGTATCCCCCATTCATGTAGAGGTAAGTAACTGCTTTCAGGCTCTCTCTACAGGCACTGTGGTGGAGAATGCTTTGGCAGAAATCTCTCAGGGAAGAAATCAGAAGGAAACACCATCTACCTGAAGGCATGGAATGAGTAGTCCTAGGGGTGGGAGTTCCACGACCACCACCCCCAAAAGAAAAAGACAGGTGGTGGTGGTCGGGGACTCCCTCCTAAGAGGGAATGAGTTGTCCATCTGCCATCCAGACCTACAATCTCAAGAAGTGTGTTGCTTACCAGGAGCTCGCATTCAGGATGTGACCGAGAGTCTTCCAAAAGTGATTAAACCTTTGGATCACTACCCCTTCCTGCTTCTCAATGTAGGAACTAACGATACGGCCAAGAATGACCTTGAGCGGGTCACAACAGATTATGTAGTGCTGAGAAGAAGGTTCAAGGAGTTTGAAGCGCAAGTGGTGTTCTCGTCCATCCTTCCGGTTGAAGGAAAAGGTCCAGGTAGGTATTGTCGAATTGAGGAAGTAAATGCGTGATAGCGCAGGTGGTGTCAGAGAGAGGGCTTTGGTTTCTTCGACCACGGGACTCTGTTTTGGGCACAAGGATTGTTAGGAAGAGATGGGATCCACCTAACCAAGAGAGGAAAGAGCATCTTCGCAGGCAGGCTTGCAAACCTAGTGAGGAAGGCTTTAAACTAGGTTCGTTGGGGGACAGTGACCAAAGCCCTGAGGTAAGTGAGGAAGCCGGATACTGGGAAGAAACACAAGGAGGAATGAGGAATAAAGGAGGACCCCTGACTCAAATAGAGAAGGTAGGGCAATCAGCTGGCTATCTAATGTATTTGCACACAAATGCAAGAAGCCTGGGAAACAAACAGGAAGAATTAGAAGTCCCGGGCCAGTCAAAGAACTATGATTTGACTGGAATAACGGAGACTTGGTGGGATGACTCCCATGACTGGAGCCCTGTCAGGGAAGGGTATAAACTGTTCAGGAAGAACAGGTGGGAGAGAAAAGGAGGAGGAGTTGCATTGTATGTAAGAGAGCAGTATGACTGCTCGGAGCTCCAATATTTAAGAGGGAGAAAAGACTGTTGAGAATCTCTGGGTTAAGTTTAGAGGTGGAAGCAACAAGGGTGATGTTGTGGTTGGTGTCTGCTATAGACTGCCGGATCAGGTAGATGAGGCTTTCTTCGGACAACTGAGAGAAGCTTCCAAATCGCACGCCCTGGTTCTCATGGGGGACTTTAATCACCCTCATATCTGTTGGGAGACCAATACAGCA
>JANRFK010006688.1:16885283-16938943 GCA_030068395.1 Apalone spinifera
CGGGCCGTGGGGGTGGGGGGGGGGCGCTCTTGTTCACCATAGCCAGAGCTCTTGTGGCATACAGTGAGGGGGGGCGGGTGACAGCAGGTATCAAGTCCTCCTCCAAGCCATTCTTTTGAGCAAAGGTTTAAAGCCTTCTGCCCCTTCCCCTACCTCGGTTGAGTTTTGACGGCCCCCCTGCTTACAATAAAGTACTGGCAGCTACAGGGCGCTGCCATATTCAAAGATGGCTACTCACCAAGTACCTGTTTTCTTCAGTCCAAGATGGCCGTCGCCCTGGCAGCTAGTAGATGCTTGCCCCAATCCAAGATGGCCCTTTGCAGCGAAGACTGCCCATCACAAAGATGGCTGTCGGAGTGGCACCTTCGTGCCCCTACCAAAAATGGCCGTCGCCAGGAAGAGGCTAGTACAGCAGGCGGGGGCGCGGCCTCTGCCTGAAGAGACGAGAGAAAGGCGGGGCAGGAGGTGTGTCCGCCCCCCAAACCGGAAATGCCAGGCTGCCTCCCTCCAGCTGGTTGTCATTTCGCTCAGAGGCTGTGTCCTGAGGAGACGGGACTCGGCGGCGGCCGGGCGGGGAGGGAGGCACCGGCTGCGGCAGCGGCAGCGGCAGCGAGCAGGAGTCGGCCGGGGGCAAGAGATTCTGTAATATCCAGATTCGCCAATTACTGAAACGCCTTCCGAGCCGGTCACGCGTCCCCACCCCCCCACGAAACTCGATTGTTTTACATGAGGGGTAAGGGCAAGCGCCAGCAGCTGCGAGGACGCGAAGCTGGGAAAGGACGCTCCGGAGCCGCCGCCGCAGGACCCCACCCCGGGGTGATTCCGACGATCTCACTTCCTTGCTGTACTAATCGATCGTGACCCTGCCCCGTAATCTGCGGGCCTTTTGGGAGAGCCGTTTAAACACCTTCCATGGGGGAGAGAGGAGCCTGGCCCCCCGCCGCCTGCTGCATCCCCTCCCCGCTGGAGGCGGCTGCTCTCCTGAGGTAAAATCCCTCCTGCCTTCCCAGACGCCAGGATTCCTGAGGGGGGGAGGCGGAGAGGAGGGTACCCCATAGAGAACAGGGGCCTGGTGAACTCAGTCTCCCTGCACCAGCGTCTCGTGCCCTGCCGCATGCCAGTCCCTGAGGTAGAATCCACCCTCCCTTGCATACAAGGGCTCCCTCAGCTGAAGGGAGCCTACCCCTCTCAGTAAAAGGAGGCGAGCCCAGTACTAGAAAACTACCCTTCTAGAAGCGGCAGCAAGACACCTCCCTCCTTTTCCTGCACAAGTCATTGCCTGCTTCTCTTCCCTTCCCCCCCCCCCCCCCCCCCCCCCCAAAAAAAAAGGTTAATGCAGATTTCTAAAATGAAACTCTTCTTCTTCGGACAGCCAGGTATCATCTGAACGACACACAAATATTGGATCATAAATAGGAGGCGAGCCTGGCAAGCTCAGAAACCCAACCTAACCGGCGCAGCATCAAGAATCCACCCTTCTCCAGCACAGTTCTCTCCCTTCCTATCTCCAGAATACTGACTTTGAGATAAAAATCTTACCCCTCAATAAGACAAGACTCCTCTAAAGGACACACATACAAAATAGTATATATTATTATTAAACACAATAAATGCGTACCATTCAGCAGCAGGAAAAGAAAAAGGCTTCTGCACAATTCACTCCCCTACTGAATGCTAAGATTCTGAGGTAAAATCTTCCCATATCCACAGCAAGGACTCCTGAACAGGACACACATATATATTAGATTATATAGAATATATTAAATTATTCCAGACTTAATTTTTTTCCTTGCAAGAGGTGGAGAGACCATACGTCATTGTATCTCTTTTCCTCTTAACTCATTTATGGCCGAGTCAAGGCTGCTTAGGTAAAAACAGGATAGTTAAAATCTCTTTATCCCCATCCCCAGAAGATTTTTCTCCTATTGATGAGCATTTCCTTTAGGAAAAGGAAACATTTTATTTTGCTAACCAAAGATTTATTTTTCTTTTCCTTCTAACCAGGGGAAGGAAACAAATTGACAATACGTTTAAATATTTAAAGAGATTTATCTTTGAAAGAACCCAAACTTGCATCCAAATTGGAAACACCCAGTTGGATGTTTTGGAAGAAGAAACTGGAATATCTAGATTAAAACAAGATATTTACTTGTTTTTGGTGGAGGAGAGAAACACTAATCATTTTTTTTTTACAAGAGAAAATAAGATTCTAAATATAATAATAAATGGGGGATTACGGGTTTGGTGTGTTAGTGCAAAACAACACTGGGAGTAAGTCAGCTTTTCCAGTGAGATTTCATCCACATCTGCAGCCTTCACACCATCATCAAAATGCAGCCCCCAGTCCTGCTGCTTTTATAAATAATAGCACAGCTGCCAATGGCAGTAGTGCTGGGTCAGCTTGGCTCTTTCCTGCTCCAGCTGCCCATAATATTCAGGATGAGCTTCTGGGGTCAGAAAAATCTAAAACTCAGCAACAGGAAAAGCAAGAGTCTCTAGAAAAACAGCAGCTTTCCCCTAGCCAGAGTCAGGAAGCAGGCATGCTGCCTGAACCTGAGAAAGCTAAATCTGAGGAAAATCAGGGAGACAATTCTTCAGAAAATGGCAATGGGAAAGAAAAAATAAGAATAGAATCACCAGTGTTAACAGGATTTGATTATCAAGAGGCTTCAGGGCTAGGTACTTCAACTCAACCCTTAACATCCACTGCATCTTCTCTGACTGGTTTTAGTAACTGGTCAGCAGCTATAGCTCCTTCTTCTTCTACAATAATCAATGAAGATGCCAGTTTTTTTCACCAGGGAGGGGTCCCTGCTGCCTCAGCTAATAATGGTGCTCTGCTATTTCAGAATTTTCCACATCATGTCAGCCCTGGCTTTGGAGGTAGCTTTTCCCCTCAGATTGGACCCCTCTCTCAACACCACCCTCATCATCCCCATTTTCAGCATCATCACAATCAGCATCAGCAACAGAGGAGATCGCCTGCAAGCCCTCATCCACCTCCATTTACACATAGAAATGCTGCTTTTAATCAACTGCCTCATTTGGCTAATAATCTTAACAAACCACCTTCTCCATGGAGCAGCTACCAAAGTCCATCACCTACACCATCTTCTTCATGGAGCCCCGGTGGTGGTGGATATGGTGGGTGGGGAGGGTCCCAAGGGCGAGATCACCGTAGGGGACTGAATGGTGGGATAACACCTCTGAACTCCATCTCACCCCTAAAGAAGAATTTTGCAAGTAATCATATCCAGTTGCAGAAGTATGCTAGACCCAGCTCGGCCTTTGCTCCCAAATCTTGGATGGAAGATAGTTTGAATAGAGCCGACAACATATTTCCATTTCAGGTGAGAATCTACTGTGCTAGTATACTTGGAAAAAATGTAGATAATATAATTGTTATAGAAACAATAAGGTTGATTGTTTGGAATATACTTCAATTATCAGATTTGCATGGTTGAAACCAAATTTAAATTGAAATAAAGTGAACATGTCTAACTTGTAATTCACTCTGTGACATTTCAGTCTTCATGATCTCTGAGTTGTGAATCATGTATTTTTTTTTCAATAGTGCTTGTCAGATAAATATCTATTTATAGCCTAGTGGGACAGCTATTTAAGTTCAGTTCCATCATGGTAATTAACATTACATGCCATAAGCAATAACAGTTGGTGAACAAATGTTTCTGCTTTTTAAAAATGTAAATTATAAAAGAATGCAGAAATGAAGTGTTGCTGACTTTCCCACTTAAAGATTTGAACTATTTGAAAATAATATTGCACTATATGTTTAGAACAAGCATTCGGTAATCCTTAAATATGTTTGCTGTCTTGTGTTGCAAAATAGGCTTGGATTGTCATTGTGACATGACTTAATGTTTTCGTAGGTTTTTTTCTGTACAACTGAAATTACTAATCTGACTTTTTTTTTTGCAGTGAACTGAATAACTTCCTCCCCCCCCAGCAGTCGTAACCAATATTAGTTATACAATATTAAATCTTTACTAAAAATAGATCTCAACTAGTGTCAGTTGTTGGCCTGCACTGTGCTACACCTTATACTGTCAAGAGGCGAGTTGTCTGACACTTCAAATTCATGGAAAACCTATCTAGTTTGTCGAGGTTAAAATTAGCTAACTGATGTTGATCCAGATATACAATCAACGTTTGGACAGTAACAGTTGTCTCCCTTATCTGACCACAGACCTGGGTTGGTAGCTTTCATATGTTTAAAAAAAAAAAAAAAAAAACAACTCCTCCTGGGATGAATCCAAAACACAAGATTTTTTTTCTTTAATGTCTAGTGGCTTGTTTTTCAGGATCTTCAGTCAAGGGCAAAAGTAAAGGTTGCAAAATGATTGCAGTATTTCTGGTCATGGTGTAAGAAGCAGGATGTGACCTACTTTGAAGTAATTGGGGGTGAAAGATCAATAGATAACTTCAAAACATTTGTCATATTAACTACAGCCCCAAAGAGGTCTATATATATTTTATAATGACCTTGTAGATTTAGAGGGAGGACCAATTCAGTTTCCATTGATAAATTATTCAAATTGTTTGGTTTACATGGCCTGTGCAGTCTTCTGAAAACAGCAGCAGCTGCTGGCAATAACTTTCATTAAAAATTTCTTTTCACTCAGAACCATTAGCAATTTAAACATCAGATGGAGTCCCAATAACCTTGAAATGTGTAGTGATAATAGATCTCATTTTTTTAGAGTTATAAATAATATGAAGAACTGGTGTCTAATATACCAAATTCATATAGTCAGACGGTTAGTAAAGGGACACAGCTGGAGTTGGTCTTTTTTTCAGCATCACTGCAGCACGACTTGACTCATTGTTTAATTCATTTTGTATTCTGACATGTCACTGATGTACGGAGTGACGGAATGAGATCAAGAATGTCCTTGTGCTGCATTTAAGGCCCAAATGTGTATATATACTGATATAAATGTGCTCTTTTTTTTTTTTTTTTTTTTTTTTTTTTTTTTTTTTTTTTTTTTTTTTTTTTTTTTTTTTTTTTTGTATTTACTTTGGTAATTTCCTTAAGTGATTCCTGAATGTGGCTTTTGTATTATGTTCTAATTCTCAAATATATCTGTCTGATATTTTATCTATATAATTTCTATATATCATATTGGTATCTGTTTACATAAGATGGAGGTATACATGACAAGACCATGTCTGACACTTCTTTATGCCAGGAAAAGGAAAGTGTTAGAGTTAAACAGTCTGTTACTATCACTTATGATCTATGGTGAACATGAAAAAGGCAGGGCAGCAAAACAGGACTTCAGCACTGCCGATCCAGTAAAGATGTTGATCATTTTCCAGACCATTTTGGGTAATTGCTTTTTATAACTTTTGAGATGTGAAATCCTTAATACCTTTGTGATTATTTTTTAAAAATACTTCAGTTTTGAGTAAAATTATGTAAAATTTGGTCTCATTTTTGGTCTTTTATTTAATTTTATTTTCTAAGGGTATGATTCAGCCTGTATTCTTGACTCAAATTTGTCATGAGAGCTTTTGCTTATGATGGAATACATGTATGTAGCTGCATGTGTATGAAGCATTTTTGAACAGGCTATCATGTTTTGTCTGAGACTTTGATTACCTGAATCTTCTTTGATCCAAATTGGTTGGGTACCAAAAGCTACCTGCAACAAAATTAGGATATTGAATAAACTCTCTGTTCCTGGTTCTCCCTTTGATTTAACATTTAGTTTCATATTTAAATCTGTTCATGAGTGTTGCCCTCATTATGAGATTGTTCAGAATGCAAGTGTATGGAAGAACGAAAATGAATTTTTGAGTGATTTTTTTTTTTTTTTTTAAAAGCTTTACTCAAAATCTTAGTGAAATACAACAGTACGTCATAGAGCATATCTTGTGGCAGTGATACTTAAGTGTTCAGTTTTATTGATGAGTATTGCATATGTCTGTGTAATAACTTATACAAACCCTTATTGATTTTAATTGTTTCTGCTTCATGATTCTTAATGATTTACCATGATACAAAAATACCTAATTTTTGTAGATAAAAACGAGGATAATATTCTGTGTTAAATCTGTTCCAATTTTTGTAACAGTAAAGGTCGCTTATTCAGTATTGTGATGGCCAGATACAAATTTCTTTGCTGTTTGTGATGCCTACTAGTTTAACAGTGCTGTTCATTTGAAGATCTTAAAGTCTAAGAACATCACTTGGGGGAATAGACAAGATCCTATTCTTACAGTTGAGGGATTCAAAGCACTAATTCCCTGTCTTGAGGTTTTACCACTAGATAAAGTTTTCATTTAACTAATTCTTTATTTTTTTAGCTTTTCAGAATTACAGACTTACAGAAATCTTTTTCAGAAGAACAAAGCCACTGTCCTGTTTCTTTGGCCTCTCATATGACAAGTTACTAGTTTTTAAAAGTATAAACTGTAATCTTAAAAAGGAAAATTGTAGGTTCTTAGTTATCTGTTTCCGTGGACATCTGAAGAATTGGGTGAGTGGACCTATCTTGTAACATCAGATTTGCAAAAAAATTCTCCCCATTTTCTTCCTTGCAGCACTGAAAGTCTAGCAGCTCAGTAGGATGGTGAATTGTCAGTAATTGAGCTGCACTGCAGCACTGTCCTCGAGATTGTGCAGGCTTTCCTCTTGCTACATATTTGCACTCTTTAAAAGACTGGAACGCCCTGCTTGTTATGCAACACATAAATCTTGCTTTGATAGGCATTTCCAGGTTTAAAGCTCTCATCTTCAAATGTGAGGATGTTTGTAGAATCAGTCCTTGAAGGCACTAACAAGTTGAGCAACAGTGTTCAGCCTTCTGTAGAAAGTACTCCAATTTTTGCATAGTTTCTTAGACTAGGACATGAAAACTAAATTCAAATTGCCCATTTAATAGAATTTCACATTTGTGAGCAGTAGACTACATTCACGTGCTCAAAATGTTTCTTTTTCCCTCCCCCAGAGAAAGGCCTCCAGACATTTAACCTCATCCCAGTCCAAGAAGGTTCTGTGCCAAGGGGACTTTCTCTTCCCCAAGGTAGATGTGGAATGTTTGTGAACACACACATCAATGCTGTAGCTTTAAAATTAAATCTCCCTTCTATAATCTGTTTGTATACAAAAATCCTGACTCTATTGAGAAGTGTATTAATTCAGTCCCATTCACAAAGCATTTTAGAACTAAAAATATACTCCATTTAATGCATTTGCCAATCTTTCATCATAGAGGAATCTTGCTAATGGTCTCTATTTTGCTCAATTAAGAATTTTTATTTGTATTTTCTTGTTCGGAAGGAGCCTTTCTATTTTGTAGAAAAGGTTTACTTTTATCAGTATGCTTTATTCCATAAAAGCTTTAAATCACTTCAGGTTAGAATACATGTATTTGGGGTTTTTAAATTCCGGTTCACCCATTTTCTGAAACTGTATCCACTGAATTGTAACTAGTATTTTATATGCCATCCCTCTACTGATTTAGCTATTGGTCTGTGGAATTAAAAGCACTCTAACGTGGTATGACATACATAGTTTAAGTGCTGTGGAAGCTAACACTGTTCTTGTTTTATAAACCTACTACTGAGGCTTGTACGCTGGCTTCAGCTCTCCTGTATATTTCTGACCTCAGGGATTTTTTTTTTTTTTTTTTTGAAGAGGGCCTTTGTTAGGAAGTTATTTGAATTATGTTTCCTAAGATTAAAAGAAGGAATCTTATTAAGTGTTTTGCTTTGAAAATGAATCGCATACACAGCAGGACAGCATGGAGCCGAGAATATGGGCTAGTATTCAGTAGACCCATAAAGAGGTTTATGTGCAGAAGTGGGTTCAGGCATGTTACTTGAAATTTATAGACAGGACAGTGACTTAATATTTAAAAACTTTCAGTTTGACAGCATAAGAGCTTTTGTAGCAGTGAGCACTTTTGATTCACTTGAGTTTTCCAGCTTTCAGCTTACTCTTCCTGGTAAAGCTATAAAAAATGATCAGGGCAGCATATAGCAACATCCTTTCAGGAAAAACCTGTTTATTTAGTGCCTTGTTAATTCAGCAGTTACTGGATTGGAAGTTGGAAGACACCACTTACGGGGAGAGTTTAAGGTAGGGTAGGGTGTATACAGCCGCTGAGTTAAGCTAAATTATTCTATTTCAGAATGAAACGAAAATCTCGAATTCATGTCCAATGCCTAAAGCTACCAAGATACTAAATGTTAGGGACTCCTGGATATAGAGTTACTAGAAACTATAAAGGCAAGCATAAAGAAATAAACAGAATTTGGTTTATAAAGATTTACTTTATAGCTATGATACTGTTTTTTTAAAATATGGAAACTAGAACAAGCTTTTTGAAAGCTTCAAACCTCTGAAGAACATAGAGATGATCTTTTCTCCACTATAATATGCAGCAATTCTGCGAAGATGGGTTCCCCCAAGAACTAATCACTACATATTGAATAGAATTGATACTTCAGTTTTTAAGTATGAAATGCAACTGCTTTCCCCATAAATACTGCTTAATCATCTTCAATAAATTGCTTAAATCAACAGTTTACTTTGCATCATTATAGATGTCTGGTTCTTCAAAGAATTCATATTTTGTAATATTAGGCACAGCCTTTGCTGCAAGCAAATTGTTACACCCAGGCAGGCTTTGATTTTATAGTGTTTGGCTTTGTATGGCTGCGATTGCCTCATCTTGGGAAGCATTGAATAGAAACTCTCAGTTTCTCGAGTCTTAATTGGTCTGGTGATACTAATGGCATGGCTACAGATTACATATAGCTGGGCTTGCACTTCAGTTGTTGAATCCAGATCAGCTCTCTGTGAAGCTTAGGAGAATTTAGATCTTAGATTTTGGTTCAGGTCCATGCTGAACATTCTCTTCTGTGATATCAAGTTTTCATGTTCAACTTCTAGTGCATATAATGTTGCAATATATACTGTACATAATTTATCCTAAGTGTTTTTATTCTGGATTGGGATGGATTTTGTGGAATCTGAATTGTATGACTTAATTGTTTCTACTTAGTGAATTGGTGACCGTTCTGGGCCCTGTGCTTGGGGGAAGAGGGGTTAAGGTGCAGGGAGGCAGGTCAGTTCGGGGTGTTTGCGAGGCGCTTTGCGCTAGCAGCGGGGCCCACACTCGCTGATGGGAAGCATGCATTGTATTTTTTTCTTGCTCAGCATCACAAGACTTGGGCTCAGTCTCCAGCAGCAGCGACCCTAGCCTGCCCGGCTCTGTTGTGCCCTGCTGGTTCCCAGTGTTGCCTGTTACTGCTTCAGCTGCCACCATCCTAGTGCTGCTGGAACACATCAATGCTAGACTGACTACATCCATTGTCCTTCTGCCCAAGTCCCACCCTTTTCCAGACCCCCCCCATGGAAACCCGTGATCTCGCCCCAGCACAAGTGCCATTCTATGAGCCCTCACCCACAAGCATCAGTGCATATCCTTACACCAGATTTCACCTGTGTAAAAAATATTCAAGGGGACAACCATACAGGTTGACTTGTCCCAGGTGCTGCATCCCCCAAGGAATGGCACTGAGCATCTCCATTTTAAACTTTGTCCTTACATAGTACCTATCAGCCATAGATCTCAAAGCACCTAAAATACACTTCCTCCCCACCATACGCTTGAAAGAACTGGACTCATTTTTGCTGAGTACAGCACAGTGAAAATTCATATGATGCACAAGCTGACTTGGGGAAAAGTTGGTCTTTTCAGATGCATGTGTGGTTGCCAAGTTAAAAACCAAAGCTTAATATTTACATGTTAGAATAGTAATGTTAAAACAGTAGTAAAAGTGTGGCCACCTATCTCTTCTGCAAGATGTTCATTTTTATCATTTTCATATAAAGTACATCTTGGATCTTTTTTTGGTGATAAAAGCTGACCGCCCATATGAACTTTTAACACACTGCATCAGACAAAATTGATGCTTTTTTTGAGTAAATCAGGATAAAATGTCTTGGATTAATAGAAAAATTCTACTAAAAATAGAAATGTGTTCATGGTGTTTGTCTCCCTTCTGGACTTTGTACTGTCATGATACTTGGCCTGTCAAATTGTTAATTTACCTCTCTGAGCAATGAACCAAATCTGCTCACTTAAACACTGCACAGTCTCATTGAAATTGATGAGGTTTTAGGGTAGTCAGTGCAAGATCTTTTTTTGTTGTTGTTGTTCACTTAAGCTCATCTGAAGAAGTGGGTTTTGCCCACAACTCATACAATATACATTTGTTAGTCTCTAAGGTGCCATAGGACTGCTTGTTGTTTTGAGTGCAGATTTAGATTTGTGTTTAGCAGTGCTTTTTTTTGTGATGGTACCCACCTTTTTTGGGGAACACTAATTAAGGAAGTTTTTCTGCTTTTCCTGGGCTCGGCACCCGATGGAAGCCCGCTTGGGCATGCGGCAATTAAAGGGGCCACGACTGCATCCCTGGCACTTTTTGGGGGGGGGGGGGGGGGGGGGGTGAGTCGTCTTGACATATATTTGTCCGGAATTTTTTTTTGAACCATCTGGCAATCCTAGTACTGGCTTTTTTTCCCCCCTTTTTTTTAACAAAAAAAAGCACTGGTGTTTAGTAATCTGGGAGCCCTGTGACAGCTATTCTTTTTGGCATAGGCACCATCTGGAATTGAGCGAATAAGCAAAGTACTGGGATTCCAAAAAATAAGTAAATAAAATATTTGCTGTATCCACTTCAGTGAGAGATCTGCTTTTCTGGTTTCCTGCCTTGTTGCTGCCATCTGCGTTCTAGGTGCTATGGGTATTTCTAGGTTAGTCTATCCTACCCAGTGTAAATAATATGCTATACAGTGGTGGACAAATACTCAATTCTGGACAAACTGGTGAATGACATGCTGTCATGTTGAAAGGGAATTGCAATTAAATAGCACTCAGGGAACATGTGCTGCTCTTAGGGTATAAATATAAATTGGAAAATAGCAGCTGATTTCACATGAAATAAAATTTGTACTGGGCTTGCCACACCAAAGTAACTGAGCAACTTTAAAAGTTTATAAAAATTACAGTAGGCTCTTGGTCTAGCTTCTATTCCTTTCTTCATAAGTGGTGCTCTGTGCAAGAGACATTATGTTAAGATGCACATTAGCCTGGTTTGTGGCGTTTCTTAATGAGTGCCCTCAACAAGAAAGGACACTGAGGAGCAAACTTTTTCTAACTTCCCAGTGGCAAGACTTGAGTTTGCCTAGAGTTGTGGCTGAGGCAACTCAGTGCCTCAGGCTGACTTGGCCATTGGGCATCCTCTCAGGCCTGAGGGGAAAAATCTTTGTTTTATATTGAGAATACTCTAGATTATTTAGAAATCTCATCAAGACATATGACTGAAAATGGAGGATAGGGGCCTCTGAGTATTCATCATTTTATATCATTCACTCTTGCATCACGTAGGTCTGACTGGAACCACTGGAGAGGATAAAGCTCTGACTGTTTTAGAATGATCTGTACCCATCCATTATGAATGATCAAATAATGGTGGCTACCAATGAGAATACAGCCACATAACTTTATTTGGGAATCACGATGAGCTACAGGTGGGAACCTTGAAAAGTGGAGTTACTAGACGTGGTTATCCTCATCAGAAATTCGTGCATCAAAAAGGGGGAGAATAATTGGGGCATGTTACTAAAAATGGAATGTGTAGAAAGTGAGTGGACACTGGGCAAACTTCCATTAAAAATCTAGTTGTCCCTTTGAGGGAATTTCCAGTGTATTCCTTCTTTTTTCTCCCATTTTTTATATATATATATATAAAATATAAAAAAAATTTTTCTTCTATTTTCAATGCCAAGCACTGCACCCTCTTACATTCCAACAGATGAATGCAAATCCGTCTCCATGACATTCATTAATATAACTTAATCTCCTCAAGACACTAAATATTTAGAGGCGAGAAGTTATTTTGGGGCTGATCCTATGGTTGTTTGCAGCATTGCATACGAAATAACATACAGAGGGTGCTTGCCAGTATTCTTCCCCTCAGATTTTTGACAGTTGACTGAGATGTCATTGACAGAGTGTCAGCTGAAGGGTCTGCAAGCTTGTGAGATTCCATGCTCCCCCTGTTGTGAGAGAGAAGCAGTGGCAGATGCGTACAAGTTGGCATGTCCAGCTGCTTTCAGTATTGGTGAGGCTGAGTTCCAGATTTATTGCTAAAGAGAAATTAAAAACACAAAATAAAGTACAGAAAAGAAAGTAATACATAGTGAGAAATGTGAGAGATAGGAAAGAGCTACAATATCTTTAAAAAATTAAATAGCACACACGCCTCCAAACCTAATCTTGGATGGAAACAATACAGACAGTTTTAAAACTTAGAGGCTGCGTCTAGCCTGGCATGATTTTCCAGAAATGCTTTTAACAGAAAAGTTTTCCGTTAAAAGCATTTTCGGAACAGAGTGTCAGGATTGGCATGGACGCTTTTCCGCAAAAGCACTTTTTGCGGAAAAGTGTCTGTGCCAATCTAGACACTCTGTTCCGAAAATGCTTTTAACGGAAGAAAGCCCGATCGCCATTTTTGCGATCGGGGCTTTTTTGCGGAAAACAAATGAGCTGTCTACAATGGCCCTTTTGCGCAAAAGCTTTGCGCAAAAGGGACTTTTGCCCGAACGGGAGCAGAATAGTATTTCCTGCAAGAAGCACTGATTCCTTACAGTAGGAAGTCAGTGCTTTTGCGGAAATTCAAGTGGCCAGTGTAGACAGCTGGCAAGTTTTTCTGGAAAAGCGGCTGATTTTCCGGAAAAACTGGCCAGTCTAGACACAGCCAGAGATTAATGTCAGCCATTATTCATTTCTGATGTTCATGGATTATACCTATTCCCATTAAAGTCAATTAAAATAAGTCACATCTTTGTACCTTTCTAAAGTATTCAAATTGATCTCATTGAAACTTAAGGCTTATGTACATTTACAGTGGCGCAACAGCACTGCACTGCTGTAGTGAATAGTGAAAAAGCTGTCTGTACTGAAGGGAAAGCATTTCCTCTCAATGTAGGTACTCCACAATCCCAAAAAGAAAGGAATGAGAGAAGACCTCCTGTTGACATGGTGCAGTGTACATTAGGAGTTAAGTTGATAAAACTGTTTCACTCACACCAGTGTGGATTTTTTTATGCCCTTGAGTGACTGACATAAATTTGTAGTGTAGATCAGGGGCATAGAGTTAATAAAATTTTAACTAGACTTTGCAGTAGATAAGAACTAGGGACAAAAATATCAAATCAAGAAACTGAATAGAATCAGTGAAGAAAGAAACAAGTAGGAGAGGAAACAAATGTGAGCTAGAGGAAAAGGAACCAAATGTTTCTAAACTTGTATTCTTTGGTATATGTATGCTCTCTTCTAATGCAGGTTAGAGAAATAAACATTGTGGAAAGCCACAGATGCACAGCAAATTTAATTTTGGCTATATTAGTATGTTAACTGTTTGTCCTATTAGTGACCAGAATGTACAGATAACTAGGGATTATTAACATGCCTCTGGAGGGGGAGTACTTGAACCACTGTCTTAGTAACACTCAAGGTTGTGGGGTTTTTTCTTAAGAGGGAAGTGAAAAAAAATTTAATTAAAATTACTATTTTGTTTTTTATAGGAATATAACTTACTTAATAGGAATTAGGCCAGGACACGCTAGCCAACCATCTCTTCTCTTAAATACCACTGAGTATTAAATGACCATAAATGTCCGTGGCCAATTTCTCATTTAAGAAGTACATTGCCCAGCCAAAATGGCAGTAGTATTTCAATATTGAGGCAAATGAAAGTCAGTTATTGACTGTACAGCAACATTTTATGCATGATTTTTTTTAACTTCTTCTCCCATCCAAATACAAAAATACTGAGCAAATGTGGCTCTATTTACCTACAAAATTGTAGCTTCACATCTAAGTGGTTTCAGGTTAAGTTCTTCTAAATTTTTGGGTAATTGCTATAGTTGTATACAAGTTCACTCAGCTTCTGTCTTGAATTCCTCATAACTTTTTTGTTTCTTTATGGGCAGAAACTTTCTACACTTGGTCTTGATTTAAAAGTGAACCTCTTGGAAAATGAACAAAATACAACACCTGGGATTTAGAGGTGGTCTCTTTTTGAGCACAGAAATTAAATGCCACATCAGTTAATACATCTTAGCAGAATTCTACTGGCTGTTTCCATGCAGTGGAGAATGGTTGTTAGGACATTTTTTGGGGGGGGAGGGCAGGAGGGTAGAAGATTAAAACTATTTCATCATGAGCCTAGACTAGTGAACATTTTGTAATTTTGCAAGACTATATTATGAAATATGAAAGTTAAATATAAACACAAAAAATTAAAAACTGAGAACCAAAATATCTGGCCAGAATGTTTGGTTTCAAACCTAGTACTACATTAATGTAAGGCATTTGGATAAAAAAATAGATGGCTTTGACAGACAAATGAATTTTGATTTTCTTTAGTCGAGCATTGGCTGCTTTAGACAAGAATGGGTCACTTATGAAATATGATAAGGAGTTTGATGCTGGCTATCATAAAGGAGAAATCCTTGGTAAATGTACTTCAAATGGATTGAGATGATGGGATGGTAATGTATACTAGTCAACTTGTCTCTTGAGTTTGTCTAGTCTTTTTTTTTTTTTAAGTATTTGTTTAAAATTGCAAAGCTCAGGATATAAAGGGTGAAATTTCTTAGTACAAAATATAAACTTTTTACCAAACGCTAGGCTGTTTGGCACCAGTATTTTAATAAATGAAATTTTGTGAACTACATTTTTAACTGTGCGGATTTTGAAATGACTGATGGCTGTGTAATATAGTGTTAACATACATTGTGTTGTAATGACATAGTTTGAACTAAGTGCTTTCCTTAACAAGGATGCTTTCCTACCTTTAAATTGCAATGTATTTCATTATTTCAAATAGGATTTATTTGAGGTGGATAGTATTATACTTGGCAAATAAGTTTTGGGGTAGTTCAAGATCCAGACTTCAGCTGGTCAGAAAACATCAATGGAAACTAAATTGTTGAACAAAGAAAACAAACTTTTGTGTTGCATTTGTTTTTCCATTTTCCAGGCAGTTCTAAAATATGCCTAAATCTTCCTATCTTGCATTATCTTTTTTTCTTAAAACAGAAAGCAACTCAAATTTTCTTGGTCTCTTAATATTATCAGTTATGACGGGATTTGCATGGCTTGTAAAATAAATGCTTAATGTTATGAGTGGTTTTTTTAAGAGATCTTGTTCTGCAGGTAGCTTTAATACAGGCAGTCTCATTTTAATTAAATATTTAAAAAACCACTTACTACAATGAGGTTTTCTTAGGAGTAAAACTGTATTTTCACTTGTTTTAAGGTATTTTCTTCATGGTGTAGTTAATGCATAACTGAATCTTCTGATGGGACTTATTGAGCAACAGTAAATTCACAAGACTTCTGTAATTCTACTTTAAATATCAATTCCTTGTATATTTTTAATTCTGATCTAATGACATAAGATGGAGTTGAAGCTTCTGCATATTTAAGGTAGCTTTGGATAGCATTTTGGATAGCATTTTGTTGTCTAAACTGTCTTTGTGTTTATTTGCAGGACCGTGCAAGAACTTTTGACATGCATTCACTGGAGAACTCTCTGATTGACATAATGAGGGCTGAAAACGATTCACTGAAAGGTAAATTTAGAACGCATCTGTTTCCTGCAGTAAATAATTAGGATTATATGCTTGGGCAAGATACAAAATTTGTGTTAGAACTACTATGGTATCTTTTGCACATTGCATGCTGGTCAGCTCATGTAGACCTCATTTTTCTTGCTCGATCAAAAGATGAAGATATCAGCGCACATGAGCACTGTGTGTGTCTATTCATCAAGGATACTAAGAAATGGAAGCACAAGGCATTCTTTTGTGTAATAAGTGGCTTGATTTATGTTGAATAGGTTTTTACATGCTGCATGTTTAAAAACAAATTCCCAATTTCTGGAATTTTCTTCAAATAGATAAAACATACCTACTTACTTGACAGTGTTTTTCCTCTTCAGCTACATAGCCTCTTCTGTCTCTGCAAAAATAAATCTTGGGTACTTATTTAACTAGCCCAGTGTCTAATATGACTAGTAAGCTTTATCATCACAGCTCTTTTTGTCAAGTAATCTTTCCTTTGTCTATGCCACACACTTGTGTAATTGTCAGTTCCCCTTTTGAATTTCAAGGTTCTTCTGATGCAGAACTTTCTCCAGAGTAAAGATTAAACAGGCTTGTTCTGAATCTCATGAATGAGATCTGCTTAATATGTAGGAGCAGTATATTTTCATGTGAAATATTTTAAAATAAATAAGTTTTAACTTTTCCCAGGAAAGTGTTTTAAAAATGTTGACTAAAGGAACAGCGCTCTCTTAAAATGCTTTTAATATACATAGGTTTTACATTATTATATTGCTTACTAGAAGAATATGCTATAAAACCCTGATTTAGTTCATTGCTGGTCAGTGCTAAGCACTAATCTTCCAGTTTCAGTCTCAGGGTTATAGTTGTCTGACTACTCTTATGTGTCCATGTCAAGGTTTTTGCTCACTTTTGTTATTGACCTTAAGGCCACTAAACAGGTTTATGATAGGGGAAATTTATTTTTAAAGACTAACACCAAGATTTGTGGTGTTACTAAAAGTGACTTACATTTTAATAGAGCTTCTCATCTAGTACAATCCCGAATTACTTTAACAAACATATACAAGCATCGAGGTCTAGTGAAATGCAGCTGCATGACAATTTAGTGCAGGAAGTAACTTTCCAACTAAAACTACAAGAGAGTTCTAAATAGGCAAAACACCCACTGAGTTTAAAAACAAAAACAAATTTGCCTGTGGGAAGAAGGGTACCTATGCCATTGGCTCTTTTTGTTAAAGAAAAAAAACAAGGCCCTTAGAATGTGCTATCATTAGAGTCTTGGGGTATTTTCCCCCATATGTCATCAATGGTAGTTCCCTGTACATACCGTAGTATTATATCAGGGCCTTAGTTCAATATGAACCAAAAATCAATAGTCTCACTTGAACTAAGCACCTGGGATTTGCTTGGAGGATTAGCTATGAGGCTGGCCCAATCCAGTTTTTAGGTAATTTAAATATGACAAGATCACAGCTTAAAGTTATGTGGCTGCAGATCAGATTAAATTTCTCTTAAAAGTTGAGTTTCGTAATGAAGTAAATTTGCTATATTTTCATGCTGAGCAAGTAAGGGCCATTTGTACTGTACGGTGATTAGCTAACTGCTCTACAATGTTCTTTTGGTTTTCAAATGGCATTTTAATTTAAAGTGAAAAGTGTCCAAAGAGTGATGGAATAAATGTCAGCAAAGAATAGTATATATTTCTGATGCATGCTGTCAATCTCCAGTTCACAACCATTACATTTGATCTAAAGCTCTGTATTTTGAATAATCAGACCACATCATCATTAATTAGGTATTGCTTTAAGAAATTTTCTACTGTATGTTCAATTGCTTCATTCTGAATTGATGTGTTACTCTGAACTATAATCTTTTTGATATTTTAAGGTTAATAGCCCTACTTGTCTTGACAATGCTTCCATTTTAAATTTCTTGCCATAAGAACTCCATTTTACAGCTGTATTTCCCAGGCTATGTTTTAAAGTTACGTGGAACTTATGGTATATAAATACCTGTTCTCTGCTATTATAGCTTAGCAGGCTTGTGCAGTGGTTTATTTACTGTAGCATTTTAAGGAATGTGTCTTAAAAATTAGTGTGAATAATTCTTAAAAGCAGAAAGTAAGAATCTTAAAAGATGGTGTTACTTTATAGTTTTGCTGTCCTTTTTAAACACCTACAGTAGTGATGTAATCTGATCCATAAAAATAGTTACTTAAGTTTTTTTTATATGGGTTACTTTTCATGGGCAGGGTTGTTAAAACTAATTTGGATTGGCCTTCCGTGTGACGTGATGGAAGTTCCATTGCTTGAAACATTAAAAATAGACTGGACTGAACACTAGAAAACAACCTTGGATTGGCACAGAGATGGACCAGATGATCTAATAGGTCTCATTGCTAACTTCTGACTCTTGATAAAGTTTAACAGTGACTTAAGTGTCAATATTCTAAGTCAGGTTACTTCTTCCTTTCATAGCACAATGCACTCCAGTAATAAAGGAAAATATTAAAGTAAACTGTGTGAGCCCTTTAAAGTCTTCAGACCAATTCAAGCCTGGGGGAAAGATATTTCAGGATTTGGAATCAGTGTTGGGGCCATTGTCTCTTAAGGCTGTGCTGACTTAATGTTGGGATGTACAGAATAGTGATAGTATTTTTTGGTTTTGAATTATACAGCATAACAATCAGTAAAACTAAACAAAATCTTCTCTCTGGGGATGTCTACACTAGGAAATTATTTTGAAAATAATTTTGAAATAATTATTGAAATAATTCTTTCAAAATAACATGTCCACACTACAGGGAAGCCTCAAAATTAGTCCGAGGTAAGGTCCCTTAATGTGGATACGCTACCTTGACTTAGAGCTCCAGGAAGCAGGGCCGGGGGGATAATTACTTTGACTCTGGTGAGTAGTTTTTCTGAAATAGCGGTAGTGTGGATGCACCACTGCTGCTTTTTCAAAATAACTATTTCAAAATAAGCATTCTTCCATGTGCAAAGCAGGAGTTATTTTGAAATAACAGATTTGGTAGTGGGGACTTGCTGTTAACTTCAAAATAAGGGGAGTTATTTTTAAAAAAAACCTCCCTAGTATAGACCAGGCTTTCTGACTATAGGAGGCCCCGGAGATGCGGCCGCCTGAGTTCCGACCCTCCACACTTACAACCATTTTTGTAAGTGCGGAAGAGACTGGAAACACCTGACATACATCCTCGGCCCGCATTTACGATGGCAACTACCATAAATGCGGATTCGAGTTACGATGCCCCCAATTTGCGACGCTTCCTCCAGAACCAATCGCGTCACAAGTTGGGGACCTTCTCTTCTTGGTGATTGAGTCTTATATTTACTAATCTTGGATTTTTTGACAAATAAGAAACAATGTTGTTTGCTTACAATATTAAACATACAAAGTAATGCTTTCTGTTTTTTGGTGAATCATTGAGAGGCCTTTTGAAAATACTATTGTGATAAAGAATATTTTTGTTTGTGGCTATTTCATTTTTTCTCACCTTAAATCTTATCCCCATTTCCTTTCCTGAGCAGCTGCCATTTCAGTATGTTATTTTTATCCACAAGAGTGAGCGTGCTGACTTCTGCATAGCCAATGACAATCCGCAGAAGCCTTTCCCTAGGGGCTAATTGTATCTTCTTTATATTGTACTCTGCCTTCAGCTCAGCCACAGATCCAGAGACTGATTTTTGAATCTGGTTCTTCCAGGTGGCAGTTTGAGTATGGTGTAACACTAGAAGACTGACTAAATATTTCCTTCTTTCATCTAGAAAGACATGTATTTAAATGCTGTGTAGTGGCAGACATGCAGCTTTAGTGACTATCATGTATCTCTGTTCTTTCCAGGCTATGGGACTAGTTCTTATTGCCTAGAAGTGGTGCAAAGTGAAAAGGATTAAAGTAGTAATCTGGCACATCTGCTTTCAGAACTGATAAGCACTGTTGTAAAAGAGTCTGTCTAAAAACACCTAAAGGAAAAGACATGAATGTGCTCTTAAAGCTGCATGAGAGATACATGGGAAAACTTAGGCTGAGATGGTTAGGATGATGAAAAGCTAAGATTTGGATGGATTAAAATAGTAGACTAAAACTGAAAAGTATTGGGTGTGGTGGATGGTCAGGGAGATAGGTTTGAAGATGGTGTGCATGTTGCCTGAAAACTGAAGGAAGGCAACCTGGTGAAAATTGAATTTAAAAACCTGATGATTTTTTTAATGGATTACTTTGAGTTAACTGCTATATGCCTTGTCAAGTACACCTGAAAAACTACTGTAGATTTTTAAAAAATGGATTAAGATTCACAATGATCCTATGAAAAATGTTTGTGTCAAAAGGTTAGAATGACTTGTACAGAGAGATAATTTTTGTGAATGCTTGGGAAGGAAGAAATTAACTAGCCTCTTTTTGTGTGTGCAGTGTTTGGAATGTGGTTTGTTTTTGGGACATGCTATCTGATACCCCAAATAAAAGCTCAGATAATTGGTGACACAGTCATGTGGTGTTGATAACACAATGGCCCCCAATCCTGATTGAGACCTATAAATGCCACTGTAGTAGAATATTAATATATGAGGTTATAGTTCTGGCCAGATGAGTGACCCTGCATAAAATAAGTACAAAACCTGAGGTTTGATTTCTGTTAGCATCCGAAATAGGATCTAAAAAACCAGATGTGTATGTATTTTTATGGTGAGCAGCAATGTTAAACTTAATAGCTAAAACCAACTGCCGTGTTTTTACTCTTGGAGTGTTATACAGAACCCTTCTGGGGTCCTGAGGGTATTCATACCCACATAAGGAATGTATTTTTTTTTCTAATGCACACAGTATGATTTCAGAATCAGTTTGGGTGAACGAGCTGGAGAATACCTGTCAAAAAAATTTTTATGAAAAGGCTAAACTGATGATCCAATCTGTGCAGCCTCTTCCCTGAGCAATGTATAGAAAAAAGATCATTACTCATTAAAAACTTAAACATCTAAAACATAATACGAAATGCTGAAAAACTAAATGGTCCTTCCCTTGACTGTGTTCTACACTGGCCCAATTTGTCATGAGCATGATTAGGAAGTACTTATGAATTAGTGCATTAAATGGCTGCAGCCTGTAGCGATTGGTGGTCCTCTTGCAAGTTCACTTTGTCATAGTAAAAACAAAGAATCCATACGATTTCTGAGCTAAATGACCATACAATTTAGATTACAAGCAGATGAATTCACTTTTAAAATGGAAATTAATGCAATACCTATAAGTTAGGGTCTAATAGACAAGTTAAGAAACAGGATAGAACCGATGTTACATTGGCAGAATTGCGGTGAGGAAAAATCAATTTGCTTGAGTCCGAACCTGGTTACAAAGGATTCCAGTCCCAGAAGTTTGCCTTGCAAAAGGGTTAGGCTGCTATTGCTAGAGTCTTCAAATCTTTGACTGTCACAAGTGTACTAGTAATGTTGCTAATAAACTAATTGATTACTTGACCTAGTCCTTGGATTATTCACAGGCCTTTGCTTTAAGTTCCTTAGTTATTTCTAGTTAACAGAATATTTAATTCTGCAACTAGTGTGTGTACACAGGAGTGGTAAACACTGCACTTATATATAAACACAAATGCAGTCTTTCCTGTATCTTGCATGTTGGTTCTCCCCAACCTTTCCTTCCCCTATCCTTTAATTTAAAACTAGCTGAATTACTGTCTCTGAAGAAGCATCTGTTTGATTTTTAACGAAAGGAAATAAATGGGGAGAGACTAACAGAAATAAAGGCCATGTCAGAGGTTTGGCTTTAAACTAATAAAAGAAAATTAATGACCAACCATCAGGTCTTGGCTTTCATGATTCTTAGGCTTATTATCTGGCCAATTTTTTACTTCTCTTCAATTAAAAAACGAACCCGGAATCACCTTAGATGTGATTATTTCACACTTTTACCTATAGAAGAACTCAATTCATAGCAAGCAGGAAGAATAGAGAAGACAGGTGGCAGAAATAATGTTGGTATGACAGCAAACAAAAGACTAAAATAGACACCACAAGGACACTTTTGCTTCCTGACTAATACATTGATTATTCCTGGTCCTCCTTTGAGCCTGGCTGTCACATGGATATAACCCATTTCAAGAGGGAATTTTTTGTGCTCCTAAACGGATCTGAGTTGAACTTCCTAAAGCATTTTGGGGGGGATAACCAAATCCAGCGCCTGATTTTATAATTTGGCCTAATTTCTAATTAGTTTAAATAAAATATGGAAAGACTGATGGCAAGTGGACTTTTATCTTGATTAGGAATGTATAAAAGTGGCTCCTGGCAGCCCTATGAAGAGTTTAATTAGTGCCTGTAACCAATAAGTGTTAGTTTATCAGTTAACCAGTTACTCGGTTAAACCATTACATCCCTAATCTTGATGTAGTTGTGATGGAATTTAGTCTCAATCTGCACTCAGGATATGTTTGCAGTGAAGAGATACTTAATATGATGCACCATATGTATAAAAATAGAAATGGCCTATTGATGTTAATAGTGAGAAAAAATTGTTTATATGTCAGATCACCTAGGGAAAAATATGCATGAGGTGAATGAATCTCACTGTGGGGTACACTTAAAAAAATCAACAAAAAATTCACCTCACACTTTGTGAGCCCACAGTAGGTAAAGGCATTACCTGAAATTTCTATGAAGAAATAAACTGAAAGATTGCTTAGGGCTTGCTTGCGTGTCTTTCTGGAAATTGCTCAGTCTCCTGAGCTGGCTGGCTGATACCAAGTACTGAGAACTGTAGGTGAGAGCACATTTTAATTCCAGACAGAATTAGAATATCCTGTATAAAGTGTTACAGTACCCTGAAATACAGCTTAAGTTGTTTGAAAACAAAGGAATTGTGTGTGTTCATGCTTGCATGTGGCAAGGGCTTGGTGGGGAGAGTAGAAAGGAAGAAAAGGTTCGTGACTTCCCCCAGCAGTTACTGCTGTTATGGTATGTCCCAGATACTTGTTTCTTTCTGTAATCCTTCTGTTGTGTTTCTGTTGCTGCTATTTTCTTAAGTGCCTGTAATACAAAGAACAATCCTAACTTATGTATGAAGATTGTACAGCACAAGGTAATGTCTCTCTTGGAAGATGGGGGAGGGGGTCAGGAGGATGGCATAGTTGTGGGGTCCCTTCCAGTCACTGTGATGCTTTATAATGAAACTGCAAATGTTACATTAGCCAGCTTTCTCTGGCTTGCTTTCTAATTGCTGCCAGCTCAGAAGATTCCTGTTGGAGTATGAGTAGGGGGACACGCTTCGGCGTGTATGTGTAGCTCACTATAATGCTACCAAAGCACATTCTGTACTTCCTGGTGGCATATTGTATTGTGGATTGCTATCATGTCAGTTTATGTAATGTAAACCTTAAGTAAAAATGGAGGAGCTTTTAAAAATGGCTGGAGCCGTGAAGTCACGTGTAAGCCCCATGAATTTTTCTTTTTGCATAATGTAAGTCTCATTCATAACACAAATGCAAAACTGGCAATTCTGACTAAAATATTAAGCATGTAGGAGATTATAAACACACAGTGTGCAAGGTAATATCTCATTGGATCTACTTATGTTGAGAGTCTCAAGCTTACACAGAGCTCTTCGTGTTTGGAAAATAGTTTAAAAGATCATCTTCTCTATATTCTAATTCAGTACTGGAAAAATTATTATTTTTTTTTTTATTTATGTAGTGATTACCTTTTAGTGCCAGCATAGGATGAGACATTTCTGTCGCCCAAGAAACCGGGGTCAAATTATGCTCTTATTTAAAAGGTAACAGTGGAGTCAGTGGACTTAATTTACACCAATATAGACTGAGTTAAATTTTTCCTTAATCTAGAACAGGCCTGTGTAAAATATGGCCTGCAGGCTGGATCCGGCCCACCAAGCCACCAGATGAAGCCCGCAGATGCAGTGGGGAGCCCCAGACAGGCTCCCCTGCTTGTCCCACACCACTCAGAAAAGCAGCTACGGGGCCGTTTCTCTTTAAAAACCATGAGCCTGGAGGTGAGAGGGAAGGCTTCAGGTGTAACTCAGGCCCCAACAGAGTCCTATTGGCCAGCTTCTGGCCAGAAACTGGCCAGTGGGAGCTGCCTGTTTGAATAACAGGCAGCACTTGAAGCGCCATGCCCCCTCCCCTCTGGCTCAATTATTCACACAAGCACATGAGCATATATGCTCGTATAAGCACATAGTCCCTTTCCCTTAGTCACAAACCAGACCCCTGTCCCCTGGTCTAGGACACAACTACCTCCTTCACCCAAACTCCCTCCCACTCCCTTCCTCCCACACCTCTTGCACTCCAGTTCCTTACCCCAAGCTCTGTTCTGCACCCAACCTCCATCCCAGACCCTGCACTTCCTCCATTAATATCGTGGAAGAATGCAGCCCTTGACCACTTTCTAAAATCTTGGAGTGCCTTCTCCCCCCCACGCAAAAATTATTGCCCACCCCTGATCTAGAAGATGGTCATGTGGACCTAAAGTCAGGATGCTGTGGGAGAACTCATAGGGTCTGATTTGTGATGAACATTAAGACTTTCAAAGGCGACAGTGATTTTTTTTGGTGCCTAACTTGAGAGAATACATAGGAGCGGTATCTCAGAAAATGGTCAATCTTCATCCTCTGCATCTCAGAATAGGCACAGAATACTTAGGTGTTTTTTTTTTTTAAAGGCTAGCCATCACAGTAGTATCTGACTGTCCTTTTCGCAGTGTCACTGCATGGCCACTGTAAAGCCCACAGGAATCTGACATAGTTTGTCACCTTTGAGTAAAACTGTTTTGTAATTAGCTGACATTATGAATTGTCATCATAATGTAGTTCAAATTAAGACTGCAAATGTAGGAGTTGCATTTTGGTTGTTTAAAAACACTATTAATTGTAAGAGGCAAATTGCCTTTTATGCTAAGTTGATTCCTGAGTGTTCTTTAATGAGCAAAATATAGGGGTTTTAAGATTAACATATAGTAGTGGAAAAGGCATCTAAGAAACTTGGAGGAATGAGGATAATCAATGATACACAGTAATACCAAGGTACAAAATATATCGGAAGGACAGAGCAGCTTATGCTGGTGGGGATAATGGCAATCTATGTGAAGCACAGAATCATACAAAGTAAAAATCTTAAATGAATCAAACTGTTCCATTAGAACCTTTATGAATAGTCACTTCATGCTCTAATAATATGAATATAACAGTTGGAATGTACTGCCAACCGCAGTTACCTGACCAGGATAAAAGCGGCGAGAAGTCCTGTGGCACCTTATAGACTAACCGAAGTGTTGGAGCATAAGCTTTCGTGGGCAAAGACCCACTTCGTCAGATGCATGACAAAGATGCATGATACCTGACCAGGATAGTGATAGTGACTTTAAAATGCTAAAGAATATTAGAGAAGCTATAAAACTAAACTCAAGAATAATGGGGGATTTCAACTATCACCATATTGACTGGGTATATGTCAACTCGGGATATGATGCAAAGGCTTCTTGACAGCTTGTGACAGTAGTTCCCAACCTTTTCAAGCATGCAGACCCCTTTTCAATCTATTACAATTTCATGGGACACCCTCCTCCCCCTCCAGGGGTCTGTGGACCTCAAGTTGGGAACCACTGTCTTATGATTGCTTCTTAGAGTAGCTGGTTTTGGGAACCCACAAGAGGAGAGACAATTCTTGATTTAGTCCTAAGCAGAGAGCAGGATCTGGTCCAAAAGCTGGACGGCTTGGAAATAGTGACCATAATATAATTAAATTTGACATTCCTCTGGTAGGAAAAACACAACAGCAGCCCAACACAGAGGAATTTAATTTAAAAGAAGGGAAATACACAAAAAAGAGGAGGTTAAACAGAAATTAAAAGACACAGTTCCAAAAGTAAAATCCCTACAACCTGCAGGGGAACTTTTCAAACACACCATAATAAAGGCTCAACGTAAATGTATACCCCAAATTAAAAAACACAGTATGAGAACCAAAAAAAGTGCCACAGTGGCGTGACGAAGTAAAAGAAGCAGGGAGAGATAAAAAGGCATAGTTTAAAAAGGAGATGCTAAATCCTAGTGAGGAAAATAGGAGCATAAACTCTGTCAAAGTGTAAAAAATATAGTTAGAAAGGCCAAAAAGGAATTGGAAGAACAGCTACCTAAAGATTCAAAAACTAATAGTCAAAAAAAAAGGTAGGTACATGATAGGCAGGAAGCCTGCTAAACAACCACTGGGGCCACTGGATAATCAAGATGCTAAAGGAGCACTCAAGGATGATAGTCATTGCAGAGAAACTAAATAAATTCTCTGCATTAGTCTTCATGGCTGAGGATGTTAGGGAGATTGCCAAACCCAAGCCATTCTTTTTAGGTGAAAAATCTGAGAAATTGTCCCAGGTTGTCTCATTAGAGGAAGTTTTGGAACAGATTGATAAACTAAACAGTAACAAGTTACCAGGACCAGATAGGCATTCATCAGGAGTTCTGATAGAACTCAAATTTGAAATTGCAGAACTAACAACTGTGGTTTGTAACTTGTCCTTTTAAATCTCCTTCTATAACAAATAACTCGAAGATAGATAATACCAATTTTCAAAAAGGGCTCAAGAGATGCTCTTGGTAATTATAGACCAGGAAGTCTAACTTCAGTACTGGGCAAATTGGTTGAAATTATAATAAAGAACAGAATTGTCTGACACCTACATGAACATAATTTGTTGGAGAAAAGTCAACATGTGTTTTTTGTAAAGGGAAATGGTGGGGGAGTGGTCAACAAGCATGTGACAAAGGGGAACCAGTAGATAAATTGATTTCCAGAAAGCCTCTGACAAGCTTTTAAGTAAAGTAAGTTGTCATGGGATAAGAAGGAAGGTCCTCTCATGGATTGATAATTGGTTAAATGATAGGAAACACAGGGTAGGAATCAATGGTCAGTTTTCAGACTGGAGTGAGGGAACTAATGGTGTGTCTGAGGTCTGTACTGGGATCTATTCATAAATGATCTGGAGAAAGGGGTGTAAACAGTGAGGTGGCAAAATTTTCAGATGATACTAAACTAAGTGACTTGGGCAACAAAATGGCAAATTAAATTTAATGTTCATAAAAAATAATGCACATTGCAAAAAATAATCCCAGCTATACATACCAAATGATGGGGACTAATTTAGCTATAACCACTCGAGAGAGATCTTGGAGTCATTGTGAATAGTTCTCTGAAAACATCCACTCAATGTGCAGCATCAGTCCAAAAAAAAAAAAGCAAACAATGTTAGGGATAATTAAAAATGGAATATAGAATAAGATAGAGAATATCTTATTGTGTCTCTATAAATCCATGGCATGCCCACATCTTGAATACTTCATACAGATGTGGTCTCATCTTAAAAAAGGGATAATGGCATTGGAAAAGATTAGAGAAGGGCAACAAGAATGATTAGGCATTTGAAATGGGTCCCTTATGAAGAAGAAAGATTAAAAAGATCGGGATTTTTCCGTTTTAGAAAAGAGGAGACTAAAGGGAGATATGATATGGGTCTATAAAATCATGATTGATGTGGAAAAAGTGACTATGGAAAAGTTCTTTACTTGTTCCCATGACATAAGAACTACGGGGTCACCAAATGAAATGAGTAGGTAGCAGATTTAAAACAAATAAAAGGAAATATTTCTTCACTCATCACAGTCAACCTGTGGAAGTTTTAAGCTGAGCGTTTGGTTTTTTTCTTCCATATGTTGGCATTTTGCTTCTGACATTGAGTTTTGTTTGACTTGTGCCAAATGTGTGTTTCCTTAATTTTTGTACCTTAATTTCTTCTTGAAACAACGTTGATTGGCAGCATTTGCTCTGGAGATTTTAACAGAAATAAGTAATTTAAACTTTTTGTGACCACATACGCATTTCTTAGAACAATTTTCCTTGTTAAATGCAGAGTGTTTCAGTGAAAGTTGAGTGTTTAACTTGCTGCCTACTGTTGGAGCAAATAAGTAATGTTATGCATTCGAATAACTGCCCAGTGGCTTTATGGGCTTGATCCTGGTCTCACTGATATCAGTGCAAAGACTATTGACTTCACTGGTGGAAGATCAGGTCTTATGTGTTTATTTCACCCTTTCCTGAAGCATCTAGTATACGTACTATTTTACTTAAGATCCTGGGTGAAAATTAAGTGTAGCCCATTAGTCTATTCAGATAAGGCATGTGTAATATGTAAATTCTGTTGATAATAAGTGTCAATTGTGGTTAGGCGGAGCCATTTTGAAAATGTTGGTTAAAATCTTTTCCTTGCAACTTGTAGTCAGTCTTAACTTTTTGACTATTCTTTTCAAACATTTTCCTTCTATGCTAAACGCAAACCACACTTTCTCCTTTTTAAGGCTTTGCTTAACTTCCTCCCCTATGTTTTGCCTATGTCCTCTTGCTTCTTCCAAGTTTCACTTGTCTTTTTCCTGGATGGTCATTGCCCATTCTGGGTTATGTTTCAAGACACTCTTAGTATTTGGGATTGCTCCTCCAAACTTATTTGCCAGCCTCTCCCCTCTGCTTAAAAAAAAAAAAAAAAAAGGAGGCAGACCACCTCTTTTGTGACGATTTCAATCTCTACTCATTTCTGTTGGATTTTTCCACTTCTTATTTGTTCTGCTGTTCTCATCTCTTCAGCCTCTAAGCTCTTCAAGAGTGGGGCTAACTTGTTTGGTAGCATGTTTTGCCTGCTCCACAGCGCCATATATAATAGACACACACAAAAAAATAGAATTAAAACTAAAACAGTTGCATCAGATACATAGACTTGAAGGTGAAGAAATGACAGAAAAAATTATAAAACGGGCATATATATTGAGATGAGAGATGGTATTAAGTACTGTAAGACAAAAATGCATGTGTTGCTACAGTATTAGCAATGGAAGTGAGAGAGCCTGAAGTATGTAAGTGGTGTACCTGCATTTTCTTCTGTGTTCTTGTTAACTTGGAGAAGAAAAGTCAAGGAACACAAAACTGAAATTGCTGCCTTCTTTCAGGGGCCTTGCGTACATTAGGAGTTTAGGTTGAACTTGTCGATTTTCTAAACATTGAGTTCACCAAGCCCATTCCACTGACTGTACGGACCGTTAATGTTTATTTTTGTACTCGTACTTTTCACAAGGAGTAATGGTAAATTTTACCTTGGATAGGGTAGTGCCAAATTGCACTGTGAAAGTAGACAGTCTTGACCTCTGAGAGGTATCTCACCGTACCCCAATGTTACCGCTTTAGCCAGGACTTTAAACTCTTCTGCTCTTCATGTGCCCAGGGGAAAAAAACATGAAAATTTAAATTTCATGTCCTGTTTGGCCAGCATGGTGAGCAGACCTCAGAGCAGGCAACACACCTGACCATGAATGCCCAGGATCACAAACAGCTCAAGCATGGAGCATTGCTGTGTGGGAAGATGAATCAGTTCAGACATAACTTCAGAGCAGCAAAAGAAACACTGATATCTATGCCAAGATCGCACAGGACATGGTGGAAGAAGGATACACCAGGGATACTCAGTAGTGCTATGTGAAAATAAAGGAGCTCCGAAGACAAAGGAGACACATGGGGACAGTGGGTCATCGACGCAAACATGCCACTTCTGCGAGCATTGGGATTCTAGGCAGGGGCTCAACCATTTTCCCAACCCAATCCATGGATTCTTCCCAAGATACTATTCCGTCAACAGGAAGTAGGACATTGTGGATGAGATGGAGGAGGTGGTGAAAGGTCAACAGGTGAGTAGAGCATCCAGTGTCACCAACAGCCAGGAGCTTTTTATAATTTTGAAGAGAAACCCCTTTCCCAGGACGTATCACTGACTAATCCTGATGACTGGTGAGTTAACATTGTTAATCCTACTACAGGTGGGTCAAGGCAGTTGGGTGTGAGCCATGGCATCCACTCTGCCTACACAGTGGGGGCTCCATGGAACAGTTTTAACATGTCTGGAGACGGAATCCTCATTCACATCTCCATGAAGCTCTCATAGAGGAACACTTTAAGGGAGGCTTGCTTTACTTTGTCTTCCATGATAGGACCCCTTTCCACAACAAGCCAGCAGTAAGTGGTCTGGCATCATTGCAGCAGAAACCATTGCAGTGTAAGGTCCAGGTTTCTGGCCACATTCAGTCAGCATCTGTTCCCTATCATTCTTTGTGATTTGGATAAGACTGATATTGTGCATGGCAATCTGGATTAAGCAAGGGAAACTATATATGTAACTGATATCACTGATACCCTACACCTCCATTTGCTCACCCCAACAAAGCATGGTTTGAACCCTTGCTCTGCTCCCATACCCAGATCCCTTCCCACCTGCAGGCTCCTTGGTGTCTGCATGAGCCCCCGCCCTGCCACCATGCCTGGACCCCCTCCTACCCACAGGCTTCTGTGTAGGGGAAAGTTGCACTTTCCTGGCAAACAGGTGCCAAACACATGCTCACTGTATGAGTCCTGTCCCTGCCCTGCCACTATGCTACTGTGTCCCTCCCTTTGCAAATGCAGGGGCTTGCCTAACTCTGAGAGCTGCTATTTGCAAACACTGTATTGCACATGCTTTCAAAGCAGAAGAGTGAGTCCCAACCTGTCCCTTATTGTGCCTGCTACCAAACTGAGTCCAGCTGCTGCCTTGAGATATGTGGTGTATTTGCTGCATAGTGGGCGCTTAAAAGCATAACTTTGGCCTTGTACATAGCACATGCCTATTGTCTTGCACAGAAATTCTTTTATGCTAAGAATAGGTTCTACGTTCCACAATGTGCTCCTGTAAAGTCTGCCCTTCACTTTTTTCATTACAGCAGGTACAACAACAAGCCTGTTGCCCACTCTCCTGGCTCCTCCAGCTATTTGGCTAGCACAGATCCAAAGGCAAAAACATAATTAGGATGATATGTTCAATGAGCAAATACAATCTGCTTGGTTGGACAGTGGAGGAGAATACTGCTGTAGGAGATGCAAGTGGAACCTGAGGGCAGGAGAGCAGGCAGGAAGAAACAGGAGAGTATCTTGAGGATCATAGTGGAGCTGATGACGTCTCTGGTAGACTCACAGGAGAGGCAAATGTACAGACATCTCCCTCTGATCCGTGCTGAACCACATTCCTTCTCACCAAGTTCCATAGCTCCCATCATCCAGGTGCATAGATTGCAGTGGGGGCAAGTCAAGGGCAGTCTTCCATTCTACATCAAAGAATGTGTCCCAGAACGAAAGGCTGTCATTCTTACACCTGTGATTGCTGAACAGTTGCATTGTAATATGCTGCTTTCCTTTGTTTTCCCATATCCCCCACTAGAGCTTCCTCCCTGAACTCCTTTTCTCTCCCTGTTTCCTTGTGTTCCCTAAATAAAAATGCATGATTTCTCAACAGTCTCTTTACACTAAGGAGCCCCGTCCTGGGCTGCTTCCTACCTCCGCTTCTCCTTTCATGTGCTCTGCCCCCACACTCTGCTCTCTGCTCCACTCCCCGTCTCCCTCCTACCTTCTCTGACTTCCTCCGACTCCCATCCCCCTCCTCTGTCCTCCGCTCTCACCCTTCACTCCTCTGCCCTCTGCCGTCTTCTAGCTCACTCCTCTGTTCTCCCCTCTCCCTCCATTACTCTTCTCCGTCTCCTCTCCCCTCTGCCTTCCTCCACTGCTCTCCTTTTGAATTCGGTGCTCTCTTGCGCCGGCCCCTCTCCCCCTGATGTCAGGGACGCACGCACACTCTGGCCCCGCCCTACGCCCGCGTACGGCCCCGCCTCCGCTTCCGGCTCCTGTCCCAGGACTCTGCCCCCCCTGCATGTCGCTCAGCTGGGCGGCCGCACGGGAGCAAGAGGCGCAGACCGCTGTCAGAACTCTGCGCTGCCCGTGCAGCACGGGGCTCAGTGCCATTGACATGTGGGGCGGTTCCGCCCCATGTCAGCTCGCCAGCTGCCAAAATCTACTCAGCACAGGCGAGTGGATTTGTCGAGCCCTGCAAATACCCTTGTCCCACTTCCTCCCTACCCCTTCTTTGAGGCTCTGCCCCTGCTCTACCACTTCTCTGAGGCCTCATCCTGCTCACTCCATCCCCTACCTCCTCCAGCCTCACTCACTTATACCAGGGTGGGGTAGAGTGTTGGGGTGCAGGCTCTGCTCTTGGGCCAAGGGGTCTGGAGTGTGGGAAGGGCTCTGGGCTTAGCCCAGGGTGGGGGGGGGTTGGGATCCAGCAGGGGCTTCAGGGTGCAAGCTCGGGAAAGGAGTTTAGGTGCAGGGGCATTCATGTCTGGGGCAGGAGGCTGGATGTAGGAGGTGGTTTAGGGCTGGGACAGGAGTTCAAGAAGCAGGCTCCTGCAGGGCACTGTTTAACTGAGTTGGCTTCCAGGTAATGGAGCAGTGGGGTTAAGGCAGGCCTACTCTGGCCCTGCGCCACTCCTGAAAGCATCTGGCATGTACAGCAATGGCTCCATGGAGCCATGTGCTGCCCCATATTTACAGGCATCTAGCCCACAGCTTCTACTAGCCCCGGTTCCCCTTTATTGATCAATGGGAGCTGCAGGTGTGGTGTCTGCAGGCAAGGATAGCATGTGGAGACCCCCTGCTCTGCCTTTGTCAGGGGCTGCAGGGACATGCCAGCCATGTCCAGGAGCAGCAATTACCACAGGGATAACGACTCCAGCCACAATAGTTCAGGCATGTTAGAGCTCACTACTCAAAGAATTAAATTTAAGTGTAAAAGAGAAATGAAAATTATGAAATGCACAGACCAATCAAAAACCAAAAATAACCCACTTTGCAAGCAGTAAAAGCAGTAACAACAATCCCCAACATGTGTGGTGACTCTGGAGATGAGCAGGAAAGACCGTGTGTGTTTGTGAGAGTGACAGAGATTTGCATTGCCAAGCTCCCTCCATCCCCTTGTCTCTGTGTAGACATAGGGTACAGAAGTAGGTGTAATAGGGATACCCTGACATCAGTACCTCCTCTTTACTTCCTCTCACACCCTGCACAGCAAACAGGAGGCTCTCAGGGGGGCAGTTCCAAGGCAGAGGGCAGGAGCAGCGTGACAGAGGGTAGAGAGGCAACTGAAGAACCAGTGCCTGATAGCTTCCTGGCCAAACCAGTCCGGACCACCCGCCCAAGGCTCCAAAATCTACCAGTAGATCCCGATCTGCTGGTTGGTGATCACTGATGTAGATGGTACTTAGTCCTGCTGTGAGGGCAGAAGACTGGATTTCATGACCTCTTAAGGTCTCTTTCAGTTCTAGTATTCTATGAATCTATAATACTATTGAGACCCCAGCAGGCTGCCCCAACAATCTGAATGTTGCTTTTTGCTGAGGAATAACCTAGTCAATAAACTGCAAAACCTTCCCTTTGAATGTTCAAAAGTATATTTTACCAGCATTCTGCATTTTCTTAGCCTGTCGTTGAACTGCTCCTTTCTGCAGTGCAGGCTATTTGTGTTCCTAAGCCACAGAACCAAGGGGTAGGCTGCGTCTCCAAGGATCATATTGGGCATTTCAAAGCCTCCAATGGTAATTCTCCTGTCTGTGAAGAAAGTTCCATCTTGCAGCTTTCAGAAGAGACTGGAGTTCCTAAAGATGTACACATCATGCACCTTTTGTGACCATCTCACATTGATGTCAGTGAAATAGTCCTTGTGATCCACCAGCACCTGTAACACAACCAAGAAGTATCCCTTGTGATTTATGTACTCTTTGACGGGGTGGTTGGGTACCAAGATAGGGATATGTGTTCCATCCATCTCCCCACCACAATTAGGGAACTCCATTGCTGCAAAGCCCTCCATGATGATCTGCATGTTTCCCAGAGTCATTACGCTTCATAGTAGAAGGATATTGGTTTGTCTTGGCTATGTGGATGACAGAAGCCCTCACTGCAAACTTACCCACTCTCCCAGCTGACCAGTAGCTGTCTGGCTCTGCAAGCTTCCACAGGGCTATTGCCACTTGTTTTTCCACTGTCAGAGCAGGTCTTATTCTGGTATTCTTGCTCTTTAGGGCAGTGGAAAGCAATTCACAAACTAACATGAAAGTGGCTTTATGGATGCAAAAGTTTTGTAGCCACTGCTGATCATCCCATAACTGCGTAACTATACAGACCCACCAGTCTCTGTTTGTCTCATGGCACCAGAATTGGCATTCCACTGTGTCAAGAGGATCAAATGCCACCAGTATCTGCCAATTGTGCAACTCAAGTGCTTTATAGTGTCAGTTTGTGGCTTTCTCAAAGTTTTCCTAACTCTGGCAGGCCCTGGATAAGCTCTGGACATATTGCAGCATAAGGCGTGAGATGTTTGCTATAATTATCATAGCATTTTGCTTCTGAACGGAGTACACGTTTGCTGTGCTATGGTGTCTGTACAGATAAGTGGGGGTGGAAAAGGTGCAAAAATATTTTGTCCCTACTTTCAAGCGGCGTGGTGGGGAGGAGATGAGGGCATTATGGGACATGTATCCAGATGGACATGTATCCAGAGCCACTATCTGCACTGTTGGTCCCATCATGCATTGGTTGCCTAACTAAAAATGCAAAATGGTGGCAAGAACTGTGGGATAGCTACTCACAGTGCATTACTTCAGTCAAGGATAGGCACCCCACAGGGAGATACGCTCTATCAAGCTCTTGCGCATCCCCACTATGCGTGCTTTTGACTTTACAAAATCAGGTACTAAATAAAACTACCTTAATAAATTTGACCTTTTCGTAGTGTAGATGTCTCCAAACTTGGGTAATGGCACATGTTGTGGGAGTGGAATTGTTGTTATAGATGATACTGTAGAAGTCAAATCTAGATTATGATGCTTTAGGAAAAATGAAATCCAACCCTGGAATACTATAGGGGGGTTAACCAAATGACCCATTAAACAAAACAAAAAAATAGGTGCCGGTACTAGGGTTGCAAGATGTTGAGCAGAAAAAAGAGCTGGGGCCGAAATGTGGTCACAGCCCCTTTAATTGCCATGTGACCTGAGCGGGCTTCCATCTGGCGTGAGTGCTCCCAGGGCCGGCTGGGGGTTGTGCCCCCCAAAAAAGTGATGGTACACTGTACCAGTGCATATCATCACACAAAAAGGACTCTATCTTATTCCTCCCTCTTAGTAGGTGTTCATAACGTTCAGTAGCACACTACCATATATAAAAACACTGTGGAATCCTTGTTTTTTTAAAATAATACAAAGCCACACAGCTTGATTGGCAGTGATGACTTTATGCAGGTCCATGAAATGGAACTTCCTAGTCCTCGTGTGGTTAGTATTAAATAATTATTTGTGGAAGAACCAAGTGCATTTAAACATTTTCATATTCTTCCACTTTTAGGATTGTCAACTCTCCAGAATTGTCCTAGAGTAAGGATGGGGAAGTTAAAACCTAGGAGGCCAGATGTCACCCTAAGCTTGCCTGGATCTGGCCCCCAAACCTCAGGGCTCCACCTCCCAGCATTGAGGAATCTTGTGCTGGTGTTCCTCCCCCCCGCTCTCCCACTCCCCCTCCGCAGTCCCACCGCAGACCTGGAGCACACAAAATTTATTGGCGTGGGCCTCTCTAGGTTCGCGTGTGGGGGGGGGGGGAGGAATGTGAGGAATGTCTCTTTGCTTCTCCCTTGTGTGAGGCCCCCAACCCAAAAAAAGTTCCCCACATTGGGCATTGTTTGTGGAGATGATTCTTGGCCTCTATGGTGGAAGCAAGGATGCATAGGGGAACAAATGTTAGCTCTCCAAATGATTTGATTATAGTATAGGAGACTATTTGCATAGAGGGTTCTGGCTACTTAATTTTCTGCAGTTTTTTCTGACTTTGTCGTGATGTACATTAAAGACTGCATCCTAACGAATTTGCGCAAGGGGGCCCAATTAAAGTTTCACGAGCAACTATAAATGTGCATTTTCTTACTCTTGAATTCTTGACTTTGAAACCTAAATAATATTTTTTAATACATTTCCTAGGGTTTTAAAAAGGAAACAGGTAACAGTAGTTTAGGAAAAGAATTGAGGTGTTTTGAGACGACATGACTGTGACAAGATCTCATCTGTAGTTAAGTGAAATAATAAACTTATACATTGGTGCAAATATACTTATCAAGTCATTTTTTGTTGTTTTTGACTCATGATTTGAGAACTACCTGCTTTAAAAAAATAAGTTTTAGTGATATTGGAGTCTACTCTAATTATACAAATGTCTATACCTGGACAGGTATTCCAGTTTTTAAAAGCCAATGGTATGAAAACAGTTCAGCCAATGACAATCTGCTGGGATCTTTCAATCGCTCTTTTCACGATCTCCAAAAGTATTTTGTGAACTATTTCTGAGAACACTTTTAGAGAGACCATATAAATATAACGTCAGTATTGGGTGATCTGTGTTTATATGCAAAGACACTATTCAGCAGACTGAAATCTCACACGTTTCTCTTTAATTTTAAGATTCTGGAAAACTCAAACCTAGAATTTGAGCATGTGCAATACCAAGCTTTATTTTTTAGATGTGGATATTCACTATAGAAGTAAAATAATTTTAATTAGCCGAATATGAACATGCAGTTTACATTTTAAATAACATATTCAAAAATAGGTATCATGCTAGTATTGCTTTTTTCATTGATTGTGGAAAATAACATGATTAGCTGTAATGGTGAATTTTGTTAAGTCTCCCATGGATGGCCTGACTTCCAGATGTGTGAAGTACCTACATCTCCACTTAGTCAGTGTGAGTTGCTGATGCTCAGCACCTTTGAAAAGAAATATGACCATAGAAATATGGAGCCAAATTATATTTTGGCTTACGCTCTTGAACCACGGATAATGAGGTCATGCAGGTATTTGTCACAGTTATTTTGAATCTTGGAACATGTGGAATTATAGTGATCAAAGAAGATATTTAAGTTGGGTCTACAACCTTGTGTCTCCAACATCTAAGAATAGTAATGTTTCTTAGAAGTCTTCAAGCTATGGTGTTACAGGACAAAGGTTTGGGCAGCTAAAACCTTTTGCTGGGTTAATACTGCATGTTGTGGAAATTAAGACGCTCAACACGGTACACTACTTGTCCCTATTAAAATTAAATTGTTAGGAAAATTTTGGTGGTATCCAAACTTCTCTTCCATACAGGCACCCCACCCCATTCAAAATCTTGACAAGGCAAATGGAAAGTCTCTTTAAAAATAAAATCCAGTTTTGTGATACTGTTTACTGTTGAGGGACATGTGTGATGCAGCCAGTTTCTACATGAATTTCTGCTTGTAAAGTAACAGCCCTCTGGTTGCTCGTTATTGTGAAAATGAGAAATAGGGAAGCTTTGGCTACAAACAAATGGGGTTGGTTTGATGCTTATTTTGCTGGAACTATCATTTACTTGCTGCTTTGGGGGAGAAATAAGAGGAAGCTGTAAAAAACACAAAAACCTCATTTAAAAATCCAAACTCCACTGTGACTATTCCTTCTACAGATAAAAGTATACTTGAACCTATTAGTAGTAACTATTAAAAAAATCTATGCTAGTTTCAATCCTGCAGCATGCTAGTACATGCTGACATAAATCCAGCTCTTGCTGTGTATCATGTGCATGAACTGCACTCATAGTTATTCTTTAAATCATAGGAAGGATATCACCTCTCATCTGTTTAAATCATTTAGATGTTGGTATAGAAGAGACTAGAATCTGCTTGAATAGAAATGCTTATATAAAGACTCCAGGAATATTGAATGTGATCTAGGAGTGTGAATGTGAGGTTTGAGAAGCTTACAGCTTTTCTAAATGTATTTTCGTTCCTCGCCCACAAACAACTTAACAAGCTAAATTACAGGTTAGAATAATCCCTTGCTAAAAAGTATTCCACGAAGAGGACCTGCAGCGTGTGAAGTTTTGCTTGATTTTTGGCAATGAAGTCCATCAGTTTAATATAGCAGCACTTTTACCCACTTATAGTAGATCATATTTTATTTATGGAGCCATTTTAAAATAAATGGGTAAACCTATTCTAAAAGGTGCTATGATCTTTTTTTCTCCCCCCTCTGTCATAAACCAAACACCTTGTTTTCTCTATAGTTTAAAAACCTGGGTATAGCAATTAACACTTTATCTTCACATCTTCTAATCTATTAAAATTCAAGTTTCTGTAGCATTCTGCCAATATAGAAGTGCTTAATTGAATTTATCACTTGGAGCCACCAAGGAAGTGTAAAGATCAGATCTATTTGTACATTTTGGATAATCTGAAACATTTTGGCTATGGCTACACTGCAGGCTTCTTGCACAAGAACTGTTTTGCGTAAGAGTTCTTGCGCAAAAGGTCTTGCGCAAGAGCGTGTCCACACTGCCATTTGCTTTTGTGCAAGAGATGCGCTTTTGCACAAGAGCGTTGATGGGCAGTGTGGACGCTCTCTTGCGCAAGAAAGCTCTAATGGCCAGGGCTTGACAAATAATGCAATCTACTCGCCCATGGCAAGTAGATTGCAACCCGGAAGAGCCGGGTTCGGACGATCTGCACATGAGCATGCTGATGGCCATTTTAGCCATTTGGCCTGTTGCCCATCCACACTGCCATCTTGCTCAAGAGGTCTTGTGCAAGAGGGCTTATTCCTCGTGGGGAGAGGAATAACTCTTGCGCAAAAAGCCCTCTCTTCTGACGCTTTACTGTAAATTTACTTGCGCAAGAACATGCGTGCAGTGTAGATGCTCCACAAGTTTTTGTGATCAAAAAAAGTCTGCCGTGTAGACGTAGCCTTTGTTTAGGGTGTACAGCAGATGTGACAACTGCAGATGGAATTTCAGCTCAGTTTGACAGCAAAGAACTTTGTGAAGTGCATTATAGCCTACTTCCATGCAGTGTTCCCTCTAATTTTTCCCACCCTGAGTGGAATGAATTTTCTTATGTGCACAATTGTACAGGTGATGTCAGACACCAATGTGGAGATGATGTTCTGTGCGTGTGAGGGGCTGCAGGGCTGGGGCATGCAGGAATGTGAAGGCTCAGGCTGTGGGTGCAGGCTTCGGGGCAGGGCTGGGGATAAGAGGCTCAGGACTGGCACAGAGGACTGGGGAGCCAGGGTTCCAGCTATGGGTACAGGCTCTCTGGTGGAGATGGGGAAGAGGGTTTAATGGTGCAGAGGGCCTGGCAGAGTGGATTTAAATCACTAGTCAGACTCAATTTAATCATGGTTTTCTACATAAGAGCTTTCTTGTTGGTGGTTATAACCTTAATACATATTGTTCACAACTCAGTTGTAGGCTTCACTTTTAGAGGGTACATACTATACATTTTTAAACGGTGATTTATTTTGAAAACTTTTCAGATAAGTGTTATAGCTATATCAGAAAATGAATGATTGGTTATTTCAAAGATAATTGAAGCAGCTATTTATGAAGTCATTAGGAGGTGAATAATCTCTAGTTCAACAGGATAGTCAATATTTGGATGATTGTCTTGCCATGCTGTATTGAAAGGAAAACATACAAGACAGACATTTAAATTGTTTTATTTAACTAAAACATCTTTATGTATTCTGGATTTTTTTCTTCAACAGCAAACATATATAATATTTTAACAAAACAAGCACATGAATTTTTGAATTTAGTTGTGCCCACGAAAGCTCATGATACCATCTATGTGTTTTGTTATTCTTTAAAGTGCTGTTAGACTATTCATTGTTTTTCTTAGTTTTTGAATTTAGGTAAACATTCACTTTTTTTTAAACAGGTTTGTTTTGTTAAAATTAACTAAAATAGTTAAATGAAATATTTTTTTTTAAAAATTGACTGTCAGCTAGATCAACGTGAGAAATTTAATACAGCTGCTTCCCGAGTTATGAACAAGTTACAGACCAACACTTGGTCCGTAACTCGAAGTGTTCGTAACTCGGATCCCATAGAGTTACATGGCGACCGTGCTGTTCATAAGCGCGGATTGCCGTTCGTAACTCGGATCCGCACTTATGAGCGTTTTGGTCGTAATTGCGGATGGTCATAAGTGGAGGTGGTCGTAACTCGGGGAGCGGCTGTAGTGGCTTCTGTGGCTGTCATCTTCACCTTCATTTTCTTGTTCGTTCATAATCTGGAAAAGAAAAGACCTGCTTTTTCAGGTCCCAAATAGTTTTTCAATTAATTAGTTCAAAAGAAGAAAATATTCGTTCTACACTATCAGAAGAAGCTACTGCTGGTGAGTTTATCACTTCAACAGTTTCTGAATCCAAGTGCATAAGTGACTTCCACCAGTTCACTCAAGTGACTTTCTTTAAAACAACATCAGTAAACACTTAAGGCTCATCTAGACTACAGGGAACAGTCGAAAGAAGATATGTAAATTCTGTGGGAATTTGCATATCTTCTTCCAATCGCACTTTCAAAAGCGAAAGTAGTTTAGACATGGCTTTTTCAGTAAACTGCCCCCTTCATCGAAAAGCCGCTCTTCCTCAAAAAAGGTTTACGTGGCTCTTTCGACTGTTCTGCATAGTCTAGATACGCCCTTACTTCTTGAATGGTTCACCCTTAGCTCTGAAATTTATTATAGTTGGCTTTATGGAGGGATGATGTCTAGATGTCTGTCATAGTCAACTCCTCCTCTTAAGCAATTAAGGTTTGGACTTGGCACTGAGTATTGCGAATATTTGCAAGAAAATGAGCTGGAGATTGTGCTTGTCCCATTTTTTTAATGCCTGTAATTTAACTCTGTATATTTCTCTTTTTAAGCTCTCACTCAGTTCTTCCAGTTTTCAACAGCATCAACAATAAACCAGTTATTCCCCTGCATTTTGTTCAAGGCTACAGAAATAGACTTCAGGGTGTTCAACATTTCTCTTAAACCCAACGTTGAGAAGATTGGTTGTGGCATAGCCGTCTATTTTTTCACAGTTTTGTTCGCAGACTGTCTTCACATTGTTCCAGTTCTTGATATAGTACTCAAAACAGTCCACTCCTGAATTCCATGGCATGTCTTGTGTGAAAGAGAGCTTGGTTCCTCCCACTTTTTTTAGAGTAGCTGCTGCAAAGTGGTTGTTATGGAAGTATTTTGCAATTACAACATTAGCCTTTATTTCTGTAACACTGAAGTCTTTGGTTAGGAGGTGGATCAAATGACAGTGGCTTTTTAAATGTTGTTATGAAACTTTCTATCCTAAACTTGATTAAACATATCATCTCAACAATTATTCCATTATAATGTCTCTCTATCAGGTGCACAAATTTACGTGAAAGTGTAACTTTCATGATTATTCCAGTTTAAGCATGCCCATATATGTATACATGAAAATCTGACTCGAAATATGAATGGCTGCCGCAAATATCTAGAAGAACTTTAAATAGAGTTATAATGGAATATAAAAATACTCAGAATAACTTGATTGGTCATACCACATGATCCTGTCATTTAGAAAAATGAAGCCATATTTTATAAAGGTGGCATGACAAGAAGTATAGTAGGTTGGCCACAGTATTTTGCAGTTTGCTTTTAGCCTTGAGCCTGAGGTAGGCTGGCGTAGCAGCATACCTATTTCTATGGGTGTGTTTTTGCTTATATAAGCAGAATCCTGTTGTCTCACCATTTCAGAAAGACTGAAGTCATTATCCCAGTTTTTTTCCTTGTAAGTGCTAGCAGTGAATTTGGCACAGTAGGTTCCAGTAAAATTACAGGAGATCCTTGCTATTTGCAGAATTACTATTCATGGTTTCGCATATTTGCAGGTCTCCTGTCCTGGCTAGGAGACGGCAGTGTGGAGGCTGGTAGCTGCAGGGGCTCACTATGGGTTCTAGTATTCATGAATTTCACAAGTCGCGGTGCATGTGGGAACACATCCACTGCAAATGGTATAGCTTTCTTGTATTAAACTTGTAATATTAATAGGGTTGCCAGATACTTTCACAAAAAATACTGAACATGGCAGGAAAAAAATTGGTTGGGCCCCCTCTCCCCCACCCCCCCAAACCTAACCAAAGTTGTTGAGGGAAAAAAAATCCCCCCGCCAGACATGGCAGGGGAAGAATGTCCCAAGCGGCCTTCCATCGGAGAGAAACTGAAGATACTGCACATCTTATATGTCTGGTATTTTCGGAGGTTTTTTACCGGACAGAGGCTGCAAATACAGGATTGTCCGGGCCAATACCGGATGCCGGGCAACCCTAAATATTAATGCTTTTAAATTAGTATAATCTCATCATCTGATTCTACTTACTGTTTTCCATGCCAGCTTTAAGGAAGCCTTCACGACCACCGGTTAACAAAAAAATATATTGTTTTCAGGGATGTTGCAGAACATAAAATATGCAGTTAGAGGCAAAAACAAGGATTCATAGTAGATCAGGATGTATTCATCATGTCTTGAGCCATTAAAAAGCTAATTTCTGTAAAGGTTGCAAAATAACACTGAAAGGGTTACATAGTGGTCTTTCATGCCAATTTCTGTACTAATTATCCATTTTTGATTATGTAATTAAAAGGCATCTTTTGGTTTTAAGCTATATTTGGTTGAGTCTGTTCTTTTAAAAAAGCATGTTTATACTAGGCATGTAAGCCTAGACTGATCAGGTAGTTGAGTCATTACTCGACTAATCGCTTACCCTCTTGCTGCCTCTGTATCAGCAAGGCAGCAAGATGGGGAACAGGAACCAGTGCAGGGGGGAGCCGGCTTAAAAGCCGGTTCCCCACAGCACTGTTTCCACCAGGGCCATGGGAGGCAGAGCACAGCAGGGCGAAATGGCGCGAGCCAGGACTGAGCAGTCTCGGCTCTCTTTGGGTCCCAGACACTGCGGCTCTGCTTTTTAAATGTAGTAAGAGTTCGGTGGTTCTTACTACATTTAAAAAAGCAGAACCTCTGCGAAGCCCCTTATTGACTAATCTAGTAGTCAATGGAAATTCCATTGATTACTCAGCTTCCTAACTGCCGTTTAACATCCCTAGTTTATACAGATCACATTTATACAGAACTTTCAGTTGACATACAGTGCTATATAAAAGGGAAGTGGTTGTCTTTTATTTGATTAATGGTTTTAATGTAGATGCTGTGAATTAAATAATTCTCTAATCAGTGGAAAGCTGTTATTCCTGTACTCTAGCTTGACTTAAATTTAATCTTTAGGCAGATACCCATTTTCTGATTGTAACTGGTCTGAAAGGAAAGAAGGATGCTTTAAATATTCAGAACTGTTGAATGATCTGCTAGGTGACAATGCCATCCATTGCTTCAGTTTTCAGACATTGGGGTTTTTGGTGTGCCTCTAACTTGGTTAAGATGCAGTTGCTTTCTCATAATAAATTGGGGTTAGGCTGTGATAATCTTACTTCCACTGATTTGGTACTAGGAATGTGTAAAGAGTTAACAGGCATGTTTACCAGAGTAACTGGTTAATCAGTGGAGGGGGGTGCTCTGGCTGGGCCTGACTGGCTGGAGCAGCCCCCACCCACATCACCACAGGGGGCTGTACTGGCCCACCATACAGTCACCCACCATGGGATCATGGTTAATCAGTTAAACTTTTCATTTAATTGGTTAACATTAACTGGGAATTTACATTCCTAACTAATACTTCGCTTTACACTTTGCTCCTTGACTTGTGTAGTATAAGGTACTATTTACTATGAGTAAGAATACCATCACAATCTGGCTCTTAAAAGAGATATCCATTATCTTTAAATATAAACTCATGGAATAAGCTCTATGCAATGTGAATGATATGAGTGGTAGAATCTAGCTCACATAATCTTATTTCTTCCTTAGAAAACCGACTACTCATTTTGGCACATTTCAGCTTTTCTGGATAATCAGTCAGGGCCCAAGTCAACAAAAAAATCCTTGTTCAAATGGAAAACAAACTGTCCAGCCAATGCAGCAAAACTTCATACCTTGAAAAATAATTACTATTGAGAAAAGTAACTGCAAAAGCAGCATGTTTTTCTAGAGACAACTTTCCTGACCCTTACTTTGATTCTCATTTCGAAAGTTTGTGCCCACCTCTAACAGTTTAAAAATGATGGCTGATTTTGGGATGGGAGGCTTACTTGTCCATGCTCTCTCTGAGTGGTCTTTTGTCCTCAGGCTTTTACCTGGACATGGTACAACTTGAAATATGCTTTACATAATAAAGGATAGTGTCACATACTTTAGTATAAGAATATCATATTTATTGAGAAATTAGTAGAAAAATATCATTGCATTAGAGAGAGTTTATAAACCATGAGTCAATTGGGCAGCTTAGCTTGGTAATTCTTAAATACTGAATTTTACGGCCTGCACTGACAATAATAGAACTAAACATTCAATTTAGTATAGCGCTCATAATACAGTTCAATATTATTTGGCCTTAAAATACAAGCTTCTCAGCTTTTGAGATTTCAGTAGTAAGACGTGATTCTAGTTAGTATAGGAGGGTAATTAGCACGTTTTCTGGGTGTTTGTTCTTGGGGTTGAGAAGAGAGTTGTCTTTTCCATGCTCTTATCTACAAATAAACTCCCATGTGAGTTGTCAGAATTAGTCACCACTTATTGTAGATTGTGCAAATGTCCAAATTATGTGGGTTCTCTGGACTGTGTTGTGGTGGTGGTGGTGGGGAATTCTTTGAGCTTTGCTTCTCTTTGGTGAGGCTTCAGAGGAGAGCCATGAGAATGGTTAGAGTATTGGAAACATGCCTTATAATGATAGACTCGAGGAGTTATTATTTAACTTGACAAAAAGAGGGTTAAGTTATAACCTGATCACAGTTTATAAATATCTACTTGGAGAAAATATTTGTGTTCTTCAGTCTAACAGATAAAGGTATAACAAAATCCAGAGTCTGGAATTTGAAGATAAACAAATTCAGTGTAGAAAGCGGGCATAAATCTGTAGCAGTCAGGATAATTTAACCATTTGAATAATTTAACAAAACTTGTGGTGGATTCTCTATTACCAACACTTTACACCAAAATCCAATCTTGATTTAAAAAAACAAACAAACAAACAAAAAAACCCCACCTCTGGTTCAAGCAGAAATTATGTTTAAAGTTCTATGGCTTGTATCAAGCAGGAGGTCAGATTAGGTCACTACAGTAAACTTTCGATAATCTGGCACCTTTAGGACCCAGGGGGTGCCGGATTATCAGATATCAGACTGAGTCAGTCTGCCACTGGCATTGTGTGACATTGGACAGTGCTTGTGCTACAATAAAAAGGGTTAAAAACACTTTATATGCAGTATATACTGTGGGGTGTGTGTGTGTATATATAATTTAAAAAAAAACAAAACCGGCTTATAGTACCTCATGATAGTCCTGCATATCCGATAATCCAGCACCACCTAAATTCCAAAGGTTCTGGATTATCGGAAGTCTACTGTACTTTATGCTAAGAACAGAACAGAATCACAGTCTAAGGAGCTTCCAAAATGACATTATCAGTGGGTGCAGTACTATACAAGGTAGAAAAGTGTTATTTAGGTCTTGGCTAGGAAAAAAAGTGTTTTTTAACACACCAGTTGATACTAACTAAAATCCAGTGGTGGAAAAGGTACCCAAAAAAGTTACTTGAGTAGAAATACTGCTACTTTGAAAAAAAAAGTAATTAAGTAAAAGTTGAAGTATCCTTCTGGAAAACTACTTGAGTAAAAATACAAAGGTATTACATCTTAATTGTACTCAGTATCCAGAAGTAAAAAGTAGCTATTTCCTATGGAAATCTGTGATTAACTACCCAAATTATCCTAGGGCACCATTATTTGAGTTAGGTACCACATAAGTGAGAGGCAACTTCCCCCCCCCCCTCAAACAAACGAACCAAATACCCTCACTGATGTGGCCCCCAACTAAGATACTTTACTCCCCTGGTGCTCCATCCCCAGCGGGGGAGGGAGGGAAGAGGAGGCATGGAGGAACCAAGTTTCAGGGCTTCCCACCGACCAACTTAACTCTTTGGGGATCCCAGGGTTAGTAGATTTTGTGAGCCCACCACCCAGCCTCTGGGGTGAGGCCAAAATGAGTTCAGTGTGTGGGAGAGGGTTCCAGGGAGTGGGAGAGGGATGGGGCTGAGGGTGGGGATCTGTGAGGGTGCAGAGTGGACCAGGGCTGGAAAAGCTGGGGGGGAAGGATGGGAGTGCAGGGGCTAGCCACGAGAGGAGTGTGCTTACCTAGCTCTGCGCTCCCCACTGCTCCCATTGCCCAGAATCTGGCCAATGGGAGCAGCAAGGAAACTCTCCCATGAGCAGTTTCCAGCACCACATTCCTCAGCTGCGGGGGAGGGTGAGTGGCAGCACATGGCACAGCACTGCTTCTCCGCAACATGCTGGATCCAGCCCATGAGGCTCAGACCTCCCCATCCCTGCACAGATATTGTTTTTGAATAAAAATGTATTGATGTGGCTATTAAAAGCTTCTTTGTCGGCAGGGTCTTTATGCTTGTTGATTATTTTGGTATTTTAATTCACTGGATTGGATGCTTTGTGCATGCGGCTGTACTTTAGCAAATCAGAATGCTGGCTTGCACAACTGTCAGTGAGGCGCTGAAAGTAGTGACTAAGCGCTTCTGGAAATGGTGGTGGAGTAAAAAGTACAGTGTTTTAAAAAAAAAAACAAAACTCTTTGCATAAAAGTCGAAGTATCACAAAAATAAATTACTTGAGTGAACTACAAATACCAAAAAATTAAAAAACAAAATACTTGAGTAGTGTAATGAAGTAATGTAGACAAGGCAATTTTGATTTTTTTTTTAACATGTGAATTGGTTGATATAAACCTTAGCCTGCCCCCTCGGAGTTTATTTTGACTAGCTAACATACAGCTGCCTATCTCTAATAAAAATCCTAATGTAGCTAGAAGAAGTGTGTGTGTGGGTGTGTGGTGTGTGGTTTTCCTAGTGTAGATGTAGTTTTAGGTAGGCAGGGTGATGTGTGATCAGTGAGGTTGGCATGCTCAGTGTAGTTTGTGTGTCACTCCAACTACCATCTTGGTGCTGTCTTACATACTGCCTCTTTTGCATTGCATAGCCCAATGCTAGGCTGCTGGCAATCTCATTCAAGTGCTCATTCAGCTCTCTCACAGCCAAATTCATTAGAGCCCTAATCCTGCAAGTTGTTCCATATAAGTGGATATTTATGAGGAGCCCCACAAAAATTATGAGGGGCTCTTCATGGCCTCAAGGCTTCTCCCACACTGTTTTTGGCAGGTTTGGAATTTAAGGAACTTTAAATCTAAGATGACTTTTTTAACTCAATTGTTCAGCATATCATCATCTTTAGGTATGTCTTCTAGATTGTCTTTTGAGGCAAAGACTTATCTGTGTGCCTTATACAGGTCTGAGCGCATTGGTAATGCATAATATAATACATGTTCATCTTTTGGAGCTTCTAAAAGAAGATGGCAGGAACTTGGCATATGCTAATTGGGAGACAACTGGGCATGACGGGGGCATGGAGTTGGCAGTAAGCAAGTGAAACAATCGGAGAGGAGATGGGATTAACGGGAGGCAAGGATACAGATGGATTCATTGAGAAGAGCCCTGAGGATGAGGAAGTGTAAAAACTGCACAATATTCACGTTGCAGGGGACATTGAGGGTTTGGAAATTACTTGTTTTAGACTAAGTTGCTTACCATTTACTTTCTTGGAGAATTTTTCCCTGGGCTAATATTAACAATACAAATATTCTATTAACTAAACCAGTGGTCCCCAAACAGTAGTGTGCGCTTTCCTAAGGGAATATAGATAGGCCCTTTTAGTGCTAACTCTATACACAGATCTCCTTTTATCCAAAAACTAGGTAACTGCCTTTCCACTACTAGTAACTATTTCAGTTCAAATAAAGCCTTCTTTAAGGAATCTTAGCTAGCACAGTTGCAAAAGCACAGATTTCTCTAAAGTAAACTATGAAAGTCGTGTATCGAATAAGGCTTTACATTTTAGTCAGGCATTTCTTCAGCCTTCCAAAAACACAGCACTTCCGCAAAACATCCCCAAAAGTGCACAATATACAGGAGATTGATGGGCTTTGAGCACAACAGGGATATCTTTGAAAAGTAAAATATGTGGCTCCAAAGGAATATTTTAAAATGTCAAAAATAAGATGGAACAGATTAAATAAATGTGGAAAAATACAAAGGAATACTACCATATGTTTAATTTTAAAATAAAAAGCAGAATGTAACCATAATGCTGAATGTTTTTTACTGTATCTTGGGGGAGGGGGTTAGGTTTTTAAATTTTTTTTTCCAGAAAAATACTGTTTAGTTTCAGCCTGCTCAATAATATTTTGTGCTAAAATTCCCACAGCTACTTGCTAAGCTGCATGTTTGTACTATTTATGTTGAGAAAACATGTCTTGTAATGACACAGGTAGAGAAGCAGCAAGAAGTTTGCAAACTCAATCTCTGTGTCAGATAGATAGGCCCTTCTCAGGCATTACAGTTATGTTGAATAGCAAGTTTTCAAGAGTAGTGGTGCACCTGATAAGTGAGGTTTTTGTATGTTTTGGTTTTGTTACCAATTTACAGACCACGGGATTTTATGGCTTTATAGATAAGAGTATGCTTTGAAAACACTTCAGGTTCTTAAAGGCACAAAAGCTTTGGACCTCTCTACAGTATAAAAAGCAACTAGTAAGGCCATTGCATGGAAAAAAACCTTAGATTTTCACTCATTTGGGAACTATAGGAACATCTTAGATTTTACTTAAAATAGTAGTATAATTACCATATACAAACTATACTTTTTGTGAAGATCTCAAAATGTAAGATGCTAGTTTATAGCATAGAGCTCGGCAACCTTTTGAAACCAAAGAGCCAAACTATATAAAAATTCAGAACAAGTGGTCCGCAGAGAGCCAGGATAAGTGCCTATTTGCATGACTGAAAATATTCAACTTAATATGATTGATAATTTACATGATAATTAATAATAGCATAAATGAAATGTAGTCAGACTTCTACTGCTGCTGGGGGTGCAGTTTGTGGATGTAGGGATGCAGGAGGCAGGGTTGGGGTGTGTGAGAGTTGCAGGAGGCAGGGTGCTGGGGATGGGAAGTAAAATATGTGGCGCGGCCCTTGGGCCAGGTTACCTTATCTGGCCGGGGGTAAGCTGCTGCACCAGGACAGCAGTGGCTGGACAAGGGGTTGGACCAGGATCGCCGCAGATGGATCGTGACCTCCCCTCCTACCTAGGCTGCGGCAGGAGGGGGCCCCTACCATCCCTCCCTGCAGCCAGATGGGGGCCAAAACATGGAGCCTGCCCCAGGATCAGGGCCGGGGATAGGACGCTGTGCCTAAACGGGGGTTGGGCCTTGATTGAGGCCTTGTTGACCAGGCTACTGCAACCGGAGCTCAAGCTGGGCCACCATGGTCAGACTGTTGCATCATGGGGCTGGGTCACGGGGTCTGTCTTAGGAGCACGGCAGCTGGGAACAGACAGTGGCAGTCAGATGGGGGCTGGAGCTGGGCCACCACAGCCAGTTGGAGGCGTCTGCAGCTGTCAGCACCTCTCACTATCCCAGTTGGGAGCGCATATGTCCCCTATAGCATGTCCTTTGCCAGCTCTTCTTGCTGCAGCGCAGCTGGTTCTTACTGGGGTGCACCACCTTAGTTTCACCTCTGGTTAAAGGTGAAATAGACAAAAGAGAGATCACCTTAACATGAGTAATTATGCATTTTTAAAGTTTTGAATTTTAATTTAAAAAGTTGCACGTGTTTTGGGAATGACAAAAGAGCCATATTTGGTTCTGTACTGAGTTATAGGTTGCTGACCTCTGTTATAGCAGGAAATACATGCCAAGCACTTGTGGCTACACTGTCAATTGAGGACCAGTGTGTAGCTATACTTTCTCATTGGGATTATGTGTGTTGAATGCCCCCCATCAGAAAAAGATCAGTAAAATAATCACCTTAGTAAATTTGATTGTTAGGCTTTATTTCACCAGAGTTAAATATCTATGAATTGTAGCGGATTTAAAACATTTAGATGCTGTAGCTACTTGTGGGTTTGCAAAGTTGAATTTTGAATGAGGAAAGAAAATAAAAGCTGGTGATTATAATCAGAGCTTTTTATAGTACTCTCCAAGAAATTCAGATTTTGGAACAGTTTTCTCCTATCTGTTAGGGATGTAGGCCACGTTATTATTTTTAAGTGTAATTTTGAGTGGGGAATGAGTTATTGGGCATGTTCTAATAGTCGTGGAGATCGTCTTAATTATTTTGGCAGTAGAACATTCTCAATTCCCAGCCCCCTGTTACCTTCTTCAAAAAAAGCTCACAAAAAGTGATGAGCTCCATAGTTGTAGCTACCATGTATATACATCAGTTTTTATAATGGAGTGCACACGGTTTTCAAATTATGGTTCATAGATCTCTGGAGGTGTGCAGAGGGCAGTGTTCCACACAGCTGTTACGCTTCTCAACTATGGTTGTCAGTCTTGAAACTATGAAGCTTCCTGTTAGTAGTAAGTTAATCAAGGACTCTTAGGGTTTGTGTTGGCCTTTTGGTAACCTTAACTTCAAAAAAAATTAAGACACCTTTCTGCATCCTATATATCTTTGTCAAGAGTTATAAATTTAATCATGATCAGATTTGGAAGTCACTGACATTGAAAAGGTAGGGAACATGCAGAATCAAAGTATCAAGTGACTTATGTGCCTAGTACAAGGGATGGTCCATTACTAATAAGACATACATCCAGGGAGAGCAGTAAAGAGCACACAGACTAAATAAAGTGGTAATCCAGAAGCTAAATCAATTGTATTCAAAAGAAAGTCTCTTTACTATGCTTGTCTCCTTTGCAGATGTAATGTTAATTTGTATAACCAAACAACTGAGTGGTGAATAGAGGTGGGGGACAGAGATAATCTTCTGGACACTGTTTTAAGTGGTCGGTAGTATGGAAAGGCTCAAGAACCACTGAGCTAGTATAAAGGAGATGAAACTAGATCTTTTGGTTCTTATAACAATGTTTGAAAGGCTGTTTTCTTTCTCATTTAACATGCAGCAAGGACATATGGGAGAAGGCGAGGTAACAATATTCCTCTTTAATTTTCTAATGTTGAAAATGTCTCATGGTGCACATAGCACTAAGCTGTTACTAGAAAGCAACCTAAAAAGATAAGATTTGAAAGTATCACTTTAACCCAAGCTTACGTAATTAGTTTGCATGCTGTGGTAATCATTTTAACTGAATAAAGTATCATTCCAGAATAGTACTACCTTGGTTGAGATGAGCATAATCCTGTAGCTAAGCATCATCTACATGCATTACTACTCGGAAGAGCTAAAATACTGTTTTTCCTCCTGTGTTTATGAATGATAATTCGGTTGAAGTGATTCCTATTATGACTATTGAGTGCCGACAGTTGTGTTTGCACAGCATAGTCTGTAGTGGATATGGGCCCTATCCCATTGGGTTTATGATCAAAGGCCCTGATCCTGTAAACATGTATACTGATTGGCTGTGTCTAGACTGGCGCGATCTTGCACCAGAGCTATGCAAATGAGGCTCAGCGTGGAATATCGCCGAGCCTCATTTGCATAGCTAATGAGCTGCCATTTTCGCGGAAGAGGCTCTTGCGCAAGACGGAGCTGTCTACACTGCCCCTTCTTGTGCAAGAAAAACCCTCTCGCGCAAAGCCATTATGCTGATTATTTTCAGGCATAATGGCTTTGCGCAAGAGGGTTTTTCTTGCGCAAGAAGGGGCAGTGTAGACAGCTCCGTCTTGCTCAAGAGCCTCTTCCGCGAAAATGGCAGCTCATTAGCTATGCAAATGAGGCTCGGCGATATTCCACTCAGAGCCTCATTTGCATCGCTCTGGCGCAAGATCGCGCCAATCTAGACACAGCCATTGAGTTTATGCATATTAGTAGTGTGGTTGTGTTCATCATGACTACCTAGATATTCGAAGTTTCTCACATGCGTAATCATCTACAGGAATTGGATCTTAATAAACAAGACAAAAATGGATAATGCACACCAGATGAGAGAAACCACTGTAAAGCCTTGAAAAGCTATAATGGTAGAAACTTAGTCATAAAAGTGGGTTTGATTTCATTTTGTTAGTTTTCAAAGGATTTCTTGAGTAAAAGACATTTAAAAAATAAGATGGTTGAATACTGAAACTAAAACTTCATCACTTTTGAGTTCTTTAATTTTCTGAATGTATTTATTTCTGTAGCTTAAGGAAGAATAATGGTAAAATATGATCTCTACTAGACTTTCTTTGCATAGAAGATGTCCTAATTTTAGAGGTGATCAAATCTTCAGTCTCTAATAATTGGATTTAATTTAAAATAATGTAAATGTATGTAACCTAGTTGGCATTCCAAATGAAGGATAACTAAGAGAAATTAATCCCACTTTTGTAATCCGTGAATTCTGAAATATCACCATGTAGCTAACTGTTGGCAAATGAAATATTTTTCTAGACACCTTAACATACCTCATGCTGTTTTGCTCCCCCATTCCCCATATGTGTATTAGTAGAGGACTGGTCAGCTTATGTTGTGATTCTAGTTATTGTACATTGTAATAAAGAAAAATATCATTGCAGGGATTAGTTTGAATGCATTTGTGATATTGCATTATATAATTGGATTTGTAAATCAAAGATCTTTAGTAAAGGAATATGCACAAAAAGTGTTACAGCAAAAGATAATGTGACTGTCTCACTAAAAGAACAATTCTTGCAACATGTTTTTGTTAGAAAACGAATTAATGAACAAACAAATCGTCTTGTATAATGTCTAAGTAAAGTTGATCTGCTCCAAGAATGCCACATTACTAAATGCGTCTTCAGTCGTCATTTGCAGGAAATTGCAGTCTCTCTCTTGTCTCAGTATTTTTTTTACCAACAAGTAATTGTGATTTTAATGTTTTGATATCAAGTGACCTAAAAAATGAATGTATTTAGCTGATGTGGGAATTTTTTTTTTGTTGTACTGTGAAATTACCTTGTGAATGTAAGAAGTTCTTTGGGAAATGACATACATCCTTGATTTTTAGTTATGTATATACAATCAGAATAGTCCCTAGGAAGTAATTATTAAAGTTAAATAATGTTTCTTTCTTTCTCAAGTCTTTTAAAAATGACTTGCATAAAAACCTAGCTAAGTTTTAGCTATGGAAAATTGTAGATTTAGAAGTTCTTTTAAAATGCTGTTTGTTTTGTTATATATTTTCAATAATAAGATTTTGCATCTTTCTGTATCTGTGTAATTCACATGACATTTGGAATGTAGTAGAACTAGAAATGATAAAGGTTAAATGAATATCAAAGGTTAATAGAATATCAAAATGATCACGTTTTGTCTTCCCATTACTCATTGAAAGGGAAGAGTAAAAGAAGCCATACTGCTAATAATTAACACTATTTTTTAAATATTTATATGGTATGTTCTTTGTCCTATTAGAATTTTTTCCCTCTTTTTTTTTCCCCTAGGTCAGTCTTCACTGTTTCCAATGGAAGATGGGTTCCTGGATGATGGACGTGGGGATCAGACTCTTCATAGTGGGTTAGGATCACCACACTGCTTCTCTCACCAAAATGGAGAAAGAGTGGAACGATATTCCCGCAAGGTTTTCGTAGGTGGACTGCCACCAGATATTGATGAAGGTATTCTCAGAAACCAGTGCAGTCAAAACAACTCTCACTGACTCAATGATAAGGGGTCATTCTACCGGGGGGAAGCTGTTCTAGATTTGATTTTAACAAACAGGGAGCAACTGGTTGAGAATTTGAAAGTGGAAGGCAGCTTGGGTGAAAGTGATCATGAAATCATAGAGTTCACAATTCTAAGGAACGGTAGAAGGGAGAACAGCAAAATAGAGACAATAGATTTCAGGAAGGCGGATTTTGGTAAGCTCAGAGAGCTGATAAATAAGGTCCCATGGGAATCAAGACTGAGGGGGAAAAAAAACTGAGGAGATTTGGCAGTTTTTCAAAGGGACATTCAGGGCCCAAAAGCAAGCTATTATACTGTGTAGGAAAGATGGAAAATATGGCAAAAGACCGCCTTGGCTTAATCACAAGATCTTGCATGATCTAAAAATAAAA
>JANRFK010006688.1:16939043-16950190 GCA_030068395.1 Apalone spinifera
GCTGATAGAGGAGGTATCTGAACCTCTAGCTATCATCTTTGGAAAATCATGGGAAACAGGAGCGATTCCAGAAGACTGGGAAAGGGCAAATATAGTGCCCATCTATAAAAAGGAAAATAAGAACAACCCAGGAAACTACAGTTAGTTTAACTTTTGTGCCAGGGAGGATAATGGAGCAAGTAATTAAGGAAATCATCTGCAAACACTTAGAAGGTGGTAAGGTGATAGGGAATAGCCAGCATGGATTTGTAAAGAACAAATCATGTCAAACCAATCTGATAGCTTTTTGATAGGATAACGAGTCTTGTGGATAAGTGAGAAGGGATGGATGTGGTATACCTAGACTTTAGTAAGTCATTTGATATGGTCTCGCACAATATTCTTATCAATAAACTAGGCAAATTCAACTTAGATGGAGCTACTATAAGATGGGTGCATAACTGGCTGGATAACCATATTCAGAGAGTAGTTATTAATGGTTCTCAATCCTGCTGGAAAGGTATAACAAGTGGGGTTCTTCAGGGGTCTGTTTTGGGACCGGCTCTGTTCAGTATCTTCATCAATGATTTAGATATTGGCATTGAAAGTACGCTTATTAAGTTTACCAAGCTGGGAGGGGTTGCAACTGCTTTGGAGAATAGGGTCATAATTCAAAATGATCTGGACAAATTGGAGAAATGGTTTGAGGTAAACAGAATGAAGTTTAATAAGGACAAATGCAAAGTGCTCCACTTAGGAAGGAACAATCAGTTTCACACATACAGAATGGGAAGCGACTGTCTAGGAAGGAGTACGGCAGAAAGGGAACTAGGGGTTATAGTGGACCATAAGCTAAATGAGAGTCAACAGTGTGGTGCTGTTGCAAAAAAAGCAAACATGATTCTGGGATGCATTAACAGGTATGTTGTGAGCAAGACACGAAAAGTCATTCTTCCGCTCTGCTCTACGCTGGTTAGGCCTCAGTTACAGTATTGTGTCTAGTTAGAGCAACAAGAATGATTAAAGGTCTAGAGAACATGACCTATGAAGGAAGGCTGAAAGAATTGTGTTTGTTTAATTTAGAAAAGAGAAGATTGAGGGGGGACATGATAGCAGTTTTCAGGTATCTAAAAGGGTGTCATGAGGAGGAGGGAGAAAACTTGTTAATCTTGGCCTTTGAGGATAGAACAAGAAGCAATGGGCTTAAACTGCAACAAGGAAGGTTTAGGTTGGATGTTAGGAAAAAGTTCCTAGCTGTCAGGGTGGCTAATCACTGGAATAAATTGCCCAGGGAGGTTGTGGAATCTCCATCTCTGGAGATATTTAAGAGTAGGTTAGATAAACACATATCAGGGATGGTCTAGGCAGTACTTGGTCCTGCCATGAGGGCAGGGGACTGGACTCGATGACCTCTCGAGGTCCCTTCCAGTCCTAGTATTCTATGGTTCTATAAACTGTAAAGTGGACTCTGTTGTCTCTAAAGAATGAGAACAGAATTTTTGTATCATATAGTGGCCAGATATCCTAAGTGGCACTGAACACCCGCTGTTCCCATTAGCTCTGTCCCGACATTGGCTTTGTTACTGAATGATAAAAATACGAGCTCTTTAACGAAGAATAGTACAGGTTTTGAGAATGAGGACTTAATGTGCTGTAACATTTGTGTGATAAATCTCTTCTTTCTCCAGTCTGTTTTTTTGTTGTGTATAGCCCAGCCCTAGTCCATAAAAACAGGCAGATCTATTTTAGGGAGTAGGCCATGCTAGGATCTACATGTGAATAAGATTATCATAGTAATGTTCTTTGGTCAGCAGCTGTGGTCTTGCCTTGACAGATGGATGTAGTGCCTCAGATGCTTAAGACTGTTCTGTCTAATGTAGATCAAAATCTTTCAACACTAAGAGAAAACAAACCTTGTGACAGAAATAAATTGGTTTCTATTAGGACTGAAGATTAATCATAGTTAATATACACAAACTACAAGTCACGAATTTAAAAAATTAATTGCAGTTACTCCATTTTAATGGCAATATTAAACAATGAGAATACCAATTGAAATTTATTGAATATTTGGGTTTTTTTTACATTTTCAAATATATTGATTTCAAGTACAATTCAGAATACAAAGTATACAGTGCTATTTTTTTTATTTTTCTTACAAATATTTACTCTGGAAAAGTGATAAATAGTATTTTTCATGTCACTTAATACAGGTACTGTAGTGCGATCTTTGTCATGAGAGTTGAACTTAAAAATGTAGAATTATGTACAAAAATAATGATTTTCAAAAATAATTTTATGTAAAATTTTAATGCACTCAGGGCTTACTTCTGGAGCCAGTCATTAAGACAAAAAGTTTGTTTACATTTATGGGAGATGTTGCTGCCTGCTTCTTATTTACACTGTCTTAGAAAGTGAAAACAGGTGTTAGCCTGGTACTTTCATAGCCAGCATTTCAAGGCATTTGTATGCCTCTTCATGCTTTGGCCACTATTCCAAAAGATACGCTTCCATGCTGATGATAAAACTAACAATATAAGATAAATTCACTGCAGATCTGACTAAACACAAAGAAGGTACCAGTATGATATTTCTAAAGCGGGGTTTGGGGCCACTGACTCTCAGAAAAATCAGTCAGGGGCTGCACACAAATGAGAAGCCAAAAAATAAAAACCCCAAACCCTCACTGACATGGACCCTAACAGAGAAGGATAAAGACACTCCCTACATTCCCATCGCACACCAGAGCCTAAGGGGGTCCAGGTTAGTAGATTTTGTGTGCGCCAGCTCCCCAATGCTGTGGAGGGAGCGCGAGCCTCAGGGGCCAGATCCAGGCAAGCCAGGGACTGCATGTGGCCCCTGAGCCTTAGTTTCCCCATCTCTATTCTAAAGAGAGCAACAGCATTCAACTCAATAGTTAAGAAACCTAAGGTGCCTTACAAAATCTGAAAGGGATAAGGTATGGAGCATGCTTTCAGAAATCTTAAAACAGCAACACTAGGATGTGGAAACTAAAGAACCCAAACTACCAATAAAGAAAATCCACCTTCTGCTGGTAGCTTCTGACTTGTGATAATTAAAAATGAACATGCATTGGTCCATGCTGCTTTGAATCGTTATCGAGTAGAACATGTCATCATGGGTACATATCCTTAAGAATGATGATTGAAGCATGAATAACCAATAATCTTTAGCATGTATGGCAGGCAAATATCTTGTAATGCCAGTTACAACTGTGCCACGTGAATGCCTGTTCTCACTTGACAATTGTAAACAAAAAGTGGGCAGAATTACTTCCTGAAAATTTAATCAAAAGTGTTTGAGTGAATGGCTGAACAAATACAGGTTGAACCTCTCCAAACCGGACCACGAATGTTCCTAGACCTGTAGTAGGACTGAATAAATGGATGGGCTCTAAAGCTTTACATTATTTTATTGTTGAATGCAATTTCTTTTTTTACATAATTCTGCAATTAAGTTCAAGTTTCATAATAGAGATCGTATTTGTTAGGTGAATTGAAAAATCCAGTTTCTTTTTTTACAGTGCAAATATTTGTAATTAAATAAATATGAAGTGAACACTGTATACTTTATTTTGTTATAATTGAAATCAATATTTGAAAATACAGAAAACATTTAGATATTTAAATAATTTGTATTATATTGTTTAACAGCTATTAATTGCATTTCCTTTTTTAATAGCTTGACAATCCTAGTTTCTATATTAGAAAGATTCTGACTTTTTCAGTAAGGGGGCAAGCAACAGGTTTATACCTGTTCTATCTGCCTTACTATAAGTGCATAAAAATACCCACACTATCATTCCGAAGTGTCTCTTTAAAAAGTTGTTTTATGGGTATTTTTTACGTAGTTGTATCTTTTTATAAAATGATATAATCCCTCAAATCTAATTTAATGAATCTGTAATTTTTGGAGCTAGCTTTTAAAAGGTGAAAACATGCAACATTGAATTGGTATTCAAATGTTAAATTACTTGGATCATGTGTTTCAAATCGCTAAACACCTTGGAAGTAAGGAACTACGTTCTTCTTCCTTGTGAGACCTGCCCACGTTTTAAAATATTCTTCCAATGGGCTTCAGAAACTTAGAGTAACAGTAATATTACCAGCAGTACTATTAGGTTTGTATGGTCTCATCTAGTTTTGGCTCATTATTCAGCTCCTTATGCAAATTATTGCTCTCCTTTGTGGCAGAAATCAATGCAGAAACCAAAAATGTTTTACTTCAACATGAATAATGGGGGAGGGAGACATTTCAGTGGCTGTGTAAAGAATGATATACAGCAACACTAGGATCAGGTCTACACTACCAAATATGTCGGCAAAATGTGTGGTGCTCGGGGTGTGAAAAAACACACCTCTGAGCAACATAGGTTTTATCAGCATAAGTGGTAGTGTGCAAAGTGCTGTCAGTGGAAAAAGCTCTCCTGTTAACATAGCTACTGTCACTTGTTGTGAGTGGTTAAATTACATCAGTCAGAGAGCTCTGTGTGCCACTGTAAACTTGCTAATATAGTCCATAGCTTTAGTGTTGCAGAGACCCATCTGATAAAGGAATCCTGTGTTTCAAGATGTCTGAGCATGAGAGGGGCTGTTGTTGGAGCACTGTGGCAGCTGCAATCAAAAAAGTTAATATTCTGTGGATTTTTTTAACCATAACATTATTTTAATATAGACTTGTATTTCAGTCAACAAGATTGTAATATATTGCACTTGTAAATCACTGTGAGATGACAGTCTGACATCCCTGTCAAGCATAAGATACTTTCACCCTGGTTACCATGGGATATGCTGTTAGCAATTAAAAGGTCAAATGTAACATGACATTTACAATACAATAGAATGTTGTTGGGGAATACATTCTTTATTCCCAGGTAATGTATTTTATTGTATGTTCACATGCCAACCTATTTTCAGTGCATTTTGTGTAGGACTCTAGACTTACCACAGTTGTATTGCTTTTGTTAACCTATATTGAAATTTTAAGTCAGGTCCCTCAAGATATGTGCTGTGTTGTTTCCTTCTCTTCCCCCACAGCTGCCGGAAAAAGTGAACTAGATTAAAGATCACAATTCATATAGATATAATTTAAATCCCCCTCACCACTGAAAAATGTTAAGGCCCTCTGATCCTAATTCAGGAAAACATTTAAGCATATTCTTTAAAACTAGGCATATGTAAGTGTTGTCTTGAATGGAGACCTATTTCTGCAAAGTTACAAAGTGGTGGGCTCACTGTCTATCTCTGTACCAACATGTAACCTCGACATATTGCCATTGCAGTAAACATTCCTGTTAACCCTCAGAGCACCAACCAAGAAAACTATCAATCGTGGTTTGTCAACTTTTTCCACTAAAAAATATCAGCAAAAAAACCCTTGTGTAGGCCAGATTGAAAAACACAAAACTGGTGACACTCTTCCAGATTTTTTATAATTAAAGGTATATGTTGGAAAGCCCCCTACACTAGTTTATGAAAATCTGATATATAATGAAAATCACTGATAGAGATCAGTCCTGCACTCACAAGAATGGTCTTTTGCTCTCAGGGTAGGAGGAGCCTGGACTCCTGCAGAGCACTGTTGCCCTCTCTTCTGTGTCTTTTCCTTTATACAAAAGTGTCAGTGACCAACCCCTCTGTGAGGGAAGATTATTGTTGTGTTTGAGAGAAGTGATTAGTAAAATAATAGAAAATGGGGTGAATCCAAGAAGTGACCTTGTCATTTCTGTGGAAAAAACTTAGTGTGATGAAGGGATAAATGACAAACCATTCGGAAAACATTTATTTAGGTATTTGTAATTATCCGTGGGTGCTAATGTAGTCCATTTAAAACTTGCAGATGCCTCTTCAGTAATGGGAAATTTTATGACCACTTGAGCTTTTTACACAGGTGGTTCTTGTTCAGATACTTCTTATTACTAGCAACCATTCTACTGAGGGGGGTTTACCCAAGCTCAAAAAGAACAATGTCAGAATTAGTGGAACATTTTTGCAGGACTAGCAAATATAAATTGTTACCAGAATATTGAACTGGAAGGAGGATTTGAAATACATGTTGTAACTATTTCCTGTTACTGTAGCATATGTGTTCTCCTCATTCTATCCTATAGCTATAGTTATTACATAACTGCATTCTGCTAGTATTACTGTAAGTTAGTCCGAGGTCAAACTCGGATAATGCAGACAGATGCGGCACAAGCATGTGATTTGAAGAGGCTTGACTGGGCCTTGTGATATTCCCTTCTGTTTTCTCCAAACTATTTGTGATTGCAAGGCAGATTGGAAGAGCTTACTGCTCAGCAGTCAGTCAAGGATTTGGACTTTGAACTCTATGTGGGAGAATGCCTGAAGCTAGGATATTGTAGCTATTTATAGTCATTGATTTCATTCCTGTGACTTAGTGGGCTGCAAGCCTTTATTTGTAACCCTTAATAAAGAGACAAAACCTTGATCTTTCATCTGTTTTCATGACTATTTAATGTATGTTTGAACTAGTCATGAAAATTCCTCTTCCCTCAGTAAACTTGTCAGCTGTCTATTTGTTTATAGGTTAGGACAAAATATTACCAAATTACCTCAAATCCAGATTCTCAAAGGTTTTTATGTTCAGTAGGGTTTATCCTTCTAATCATGCTCCTTTTTATCCCCTCTTCCTCCTTTCTCTCAGACGAGATCACAGCTAGCTTTCGTCGCTTTGGTCCTTTGATTGTGGATTGGCCACACAAGGCAGAAAGCAAATCCTATTTTCCTCCTAAAGGTAACTCTCATGATTTAAACATTATTTTAAGAACCATTGCAGAACCAGTGACTTCACTGTGAGGATTTGAAGTGTAATTTTCATTGTGTAAGGGATCGTCCTGTTCACTGCCCCATGCCTTGTTGAAAATACCTCTAAAATCATGATGTAACTTGCAACATCCTGCAGGCTGTGCTCACTGCGCTTGCCAACCCCGTTCTTGTGGGAGATGGGAATCCTGATGCTCCTCCCCCCGGCCATTGCCAGCCCAGGCCCCTTCTCCCTCCCCTGCCATGCCAGGCCTGACCCCCTTTCCCCTCCCTCTCTCCCGCGAGCCACAGTCCTTTCTCTCCCACCCCTAATCCCTTCCACCCCCATCTTGGCTGCAGTGCATGCCAGACCCGGCTCTAACTCCAGCAGCTGGGGAGGCGCAGGGGTGCCTGTCCCCACCCTGTGTGGGTTGCAGTGAGGTGCAGGTAGTGCCATGTGCATGTGGAGCTCCAGGGCACTGCGGCTTGCTGTGGTGGGGAAAGCAGCAGCATGGGGGGGGGCCGCTGTCCTGACCTCTCCCTCATGTGGTCCTGCCTGCATTGCTCATTGCCCCAGCCCTGCCTGCAGGGCCCAGAGACGCCCTTCTGCCAGCTTCTCTGGCTGGCTCAAGGGTGCTCTGGCAGCCACAGAAAGTGCAGCCACTGGGAAGGGAGAGTGTCTCTATGGGGGCAGACTCTGGGCAGCCGGGCACCACACTCTGGTTCTCCAAGAGCCTGGCAATGGTAAACCCCCAAGAGCCTGCTGTTGGCACATAAGCCCAGCTGCGAGCTCCGCTTCTAACACCTATCCCCTGGGTGCTGTCCCAAGCACTGCATGCCCCCTCTCCCCTGCCTTTAGTCTGTCACGGCTGCGATGTGAGTTCTGCCAGCTACTGTGCCATGTTCCTTGGTGTTGAAAGCCCTGTGGGACGGGGGTGGAGGAAGGGCAGTAGGGGCTTGGTTTACAATAGCAATTCCAAGTGGTGAGGGGAAGCAGCGAGGTTGGCTTTAGCTGGTAGAGAGGGGTGGAGGGAGAGGAGGAGGAGGCAGGTAGAACACAGAGTGACTTGATGTCACTGTGTCATCCCGCAGGAAAAAGTTTTTTTTAATATATAGAGAGATTACTCCCTGTCTGATTCAGCCCTTACATTCTCTGTAACTCCTTCCTCTCATTTCTCTAGTCTTTACGGTGCCTGACCGCTGACTACATCATATGCAAAATGTTACAGACTAATTCTTTGTAAGAGGGAGTGCATAGCTAGGCAGACCTCAGATGAAATTGTACTAGGGATCTTGGAAGTAGTTTAAGAAAGAGGCAGCAATGCTAGATGGCAGGCGGGAGCCGGTTTTTAAACCAGCTCCCTGCATAGACCAGCTCCTGCCAGGTGCCCTGCGCTGTTGCCTCTGTTTCAGAGGCAGCAGCGAAAGGTGGCAGATGGCTCCCCTGCATTCTCCATTTAAAATTTGAACCAGAGGGCTGGGACTGAACCAGCGGGCTGATCCTAGTTTTATATGCAACGCATGTGCTGGAAGATGAGGATGGGAGGATATATTGCAGTTAACCAGGACTGTTAATTGCTAAGCAATTGCTTATTGGTTAAATGGTTAATCGGCTAACCACTGACCTCCCCAAATTGTACCTCACATTTACACTCACTGTGCTGGTAGGCTGGAGCCAAGGCTCTACCTGTTTCTACCCCTTTGCTTGCTTTCTATCTGACAGCACGAAAAGTATAAGAACAGAGTACTAGGCACATTTTCTAGCTTCCCTGTGTGGCAGAGGGAAAACTTTTGTGTGTATTGGCGGGACGTCTTATTTTTTATTCCTTATTATGCTGCATAATCATGTGGGATCAGCCTACAGTCTGGGCCTAAATCATTATGCTAAATATTATAAACCCTAGAAAGGTAAATCTCTCAATCTCCTGAAGAATTGTTGTCTTATCTAGGATATGCATTTTTGCTGTTCCAAGATGAAAGCTCTGTACAGGCTCTGATTGATGCATGTATTGAAGAAGATGGAAAACTCTACCTTTGTGTCTCCAGCCCCACTATCAAAGACAAACCGGTAGGTAACATTTTCATGTACTTAGAGTTGGTATAAAATGAGGCTATATATTGGACACTTCAGATGCCATACATGTTTGACTTAATTGAAACAGATTAGTGTCCAAAGAGGATGGTATGATTATGCATTAGTACTGTTACTTTGAGTCTGATCCAAAGCCAAGTGACTCCCGTTCATTTCAGTGGGCTCTGTTGTCAAACAGCAGAAATTGTTGATTAATAAATAAACTATGCGTAGTCGTGCATGCAGGAACCATTATTTATTAAGGTAGTGATTAGCCTGATGCCTACACTACAACTTACTCTCACAACAGCACAAATATCATGGACACATGTATTTGTAAAGTTTATATAGCATGATTGGATTGTGTAATTCATCACAGTAACAGGAAGAACTTGTATATTTCATATCAATTAAATAACAAGATGAAATTTGATGTGCTTAGGTCACCATTGGCATCAACACCTAATTGTTGATGGACAGTCTGTGGCTTGGGCCGCATGTTGCCTATCAGAGTTCTCCGTATGGCCCATAAGACACTTATTTACCTTACCTACATGCCGGCTCGACAGATTCTGCTGCTTTCCATCCCCATAGTGTTTTTCCTATTGGAATTAATAAAGTGACATGCACATTAGCAAGGACATGTGAAGTGAGGTGTGTGCTGATTACACACAATATTGACTGAGAATCACGCATCCAGTTGAAGCACTGCTATGGTCCAGTTGGTGCACCCTCCAAATTATAGGTCTGCAAGCACAATTAGCAAAACTAATCTTGCGGTCCACTGAGATGAAGGTAGACCATTTGTGTGGGCCACTCGCTAGTCTAGGTTGCTTGTCGCTAGCTAGCCTAATTGGTAGTTGATGTACAGTCACTCATACCATTTGAAAGTTTTACCATCAGGAAGGCTACATTGTAACTGATAGTTGATATTGCTAAAATACTTAAATTGACTCTGAATCTGAATTAGGAACAGTAAACAAAAGTTTGTTTTCTGGCCATAGGTTCAGATCAGGCCTTGGAATCTAAGTGATAGTGATTTTGTGATGGATGGTTCGCAGCCTCTTGATCCACGAAAAACTATTTTTGTTGGAGGCGTTCCTCGGCCATTACGGGCAGGTATAGTACACATGTTGCAGCCTCTGGCATGCTAATTGTGGTATGTTGTACAATTAGCCTTACTGCTTTGGGAAAATAGAGTTATTTCAGCAGGGTATCTTGGGAGAAACTGTAAACATATATTATTGTTTGAAAAATGTAAATATTACTGATGCTATATAACTGTAGCTAGTGACAGAAGTACAAATAAACATGCATATCCAATGCTTAGAATAGCAGAGAGGAGATTTAGAAAATAAAAATCTACCTAACTATATGTGTGTTTCGGTTTAGTGGAACTTGCAATGATAATGGACCGGCTGTATGGAGGGGTATGCTATGCTGGAATTGACACAGATCCTGAGCTGAAATACCCAAAAGGAGCTGGGCGGGTTGCGTTTTCTAATCAACAAAGTTACATAGCTGCTATCAGTGCCCGCTTTGTTCAGCTGCAGCATGGAGAGATAGATAAACGGGTAAGGACTCAAGCATATTTTGTTTGTTCAGAAATGTTTTGTTTCCATGTAAATATCATTGTGAAGATGAAATATTACACATAGACTTACTGCATACCTTACATTTAGATTGTGCTATGTGAGCACAGCCCATGGTGCACTGGACGGTAACCTAGAGGTAGAATGCCTCCGTGAACTCCCTGGCACATAGAGGGATCATGCCAGCTGCCATAGCCCTTCATGGGAGTATAGAGTATTCCCACTCTGAGGCTGTCTAACTCTGAAGGCTGAGGCAAAGGGATGGAGTGAAGCATTTTTGAAAGAGGAAGCAGTTCTTGTTTTCCCTGCCTCCACTGTGCATAACCATAAAGGATAGGCAAAATCTGATACTGGAGGGTGAGACTGTGCTTTTCCAGAAGGGACCACCAGATCATCTAGTCTGACCTCGAGCTTGTACACATTTCAAAGGGAGAGAGGCAGCTGGAACCTGCGTCAGCGGGGAGCAAAGCAGTCCCCACTGGCACAGGTTCCCCTCTGTTCCTCTTCCTTTGAAATGTACAAGAGCCGCAGGCAGCTCTTGTACATTCCAAAGGGAGAGGAGCAGCAGCGGGACTGTTTCAATCCCCGCTTGTGCCATTTCCCCTCTGCCCCCTGCCTCCTCTGGCCCCCGTGGAGACTGTGCTGGGCGGAGGGGAACTGGCTTTTAAGCCGGCTTCCCCTTCCCCAGTACTGGCTTGTGCTCCCTCCCTCTCTTCTCCT
>JANRFK010006688.1:16950205-16964776 GCA_030068395.1 Apalone spinifera
CCCCCCCCCCCCCCCCCCCCCCCCCCCCCCGGCTGCTTCTCTCTGGTAGAGGCAGCAAGTGGGGGGGAAGCGACTAGTCGAGTTCCTACTCCTCTGCCCGATAAGCATTTATTTATCGGGTAATTGACTAGTTGCTTACTTTCCTACTTTGACTCTGACCTGGGGGAAATTCTTTAATGACTCCACATATCTTGAACATAAGAGCAGGAACCGGCCAGCCAACCATGAGAAAGACATAAAGACTGTTCGAGACCACATCAGACCCTGGCCTACCGCAACCAGTGTCCCACCTCCAGTAATGACTATCTTAGATGCTTAAGAGGAAGAAAAGCCCCACACCCTGACCCCAATAACAGCAAAAATATATTTAATTGGGGGGAGAGAAATCCCTTCCTGACCCCACTAGGTGACTGCTGAAGCAGGAAATTGTGGGACTGTTCCTAAAAGAGCATGGTGAGAGTGTATTATAGAGTATGCTGTAAATATGTATAGCCACATAACCCTCCCCATCTGCCTTAGCAATTTTCAGTATTGTGTTATGTCAAGTTAACTTTTTAAAGAAGAGACAATTTAAGAAGGAGCAGAGTTGTCCTCACTCTAATATAACTGAAGTATACTAGTTTTAGCTACGCTGTGTGCACCTCTGCTTTTTGTTTCTGCTTCACATGTAAGAAATCCATGTTGGTAATCTGAAAGGTTTCAGTGTTCTGGACTATAAATGAAACAGGCTTGCAGGTTGTTACTGCCACTCTTTGCTTCATTTAGTTCTGCATCTCAGGTTTTTCTTTCTGCAATTGTATAGTCTTTCATTTTCTTAAAAAAAAAACCAAAAAAAAAACCTCCCCTTAAACTCCAGCATTCTCTCACTACTGTTGGATGACAGAACTGCTCTTATAATTTTACTTCCATTTTCTGTCCTCAAAGTCTGTGCAGACAAGCTGTAGTCTTTCAGTGATTTGAGCATGGCACTAGGAATCAGGAACTCCTTTGTCCTAATCTTGGCTCTGATATGGATTCCCTCTGTGGTTTTGAACAAATCACTTCCAAAGCCCAATTGTGCAACCTTTGCTTGCATAAGTGAGCATGTGGGTGAATAGTCCCATTGAAGCCAATGGGACTGTTTAAATAAGTCCTTGCTATTTCTGAACAAGGATTGTACAATCAGAGCTATCTCTCCTGCCTCAGTTTCCCCGTTTCTGGTTTTTTTTTTTTTTTTTTTTTTAAGGGTGATAAGATGCTGGAATGGCTAATTAAAAGAACACTTTGAATGTGAAGATGGTAAATAAATGCTGAATGTTATTGTTGCTAAATAAAAGTAAGCACTGCTAGACTTCAGAGATCAGCATCAAAACACTCATTCGTCCAGATATTCAGTACTGAGTTACACTGATTGCATATTTGACCTTCTTTAGAACCTGGAAAGGTTCTCCCGTTATTCCTTGAGAAAAAGGAAACTACAGTGTGTCAACAGGATTTTCTTCCCCAGCTTATTTGTTAAACAGTGAGGGTGGCAAGAATACAAAGTTTCCATCCACCTTTCACATCTTCAGAACAGACCTTGTTAGCTCACGTGTTCTACTGTCTCAAAATGAAACCTAAAGTTGTGTGGGCTGGTTAGATTAGATTAGATTAGATCAAATTCTCAATAGTGACTGGCTTCCTTTGAATTCAGGAGAGAAGAACCACCACAGTATAACTGGATGCAGCTCCTGAGTCTGGGGCCTGTTCTATGTTGATTGCTAGTGTGCTTGACAAACAGCCTCTCTATTAGGAGTGTAAGCGAGTAGTTGAATCGACTCCTCGCATTTCTCTCCCTCTCCACCCCCCTGCCTTAGAATCAGACACACCAAAGAGGGGGAGCAGGAGCTTGTGCTCGGGGGAGCTGGCATGAAAGCTAGTTTCCCCCCACCCCCCACCATCTCCATGGTGTCACCTGCCCTGCCCCCATGCAGTTGCCTCTTTCAGAGGCAACAGCAGGGAGCGGGCAGGGGAGGCTCTTCCACCTTCTGCGGAGCAGCCCCTATCCATGAGGGGTCCCAGTAGGGAGCTGGGACCCCCCCACAAACGGGCCATTGCTGCAGTAGTCTCTGTTCACGGCCAGCCCCAGCCACCATGGTCAGGGATTGCTGCCATGCAGCAGCCCATGTCCGGGGCGGCCTAGGCTGATTGCAAACACAGGCTGCTCTGGCAGCAGTCCCTGTCCAGCTCTTACTACATTTAAACTGCAGAGCTGCAGCGGGGTAGCTCCTGGACCCAGCACAAGCTGGGACTAAGCGCCTTCTCTTATTGTATCGACTACACAATTAGTTGTTACCCCCCTCTTAACATCCTTAGTCTCTATGCTGCTTCAGAATATGCTAGTTGGGGGATCCACAGTGAGTCATCTTCAGCTGGGGATTGCAAAAGTGTAGCATACTCTGACCATGATCCCTTCCCTACCCCTCCTTTTTTCCTATGTAGGTATTGACATGGGAACTACATGGAGTCAGAATTCTTCCATGCCTAGAAAATCCTCAGATAGGAAGATATATGTGCTTTCTGTGTTTTTTCCTGTGCCACAGTGGTGCATACACAGGCTAGATTACAGCTAAGAATCTTCTTCTCAATGTCATTTATATAGTTGTATTCCATAGCCTGCAGTAAAGCCAGTGGGGCCGCCAGGGAAAGTGGGAGCCAGCTGCAGAGCCCACAGTGAAGCTTCCCCAGGAGCGGGGCTAGCAGCAGAGCCTTCTCCCTAAGAGAGGGGTCAGTGGAGGCTTCGCTGCAGGCTCTGCAGTATAAATCTTATTTTAGCTTTATACTGCAAAGCCTGCAGTGCATATAACTGCTATGATTTTTATGGTTACATTTTTAATCTCATTTTTACATCCCTAATATATACTACCTATATGGCCCTGAAAATGTCATGTGGGCCATAGCTGCGTGCTGATTGGGCAGCAAGTGGCCCTTGGATTGCAAGCTGAGAACCATGTTGTGAAATCTGTCCTGTTCTAATTACTTATTTACTGTTAATGAGATCAATTACAGCTCCTGGACTAAATGGAAGTACTAGAAGAAGATGAAGCAAACTAAACGTAGAATTTGTTGTTTAAGGATAAAATGAATCTTGAAAATAAATGGAAATATAGACTAGAGATGTTAGCAATTAATTGAATAGTCATGTAACCGCACAACATATTATCAGTTACATGATTATTTGATAGTCCCCAGGGGCAGGGCCAGCAGCCAGTGCACTCCTGACACTACTCCCAGGGAGTCCCCTGCTACTGGGTGCTGCTACCTCTGTATCAGAAGCAGCAGCACAGAGTGGCAGGCAGGAGCCAGTCTGCAAGAGGAGCTGGTTTAAAAACCAGCTCTTGCCTGCTGCCTCACACTGCTGCCTCTGATACAGAAGCAGCAGTACAGTGTGGCAGCAGCCCCAGTCCATGGGGGAGTCTGAGCTCCCTGTGCACACAAGCTGCATCAGGATCCCATGGAGCAGCCTCTCCTGCTTCCTACCTGCTGCTGCCTCTGATAGAGGCAGCAGCGTGGAGGTGGGGGAGCTGCTTGTGTGAGCCAGTATGCATGGGGAGTTGTCTTCCTGCATGGCTCCCACCTGTCCCCCTCGCTCTCCGTGCTGCTGCCTCTCTATCAGAGACAGCAGGTGGGGCTGGTAGCTTTGTGGATCCGGTGCTCGTGGGGAGCTGGCTTAAAAGCTGCTCCCCATGGCACTGGCTTCTGCTCCCCCTGCCCTTGCTGCCTCTGATACAGAGGCAGCGGGAGGGGGGGTAATGCATGTAGTCAATAAGATTAGCCGATAAGCATAGGCTTATCAGTTAATCGTGTACTCGACTACATGTTGACATCCTTAATACGGACTTTTCAAATATGTGTGTTGAAGTTGCAATGTTGTGCAAATGATTTTCTTAATGTTGTGTAAATAATTTACATTCCTGGCTGAAAGGGAATTTTGTGAACAGTGATGCCTGTAACTAAATAAATCTGCCGTATCCGCCTTTGATTTTGATATGACTCTGTTTGCACAAGTTATGGAACAAAACCAGTTTTCACCCTTGTACAGACAACTGCTTGTGCAACATTGATATTCAGCAGCTAGTTCCTTTCCTAAGATGACTCTCAACCAAAAATGAAAAACCACAAACTACAGAATCTTGATCAAATGTAAAACAGGGCAGGATTGTTCAACAGACAAAACTGAAAGAACTTATATTTTGTTTCTATCTGTCTTTGATGTCTACAATGAGAAGGGAAAAGACTGGGGTGTGTGTGTTGTGTGTGTACGTGTACATACAAAATACCTATTCCCACAAAATCTTGATTAGGGCATCAAGGTTCTGCCACAATGTAAATAGCATACACTGAGAGCATCACCTGCGTAGTCATTAAGTATTGTAAACTTGTTTTTTGAATGCAGGTGGAAGTTAAGCCATATGTCTTGGATGATCAGCTGTGCGATGAATGTCAGGGGGCCCGTTGTGGTGGAAAATTTGCTCCATTTTTCTGTGCTAATGTTACCTGTCTGCAGTATTACTGTGAATATTGCTGGGCTGCTATCCACTCACGTGCTGGCAGGGAATTCCACAAGCCCTTGGTGAAGGAGGGAGGAGATCGCCCAAGACATATTTCATTCCGCTGGAACTAAAAGATTACTGCAGTGCTCATATGCAGGCCTCAAAATAAGTGCACTCTTCTGTTATCCTGATCCCTTCTACACCATCCCCCTTATTCAAGATAGCATGTCCTTTTGTAGTATGTAATTTAACAATAGTATAAAGAAAGAATGGCCTATAATATAGGTATTTTGTAGAATTTTGTCATTGAAAACTGTATTGGGAACTCCTTTTCGTATTGATAACGTTGCATGTAAGTTACCTCCTCTTGTCTTTGGTATCAAGAGGACACTTCCTTAATGCAACATTTTCTTAGAGGAGAGAAAAAAAATTGAGAAATGAAATGATAGAATATTTTGTTTTTTAATTAAATTATTGTTAATAAAAACATAAGAATACTTTTATTAAAATAACCATGCAACAATAACACTATTAGTCTGTTCTGACACTCCCCTCCTTTGCCCCGCCAAAAGAAGCCTGTTTTTTGCCTTTTCTTCATTTTAAGTTTTACAGCAATGGAAGAAGCTAGCCATTGCTTATTGACAGGAAAATGCATGTTTAAAGCAACAAAAATGCATGAGCAAGGTTGAAGCAGCTCATAACAATTATTTTACTTACGTTAAGGGGTTTTATGCTGAATTTGAGGCTGACAGGATATATCTCACCATGTCTCTAACGTCCAACCACATTCACAGTACTAGTCAAATAGGCAGAGCTTAGTATATATTTTCATCAAAACAAATACCTGTAAAAGGTCCCCAAATGTAAAAGCTGAGTAAAATTCTTACTAGGGGAAGGGAGTACACTTATTTATTACTTTTCTTTAAAAAGAGAGAACTCAATTATCTGGTTACTGCCCTAGAAATGCTACCAAAGCTAGAGTAATAACTAATAAACTGGCATTTCCTCTCCTAAAGGACAAACATATAGATTTTATTTTTGATGGTTATATATAACTCTATATCCTAATGTACTAACATTCATCAGGGGCCGGCCTTTGCTCTCCATTTTGACATGAAAAATAAAAGATACCTCAAGGATATCGTTGATTTTTATTGAAGTTCTGATGTTTCACTGTATCACAAACTAATAATTGGCTGCTAATTGGTTTTACTCTTGGATGTAAAGTCAGTTTTATTATCCTCTAACTTAGCTAGCTACAAGGTAGAAAACATAAATAGCTAAGTACATGTATGTTTTGCACTGTTTGCTGAACTAAGAAGTGTAAATCTGTGCAAAGAGACATATGCCCATCTTACTCTTCCTGTAGAGAGAATCCTAACTAAGAATCCTTTTCTTCAGAACTAAGCATGGGGAAATAAAGAATTACAGGTGACCGAAGTGCCAACTTTGCTAAGTTAAAGCATGCTTTATTATAAACAAACTCCTGCTTGAGGAACATTAACACAATACATGTTAACTGAATGCTTATGGGTGAGGTGGGAGTTTTGTTTGAAATAGTCTCTTGATGTCCTAGCAGGACATCAAGAGACTATTCCAAAGCTTGATTTAAGTACTGACCTGATCAATTTATAAAATTACTGTGTCACAGTGTGTAAAACAAACCAAGCCAATGGCAATCTTTTAATCTGTCTGACTGGCATGGTACCATCCTAGATTCTCTCAAACCAAAGATTTCTCGGAGCTGCAGAAAACATCTACTCTGTGAGTTCCCTAACCCCCAAGATTATCTTTATGAGAAGCAGTTTTTATTTTCAATACAGGCTTTAATGAACTATACCATATTAAGTTCCAAAGGTCAAAATGGAGACATTTGCTGTCTACTAGTCAAGTAAAGAAAGGGAGCTGCTTTTAATGAAATCCCTGAAAATATTGACAACAGTAATGCAAATGGAGAGTGCTCTTGTGTAGATTGTCAGGGACTTTTTTTTCTCTGAAGTCCATAATTATAGTTGGAATGTTCCTTTTAATTTTTTTAATGCTTGTTAGGTGGCTTGGGGTATGCTATTGTGCCGATCTACCCAGTAAACAGGTGAGATGGGTTACCATTACAAGAAATAACACTGTTTGAGAACTAGCTTTGAATAATAATTTTCCCTTTGTACATGACCTGCTGAATTTCGGTACAGTGTTTTTGTAGCTAACTTATTTTGTCATGCACATAATGTATATTTGTTATGCACTACTTTTGTATATCTTGTTTTTCCAACAGTGAGCATTTTTAGGCACACTTTTCACTGACGGGATATCTCTTTATGCAATACCTCAATTTTTCATATTGCAAAGAGTAGCTTTTTGTACTTTTATTACTGAGAGATCTTCATATACTTCATTTTTTAATATAAATAATTTTAATAAATTTTATTTTCTTATATTCTGCTTTTTATACATTTCAGTGCTCTGCATACATTTTGAATTATGGATGTTGTGCACTGGCAATGCTATTTTAGAATCTGCAGAGAAAAGAAAGCATGTTGCTTAAACATCTTAGCCCAGCACCATGTATTTGGTGTACATATAATTTAAGAAATATATATGTAAAGTTGAGAATTAAAGAAGAAAAAAAAAGCATGAAAGTGACAAATGACACTGTCTTTAGACCCTCAAAAATTAAATGCATAAACGTAGTGTAGAAATTTAAAAGTAAAGTAACATCAAAATTGTCTAACGCTTCTTACTAAGTTTTTAAAAATTATACACAAATGCAGATGTTTTTGGTGAATGTTTAGCCATTTTTAATATTAATAACAAATTGATGTTAGGTGTTTGATGCAGAAAGGTGTCTGCTCTTTTAAATTATATTTAAAGAAATAAAAGCAAGCCTGCTATGTGGCAGGCATGTAATGTTAGTATGCATGACTAATGTAAGAAATTGTTATTCTACTAATATTCACTTGTGATTGTGTGACAAGCGTGTTTACAGATTATTTGGTTACACTTCAATTTACAGGGCATAAACAATTACATATATTACTCTGTACTTAGATAGTGATTACATGTCCTTCTAACTTACATGGGATTTGTAGTTGGAGTTACCATGTCACTCCAAACATAATTAACCTGCAATTAGTTTACAAATCTTAGGGTGTCACTTCAGTTTGCAAAAGGGTTAAGCATGTAGTTCTATCACGCTAGCATGGCACTGGCCATGTATTTACAATGTAGTTACAGAGTAATTACATGGTTATTTCTGCAGTGTAAAATAAAGTGTTTCTGATTACTTTATATGTAAAGGACCCCCACTGCCCTGTGCTTTTTGGTATAGTATATACTTCTCCATACACAGACCTCTGCAGAATGCAAATTTAAAAACTTGCAGTGAATGAATCTAGCGTTTTATAAGGATGCTGTTGGAAAGACTTGATAATTCACCCCTTTTGTTTTTGAAGAGTTAAAACCTTCTGTTAAAAGGTGATTTAAAACTTGAATGTGATGAATTGTGGCAAGTTAACTTCAAGTTATGTGCAATACTTATTTCAGACTTCTGGAAGATCTTTGCAGTGTAATTTTGTTTTTAATTGCAGACATTTAAAAATGTCATTTTCTACTGTTCTAGTAAATCCTCTTTCTTGCTGGTGTTTCTAAAGAAAAGAATCAGAAATCAATCTTTCTACTAATGTAAATTTGAGATTATTTTTAAAAAGGAATAAAAGAGGTTTGGTCATTTGCTTTATTTTATTATCTTATTTTAAAGCTACTGTGATTGATAGCATTGTAAGAATTGGGACAATATTGTATTCAACTGTTTTATTTTTTATATTTTTAAATTTTAAAGTATAATTAGTTTTTATAATTTTCATCAGATTTTTGTTATATTTTTTGGACATGAAACTTTTAGCAAGTGGGTGTCTAGTTTTTACTAATCCCTAATATGTTTTTCCCCAATGTATTGCTCATATTATCAGAAGGAAAAGTTATTTAAGTATGTCAGTTAATTGTACTACTTGGCTGAATTTCCATATAGTTTTTACTGTGTATGGGGAGGTTGTAGTATTTATTATAGCATTTTAAATAAGGGTAATTCATTTTTATTAAAGTAATTTTCACATTTAAGTTCATATTTTTGTATGTTCTATTCTAAGTTATATAACACAAGTTACTTTTTTTAAAGAGTTCATTTGTTGAAGTGCTAGTGGAAAATTAATGTTATTAAATAGTTTGCAAATGACTATTTATACCAGTATGCATATAATTTTTAAATATTTGTAATGTGAGATGTTGAATGAATAAAACTTTTAATTCAAATTTCTTCTTAACCTTTTTATTTTAAAACACTAAAGCATCAGTCTTTGTGGAGACAATGCTTTACTGTTTCGCTGGTTGAAACCCTGTGGAGCCTGGAATGTGATTTTTTTTGATGGTGTGTACAGACATGTCTTGGTATACAGTGTGCTACATTCTTAGGGCCAAATCCTGTAGACCCTAATCAAGTCAAAATTTCTATGGACTTAAACCTTCATTTGGTGGGGTGGTTAAAAACTTCTGGTGCTCTCAGTTGAAATCCACATGAGGAGGGGCTGCTCAACATTACAGAATCAAGCACATAAATCGGGGACATTGAGAAGAACTGTAGGTATTAGCCATTTTGTATCCGGCTACCTGCTAATGGTGTGCTGTGAGAAGTCTGAGGAGTTCAATACTAGTTATATTTTGTTAATTTGGTGCTCATGAGATACTGACATCATGGACTAGTGTTTTGTGTGACTTTTGTTGTGAGCCTCAGCACTCCAGTGTCTATTTTTGTGCAGTCTTCAGCATGTCAGCTAGGCCAAAGAGTAGTAGCCAGATGTTCAATCTCCTCTTCCATTTGCTGCTGTTCTGCTAGTAATTAACGGACAAAGATAAGCCCAAGACAAAGCAGAAATAATGGAATATTGGCTGAGAATTAAACTTAATTGGCAGGCAGTACATCTAATGAGAACAGTCCTGAGTCACTTGCAATGCAGTCTCAGAAATAACAGTGTGGACCATGTCAAAAAGGCTTAGCCAAATGTGGGCTAGAGCCATGGAATGGACAAAAGCCCTTAAAGATTCACTCCAACTCCAAACATACTTTGAAGCTCCTCAAAGGAAAAATATTAAGGCTTTTTATAAAATGTTCTAGCCACGTATATTATAAAGTTTTAAACAGGAGACTTGGACTCTAAAATTTAGAAATGTAGAGCTGTAGCTTCTGTTACTCTATCACAATGGATAAGTTAAGAAGGCTTAACTTTAGAGAAGCCAAATTGGCTGGTAAGGAGGTTGTCGTCCACATGGTGGAACTATGGATTTGTATATGTGTGCGCGCCTCCCAAGAAAATACAGAAATCCCCACAAATAGTATATTTTGCCAGCAAAAGAATCAAATCCATGCCTTTTGTGTGACATTTTCCTAGAACCCTACTCATTACATATAAAAGAACCACTCATCTGAGTGATTAATTCCCTGTACCATCAACTTAGGTTTCAGTTTAAGAGGATCTGTCCTGCCAACTGCTGAGCATCTCTCATGAGGTACAGGACAACTTTAATGGTTTTCATTCAGAAACTTACCATTGAGAGTTCCACAACTAACTGGTTTGTCACCTGTCCCCTCAAAACAGATAAATTTCAGCAGCAGGGGCGGCCCATCCATATAGGCGAACTAAGCGGTCGCCTAGGGCACCAAGTTAAATGGGGCACCAAATGGTGGCACAATATCATTGAGGGGTTTGGAGGTGGGGGCGCCGATTGCATGGTTCCCCTAGGGCGCCAGTTGCTAGCAGCTAGTCTAGGGCCTCCCCTGGTCAGCAATCTAATTGGGTCTTGAACATAAATTTGCAGAAAACTGAATTTATCCTTAGTAATGAATTCTTCATTACAGCATTTTGTGCCAGCCAACAATCCCAAGTGGAATCAACCTTTCTTCAGCAAGTGACTTGGCTCTTTACATAAGTATTAATTAAAGCTCTTGTACCTCTATTATTGTCTTATTGATTAGAGGTGGTTTTATTTACAAAAAAAATTGTTAGCACACCAGCCTAACGCTCATTCCCCCGCTTATATATATACTATAAAAAAAATTCCTGTGGGGGGACAATTACATCATACATAATCTGCGTCCACAGGCTCCGCCATTGCATGGGCTCCCTACCCCAGACACTCAGTTCTGACCACAGCCTTTCAGGCGGCCTGTCCCCCAGCCCAGGGGCTGCTTCGGCTGGTGAGAGTACAGGGTGTGGCCTACCTGCGCTGGGATCAGAGGCAGGCTCCCATGCCCTGGGTGCCACAACTTGCTCCAAGGCCGCTTACTTGTGCCACTGTTGTTCTTGGCACTCTCAGCCTGCTGGGCCAGCAGGCTCAGAAGTGCCAGGTGCTGGGTGAGGTGTCCTGCTTATCTGCCCACCCTCCACTCCAATCTCTGCTGTGCCCCAACTGGCCATGTCCTGAGCCCACCGTCAATTTGCCCTGCTGACACCCAAGCCTGGATTGGCTCCCTCCTGTCCAGACACGTGCAGGGCTGCAGCAGTGTGTGGCGCTTCTGCAAGGCAGACAAGGAGGTACCACGCAGCACTGACTTGAGCAGCCCAGGCCCCCTTTGCCTGACACTGCAGCCTTGCCCTCCTTCCTCCTCTGCACGGTTGGAGCACCAGCACTGGCTTCCCGCTGCAGGGAGCTGGGGGTGGAGAGAAAGCCACAAGCTTCACAGCACAGAGAAGTGCTCCCCCTCCAGGGCTGGGGAGATAGCAGTATGCCAGCGCACTGTCTGGAGGCTTTCCCTGCGCTCGCATTGGCCGGATTCCAGCTGATAGGAGCAGCAGGAGGCCAACTCTGGGACCAGCATGGGCCCTGAAGAGAAGTGCCCCCAACTCCCTCATGCCCAGACCCTGCACCCCCATCCTGCTCACTCATCCTCCCCCCAGCCAGACACCTGCCTCCAACCTGCTCCTACACCCTCTCCTGGTCAGACACCCTAGCCCCAGCATGCTCTTGCACCTACCTCCCTCTAGACCTCATACCCTGAGCTCCTCCTGCACCCCCATCCTTATCCCACTCACTGGCAGTCTTGTCCCACACACTGAACCCCTCATTTTTGGCCCCACCTCAAACCATGGGAGGCCACAAAATCCACTAACTCTGGAACCCCAGAAGAGTTAATCTGACCTGAGGCTTTGAACGACAATCCTAACCCCCCACCATATGGCTCGAGCACCAGGGGAGTCAGGTGGTTCAGCTGGGGGCCACAATAATGAGGATTGGGGGGCTTTTGGAGGGGCTTTTTTTTCTGGCCACTGGTGAGGTCTCAACTGATTTTTCTGTGGGTCAGTGGTCCCCAGTGCAAAACAGGGTTCCTACCCATGTCATAAAGATGTTGAAACATTTTTGTGTTGAACATATTTTACATTATTTAAAAGAAACCTGGCCAACAAGGCCCCAATCAGAGCCCAGCCTCCATCTGGCCAAAGTGTTCTGTCTCTGGCCCCAATCCTGTGACAGGCCCCGTGGTCTAGCCCCTGTCTGGCTGCAGAAATGGCTGGTAGCAGCCCCCCTCCTGCTGCAGCATGGGTAGGAGGGGAGGTCCCGATCCAGCTGCAGCAGACAGAGGGGTTGGCAAGTGTAGTGAGCAGGGAGAATAGCCCCCTAGTTTTCAAGAGAAAATATTTTAGAAAGTGTATATGTGGGTGAAAGGGAATGCTTTATCTGTGGATGACTTTTTTTTTTATATTTATAATGAACTTGAAGCTTAGTCCCTGAATGTGGACTTTTGTTATTTTCTAATGTGATAGCAATAGTCTTCCTTCCCATATATCACTAGATTTATAAAAAATCATATGGTAAAGTCAAAAGTTATTTATTAGGATGGAAACACTGAAAGAAACTGACTTTCACTGTATGGGGAAGAGTATATTTTAGTTGTTATAAACTTTGTCTTTATCTCCTTCCATCTGAGCATCTCAAATTACTTTAAACTTAATTAACTAAACTTGATGGCACACAGGTATGTACATAAGCACTATTTCCTCTATTATAAGGAAGCTGGCACAATGAGTTGAAATGACTGCCCAAAGGTCATACACCTTGGAAAATGAAAGTTGTTGCTTTTACTAGCATATGTTTCTGTTGCTGAAGTTGACTTGCTCCAAAGGAGCTTTCTAAGAAAGCAGGTCCTTTTGAAACTGATTGTCATGAAATAATTAAAATGAAATATCATGGGCACATGAGAGGTAAGAACTCCAACATCACCACAGCACATAAATCTTTATTTTCTTTCTGCACAAATAGTCCATTGGACACGCAACAATAAATCACACTTTTCTCTGGAGTACCACATTGACTGACTGACAGCTGATATTTTTCCACATCAGTTGAGAGAGATTCATTTTTTTAAGGAATGACTAACCTATAGTGCATGTAGATGTTCATCAAACAGTATACTTTAAAAAGACTCCGCTGCCATGCTGTTCGGAAGAAACTATTTAGCAAATGTCTGTCATGATTTGTCAGCTGCTGTTTATGCAGTACTATGAAAGCCTGCTCAGACCATAGTTCAAAAAAGCACATTGCTTCCCTTCTGGAAATCAAAGACAAATAGCATCACAAAGGACAGATGAGGGGAAAATACTTAACATTTCTTCTTCATACGTATAAAGTAAGCTGATTGAATGTCAGGATAAAAAAAAAAAAACCTCCAGGTTGACAAGATATATGCAGCTGTCTTCAGCTGTAGAAATTTAATTTGAAAAAGATTGGTTATTTAAACTGCATCCCCATCAAAGTTGGTTCTGGAAAAAATGTAATGAACTCTAAACACTCTTTAATGCTGAGACATATCACCTGCTTTCAAAACAAATTGTAGCTAATAAACCTACTTTTTCTTGGATTGGGATGTTCTCTCCATTCCAATTATTTTACTTAAAAAAAATAGGTATTGAAAAGATCAAGAAATTCCAGTATCCTTTGTGGCTATGGAATTGATGACAATTGTGTTCCCTGTTATCTTTATGACAGAATTCTACTAAGTCATGTAAATCTACATTTATGATGCTGGTTGAAGTATGTTAACGTAAAATGTCAAACTTTAATTGGGCCACGTTAGCTGTCTCTACAAAACATGCAAATAGGTGTATTTTTCTGAAAAAATACATGTTTTTTTAAATAATTTCTGTGGTTAAAAAAAAGATACTGATTTGATTAAACTGTGAGATTAACTCCTCTGGCCAAAGAGCAGATACACCCACTAGCAGTGTTATTCTGTATAACCAACATGTCTAACGGCTGCCCTGGAGAGACAACTTCTAAGGGCATTTAGTTGGAACTGTTAACAAAGGAAATGTTATGGTGGAGGCTTTGTGATGTGTTTATCCCTCCATTTGGAAATGGAATGAAATTATCAACTCACTTCACATGCAACCATTAAATTATCAGAGTAACTTTCTTGGACTAGAACCTAAAAATGTACTTTTATTGTATTTACAGACTGGTAAGTCTAACATCAGTACTGGGCAAATTAGTTGAAACTATAGTAAAGAATAAAATTGTCAGATACATATATGAACATAATTTGTTGAAGGAAAAATCAACATGGTTTCTGTAAAGGGAAGTCATGCCTTACTAATCTACTGGAGTTCTTTTAGGGGGGTCAATAAGCACATAGGCATGGGGAATTCCAGTGGACAGAGTGTACTCAGATTTCCAGAAAACCTTTAACAAGGTTCAACAGCAAAGGCTTCTACGAAAGTAAATTGTCATGGGATAAGAGGGAAGGTCTTCTCACAGATTCATAAATGGCTAAAAGACAGGAAACAAAGGGTAGGAATAAATGGCCTGTTTTCAGAATGGAGAAAGAACTAGTGGTGTCCCCAAGGGTCTGTCCTGGGACCAATCCTATTATTTATAAACTAGCCAATTAGCCCGTCATAAGATGGGATTTTTCAGGTCTTGTCTCCTGAGCGCGCGCGCTCTCTCTCTCTTTCTTCCTACTGCTTCCCCCCCCAGCTCTCCTCCGCCTCCTGCCTCTCTCTCCATCTCTTTCTCTTCT
>JANRFK010006688.1:16975141-16987928 GCA_030068395.1 Apalone spinifera
CCCCCCCCCCCCGCAAATTCCCAATGGGCTCTCCCAAGCGAGTCGCTCCTTCCCCAGCCCAGTGGTGTCTCCCAAGCAGGGCTGCTCTCCCAATCCCGCTAATGGTCTCGCGCTCTCCCGTCCCCGAGCCTCGTGCGAGACGAGCGCGCGCCCGCGTCTATCCCATCCCTCAGGCTGCCCCGAGGATGAAGCCTCGCTCTGGCCGGGCGCGCATGCAGATCGTTTACGTGAACAGTTTCGGCAGCCACCGCTGCGGCTCCGTGATCCAATATGGCGGCAGCCCCCTCGGCCATCGGCGTCGGGAAGCGAAAGCCCCTGCTTCCGGTGCCGTGGAGAGAAATGTGCCCCCCACTTCCGGTTTGAGACGGGGGTTGGGGGCCGTTGCTCCTGAGGAAGGTCGTGGAAGCTACTGGTTCCCAGCCCCACCAGGCAACGGTCCTGTGGGAGCTGGGTCGCGTGACCAGGGATGGAGCCGGGGTGGCCAGTCAGAGGGAGCCCCCAGTCCCGGGGAGAGCGGGTCGGGGCTGCGGTGCCCACCGAGCAGAGCCAGCGGCAGCGCGCAGGCCCCCGTCAGCCCTGCCCCCGCACCCGCAGCCAGTCTGCGATATGGTACGCGCCGCAGCCGGGACGGGACGGGCCGAGCCTGAGGCGTTGTCCCCTAGGAGCCCAGCACTGGGGTGACCGAGGCGCCGCTCCTAGTCACGTGGCGTGGGAGGGTCGTCATCTCAGCCCGCCTGGCTCTCTGGTTGAGCCGGGGGGTAGCGTCCTCCCGAGGGACCCTGCTCCCCGAGCAACAACATCTTGGGAGGGACTCACATTCTAGTCAAGTGACTAGAAAGCGACAACCCCCACGCGGCTTTGCATCCGACTCCCTGCACTGGTGAATGGCAGAGGCGCCCTCCAGGGTGAAGGCAGCTTTGTCCTCTCACTGTTCAGCCTTCCACACTCTCACCTAGCAGAAGTGTCACTATAATCCATCCCTAGCAGGTGGAGTGGTCTGTCTTCAGCTCCAACATCTCTTCCTTTGTTTGATAGACCCCCAAGGGAATAGTGCCGCTCCAGTACTAAAGCTCACATCCATGCATGTCTGTGTTATTTTTCTTTGTGTCTAGACCCAAATGAAATGGCTTGGAAATAGGTGTCCATGTATTTGCTGGTTTACAAAAATAGCATTTACAAAAATTGGATGAAAACAGAATTTGTCACAAGTCTCAAGATGGGAGTCTGGGCCTTCAGGGATATTCTGGGGAGAACAGGCAGGCTGCTTCTTAATTTCACAGAACTGTTAACCCTGGGAAGTTTTATGATGTTCTTGTAAACATTATTTTTAAAAATTAAGGATGATAGAACCAGCTTATCCACTATTTTGTATTGCAGAAATAAAGACAACAGTTCTACTAATTTATTATCTAGTCTGTTATTTGCTATCACTTTTATCGCTATGCAAGAGCAGTTAATAGAATTTGAGAGCTCAAATTCTGTTGATTACAAAGGTGAAGTCTTCATTGAATCTATTTGTTATGGGTCTGCCAGAATGGTTTTAGCACTAGTAGTAAGTGAGATACCTGACTTCAATATCATTTCTGATTACCATCTTTACGATACCTCAAACAGGATTTTAGTGGATACTATCAAGAAAATTGGAACTAGAAACCAATGCTATGCCACTTGAATGCCTAATGTCTACACTTTCAATTGTTATAGAGTATTCTCTATCTTAAATAATTTGAGATAACAGATACTAATAATTGTAAAGGAAGAAAAAATAAGATGATAATCAGAATTATTTAATATGAAGGTCTGATAGCTCAGTCTGCTGGTGCCAAAGATGAATGCTGTTTAACTTGGAAGGATGGAGACTCCCCACCAGTTTGGTATAGTCAAACTCTTTATTTTTAATTTTTCTTTTAGGTGGTCTTCAGACAAATCAGGCTGATAAGTTTGGATTTCCTTTCCCTTCTAAAGTAGTTAATAAAGTAATAAAAAGGAAAAATAAAAAGGTATTTAAAAAGTGTGTGTAAAAGTGGGTGTGAGATGCAAAAGGATTGAAACAATACTATAATATAGGGGTCTCGATCTCCTGGACTGTGGACTGTCCCTGGCCAGAGCAATTGCTCATTCAGCCCAGGATTCGTGGTGGGCTGGGCGAAAGAAAGGCTGTCCGTTAACATTCCCCAAGCCCTGCCCCTTCCTGCCACCATCTTGCCTTCTCCCTCCCAGCCACCCTGTTCCCTGAGGATGCAGCCTGGCATGAGGCAACAGCAGCAGTTGGTCTCTCCCCTATTATGCACTCTCTGTGGCAGAAGTAGCTATGGGGAAGTGGGGTGCACTTGGCAGACACTCGCACCACTTCCCTGTGGCTCCTCATGCTGCAGGAAATGCAGGGGGGGCTGACAGCAGCTGCTATTGTGCACCTGATGATCCCCAAAGCTGCAACCTCAGAAACTGGGATCCATGGGTGAAGGGAGTGGGGCGGTGGTGAGAAGAGGCTGGACTTAGGGAATGGTAACAGATATCCCTCTACCAGCCTGACTCATGGGCTGGATTGTGCAGTTGCTGCAACTGGAGATGGTCTATAGGCCAGGAGTTTGAGACCCCTGCTCTACTGTGATAGGAAATTTCACCTATAGGAATGAAAAATAGCGCTATCCTCACTAGAGATGTAATAGTGTAGTTGATTAACCAATAAGGAAAAGCTCTCCCCCTCTCCTTGCCAGTAAATTTTTCAGCAGCCTGGCTCAGTCCTGGCTTGTGGTGGGTCTGGGACCTACCCCTGCTGCGGCTCTGCATTTAAAGTGTTTTAAGAGCTGGGCGGCAGGCAACCCAGCTCAGTCCTGGCTCACGCTGGGTTTGGAACCTACGTCTGTTTCAGCTCTGCATTTTGAGTGTATTAAGAGCCAGCCAGGCGGGCAGTCCAGCTCAGTTCCAGCTCACGCCAGGTCCAGGAGCTCAGATGTCCCCTAGACGGGGACTGCTGCTACCCCGTGCTGCTGCCTCTTTCTCAGAAGCAGCAGCACAAGGTGATAGGCAGCTGGTCCGTGAAGGGAGCTGACTTTTAAACTAGTTCCCCTCACAGACCGGCTCCCCTCGCAGACCAGCTCCCACCTGGCACCTCACGCTGCTGCGTGTGATACAGCGGTTGCCAGCCCTGCCAATTCACCAATTAACCAGTTCAATTAACCAATATTTTAACATCCCTAATCTTCACTAGGAATGTTAAATTTAGTTTAATCAACTAATCAAGTAGTTGATGGAATTTTCATCGACTAGTTAATTAGTCGATAAACAGAGAAGCCACAGTAGGGTTAGCTCCTGTCCCCGGGCACTAACCTCGCTGCAGCTTTGCCTTTTAAATATATTAAGAGCCAACAGGTTCTTAATATGTTTACAAAGCTGAAGTGCAGTGTGGGGGACCTGGTGCGAGCCAGAAAAGCTGATTCCCAGCAAGCACCAGGTCCCCTTGCTGCGCACAAGCCTTCTAAATATTTTTAAAAGGCTGGTGTGCTGCCTTAGGGACCTGTTGCAAGCCAGGACATCTGATTCCTGGCTTACACCGGGTCCCCCCATCTGCACACCATCCTTTTAAATGAATTAAGAGCCTGCTGGCTCTTAATACATTTTAAGAAGCTGAAGTGCAGCATCTGAGACTGGGCATGATCCAGGAATCAGCTGATTCGTAGATGGCGCCTGGTCCCCACAACCCTTCTGCCTCCCTTGACCCCCCGCAGAGACAGTACTGGGGGAACCAGCTCCCCCCAGCACCGGCTCCTGCTCCTCCCCCCGCTGCTTCTAATAGAGGCAGCTGGAGGGGGAGAAGCGACTAGTCAAGGGACTAGTTGACTATCCGATAAGTTATGCTTATTGGATAGTCGACTAATCACTTATATCTCTAATCTTCACCCTTTTGGCATTTGAACCAGCAAGATCTGAGAATTCTGGCCACAGTCCAGCAATGGACTTAAGCATGTGCTTAACTTGAACCAGTGGCTCATTTGATTTAAAGCACATGCTCAAATGCTTACCTGGATCAGAGTCAGAATGCTACACACCTTGCTTGATCAAACCCATAAGGGCCAAATTTTGTCCCTATATTTTAGATAGTGGGTTTGCTTAGGGAACGGATAAGTGAAAGCAACATTTGGCTATTAATATACAGGTATATACATATACACACACACACATATTCATAGAAATACAAAATTACATTGTGTCAAATGTACTTTTGGTACTGTTGAGTAGTTCACCATACTCGGAGTTAAAAAGACACTTTTTAAAATGGTAACTCAGTATGAGATGTTTCGTATGTGAGATACAAGTAACTGGCTAGAATATAATACAGTAACATGACAATACATGATTTTAAAAGGGATGGGGAATCTCTGGCCTGTGGGCCAGTTCTGGCCCTCTGCTTAGATTGATCTGGCCTGTGGCAAGACTCTGCAGCAGGCTGGAAGTCCTGAGCTTCAGCTACCCCCATGGGATTGGAGCGCCATAATGGGGTAAGCCCCAGCATCTCAAGTTGAGTGTGATTGAGGTGTTGGGTTTTTTGTTTGTTTTGTGTTTGACTTGTGTGTTGCCCCCAACTGATTTTTTGGTGGGTCAATGGCCCCTAACCGAAAAAGGTTCCCCTTTTAAAATGAGAAAACAACTGACTTCAGAGGAGCAGCTAACACGTGCTACACTGTCTCTTCTAGTTCATTAGTCTCCAGAAAGAACAATATTACATTGGAGCGCTAAAGTTTGATGAAGAAGGAATTATCATTAGATTTAATTTTAAAAAGTTTTACTCTGGATATTTTTTGATGTGTTAACATATCTGAAATTGTTAGTACTTCAGTTTTGTTGTTATGCCAATTTGAAATGTGCCAGTTACGAGGGAGTGTTGTACCTTTTTCAAATGAAGGTCAGTAGATAACAAAATACTGTAATTAATATTGATATATCAGAACAGATCAGGTTGTTGCAGTGTGGGAATCTTAGTGCTAGGTCTAAATTGTACTGCAAGTACGGGACTAGAAAAGAATGTGCTTGACTTCTGGGATGGGATAGGATCATCTTGCATCTCTTTTCTGTATCCCCCCTCTGACTGATACTTAAAAGACTTTAATGGTTCCACAGAGAGCCACATCCAGTTCTCCTCCTCTTTTAGAATAGGATCACAGATGCTGGGTAATGAGAAATCCTGGGGAGAAAGAGTGAATTAAAAATATGGAAGAATAATCCAACACTTATCTTACGCTTGTAAAATAAATGTGGTTTATGTACACATAGCTGATTACTAAAGTTGCAAACAAGAAGCAGATTGACTCCACTTGAATGTTCAATCCTGGAAAATTCAGAATCCTATCAAGAGGAGATTTTAAAAATAAACTTTCTGACTGTTTACTGAGAATGTTCTTTCTTTATTTTTAGTCTGAAGTCTTTCATGGAGTGTTGAAAGTAATTTCAAAAATGCTTGAAGAAAATGAAAAGTTTAGAGGCAGACTGTTGACTTGCAGTCCATTTAATGTTGAAGGTAGGTAATGAACCAATAACATTTTCTTACATTAGAGAATACAAATAGGTTGTTAATACATATGCATTGACTTAAGCGCTCCAGGTTTGAAGTCAATTAAGTTGTTATTTTTGGATCATGTTCTTTCACAACTCACAAATTATTAATTATATTGCATACGAGGCATTGCTATCTGTGTTTTAACTGCCTTCTGGTGTGCATAAATGGAAGGGGATGGTGGCAGTAGCTCTTTACTACACTGTACAACATGGAAAACATAAATGTAAAAGCAAGTGGAATATGTTCCTTTTTCTGACCATGTAATAGAAATAGGCTTGCCAGGTGTCCTGTATTTGCGGGCTCCGTCTGGTAAGAAAAAAAAAAACCAAAAAAAACCCAGGAAATACCAGACTCGTGAGATGTCCGGTATTTCCTGTTTCCCTCGGACGGAAGCCCGGTGGGGACAGTTTTCCCCTTCTGCATCTGGTGAGGGCAGGGGGGTGAGGAGTGCAGCAGAGTCATAGTGAAGGGGGGAAGGAAGGGGCACTTGCTGGGCGCCATGCTAGGGGGGCGCTGGGATGGGGTGGGAGCGGAGCTCACACTGCTCTGGCTCACGTGACCAACAGAGACCCAGGAGCTGGCAATGTGATGCCTCCCTCAACACGAGCCGTGGCCAACCTTCACAAGCCGCATGTGGCTCTTTCCCTCCCAAAAGTGCGGCTCATGAAGCCGCTCCTGCATCCTCCCCCCCCATAGCTCCCTCCTGGCTTCCTTGTGCTTACCGGTCAGAACTGCGGGGTTTTAAAAATGGTGCCCAAGATGGCGACCGTCTTAAAGGGGCAGCCTCCTTTAAAACATTTTTTTTTTTTTTTGCTCGACAATTCTGTTCTGTGGGGCTTTTCCCCCCCTTAACAACTTTGGCCTCCCCCCCTTTTTTTTTCCTCAGCAGAATTTTTTCCAGGTTTTTTTTTTTTTGTGTGTGTGTGGTTTTTTTTTTTGGTGTGGGGGGAGGATGTTCGGTATTTTTTGTTAAACCATCTGGCAACCCTAAATAGAAATTATTGTAATGTAATGAAATATGTAATGAAATTATTGTTCATAGATGCCTATGCAATAAGGGAAATATTTGAAGATTAGATTTTTTTTCAGCTAAAATATAAAATCAGAAATAGTTTGACTTCATGCAAGTCATAAATAAATTAGTGCCCACAAATGTGAATTATAACCTAATTTAACATAACTAACTAAATTCATCCTCAAGTTATGGCCTGACTGAAGCTATTTCATTACTGGAAAATGACTCAGGAATTAAAGCTGACACACTGACTAGATGCAACTTCAGTTAGAGTTGTTGTGGTTGCTACTATAATTTAAGGCAATATAGTATATGCTTACAAACATAATTGGACATTCTGTCTTGGCAGTTTGATTAGTCTTAGAAAAGAGAATTTGCCAATCCATTAAATGTTATCAGTTAAATTAAAAGTGGCATATTCTCTCAATGTGTCTGCTTTGTTCACGTTAGTATTAGTTTTTCTCATGCTATAAGTACAGGTTATATCCCAAAATAGTTGTAAGCTGTTGTTAGTGGCTTCTGTTAGTAAGCCTTTGCATATTTTGTCTACATGAATTTTATACATACATGATTCTAAAAAGCTTCCATAAGATTGTACCCAGTGAAAAATGTTGCCTTAACATTTATATGGTACTAGACTTATTGAGGTGTATGCTTACTTGTTTGCATTAATGTAATGTACACAATAAATATATAACCGTGGCACTGTATTTGTTTTATGCCCACATTTTTTCCTCTTTGCAAACATATGTAAGTTGGCATTGAATATGGGAGCCCCACAGAGGACAGGTGTAAAATCCTTTTTCCAGGCTGTTACATTCCCTTTATGTAGAAGGAGCTTTGGGCTGGAAGATCTTTATTATTGTATCACTGGGCATGTCTATGACATCTCCACAATCCTCTTCTGTAGACTTGTCATGAAAGCCAATGCAAAGATGGGCTTCTCAGCAGCTGAAAGCAGTGGACTCCATACATAGTTCTCCCCCTTGTTCCTCTTTGCATGCCTGAATCATTGCAGTTGTTCACTTGCACAGCCCTTATTTGGACCATATGATTTGGTACTTATACAAGAAAAATAATTTCTCTCGTTTATATTTTTAAAGACATCTTGGCTACATCTACATTGCTCAGTCTTGCACAAGAACATATGCAAATGAGGCGCAGCGATGAATATCACTGCACCTCATTTGCATACTTAATGAGCTGCCATTTTTGCGCAAAAAAACCCCTCTTGCGCAAGAGCCGTTCTGACTGAAAATAAGCAGCAGCACAGCTCTTGTGCAAGAGGAGGTTTTTGCACAAGAAGGAGCAGTGTAGACTGCTCCTTCTTGCGCAAAAATGGTGTCTCATTAAGTATGCAAATTATGATGTCATTTGCATAGGTTCTTGCGCAAGACTGGGCAATGTAGATGTAGCCCTTATGTATCTAGGGAGAAGGAGAACTGGAGCATATAGCAGAACTTTGGGAGGCAGTTAATATGTTAGAGAAAGATCCAAGGCAATTTTCTCAAGTTCTGACAACAAACCAGAGATCTCTATTATTGTTTGGGAGACGTTTTATTGTTGGTCTTAGAGCCTTTTAAAATTATGGCTGCTAATTACATTTTCCATTTGGTTTGAGCTTCTGCTTTCCCAGGAGACTTGTGTTTATTTCGGGAATGAATGCACATGGGCTGTTTACATCTTACCTGTGTTTACAGATGCCTGTTTCTTTTATCTTCAAGAGTTAGATAACATAATTTATCTGTAGATAGAATTTGCGTCCAGTGAAACAAACTTTATACTATCCTCAGGTCTAATTGCAATGCATTTTTCTTAAATTTTAGAATGTGATTCTTATAATAAGCCATAGTTAGCTGAAATTCCTTAATCCCAATACCTCCTTTTTAATTAGCAGATTTTGCTCAATATTGTCTCACGGTGATAAGTCTCTTATTAATTTCAATTTTCCATTAAAAAATAGCAAAAATAAATTGAAATAACAAATCTGAATCAAGTCGCTTCAATTTTGCTTTATAATTTTTTTTAAACTAGATTGATACAACAAATAAATCTTGCATTTTATTATCTCTGTGGATAGTTTTTTTGAAAGATGAAAGTCTGTTGCAGTTTTAATGTTACTTATTTCGTCAGTGTAAAACTAGTAATAAAAATCAAATACAGTACAAATAAAAATTATGTTGCTGTGCCCATATATTGTATACTTCCATAGGCAGTGATGGAAAGCTCACAGAATGAGGCTTCCTTCATGGACATAATAAGTAGTCAGTCAAATGCTAAACAAGTTCAAATGGCAAGATAAGCTTTTAATACAATGAAACAATATTTGCAAAATATATTGTTAAAAGATATAAAAGAGTAACATTTTTTATAAAAGATTGTAGTTCATTAAATATAAAGCTCAAATATGGCTTTTAAGAGTCTCTAAACTATGCTTGGGAACAGGAGGAGGAACATCAGCCAGGCTGGGATGCAAATCTTATTATACCTTTGATGCCTGATTCATTTCTGCCAGTGTGTGTGGGTGGCAATGGCTGTGACCCATTCTTCTCAAACCCTCTCTGGGATTACTAGGCTGCTGATGGTGCTGGCAGCCTCTCAGCTCTCTTATGCTGTTTATAGATGCCCCTGTGCATGAACATGGGAAAAGATTTCATTGTGCTCTTTCTCCTTTAATGCACTGATAAAGAGCTAGCCATATAATACATATGGATCATTGTACTTTTAAATATCTGCTGAAGCACATATTTGTAAATATATAATTGAAGCACTGAAACCGGAATTGTACACAGTTTGGAATTATTTTATTTTACACATTTAGGCTCACTAGGGGCATGTCTACACTACAGTGTTATTTTGAAATAAGGTGAGCATCTACATAGCAAGCCCAATATTTCAAAACAATTTTGAAATAGCGGGCTTCTTATTCCGAAATAATAAACTCCCATTTCATGAAGAATAATGCCTGTTTTGAAATAGTTATTTCGAAATAGGGTGTGTTTAGATGGCGCAGCTGTGGTTACTTTGCACAGTTGCCCTGATGGCCATTCTGTCCACACTCATCAGAACTCTATAGTTCTTTAAAGCTGCAGCCACAGGAGAAACCGTTTATGGCACAAAGCAGGCCCTGCTAGCACTGTGTCACACAGCAGTGCCTGCCTGTGTGCCCTGCAGTGGTTGCTTGAGTGGCAAAAGCGCAGGTTGGATGGCGACCTGGAGCTGCACCACACCACCTGGCAGGAGCTGTCACAGCAGGCACAGAGCATGTGTGTGGCATACATTGCCACCCTCAACTGCCTGGTGGCCACCATTGAGTGGTCTACCAGCCAACCCCCCGCTCCTGCTGCTGCTCCTGCTCCTCCCCTTAGTCCCTCCCTGTGGCCACCGAGGGCCCTGGAAATGAGGTGGTGGGACCACCCAAGGCAGGTGTCAGTTACAGCCCCATCCCTAAACCTCTCTTCCCTCTTCCTCCCCCCTCCAAGGTTCTTTCAGTCCCTCCCAAGTTATATTTACCCCAGATTTAAAAAAAACAAAACAAAAAGTGTGGTTTATTGTGTCTGCAAGGGAGGGGAGGGGGAAGAAGGTGGAAAGGGAAGGAAGGGGAAGAGAGCATTAGGCGAGGAAAGGCATAGAGGGGCAAGGGAGAGGCCCTTTGTGGGGAGACCCAGTGGAGAGTGTCACAGGTGTCCTTGTCTAAAACTCTCTCGGGGCCTCCTGGATGCGCACAGCCCCCTGATGAACCTGCCGGATGGCAGCAGTGCGCAGCTGCTCAAAGGCCCTTGTGAGCTGCTCAGCCTCTGCCCCCAACTCTGGCAAGAATGTCTCCCCCTTGTTCTCGCACAGGTTGTGCAGGACACAGCAGGCCAACACCACCTGGGGGATGTTCCACTTGCTGAGGTCCAGTCAGGTGAGGAGGTAGCAGAACCTCCCCTTCAAACAGCCAAAAGCGCCCTCCACCATGATGTGGGTCCTGCTGAGCCTGCCATTGAAATGTTTCTTGGTGGGATCCAGGTGTCCTGTGTAGGGATCCATCAGCCAGTGGATCAAAGGGTAGGCTGCGACCCTATGATACAGATGGGCACATCCACATCCCCAACCCTGATGGTATGATCCTCTGGAAGAGGCTAGAGTTGTGGAATATACAGGCATCATGTTCCTTCTCCAACTACCCAACGCTGGTGTTGGTGAACTGGCATCGGTGGTCCATGAGGGCCAGCAAGACTATTGAAAGTGCCCCTTCCGGTTGCTGTAATCAGAGGCCTGGTGTTTGGGGGGCCTGGATGAGGGTGTGGGTGCTGTCAGAGAAGTTGGGGAATTCCGTGTCGGCAAAGCCAGAGATAGCGAGGTCCATGTTGCCTAGGATGACAACACTGTGTTGATGGCTCTCACCACCTGTAGAAGGATACAAGCAGAATCACAGGGTTGCCAGACCCCTTGGGGGAATTCCACAAGCGCAACCTCCTTCCTACACCAGTCCCAAATTCCCCATCCCTGGCAGAGCTTTGTGAAGGCAGGACTGCAAAACCTCTATAGAGATTGCCCCCCTTCCCTAGGGTACTCTATTCCAGTAGTTCACCCTACTAGGACAATAGCCAGAGAGTCATACCTGCATGAGCATGGCCCTGATGTCGATCTCTCCATGTCGAATTGGTTCCCAATGGAGCGGTAGCTGTCTGGTGTGGTTAGCTTCCTAAATGCAATGGTGACCCGCTTATGGAGGGGGATGGTGGGTCTCACGTAGGTGTCCTGTCGCTGGAGGGCAGGAGCGAGCCACTCGCACAGCTCCAGGAAGGTGTCCTCCTGCATGTGGAAGTTCTGGAGCCACTGCTGGTTGTCCCACCACTCCATGTCGATCCGGTTCCACCACTCAGAACTGGTGTCCCGTCGCCAGAAGCGATGCACGGTGCACAAGGGAGGTTGGGAAGGGTTGCTCAAGAGATGAAGAGGTGCCCTGCAGTGAGTTGCGGGTCTTGTTCCTGTTGCATAAAGCCTCTGCCCGAGCTATTACTTGATTTTACACATGGATTTTCTGGAAATACACTAAACTGTAAGGTCCTGCAAGCACATGATTTAGAGACTGACAAAAACCTCTTGCTGACTGCATTGCTTGGGGCGAGGGCAGTTGTCTCCTAAATCACTTCATTACTGATTATTTGTAAATGATTCTCTGAAGCTTTGTAATTGTTTCAGCTGCATTGCCTTTTAAATTCTGCAACACGTTATAATCTTTCTTAAACTTTGCTTTATAAGTTCAGAAATTTACTGTAAGCTTGGTGATTGTTTAACCTTGCACCTTTGTAATATTTGTAACTCTCAGCCACTTTGCTTGTAACTTGCTCAAAACTGCATTCTCCCCTGAGATATGAATGTGAGTGTGAGAGTGGAGACTATTTTGTGTTTGGAATTAGAAAGTGCAAAGCTGAGCACATGGAACCAGGTAATGAGTCATCAGACAAATTAAGGAGACAAGGCTGCTCTGCTGGATCAAGGGAAGTATGCCTATGCTCCCTGGTGAGGAATGTGGATAAGTCACAGGAGTTGAACAGAGGCAATAAAAGGAAAGAGGGCAGAAGCCCTCTTTTTCGGAGAAGCTCCTCTTTCTGTAGCCAGAGCGCTCTCTCTCTTTTCTGACTAGCTTCCCAGCCATGATTCAGGTGCAACATGCCTTGGCTCCTTCTGCAACCCATATGCCTGGGTTGTCTGAGGGCAGGAATGAAGAGAGAGAGAGTGAGAGCTGGTTCCCCTTTAGTTTAAACCTTTAGTGGCAACTGTATCCTCTTTATTTTAACTATATAGTGGAATGTTAATTCCTCAATCAATAAATCCATACTTAGTGTAACCCTGGATAGTCTCCAGTGAGAATTTTGTGGGTAACAGTTCCTGCAGTGCCACGTGGGCGGTCTGCAGTAACTGCCCCGGGAGTGCGTCATAAGGCCTAAGAGCCTGAGAGTACTTTGCAGCAGGTCTGGCTCCATGGCTTGAGTGCTGTGGTATCTGCAAGGGCAACCAGAATGCAGTGGGAAGAGTTTGCTGTCCCTCGAGGAGGTAGGCAAAGGTGAAGAACCTGAGACACGGCTGTACATGGGGGTCCCTTAAGCAACGAGTGTCAGAGAGTCTAAGTCAGCAGCTCCAGGAAGTAGGGTTGCCAGGAAGTAGGGTTGCCAGGTATTCACCTGGACAGTCCGGTATTTTTGCCTCCTGTCCGGTAAAAAAATTCA
>JANRFK010006688.1:16995087-17013722 GCA_030068395.1 Apalone spinifera
TTACAGCATAATTCATCTTTCTCTTACAGTATAATTCTTTCTACTTTCACACCATAATGATTTTAAATAAAAATTAAAAATGCAGAAGCATTCAGCTGTTATAGGATTTTGAGCAGACTTTAGGACTGAACAAACCTTGAAATGTTAGACAGCTCAAGTAGAAAAAAAATCATAATCAGCTATACTGGACATTAATATACAGTGAATTATGCATTTAGGGAAACCTATAGGCAACCTTCCTGTTTTAACTTCTAAGCATATCCTCAAGGCTTTCAGTACATGTTGCATGACCTCTAATTGAAGAATGACCCTTAGCAGGCGATTGAGTTTTGCTGCTCCTTTGGGACGCGACTTAAAACTGATTTTGCTGTATATGTCATTTTCTGTGTATAGGTACAATAGGTCTTTTAAGTATGAAAGAAAACAGGATCCCACTATTTATAGTTCTTATATATATATTTGCAATGACATAAGCAAATGTGTATTTTGGCTAGTTGTGTAATTGCATAATCTAACTAGTTGCAAGACAGCAGAACCTCAGTTTGTTGAGCAGAATAAGTTTTGCACCAAACCAAAGTAGCAAATAAAACTATTTTTAAATAGACGCTTAAATATCCTGGGGAAAAAAATCTCTGAAGAGCATTAAAGCCAGCGAGATTTTTCCATAAATGCTTACTAATCATCTGGTGACAGTATCATGGTGATTAGATCTGATGAAAAAACGTAAAAAACAACAAATAGTCCTGCAGCACCGCAAGGACTAACAACAAATGTAGATGGTATCATGAGCTTTTGTGGGCACAACTCACTTCTTCGGTTGCAGGACTATTCATTGTTTTTAAAGTTTTTTCAGTTACAGACTAATGGCTAACCCCCTGAAAGATCTGATGAAGACAATACATGTATGACAGTTTTACTGCTTAAATTATAGCCTGTAAAAATCAATACATGTGTTTACATTTTCATTTGGCACTGGCAAAAGATAAGGTAACCTCTGAGGAAAAGGGAATTATTATGCCTTGTTCGTGAGATGCAAAGTGCCTCCTGAGGCCTGCGAAATTCTGAGTGTTTTCACCTCCCATTAATTTCAGCAATTCTTAGAACTGGACCTTTTTGCTTCTTCCACAGGGTATGTGGCATGTCAATGAGATGTTGTGTGGTACTGCTCTAAGTGTATGTCTACACTGCAGAGTTTTTCCAGAAAAACGACCTTTTTTTGGAAATACAACACTTACGTCACACTGCAATTGCATTGTTTCGACAGAAAGTCGAAAGAACACAGGGGTTTTTCCAACAACGTTAAACCTCTTTCTACGTGGAAGAAGTCTTTTTTCCAAAAGAGCTCTTTTGGGAAAAGGTGTGTGGACAGGGAAAAGGGTTTTTTCCCTGAAAGAAGAGGCCTCCAGGAAAAAGCACAGGTTCCCTGGTGGCCACTCTGTCCATAGTAATCACAGGTTAAATTCGAGATAGCATCCAATCAATGTGGACGCTATCTTTCGAAAAAGCAGATTGCTTTTTTGATGCACTTTTGCTGTGTAGATGCTCTCTTCCAAAAGAAGCCTGCAATCTAGACATAGCCCCTGAATAATAAAGTCATTTTCCTCAACTGTGTATGTTGCTGGGTTGATTAGGAACATGGCTGATTTGTGCATATGAATTTTGAGGTGTTTATGAGGAGAGAAATTATTTTAACATGAAAGTGTGGAAATTACCACACATTTGGTATTGTAAAAATAATGGAAAGAGATTACAAGAACAGAACTGTTGCTCAATTGTTCATTAAAGTATTGAGAAATGCTGCTTCTCCTCCAGAATGTTGTCATCTGTATTTTAAAGTTAATAATAAATGAACATTTAAAATTGCTTTTATTTCAGCTTTGTGTATTTCCTTGATGTCACTGTGTGTGTGATGACAAGTCTGCACTGTTCCTGTAATTTTGCTTGCGGGATGGAATGCTCCATAGTGGGGACCATCCATTAGTTAAGCCTTACTTGATAAGATGTGTTTTTATTTTACTTTACTTGTTACATTGCATTTAAACTGGTAGTGTCCCTTAAACTAATTACAAGGTAAATCTTCTTAACTATAAAACCAACGAGGCTGTGGAATAAGCTCCCAAGGAAAACTGTAGAATCCCCCATCACTTGGGACAGTTACACTAGACTGGATAAAACACTGGGGCTGTGTCTACACTGGGCCACTTATTCCAGAAAATCAGCCGCTTTTCCGGAATAAGCTGCGAGCTGTCTACACTGGCCCCTTGAATTTCCGGAAAAGCACTGACGATCTACTGTAAGAAATCAGCTGCTTTTCCAGAAAAACTATGCTGCTCCCGTTCGGGCAAAAGTCCTTTTTCCAGAAAACTGTTCCGGAAAAGGGCCAGTGTAGACAGCACAGTAGTGTTTTCCGCAAAAAAGCCCCGATCGCGAAAATGACGATTGGGGCTTTTTTCCGGAAAAGCGCGTCTACATTGGCCACGGACGCTTTTCCGGAAAAAGGGCTTTTCTGGAAAAGCATCCTGCCAATGTAGACGCTCTTTTTCCAGAAATACTTATAACGGAAAACTGTTCCGTTTTAAGCATTTCCGGAAAATCATGCCAGTGTAGACGTAGCATGGGAAATGTGCAGCAGGGAACAATCTTTTCGCAAGCTTTTTCCATCTTTAACATCTCTGGTCAAGGAGATCATTTTAGCAGAAATATTCCACTATTCTGGGATTATTATTTGCTTACATGCTGAATTACCACTGATTTCAGATATAGGGCCAATTTCATACCTCGCATAAACCTTTGATTTCAGTGGAATCAGAGCAGGGAAGGGATACATTGGGCCTAGTCTATCTCCAGAAGTTCTGTACTTCTCACCTTGTTTCATTCACTTAGCCTCTTGAATCGCTTTCAAAATTATTTTATGTGGATGATTTAGAAACAAAACTAATAATTCAGCAGAATGGCCTCATTTTCCCCTGTGAACTGTCGTGCTCTGACTTGTCTGAAGTTGCTCTACATTTTCAAGATACTATCCTTGACATGCAGATCTCAAAGTGCTACATTTCTTAGCTAAGAGTACTATGTTAACAGGTACAAGGCTGTTTTTTCTAACTTCCATGCTTGCAAATTCACCCTGTGATCTCAAAGTCAAACCTTTCTTTCACATATATCAGCACAGGTGCTGGAATGAGGAGTATTTCAGAAATGGAAATTAGAATAAAATATAGAAAATTATTTTGCTTGAGGCAGACACCCTGCTTTCGAACATTTCAGACAAAACAATTACAGTTTGGTAAAGTTATAATCAACTGAAAACAGGCTTTTATAATTGGAAGTGTTGAGCTCCTTAATAATCAATAGTGCTAACAGCCTTGCCTATAATAATCCCTCCCTCAGGGATTCTTGCACTCAACAGCCATACTTAGTACTTGAAATGAACTCAACAGAAATGTAATGAAAAACTTTGTATTGCCTGTGCTAAGGTATCACTTAATAGCATTGTCCCAAGTGGGCTCCAAAAGGCCTTCATTGCACAAACAGTTCACACCTTTTAGAAGTAAATTTAGTACTTGTAAAAGTGTCCGCTTAAGAACCCTGGAGACACAGCTCTATCTTTATAATCAAATAAGATAGGGCATGCACAGTAACAGGGCTAGATTCCTAATGTGCTATGCTCTATGACAGGGCTACTCAACTTTAGAAGCCGTGGGAGCCATAATGATACTCACAGCACATGCCAAGGGCTGCAACTTAAGTGTGATTGCATATATATGCAAATAGCTTCTTTCACACTGATAGGCAAAAATATACAAAGATTAAGGCAAGACTACACAACACACAGATCCCATTTAAATTAGTTCTCCTGATACTAATAAAATGCAATATTTATCCTATTTTCACCCATATGATAGCACTTTTAATGAGCAATGACAGTCCACGAATTTACCTACTAAAACGCATATAAAAAAAGACCATTATATTGACTCGCCATTGTGGAGTGTTCCCAGCAGAGGCCATGTTCAAAGGATCCCACCTGCAGGCCACATGTTGAGCCCAGCGTAAACCCCAAACCTCACCGTGGGCCGCAAACAAACAGGCTGCAGGCCTCATTTGACCCGCGGGCTGCATGTTGAGTAGCCCTGATATATGACTTCAGCCCTATCCTAAAAAGGCCACGTCTAATGATCTAAATATTGTGGTGATGGTTAGAGCCCTGCACGGATACAAAATGTTGTATACACATTTGTATCTGCAAAAATGAGCTGTGGATATTCACATCCATGGATGTGGATACCCACGGATATAAAGCAGATATCCACAAATTTGCAGAGTTCTAATTACAAAATGTGTATCTACATCTGTATCCACAAAAATGAGCTGCAGATATCTGTGGATGCAAAGCAGATATCTGTGGATTTGCAGAGCTCTGGTGATGGTTGTATTTGAAGTGTATAGAGTTCAGTCTGTCCTTAGCCTCTGTGCCTTAGCCTTGATGTCAAATGTGGCGGTGGTGTTTATACAATATAGAAACTTGTCCTCCAGAAGCTTAATGAGACCTTGCGTCATCTCATTTAACAAAAGGGGAGTGGTAGTTATCACTTTCACTTAGTACCAGCCTCGACTCTATTTGATCCAAGCACTAAGCAGTGAGAGGTTTGCATCCCAACACTAACTCCACATGAGGCAACCAGTCCCCTTCTTGTTTCCTTAAGCGGCTACATCCTGCAAACTTCGCCCAAGATTTACTAATCGGAGCCAGTAGACGTTTCCCCTATTTAAGCCTGGAGTGAGCGCTGCAGGATTTAGCCCTATCTAGGAAAACTCCTTATTGCTGGCGTACCATGAGCGACATCACAGTTGTAAAGACAGCAATTTCCGGGCTTAGGTACCGCGCAGCATCAGGGAACAGGCTGGAATAGTTGCTGCTTCCTGGATCTGTGAAAACTCCGCTTTCCTCCCCCGAGCAGCCTGCAGGTGGCGGTGGCGGGTTAGCGCTTTCTCGGCCGCCCTACGAACGGCGCCGGGGGATGGGTTTTTTTTTTCTGCAGCAATTGTGGCCACGCACTGAAACAGCAGGTGGTGCCAGATTCCACGTGGAAGCGGCTACCCCAGTGTTTGTGTGCGTGTGCGCGGAGATGTGTGTGCGCTGCAGGCTGGAGCTGCGCTCAGCGCTCCACTCCCCGCCTCGCCGTCAGTAGCGCTTGGAACCAGACGTCTGCAGACCGCAGCGCTGTCCCTTCAGCCCCAGCCTCCTGCGCCCAGTCCTGCAAGCTCGGCCCGACTCTCCGAGTGGTTTGCAGTGAGTACCGGGCTGTGCGTGGCTATGGTGGGAGCGGGGTACGGTTGCTGCGGGTGTGTTTTGTGTGCGGTGTGCAGCGCTCCCGGTGTGCCCGGGTCAGCTTCACCACTAACCGCAGACAAAGAGAGCTGAGCCTGAGTGGCATTGTGCCAGGGTGCCTGTCCCGCTCCGACTTGGGATCAAGCTAAGGGGAGAGGGTGTATGGAAAGAAGGAAACCCATTCTTATATTCATATTGTATCTTTAAACAATTGCGTACAGGAGAGCAGCGTGCAGCGTGAATAGCAGCAGCCCCATCCTCTGATATATCACAGGAGGAAACATGCCAGTTTCAGCAGCATTCATTTCTATGCACTTTCTATGCTGTGTCTTAACAAGGATTTTCATAGCTCCAGACACCAAAAGGTTAAAACAATAAATGTAATGGAAAACAAAATGGACAGCCAAGTTTAGCTCTGGTTTAAGTCCACAGGCACCAGTGGAATCACAACAGAGCATGCATTTAACCCATGTATGAGGGCTTTTTTGCAACATGGTCCTGATCTGCAACAATATTTGCTGTATTAGTGGGATAGTGAGGGGTTTTATTTGGACTCACTTTGGGCCTTTTGAGGAGTTTTTATTTGTTTAATTGTAACTTAAAGTGAAGTTGTCCCTGCTCTGATATGCTTTGTCTCTAACAAGCCAGTAGAAAAGCCCAAATGAGCAATGACTGATGCAGAATTCAACAGAGCAGTGGAAGGCAGAATCCTCTTCTCCATCTTCCATCTCTTTTGCCACCTCCCATCCCATTCCCATCCCCATCCCCATCCTCTTGTAACATCAGTCGTCTTGATTTGTTTTAGGTCTGGAAAGTGAGTTCCAAGAATGGTGAAGCTGGGGAGTAATTTGAGTGACAAGAACAGCAAACAACCATCCGGTGATGATGGTTTTCAGACAGTTCCTTTGATCACGCCCTTGGAAGTAAATCACCTTCAGTTCCCAGCTCCGGAAAAGGTAACGCTCCTATCCCCCGCCCCCTCACATACCAGAGACAGCAACCGGGTCTCTGCTTTTTCACTGACTTGTTTAGTTTTTGGTCTCTAGCAGGCATTAAAATGCAATTCTTGTACCTGATCAATGCAACATAATAAAAAAAGGGTTTCCTTTGTTGATGGGTTTTTTAACTCAACAGACTGACACATACAAACCATAAAATGTTCCCTCAATATTACAGGTTGGGAAAAGGCTTAATATATTTTTTTCCTAAAAATGGCATGAACATTAAATGGGAAAAAGCTTAGAATGCACCTTAACAATAAAAGAGATTATGTGAGCATGTGAGTTTTGCACCTGCATTGAGAGTGATGAGATGACTCTTGTACAATAATCATACGTTGAAGGATATCTAATTTTAATTACTCAAATCAAGATATGTTTTCTGAAGTGTGGCCTTTCAACGGCCATTTGATTTTAATTCAATCTGATTGATCTGAACCGAGCAACTGAATTCCCCTATAGAAAATGTGATAATGGGTCATTCCATGTATCCTTTCTTTCCCATTGGCTTCTGTGAGGGAGCAGCTTTTTCTCCTAGCCAGTCAACATTCACAAAATTTAAGTGCAGCATTAAATGTTCTAAAATCGGCAGTAGTGATTGGGTGGTGTTTTTTAAAGGTATTGTATGTACTATGAAATTATTTTGTCTCTTTATGTACAGTGATGATACATGTAACAAGACAATAATGTGTGATACCATTAGGACAGCTCAAAATCAGATCAAATGTCCAAGAGATTTTACTGTCATTTCTCCTTATGAAAAAGAAAGGCTTGATGCATTGTGGTGCCTAGGTACCCCAGCGAAAAATGCCATGCTGATACAAAAGACAAAGTGAAGGATTAAATCTCATGGGATAATAACAGCAGCATTAACAGAGATAATGGCTGAATTATGGTGGTAATAAAAATATATAAAAAGCACAGACACCATGGTGATGGGCATAGGAAAAATATCTAGAATAAAAGAGAATACATACCAGTGTGTGTGTGTGTATAGATACTTTATATATAGAAAAAACAAAACTGTGTGTATATATCTGTAATATACACATATATATACTTATATTTGTGTGTTATATATATAAAATTACATACATATAAAGAGATTATTTATAGAAAATAAAGACACAAATATATCTATATATCTATATCTGAATGTATATCTGTGCCCATCAGAACTAAATTAATTGACATGCATTGGCAGAAACCATTATCCCATGTCAAATCATGGGATAATGAGTTTGAATCATTTTCTACTTGTATCGGTATCAGTGCACCAGTGTCAATTAAAAGTAACATAATTGCAGTCAACAGTGACATTGGTCTGAACTGGTGTAAATGAGAGAGAAACTATCTCTTTATCTCTAGTTCTGATAATGAAAGCTGGAAATTAATAAAATGCACTAAAATTATCATGATTTATAAAAAATGTCTGAGAGGCTCTAGGGGAAATCAAGGATACATAGGAGCAACTCGTTTTAATGCTACCACAATGCAGTCAGGTTCAAGCACTAGTTGCCATACAGTGTGGGGTTTAAATCACTCAGGTATTGTCTGCCATCTGTAAAATTTAAAAACAACATTAAAACTGGTGGATTGATAATGAAACTGATGATTATCATATTGCAATTATCTGTTGGTGAAAAGCCATTGTAATGTATTGGTCTAAATGGATTCCCAGACAATCTTTCTAATTAAATGAATGTGTCAATAATTTATATTCATCTCCATGCACATGTAGTTACTGCACTTGTTAGTTGTGGCACATTCCCTTGGCCATATCCTTGCCTGAGGGTCAAAGGACAAAGTCCTTGATCCAAAGCCCATAGAAATCAATAGTACTGATTTCTATGGCCCTTGAGTCAGCTCTTAGGTGTATTAGAACAGGAGTTGACAGTACAGAAAGTCTGTTATTAAAAAGGAGAGGATTTTTTTAATAAAAATCCCCAACAATCCTTGTTAATTTATTATTTATAGGATAAATTCTGAAGGGTGAAAGTCATCCCATGGCAGAGGGTCTGTGTACGGCCCTAATAATAAGCTGAACCTAAGGAAAAAACTAAAGCGTGAGGGAGTTAAGTGGTAAGGGGGAATTTCATCTTACTCAGTGTTTGTACAAGCAAAACTCTTACTGACTTTAGTGAGACATTGAGCCTAAGAAAGGACGTTGGCCTACATTTACGTTTGGATTTTTTCTGCAGTCATGAAGCAGGAGTTTTTTCGATTTTATTTTAAAAGGAATTTTACTTTCTGTCTGTCCTTGACACAGTTCTGTCTGCTGTGGATTACAGTTTCTGAGAGTGAAAAATTGAGCCAAGCTGACTTTTGATGCCTCTTAAATTAGTGGTCAAAGGGTCAACACTCGTTTGTGGTAGAGGGTTGTCATTGCTCTCCTCTTCTTAAGTCCAAACCAGTTGCTGCATATTTTTAACCACAAAGAAGCAGTGTTCTAGTTATCTGCCTTCCTATGTTTGCCCATCATTGCCATTAATTACAGCTCTGTTGCCAGTGTAACAGAGAAGAATGTTTTGGGATCTTTCCTTTAAATGAAGTCCTGAAAAATCTCTTTCATTAGTAAGCTCACCTGCTGAAAGCTCTCCCTCTTGAGCGTACCTAGGGTATTATAACTATTCTTCCATAAGGCACCACACATTCTAAGGCTAGGTGTGAACTCAGGTCCTTGTGCACAGCTTGCAGGAAATTGAGACTAATTTCTAAGCTGACAAGGGGATTTGAGCACCTAGTCCTGTTCAAATCAAAACTGAATGTCTTTCTGGAAGACTGAATTAGCTAAACACAAATTATTGGGCTCAATACAGGGCTAACTGGATGAAATTCTATGGCCTATGTGACACAGGATATTATAAAAATGTTAACATAAAAACGGCCATACTGGATCAGATCAAAGGTCCATCAAGCCCAGTATTGGGTCTTCCAACAGTGGCCAATGCTCGATATCCGAGAGGGTGAATGAACAGAACATGTAATCATCATGTGGTATCTCTCTTGTCATCCATTTCCAGCCTCTGACAAACAGAAGCCAGGGACCCATCCCTATCCATCCTGCCTAATAGCCATTGATGGGCCTAACCTCCATGAATTTTTCTAGTTCTTTTTTGAGCCCTGTTAAAGTCCTGTTCTTCACAACATCCTCTGGCAAGGAGTTCCACAAATTGGCTGTGCGCTGCATGAAGAATAACTTCCGTTTGTTGGTTTTAAACATACAAACTATTAATTTAATTTGGTGACCCCTAGTTCTGCTGTTATGGGAACAAGTAAATAACTTTTTTCTTAGTGACTTTTTCCACACCAATCATTAATCTCTATCATATCCCCCCCTTAGTCTCCACCTTAGTCTCCTCTTTTCTAAACTGAATAGTCCCATAGTCCCAGTCTTTTTAATCTCTTCATATGGGACCTGTTCCAAACCCCTAATCATTTCTGTTGCCCTTTTCTGAACCTTTTCCAATGCCAATATATCTTTTTTAAGAGGAGGTGACCACATATGTACACAGTATTCAAGATGTGGGAGTACATTGTTTTATATAGAGGCAATAAGATATTATCTGTCTTATTCTCTATCCCTTTTTAAATGATTCCTAACATTCTGTTTGCTTTTTTTACTGCTGCTACACATTGAGTGGAAGTTTTCAGAGAACTATCCACAATGACTCCAAGATCTCTCTTGAGTAGTTGTAGCTAAATTAGTCCCCATCCATAGTGTATGTATAGTTGGGATTATTTTTTACAATGTGCCTTACTTTATATTTATCAACATTAAATTTAATTTGCCATTTTGTTGCCCAATCACTTAGTTTGGTGAGATCTTTTTGAAGCTCTTCACAGTCTGCTTTGGTTTTAATTATCTTGAGCCATTTTGCATCATCTGCAAATTTGCCACCTCACCGTTTACCCCTTTCTCCAGGTCATTTATGAATAGGTAGAATAGGATTGGTCCAAGTGTGGATCACTAGTTGCTTCTCTCTATTCTGAAAACTGGCCATTTATTCCTACCCTTTATTTCCTATCTTTTAACTAATTATCAATCCATGAGGGGACCTTCCATCTTATTGCATGACGACTTAATTTACTTAAGATCATTTGTTGAAGGACCTTGTCAAAGGCTTTCTGGAAATCTAAGTACACTATATCCACTGGATCCCCCTTGTCCACAAGTTTGTTGACCCCCTCAGAAAACTCTAGTAGATTAGTAAGGCATGATTTCTCTTTGGTTGACTTTTCCTCAACAAACTATGTTAATCTACGTGTCTGACAATTTTATTCTTTACTATAGTTTCAACTAATTTGTCTGGTACTGACCTTAGACTTACCAGTGTGTGATTGCCAGGATCACCTTTAGAGCCCTTTTTAAATATTGGCATCACATTAGCTATCTTCCAGTCATTAGGTATAGAAGCTCATTTAAAACCATAGTTAATAGTTCTGCAATTTCACATGTGAGTTCTTTAAGAACTCTTGGGTGAATGCCATCTGGTCCTGGTGACTTGTTACTGTTAATTTTATCAATTTGTTCTAAAACCTCCTCTAATGGTATCTCAGTCTGGGAGAATTCCTCAGATTTGTCACTTAAAAAGAATGGCTTAAGTTTGGGAATCTCCATAACATGAAGACCAATGCAGAGAATTCATTTAGTTTCTTGGCAATGACTTTATCGTCCTGGAGTGCTCCTTTAGCATCTTGATTATCCAGTGGCCCCACTGGTTGTTTAGCAGGTGTCCTGCTTCTTCTGTAGTTTAAAAATATTTTGCTATTACTTTTTGAATTTTTTGCTAGCTGTACTTCAAACTCCTTTTTGGCTTTTCTTATATTTTTACACTTTATTTGACAGATTTTATGCTCCTTTCTATTTTCCTCATTAGGTTTTAACTTCCACTTTTTAAACAATGTCTGTTTATCTTTCACTTCTTCTTTTACTTGGTTTTTAAGCTACGGTGGCACTTTTTTTGGTTCTCTTACTGTGTTGGTTAATTTGGGGTATACATTTAAGTTGGGCCTCTATTATGGTGTCTTTGAAAAGTTTCCATGCAGGGATTTTACTTTTGTCACTATACCTTTTAATTTATATTTTACTAACCTCCTCATGTTTGTGTAGTTCCCCTTTCTGAATGAAAGCCCACAGTGTTGGGCTGCTGAGGTGTTTTTCCCACCAGAGGGACGTTACATTTTATTAGATTATGGTCACTATTTCCAAGCAGTCCAGTTATATTTATCGCTTGGACCAGATCCTGCATTACAGTTAGGACTAAATCAAGAATTGCCTGCTCCCTTGTGGGTTCCAGAACCAGCTGCTCCAAGAAGCAGTCATTTAAGGTATCAAGACATTTTATCACTGCATCCCGTCCTGAGGTGACGTGTACCCAGTCAATATGGGATAGTTGAAATCTCCCACTATTATTGAGTTTTTTTTATTTTGATAGCGTCTCTAATCTCCCTTGGCATTTCATAGTCACTATCACTATCCTGGTCAGATGGTCAATAATATATCCATATTGCCATATTCTTCTTATTAGAGCATGGAATTACAATCCATAGAGATTCTGTGGAACATTTTGGTTCATTTAAGATTTTTACTTCATTTGATTCTACATTTTATTTCAAGTATAGTACCACTCCTCCACCAGCATGACCTGTTTTGTCCTTCTGATATATTTTGTACTCTGATGACTGTATCCCATAGAATGTCCTCATTCCACCAAATTTCTGTGTTGCCTATTATATCAATATCCTCCTTTAACATGAGACACTCTAGTTCACCTGTCTTATTAGTTAGACTTCTAGTATTTGTGTTTAAGCACTTTAAAAATTTGTCACTATATATCTGTCTGCCATTTCATGATGTGTTACTCTTTTTCATTTGATTGTATCTCATCTGATCTGACCCATACTTCCATTCTCTCCACCTGACTAGAACATAGAGAATCTCTATTAATAGACCCTCTCCTAAGAGATGTCTCTGTCCGATCCATGTGCTCCTCCTTACCTGTTGGCTTTCCCTCAGCCCTTAGTTTAAAAACTGCTCTATGACCTTTTTAATGTTCAGTGCCAGCAGCCTGGTTCCATTTTGGTTTAGGTGGAGTCCATCCTTCCTGTATAGGCTTCTCCTTTCCCCAAAGTTTCCCCAGAGCCTAATAAATCTAAACCCCTCCTCCTTACACCATTGTCCAGTGGCGTAGTGATGCGGGGGTGGGAGGAGGCGGTTGCCCCCAGGTGCCACGCTAGAGGGGCATCAGTTTTTCAGTGGAGGGAAGGACAGCACTAGGAGTCCTAGGGCCTCGCACTGCCCCCGCTTCCACACCTGCAGGATATTGAAACTGAGTGCGAAGCAGGGGCAGTGCACAGGGCAGGGTTTGAGGCTGAGCATGCACAGAACGCAGCTGGTGCCCAGGCCCCGTCTGCAACTACAACCCCCACAATCCCCTTTGCTGCCAGTCAGTTGGAGGTGCCATTCATTGGGCTGCGGCATCCGAGTCCTCGCCTGTAGCCCCTCCAAGAAACCGCAGCCTCCGATTGGCCAGAGGGTGCATCAGTCTGGCTGAAAGTGGAACGGCCCTGTGTGCTGGAAGAAGCCCCATGTGGTGGTGTGATAGGCAAGGGGTGGGGTGCAAATTTTGCCTTTGCCCCCAGGCACGTAACAGCCTTGCTACACCTCTGCTATTGTCTCATCCACGCATTGAGACTCTGAAATTCTGTCTGTCTATCTGGGCCCGCGCATGGAACTGGAAGCATTTCAGAGAACGCTACCACAGAAGTCCTGGATTTCAATCTTTTTCCTAGCAGCCTGAATTTAGCCTCCAGAACCTCTCTCCTATCCTTCTCTTTGACATTGGTACCTACATGTACCATGACCACTGGCTCCTACCCAGCACTACACATATGTCTATCAAGATGTGTCGAGAGAGCCACAACCGTCTCACCAGGCAGGCAAATCACCATATGGTTCTCCTAGTCATCACAAACCCAGCTATCTATGTTTCTAATAATCAAATCCTCTATTACTAACACCTGCCTTTTCCTAATGACTGGAGTTTTCTCCCCCTGAGAGGTATCCTCAGTGTGAGAGGATACCACAACATCATCTGGAAGGAGGATCCCAACTACAGGATGGTTTCCCTCTGCTCCAGTTGAATGTTCTACTTCCCACTGGGAGCCTTTCACCCTCCTTAACAGGACTGGGGCTGTCTGATTTGGAGGTGAGGCAGTTCTGCAGTGTCCCAGAAAGCCTCATCTATGTACCACCCTTAGCACCACCCTTAGCTCCTCCAATTCAGCCACCCTGGCTTCCAAAGCCCGTACGCGGTCTCTGGGGGCCAGAAGCTCCTTACATTGAATGCACACATACGCTACCTCTCCATAGGTCAGATTCAATGATCTAATATACCCTTCTGCCCTAAAATTTGTAACGCTATGAATTTTTTTCCCTCTCAAATTCAAGAGGTATCATGGTTTTGTGGGACTATAAAGTTCCAGCTCTGAACCTGGAAGAAACTTTTCTTCTTGGCAGGAGCAGCACATTTTATTTATCTGCCTTGCCAATCCCAAGATTGCTCAGAGTGAGAGACTCTCCATTATTAATAATCCTGGGAAGTAGTATTTTAAATTTTCATGATTTGCACTTTGCACCACCTGAACTGTAATATATTACATGTGCCTTGGCAGTGAAGTGGGAATTACATGAGGGCTGCATGTCCTTTTCTAAATGAATTATTTAAAGTTTTCACAATGCCAGTTACATTAAGTATTATTTCTCATTTCTTTGGGGGAAAATGCAGAGCTTAAGCACAAATATAAAGTGGCAATAAATGATATTACATTTTGCCAGACTTGGAATTCATATCAGTTCATTTTCTGAATCTCCTACTTCATCCTTTTACAGGTAAATCGGATTTTTAAAAGCTTTATATGAAAATGTAAAGTTTTTCTTTGTTACATTTCACATCTATTATTTTCAAAGCAAATAGTTTTAAATATCATTTACTTGATTAAGGTTCTTTCTTTCTTTCTTTCTTTCTTTCTTTCTTTCTTTCTTTCTTTCTTTCTTTCTTTCTTTCTTTCTTTCTTTCTTTCTTTCTTTCTTTCTTTCTTTCGTCATATAGCAATTGAACATCTGGAATAGCCAACATTCTGTCTGCTATTTATTTCCCCTAGGATGTAAGTAATAGTTTTAACATACTCACATAGCATCTGATCCATTGTTCCTTACCTCATTATACCCATAGTCTGCCAAAGCCAACACATCTTTATGCACAAGGAGCTTGATTATGGACTCATTGCAGACAAAGAGGATTTTGCTTTGGACTCCAGTGGGATGAGGATTAGCCCCAACATAGCAGGTGCATTTTGATATGACCTCTGTGTGTGTTTTATTAAAAGACCTCATCAGCCAAAATTCTGCTTGTATGCAAGGATGAGTATTTCCTACAGGAAATGGAACAGCATGGCATATATAGCTTATGCCTGCCTACATTCTCATCCATTTTAAAGGCCTAATAAAAAGCCATGATGGAGTGTTGTTATTGATTGGTCTTGCTAAAGAAGTGTGCTTTAGGGAGCGATTTGAATGAAGAGTGAGAGGGCGATTGGTGTGCATGTACGGCATTCAAACATGTATGTTTCATGAAAGGATGCACAAAGATATGGGTAAGGAGAAGAGTCATTGAGGAAGAAGGTTTTGGTAGAACTTAGGTAACAGGCAGAGAAGTAGGCAGAGAAGTCGGTGGGAGCAGTGTGTTGTAGAACAGGAGCAGGTGCAGCAGGCGTTGCAGTGCTTGAACAAGATGTGAAAGGTGACATGAAACAGAGAAAAAGAGCAGACGCTGAGATGATCTAGCAGGTTTCAGATTATTGAAGCAATTGAGAGATGGCATTTTCATCATCATTTGGTCAAGGTGTCAAAAAAATTGAGGTACATAATTCAAATACTAGGAAATGAGATGTAAACGGGGAATTTAAGATGAGCTAAATTACACAAAGGTTTCTATGGAAGAATGGTCACGTGTCCTCTGCATAGAAATAGGGCCTGGAAAACGAGTGAGTTTGAGCACATAGAATTCTGTAAACAATGTTTCATTTGAAGAGCGAGCAGAATGTATTGCTTCTGGAATGAGCAGGAGATTTGGCCTTCTGAAACCATAGCCAGCTTGACATCTGCAGAGAGAGCCCATGGATGGACCTGAGGTTATTTTTGGAGAGCTGGGGCATTAGCATGGAGTTTCAGTAGCCCCCTCCATAACCCCCTACCACACTGCTTCCAAGCCTTCCCCTCCCACAGATTAGCTTCATTAGGAATTGTGATCCCATGAACTTCTGTATCTTGTATTGCCCAAGTGAGACTCTTTGTCCCCTTCTAGAAGCTGATCGTTATAAGAGGCCAATGAGGATGCTGCATATACTGGCTAGTGGACTTTCTCCTTTATCTTAAGCAGCAGAGGTTCATGCTTTTAATGGGAGAGTTCCTGGGTTTAATCTTTGCTGGTGACCCATAGTGAGCAGTAGACATAACCCCATCATGCCTTTCCATAAAATTCTCTTTTATTTCAGTGGATGGAGGGTTACTTTACACTGCAATGTAAAGCACTGGGAGGTGGCGTGCAGCTTGCATGCAGCCTACTGGGTTTTTATGTGTGGCCCACGAGACATTTTGTTTGTTGTTAGCAGGGTTGCCAGAGTCTGCAGGTTTCCGTCCGCATAGTTTTTTTCCTACCAGTATTACTAAAGTGACGTGCACGTAAAGCCAGGGCACGGGAAGTGAGGTGCGTGCTCGTTGCACGCAACACTGATTGTGAGAACCGTGCACTCCTTCTGCAGCCAGTCAAAGCACTGCTGTGGGTCAGTTGGCACATCCCGCAAATTCTAGGTACACAAGCACAGTTAGCAAAACTGCCCTATCCTGAGAGACCATCCAGGTTACAACAATCTTGCAGCCCACTGAGATGGAGGAGGACCACTCATGTGGCCCACTCACTAGCCTAAGTTTCCCATCACTGGATTAAATGGTGCTAAAGCTTCCATTTCCATGGTTTAACTTCTTACTTCTCTTTCTCCCTGATTCCACAGCATACCAAAAGCTTCCATGTGCTCAGATGGAGTGTGCCTTGGAGCCATTTCTGTCCTCTAATGTGCCACTGTCCGAACTTTGCTCCACTTAGCCTTTTGATAGTGGGGGAACCTGAGAGAATAGGCGGCATTTTGTGTTAGGCGGGTGGATAGAGCATGGGTCGGGGAGTCACAAGAGCTGATTTCTGTTCCTGCCACAACCATTGACTTACTGTTGGGTCTCAGAAAAACACTTCCCTCTCTCTGTTTCTGATTCCCAATCTGAAGATAAGGATAATGATATAGGTGCTGTTATGTAAAGCTCTATGAATGAAGGGCACAACAAGCCTGCTAAGTGTTTTTATTACAAATTGCTGTGTGAAGATGACTGAAGTAAGAGTTTTAGGCTTCATCAAAGCACTTAAGGAAATGCTTAACTTTGTACATTTGAGTAACCTCATTGACATTAATAGGACTACTTCTATGTAGTAAGCACATTCTTAAGTGCTTTGCTAGAGTGGGGCCATAAAAGAGGGCAAGAGATAGCTAAACTTGTTTCTGGAGAAAGCGGGAGGGGAGGAGGTGGGATCCAAAGAAAGAGAAGCACTTCCCTGTTGAGCTAAGAAGCTCACTCCTCTTCTTAAAGTGTTTTACAACATACTTAAAAGCATCATTTTGCAAGCAGCTTTCACGAGATGGTTCTACTGTGGACACAAAGTGAAGGAAACCCAGAATATTTTATTTTTGCTGCTTTATTGCCTTTATAGCATCATCCTTGAGTAGATGAAAGGTGGGACCTAGCTGGAAAATGTAGTAAGTAGTTTGTAAATAAGTTATAATAACAACATAATTTTGCCCAAAGATCCCCTGAGTTGCAATTTGTCTCAAATACACCTCTGGCACCAAGCCTATAGATAGAGGGGTAGCCAGCAGTAAAGCTATATTCTGCGAGATTTCAGTGGGGACAAACACGGTGTGTTTGAGCACTTTTGTAAGTCTTTGCTAGATCAAGGCCTGGAGGTGCATCTACACAGCAAGGCTTAACTGAAAAGTAGCTACACAAATTGGGCTACATCAATTGCGTAGCTTATTTATAAATATCTTATTTTGAAATTGGGAGCGTCTACACATCACTTATTTTGAAATAGAGCACTCTTCTGCCGACTATTGTTACACCTCGTACAATAAAGGTTACAGGAGTCGGAGTAAGAAGTCCTCCAGCTTGACAGTATTTCGACTTTCTTTCAAAATAACTGTCTGCTGTGTAGACGTGGCTAAGTTATTCGAAATAATGTTGCTGTGTAGACGTACCCTCGGTGAATAAACATGAAGGCTGACGAGTGTTAAATAGTAGCTATTCAGTGATAACAAAAGCTAAACTAATCCCACTGATAGGCTGAAAAATATTTTTTCAGTATGACATTGACGTGCATGTTGATTTACAAAATGGATAATTATGGATCCTCTGCCCCAAACATCTTAAGCCCAGATCCTCAAAGGAGTTTAGATGCGTAACTTCCATAGACTGCCATTGATTTAAATAGGAACTAAATGCCTTTGAGAATCCACGCTTTAGTCTAAGATTTATCTGCAAGCACAGACCTTTGTGCCTGTGGAGTCCCAGTGAATAATGTCAAGGCCCAAATGACAAAAGGAGATGAGAACATGGGGAAGCATGTGCAAAGGAAAAATGAGAGACAGTATGGTGTGGCTTTATAGGTCACTCGGGAGACTAATGCATTTTGACAGGGCACAATGAAGATGTTACTTGTTTCCCTAGCTGATTTTGAATGAATGCTTGCTGGTATGATAGAATCATAGAACACTAGAACTGGAAGGGACCTTGAGAGGACATCAAGTCCAGTTCCCTGACCTCACGGCAGGACCAAGCACTGTCTAGATCATTCCTGATAGGTGTCTATCCAACCTGCTCTTAAATATCTTCAGAGGTGGAGATTCCACAACCTCCCTAGGCAATTTATTCCAGTGTTTAACCACCCTGACAGTAGGAAGTTTTTCCTAATGTCCAACATAAACCTCTCTTGCTGCAATTAAAGCCCATTGCTTCTTGTCCTATCATCAGAGGCAATGGCGAACAATTTCCCCCCCTCGTCCCTGTGACACCCTTTTAGATACCTGAAAACCGCTATCTCTCAGTCTTCTTTTTTCCAAACTAAACAAGCCCAATTCCTTCAGGCTTGCCTCATAGTTCATGTTTTCTAGACCTTTAATCATTCTTGTTGCTCTTCTCTGGA
>JANRFK010006688.1:17013822-17026453 GCA_030068395.1 Apalone spinifera
CCTCATTTGCCTACCTAGCTCGAACTAACGAGCTAGTGTAGACATACCCTTAGACAAGTGAAAGAAATGTGAAAGAAGTCAAAAGGATTATGTTGGAAATAAATCAGACAGTGTAGAAAGAAAACGAACACTGTTGCGTTACTTCTGCATTGCTTTTTGCAATTACATGAAAAAATATATGCAGCTGGAAACAGCAGAATAGAAGGGATCTGGGTATTGTGAACGGTTGGTTTAAAAACAGAACATAAGGTATTTCTGAGTACTGAGTAAATCCCGGGCTTTACAGGTAGTGCTTACAAACGGCGAAGAGGAAGAATTAGGGCCCAATTAGGTGTGGGTTTGAACATTCTCAGCTTTGTTTTGGACACATCCTCAGATCCTTTACTTTTAACTCATCCTTACTCAGGCAAATTCACGCCAACATCAGTGGGTGTTTTGCCTGAGTGATAATTGAGTAAGGATTACATAGGATTGAACCTTACACTACTCTCCACTACATAGAAACTGCTGTGTCACTTCAAACCTGCCAAGCAACTGGTGTTGCTTCACCAGTATTAGTGTAGTGCTACCAGGGCTCAGACTGGGCTCACTGTGTTCTGAAAAGCTATTTTAATATAAACGCATTTGAATAACTTTTTCTGACTGTCTTAAAGGCTGTTGTGATTGCTACTGTAACAAATAAAATGGAAGGAATATTATTTAAAGTTTAAATATTGGCTTTTATATATGTTTAGCATTTGAACCCACAGTGGTTTCCTCCTCCAAGTTTCATATGATTAAAGTGAAGAAGGAGAATTTTAGGGACACCTTCTGCTTCAAATCAGGCTTGATATTCTTCATTTTACAGTTACTGGGGAATTTTATTCAACAGCTTTTAGGGATTGCCAAGAAATTCCCATTCTTTGAATGATTAAGTTCCTCAGAGCGCCAGAATTTTGTTTCTTACATGAGTCCTTTGCTTTTTTGTGGAAGCCTTTTAGAAACTTTGTGCCATTTCTCTCTCCAGTAGTGTTCTAGGTTCTTTAAAAAAAAAAAAAAAAAGTGAGGCGGGGGGATAGAAATGACATCTCTCAACAACTGTCAGGGTACGCCTTTGTGTGCTTGTCTTCAGGTCAGCTCTAGGAATAGTCATATGTTCAGTGTGTAACAGTCATTTTTTTTGTGAGTTTAATATAAAATATGTAGCATTATTCTCACTAGATAATAAACAGGTTTAATGTGGATCAGATCGCAGTGTTAATAATTTGACACGGTCCCTTTAAAAACCTGTATTTATAGTACCCGGGATTATCTCCCATCATTCTTAAAAAATTAAACAGGAACATGGTTTGAGAGTCCTTTTCAGAACTTTTCAGGAAAAGGTGGAAAGTGACATTGGTGCTTCTGGGTCTAATTGTGAATGCTCAGCGCCTCACAGGTTTGGGTTTTTTATACATTTTTAAGAGGGGAAATGGGCCATGATGTTGCAAGTTCTGTCATTTGAATGGGATTTCAACATTATGTCTTTGGTCCTGTAGCTATTAAACAGCACAAGTCATAATCTCAAAGTCCAAGCACAACTTAAATAACTATATATAATCCATTGGAAAGCCTTTTGCAGATTCAGTTGTATGTGGTGTTCTTTGCTTTTGTGTAGTTCTACAGTTTAAATAGCTAATGTTTCATCTTAGATGTGGCCCCAATTTCAATGATGGATGAAGTTATTTTACTGAACTATTCTAATCTATTTTACCTGGTTCTCCAATTGCACTAATGTTTGTAACACATCTGAGAGTGTTTAATGAAATGACATACAGAAAAGCCTTTTTCTAAGATAACAAAAACATCTTTTAACTTAAAGCAATCCCTGACATTTTTCAGGTGATCGTGAAAACAAGAACAGAATATCAGCCTGACCAGAAGAACAAAGGAAAACTCAGAGTGCCAAAAATTGCTGAATTCACAGTCAGTTTCACCGATGGCGTAACAGAAAGATTAAAGGTAAGAAATGGTCATTTCATGGTACCTTAGAGTGTTAGCTTTATGTATTGCAGAATAATTGATACATTGCAACAGTGAAAATATCAAGACTTAATGCTGTACTCGCCTCTGGGATCAAAGAGAGTTTTGCCTTTATAAGAATTAGGTTTTCCAGTGTTGTTGCAGCATGTTGTTCCCAGGAAATTAAAGGTGGGTGAGATAATATCCTTTATTAGGCTAAATTCTTTTGATGAGACAAAATTTTGGCTTACATAGAGCTCTTCCATAGGTCTAGATATAGGCTGTTATTTTAGGAAAAAACACAGAAATGACTAGAGAAAGAGTTTTCTGTGCTGGGAAAAACTTTGAGATTTTGAAAAATTTCCCATCTTAAATCATGATCGTGTCAAAACCTCAAAATATTTGCAAACTGATAATCTCAAAATATTTGGGTTCCAGTCAATTGAAAGATTTTGGTTTTATATTTTCTAATTGTTTTGTTTGGATTTTCACCTGTTAAATTATTAATTTTAAAAAATAACTGGCTTATATTTTGAAACTACTTTGAACCAGAAAAATTTAATTTCAACATTTCAATACTTTTAAAACTTGTTTACCAAAATTTTTATGAAATGAGAAATTTGTCAAAACTGACCCTATCAACCAATTGCCATTTTCCAATGAAAAAAAATGTGTGTCAATAAATTACCAACCAACTCTACTCACCAGAAAATGGGCCAGAAAAAGCCCATTTTGGTGGGGGTACTGAGTACTCTTAGCTCCTCCTACAACCAAACACAAAATATGACACAACTATTTCTCACTTTTCTCTGAGGCGATCTAATGTTTTAGTTAAGCAATACACAATATGGAATGCAATCTTATAAGATCTGATTCTGATCTCATGTCTAGTAAGGTAAATTACAATTTTGTCACTAACTTAACTGGGAACAGGATCCAGCCCCAAAGAGAGAAGACTTTTGTCTGGTCCAACAGTCCTTGTCCCCGAAAAACTAAGGCTGGATTTGTAATAATCGAAGGCTTTGTTCAATTCCTTGCTGTAGAGTTTGAGGACGTGTTTCAGTAAAGTCTGAAATTAAGAACAATGCAGACTTCAAGTAGAAACAATTTTGTTACAGCTGTTTCCCACTAAATTAGGAGACAAATATCACTTCAGACACCCTTGTACATCAGAATGAGCCATTACAAATCAGTTTCATTGGTGTTTATTGCAATTGAGACTTGATGGTTCAGCTTTCTAGAATATTCAGGTTTTTAGCAGGATTTTTGTAAAACACTGTTGAATTGTTTATTTTCTGCTTTTAATCAGTTCACCAAGTGGCACTGCTGGGTAACTCCATTGATTTGATCTGAAACATTTAAATCCATGCCTCATTTTCAGGTGGTCTATGAATAAATATTAGTGGTCTCATTTTTTTTTCAAGAGGCATGTTATGATTTGATCTCAAGAAATTACACGAGGCCATATCATGTTGATGATTTTTACCATATTGATATTAGCAATGACACAGCTGCCTGGAACTTTTCATACCCACTGTCCACCAATGGTGCCACTGTGGTATGTAGTATGCTATTATAGACAGATCTCAGAATTTTTAAATCCTGAGTCATGGAAATGGCAGCATGTGTGTCCCAGGATGCATTATGCAAACCAGCAGTAGAACTAGACACTACACCTGAGAAACAGATTTAAAAGAGGAATAAAATATAGCATCCCATTTTCAAGATTTGCATAGTGCCAAAGGCACCTAATAAACGGAATTGTTATCATTATTGTAAGTAACAATGTGTTACCATCTATTTAGAGCTCAATCCTGTAGTCCTCAATCTGGAAACAAGACAGTGCCAGATCAGATTTTAATTCCATCCAAGGATCTGGCCCTATTATTAAAAAAAGGACACTTGATCCTTTCTGTTTTATACATGTTGAAGGCCCAGGATTGAAAATGTAGTCTGCCTGAGTATATAAATCTTGTTTTATCTTCTCCTGTTATGGGGTTTCTTTTTTTCCCCCCAACTACTCAATCCCCAACTTTTTCAAAAGCTCAGATCCTCTTCTTGAATTTTTTGTGCTCCTCGTCTTTGTATTTCTAATCCATCTCTTTCTCTCACCTTGCCATCTGCTCTTGACTTCTCCCTACATATAACATAAGTAGTTTGGAAGAGACAGACCACAGGGAGGTAGGCTATGATACCAAAGCTCATGTCAGGCACATCAGTTAAATGTTTAAACTGGCTTTCCTTTTGCTGCACTGGAGGGTTGCTGTGGTCCCACATTGCTTCCCATGCAGCCTGGCAGTGCAACAATTTCTCTGTAAAGCTAATTCCTATTCCCTAAACCAATATGATTTTAATTCTGTGCTTTTCCCTGCCACTTATCACTCAGCCTCATGCTTGAAATCGGATAAGACTATAAATCTCTACCTGCCTGTTTTTCATGAAGCCTCATGTATTGTATTAGGTTTGTGGTGTTATTTCTTAACCAAAATGAGCTGAGATAATAGATTATATTTTATTACTTTTGTATGGGATTTTTTTCTATTGTTCTTCATTTTTACATGAATGCATATTTTAGGAAAGTTATTAAAATACCTCTCTGATTATAGGCAAGTCTATTATCTGATACTGATGAAATCGTTTTGCATTTGCTTTCTTGTAAGAGGGAAGCACAGTAAATGCTTAACTTTTATTATCTCAGTTTTGGCTACACTTTTAAAAGCTTTTTTTCTTCTTTTAAAAAAATTATATAGATGAGACCATGATTCTCTGTTGCCAGCTAGTTATTCTGTACAGCATTCCAGCAAGTGATGCTTTGGAAATATCATCCACAAGGTCTCATAAATGGGCCAGTTAAAACTAGAGTATTTGTATGTATGTGAACCAGATCCTCAGTTGTAAACTGGAACAGAATCTGGCTATATGTATCCTAGAAAAATGAGTCATCCCATTGATTTCAACAGGATGAGTGGTGTGGAGAAGGTGAGTGAGATGTGCATCAACAGTTGGTGTGTATGAGTAGGGTGGAGGCGAGGAGAAAGGCAAGATAGTATCCAGGAGATTTATCTCCGAATGCTTGTGTATGTTTAAGTTTGCTGTTGGATTAGGCACTTGGTAAATCAAGCATCATCTTTAAAGGGTAAGAAACAAGGTGCCTTCCTTTCTGCCTTTTCCCCTACCTACGGGAAGTATTATCATCAGTTCAGCCAGAAATAAATGTTGTGATAATAAAGCAAAGTGAGACTCCATCAATAACCACAAGTGAAAAGTAGCTGCTGGGATTCCATATGTATGATTGTTACCCACCTGCTGCTGATCCTTCTGGAGTTGCTTCTCCCTCGGACTGTTCATGTTTCTTACCTAACGTGTCAAATCCTTCCTCTGTGTTAAATTCCTCTCTGCCTTTGGTATCCAACAGTTCACAGGTAAAGGAGGGAGTTTTCTGAATGTATTCGTTTTCTCCAAGCCATGTAGCTACATCATAGAAAACATTTTTCCTTCTCTGGGGAAGTTTCAGAACCTTATGTACATGACAGTTGAATCCTTAGATGCCCTTTATTTTGCCTTGTTGAATATCTTTTATTGAAGAGACTAATACATTATTAGACAATCCTCTAACATGAGCCTGCCAAAGTCAAGATCAAAGCTTATATAGGTGTATCTTTCATCCATCTACAACAGTACAGAAATGATCTCTTTAATTATAAAGTCTGACAGCAGCAATTGTCCCTAGGCAATTATTCTAATTTCAGTCTTACCTCTTCCAGGAATTTCAGATAGTTTCTGTGACTTGTCACTTCTAATATATGAGACTGTGTTTCTTTATAGCTCAGTACAGTGTGTCCTGGAACTTTGACCAATTAGGCTTATTCTTCAGTGAGATGTGTCATCTCATGCATAGTTTGACATATGTTTAAATAGCTATATGTAGACGGGTTACAAGAAAATGTTAAAATAACATTAAGGTAGAACTGTCTATACACACAAGGAATTTCTTTCCTTATTTTATCTTTTGCCCCTTCAGAGAAGAAATGACAAAATGTTTCCAAGCCTCCCTTCTGGACTGATTCACATTTATAGACTGCCTCTCTAGGAAGTTTTTGAACTGTCTTTAGGCTCTTTTCCTTTCACTCTGTTACTGAGGTATTCCCAGCCAGCCATAAGATCCTACAGGTCCATCAAGGAGGGGTGATTACTTTGAAATACATAGCAATTTGTCATGCTGTCAGGGTTTTGCTTATACTGATCCCTTTTGTTAAGTAACAAAGCTATCATGGTGAAGTAGATAAGATCTGGTAGGTTAACGCATGATCATAGAGGTACCTGAAGGCCCTGCCAAGACAATGTATTGTTTTCTGCAGAATCTGAATGGATCTAGGCCTAGGTATATCAGGTGAGGCTCACGTCCTCTGTAGCCTATGATATTTCAGATGGCAGCTTTTGAGAACCAGGAGGTCATAGTTAATTTTGTACAAAAGCTTCAGGGGGTAGCAGAGTTAGTCTGTACAGGATAAACTTAAAAAACAACAAATAGTCTGGTAGTACTTTATAGACTAACAAAACATGTAGATGGTATCATGAGCTTTCGTGGGCACAGCCCACTTCTCCAGATGACTAGAAGTGGACTGTGCCCACGAAAGCTCATGATACCATCTACATGTTTTGTTAGTCTTTAAAGTGCTACCGGACTGTTGTTTACATTAATTTTGTACAATAATTCTGAAGTGACCAGATTAGTATCTTTCTAGCAAACTCAGGACATGTCAAATGCTTTTCTGGTTTCAAGATACATTATGTTTTGAAGGTTTTTGGCTATTCGGAAGGGCGGTGTCTCCAGTGGTTCCCTTTGCCTTTCCACTTGCAACACAGAGGTCAGCAGAAGCCTCTGATTCATTTACTGTTTGTACCTCAGCTCCTCTCCCCCCTTATTGCAAACCAAGTAATTTCACTGTGTGTCTCCAGTATGACTTCAGTAATCACTAAACTCTAGCAAAGCTGTGGAGCACTGGCCTTCATAGTGGCAAAGTAAATAGCACATCACATGCAGTGATGGACTCTCAACACCATCCATTGCAAGACTTCCACATTTCTTTGGTTTTCATAGATCTTCCTCTTGAGAAAGCTAAACTCATTGGTCCCCAGACACTGAAGTAATAAAACCACACTCTTGTAGCTAACAGAACAAGGGTGAGGGTGGATGGACAGAGGAGAAATTAAGATATTTCAGATGTTTTCTTGTGAGCAATTTATCTAGCTGGAAAATCAGTTGCATGTATTGATCATCGCTTCGCTAAACAAGATTGGAAACTTCACCTTGTACTATAAGGTAGCGAGATCCATTTTCAGAGTCACTGGCTGTGTAATCCTTTCCTTTTGAGAATGCAACCACAATGCATTTCTTATCACTCCAAATCAAGAAAGGTCCAGAAACCACTTGGGGGAAGGTATTTCTAATATGCAGTGGGATTAATGATTCAACGCATTTTTTAGCAGGTTCCCAAAGTGCAATGGAACCTTTGAGAACACCTACCAAAGCAATGAGCTTCCTCTGACCCAGAGCCAAAGACGTGAAATGAAACCACAGAGCCTATTTCAGAGTCATGTTTATCCACTAAACAGTAAATTTCAATAAAAACTCTTCCCTCCGAAGGAGAGAGCCTGGGTGCTCAAACCAAACCCTGCAAGGCAGACGATGTGCAAATCCCTTGATAAGCAAAAGCATGCAGCTATTTAATGCTTTGCTCTCAGAATTAAGAAGAGTTTTATATTAGGGACAGGTGAAGGTGCAGGGCCAAACATTTTGTTAGTATAAATGGATGAAGTTCTGTTAATGTCAGAGGAGTTTCATCTGCTTACAGCAGCAGAACTTTTGGCCCTTAAGTGTCCAAGAAGTTGCTCTGATAGATACTGCAGTACAAGAACTCTCACCTGGCAGGGACTGCATTTCTTATGAGAGTGAATGGCTCGTTCTCTTATTGGAGTGGATGGGGAGTTTTGCCATTGACTTCAATAAAGGTACATTCGGGTCCAGAATCTTTCTTTATTTGTGTTTGTAGTTGAAATCCACTGAGATGCCACCAAGGATTTCTTACATGGTGTGGTGTAAAGAATTTGCTGTGTGCCTGCCAGAGGCATGTTGTCAAAATTATTGCACCTTGATTTTTTTGTTGCTTTTATAGCACATTGTATGTTGTATATTGTGATATGGACAGATGGCTGGATCTAGCTATGCATCATTCCAGGCATTTTTAAGAGGGCACATCACCATTGCAACAATCTAGGGTACCAAGCACAGTTTTCTGTTCTCCCTGGAGAAATTCCACTCTGCCATGCTCCCTCATAAGTGTGGCTCTCCCACATTATCTCCCATCCCCACTTGTCATTTTTTTATCTTCCTGCTGCCGGGTGCTGTTCTGAAGCACTCCCTTGTAAGATGTTGACCTGCCATGTTCTCCATGGGCTTCTCCATAGGATGGTAATGAATTTGCTGTGCTTCTCCATAAGTTACTGCTTTCCCATGCTTGCTCACACAGTGCTAGTCTCCCACTCTTCCATGTAGGGCACTGCGTTTCCACAGTTTTCTGTAGGACTCTGCTCTGTGCTGATATTACTTTCAGACAGATGAATCACTTAAAGGCAAATGGTGTGTGTCTGTACCCATCTCCACAGACATGGATTTCAAATAAAAGGATGAGTTAATTATTAAGTTGCCACGGGGCAGCAGTTACTCATGGTGGAAAAGCTTGTGTGCAGGAGCTGTGCAGTTTCCCCTACTTTTTAATACTACTACTACTACTACTACTACTACTAACAATAAATAAACAATATAACCATAGCAACTGCCACATAATATATCAGATGTCTTTGAGATGCAGGATGCTGCTGAAAGATCCCATTACATTCAATAATGAATGTACCAAAGGGAGGGAATGTACCAAGATTTTTCTCACATTAGTGATAATTGTTAATGCACTTGGATTGTTATTTCCAGGCAGCACACATGGTGCCTTAACGTTCTTTCGGTTCCAGGAAAGCAAGGGGTGAAATGAAGAATTACAAGTGGAGGTGAATAGATAACATGGAGACTAGAGAACAGCTGGAATGAGTTTGATAGGGGTGAAATGCAAGCTGAACTGAAAACTTATCGTTACTCTGGGTACATCCTGTATAGGTTGCAGTGATGTGCTTTTTTGGTTGGTTGCTCAGACTCTGTAGAATCTCTTGGGTATAATTCAGTTTCAGGATGTTTCTTTGTTAATCCGAAAAACTTTAAATGTTGGAAGGTTTGACTTCTCTGAGAGTACTCCTTTGACAGCCTTTGCAGATAAACCTTCCCTAGCAGGCTCTGACTTCCTTCTACTGTAGCTGATGTGGTATTGTCTTAAAGGAATTGGATGGTGGCCTGTTTGCTCCTTCTGGCTTATTCTTTTTGATGGGCTGGCCCCTTCTTCAGACAGTGATTGGGTGGCCTTCTCCCCTGGGCTCCAGCCTTAGACTTTCTTATATGATGACCTGGAGGAATTCTCTTTGACTCCAGTGCAATAGGTCACAGTGCCTCCTTACTGAATTGGCTGTGGCCTCTGAGTCCACTTCAAACCAGTGCAAACTAGGTTCTGTGAAGCTCTGGGATGCTCTTTTACACTCACTCAACACACATGTATATGAAAATAAGAAATGTTGCTTCTTTTTGCCTCAGACCAGCCATCGTTCTTCCTCTCGTTTTCCCTGGCAGAGAGGGGGACAGAAGAAGCTTGGCATATGCACCCCCATCATTCTCACTCCAGGCACAGAAACAGAGTGATTAGTCAATTGTGATAATCAGTGACAATTCTGAGATTTGAAGATAAGCTGAATGGGTGTTTGTGACTCACTTGGTAAAAAGTAAATAGCACCACTTTTCACATGCTCAGATATGTTAACTTATATAGTACCATCAACTGGGCATCTTTCCATTTTTCTGCATGTGGAAAAGGCTGAGTCCCATATGAATTCCTTGCAGCTAACACCTAGCTTCCTGTTACAAAAAAATTCCAAGACTGGAACACCCCCATAAAGGTTCAGAGACTAAAATACACAACATAAACACATTTCAGTTTGACTAGATTCTTAGAAAGAATTGGGAGCTACCTTACAAATGAAAAACAGGTCCTTGTTATCAAAAGTAAAAACTGATGGGCGTATACCTCATTTTCATACCCGTATTCTGCACATAAATTCCTTTGTCCAATGTAAGACTTAAGCATCTTAGATGTATTTCTTGCTAACCCTAAACATGGACAAATTAATCAGCTGAGCAGATTTAGCTGATGAGTGTTTTTTTCTTAGCTGAATTTTGTGGGAGAGAATGCAATTTCTGTTCAGGCAACATGTATGTAAATTGAGAACCATTGAGACCAGTGGGACTACTCCCATGAGTAAGTGCTATTTGCATGAGTAAGATTTTTCTGATTTGGTTTCCTGAATTTGTATTTTTTTGCAGAAACAATGGACATTGCAATTGACCCTTCATTACGTTGTCACAAATACAGGATAATTCCTATGGGTTTATGTTAATGGCAAGGGTTGCTAAGACTGGATGAGAACCCACAAAGAACACAAATTGCAGAACTTAATAACTGTTTGTTTGTTTTCCCCTCTTTGTCTTTAACAGCCTAATTTAATATTTCCTTCGAGTACCTTTCTGTGGATAGGGCCCCTATTGGTCAGCAGTTAGGGTGGAATAACATATGTGAGGCTGGCTTAGTTTTTTCACTATTTTAGTAAGATAGAACTGATGTAATGGAAGGGGCAGAGATGTCTGTTGAACTGAAGCCAAAGCAAAGTTTAACTCTTGTGAAGTGCATTTAAAATGCGTTTATCCATACCTCAAAATGCTCAAAGTGGAACAGGGGAAACAATTAATTCTGTATTTTTCTGTACAATTTCATTCTACTTATCCTAAACCCACACAGGCTGCTGACTGAACATTGAACAGAACTGAACTCCCTCCTGTTATCACCTGCTGGCATATTAAATGTGTTGAAACAGATCCTCAATAAGTGTAAATTGGTGAAGCTCCTTTGAAAATACCAGCTGAAATTTTTTTCTGAGTAGCATTTGTATGTTAATATAGCAGTCACTTACTAAATTTCTCATTTAAGAGAAAAGAACTTTAAATTCTCCTGTTTCCCAAGGGACATATTTGTGGCCGCAGCTGATTTGTAGCAAATGCGTACTAGTGTGAGGTGCTCACATAGTAAGCATAGTTTTGTGAGAGAAATGGGTGTATTGGACCATGAATGCTGGTGCTCTGTTAGTTTTATTTCCTGACCCATGATGACATATACAGATATGGAAATGCATTTTAATACCTCCGCTTTCTCAAAGGAAAAAACTTTCAATTGATTTTGTTTAAACCACCAGGGCGCCCCAAACAAAGATGCTTTAAAATATGCAAGAGTGGCCTTTGATTTCATTTCAAGTGGAAAAGTATACTGGCTTGAGGTGGGGGAAGTCACCTCATGCATTTTAATGTAGCAGCTTGATTGTTCCAAGGATATTTAAATCTTTAAATCGAGGCCTCTGTTGTGATGGATGATGTGCTAAATGTCAGAGCTGCATGTAAAATGGAAATGTAAAAAGTGATGAGAGCACAAATAAACAGTAAAAGAAGCTTAGAAGAATATCACTTTATGGTTCAGCCCAGTGAACCAGTACTAAGACAGCAAACCATGCTTAGATAATTGCACTGTCCACACATGGCTTCAGCAGGCTGCAATTTCTCAACCTGAGAAAACAGTGCACAAAACAGTGGAGCTGTCAGGTTAAACTAATTTGAGTCATTTGGACACAGCTCTGAGGCCAGGTCTACACTACAGGGCAATGTCAAGCTAAGGTATACAACTTCAGCTATGCGAATAGCATAACTGGAGTTCAGGTAACTTAGATCGATTTACTCAGTAACTCCACTGTGGAGGGTCCATGAGAGAAACTCTCCCGTCAACTTTTCTTACACTTCTTGACCCAGTAGAGTAACAAAGTGGATGGGAGAGTGATCAGTGATCGATTTAGTGGGTCTTACTAGATCTGCTAAATCAACCCCCAAGGGATTGATCCCTGCAGCGCCAGTCTTCCAGTGAGTGTAGATAAGGCCTAAGTAAAGGGTAGTGCAAGGCTGCACTGCTCCAGGGGGAGTTCAAGTAGGGATTATGTCTTGTACAGTTCACTTAAACAAGGGAGATTTTTTTAACTGACTATAGCCTTAATGTAAGCCTGCTTTTAAATAGTTTAAGGATTCCTGATCCGAGTAAATATTTCATTTAATAAAAATATTAAATGAATCAACATGTTCAATAGAATCGCTATGGATAGTAATTCCATGCTCCAATAATAAGAAATTAGCAGTAGGAATATATTACAGACCACCTGACCAGGACAGGGATACTGACATTGAAATGCTGAGGGAGATTAGAGAGGCTACCAAAATAAAGAACTCTATAATAATGGGGGATTTTAATTACCCCCATATTGACTGGATACATGTCACCTCAGGAAGAGAAGCAGAGATAAAATTTCTCAATGGCTTAAATGACTGCTTCTTGGAGCAGCCGGTACAGGAATACACAAGGGGAGAGGCAATTCTCGATTTAGTCCTTAGTGGAGCGCAGGATCAGGT
>JANRFK010006688.1:17042452-17066083 GCA_030068395.1 Apalone spinifera
GTCTTTCTGGTATGCCATACTGGCTAAAAATGGCTTGCCAGCATACCAGAGTGGACTGGTCCACTTGCACCAGTGTTAGAAAGCCTTCCAGTTAGGCCATCCCTTCCCCCTCAGTTCGAGACTTTTCTTTGTTTTCCAAATGATCTTGCTTCCAGGTGTCAAGATGGGGGAGGAGAGAGCGGCCCCAAGGTGTGTCCTTCATTTGTACTTTTCTCCAGGTGCTGGAAAAATCCATGCTGTGTCAGGGGGTTAGGCAGCCCCTTTGGGTATGTGAGTTGATGACCAACCTTTGCTATGAATGGCAAAATTTTGCCTGCACCTTTGGACTGTGTGAGGTTTGACATGTAAGGTGTTTATAGGGTTTTTTTGTCCTCTCTGAGGGACTAGTCTGTCTTCATATATACTGATGATACATTTCAACAGTCCAGTAATGGTCACTCGATTATGACTTTTTCAATGAGACCTCACAAGGCATACTTTGCAGAAGATTTACCATAATGTTAGAAAAGTAGTGACCATAATAGTATAGACAGGTTATCGCTGGTTGAAAACTTCTCCTGGTAGCCCAATCCTGCTGCCACACATGACAGATTCATGCCTGCAGTGCTCCTAGGTTTTGTCAGCTCAGTAAATTTTATTTCCCCTATTTTATGTTTATATTGCTTTGAGTGTTTATATTGCTTTGAGACTGCTGCTGTTCTTGTTGTTCATTTTTTTAAAATGTGGAGGTTTATTAGTTATTGCTGCTATGTGATTCTTTGGTATTTGAATGTTAAAACTTTATATATTCTGGAATAGCTAGGGAGATAGATCTTAGCTCAGGCATGGCAAAATATCTATGGGTGGGTGAAATTTTCTTCTTTCTCTCCTAGGATTTAACACCTTATGTGACATTTCATGCCAGAACAATTTTACATTACGTATCATCATGTGTAATATTTGGTCATGCTGTAACTTTACAAATGCATGAAACTGCAGCAGAGAGGAAAATGGGCTCATTTACACAAGGAAAGGCGGGAAAGGCTAGTAAAACTGCCTAGTTCTGTGAGAACTTAATAAAACAACGAATGGTCTTGTAGCACCTTGGAGACTAATAAAAAATATAGATAGTATCATGAGCTTTCATGGGCACAACCCACTTCAGATGAATGGAGCAAGGGGTCCAGAGGTACCATGAGAGGTTCTATGAGGTTATGAATTGGGAGTTAGCATTTTGTTGCTACAACGGAACATGTCTAAGGAGAGCCTATTATCATTAGAAGCTCTATTAGGAAAGGAACTGGTAATGTCAGATTATTAATGATTACTCATATAACATGTATATTAACATGGGACTTAGCAGTGTAAGGGACATTCCTGTGTCCTTTACAGAGCTCAGGCTTTCTACTGTGGGAAGGTTTGATTAAAGTGCTCTATCTGTCAACAGGGTGTCTACCACAATGTGGCCATGAAATGTCGACAGTGGGACACAGAAAAACCAGTTTGACCGTTTTTCACTTTTGGCGACTTTTGCATGTCGACAGAACTTTTGTCGTCAAATCTTCCCAGTGCAGACATAGCCTTAGTCTCAAGACCTGGGAGATCTTGATCTTACAGTTTTGGGGTTATTCCCTCATTCTCTCTTCAGTTGGTAAATTAGCCCAGGTATTAAGACTAGGCTCAAGAGAGCATGATTGGTTGGCCCTATTAAAGCAAGATGAGCTGTAGATATGAGAGGCAGAAACCAAAAGGGCTTTGATGTGAAAGTCCAATGACTGATACTATATACCTGGTAGAGGAAGGTTTGGGCCTTGAAAAGGAGGTCAGAGGACGAGCAGTCTCTTGCTATGTAGAAACAGCAGGCTGGTTTTTAGAAATATTCTTGAATTAGGTGTATTGATGCAGATATTCAGTGTAATTTTGTCTCCTTTGCTCTTATGCTTACCCTTATCCCCCATCAGTCCTCACCAATCAACCCAATATAGCAGGCTTGACAAGATTCCTGTACACTGTGAATAGGGCAGGACAACTGCACCGTATAGTTCAACACTCAGTTCTCAGGACTTCTAACCAGCATGAAGGGCTGCCCTACGAACACTCATATTAGCATAGCACCGGATAACTCTTGCCTTAGTGCCATCTAGCTAGCTTTCACAAGAGCTCAGTCACCATCATCATCAAACTCCTTCCCCCATACAATGGCAGTGGTGCCCATGTGAAACAATGCAGGAGTGAATAATCACCTATATTAGATGAGCTGGGACTGGTAGCAGTGTCTTGTATGAGGAGCTGTTTTTCTGCCTTGGCTTGCCAGAGCTGGGATTTGGTGATTTTCCAGGCTGTATTTGAAGAGTGATGGGTTCTCAAGCCTCTTGCTGGCAGGTTGAGGTGAGGGGAAAGTGGTGGGGTGGAGGCTTTTTGTGGATGAAGGGTTTCCCAGAATAATCTTTTGAGTATTTAGGTTTGTTTTAATTTCCAAGTGGTACTTCTACATTGGACCTGCAGAATCTGAGAGGCAGTTGAAAAAGCCACTTAAATAAATTTAGATAGCAAAACTAGGGGAAGAGACCCTGCCTGCCTGTTTGCACAACGCCTACCTCAAGGGGGTCCTGATCATGATTGGCTACTGTTATGTAAACCTTTCCTATGCTGTGGTTTCTTTTTCCACCTACTTCCTTCCAGCTGGGATGTAGCCCAGACCCTTTCTTGTTTAGCATTAAACAAGAAAAGGGCAAGGTGTCTGTTTTCTCCAGGCAGAGAACCTCTGGGCTCCCAGAATGTAAATATCAAATAAGTATCCATTGAAACTCACCTGGAAATGCAATTAATCATACAGAAAAAAACCAACATCTTCATAGCTCTGGGTCATATTTTTCAGGTGAAGGTGCTGCTTTTCTACCAACTGCCCCCTGTGAAGTACTAAATTTCTGCAAGTGATATTTGGATTAGGCAAGGAGTGTCTGAATCTTGTCCCTGCAGACATCATGTGCTTACATAACCCTTTTCCCCAGCACATCAGGCCTCAAGGTCAAGTTTGAAAGGAGGGCACCATAGCTTAACTAGATTGTTACATTTTTATCTTGCAAGATTCTGATGCCAGAGAAGATTGCAGAATTTACTGCAGTCCTTGTGGTAGGTCATCAAGCAGTCACTCTAGCCTCCATCTTGCCTGGCCTCATTATGACTCTACAGTTCACTGAAATCTTTCTAATTTAATAAAGGGCTAATTAATCTCTACAGATGAGAGCATTCTTTCTCTCCCCTCCCTTCCTGCTCTGCACTTGGATTTGGAGTGGGTCTTCTGGAGTTAGATTCAGCAAGGGATGTGCAAAGTAAGCTGTACTCTTTCCATTCAACATTCTTCCAACATTCACTGAAAATGGAGCTTTGTGTGACTTGGCCATTGCAGGTGGCAGTGTCAGGTTTACTGTAGCAGCAGTGGGTGTTGGTAATGGAGTAGATGCTGTGTGCGTGAGTAGACACCACCATGTGGAACATCTTTCTGAGTAATTCACTAGGCCATTTTGAGTTGCAAGCAAATCCAACGGTTCTCTGAGCCCACTTGTGTCAAATTAACCCTTAGAACTGCTAGAGAATTAAAGCAAAATGGAGTGGGATCCAATATTCAACTATTGCTTTAAAATAAGCTGGATAGTGCTGCCATAGATTCTGAATTGCACATGCCTGTGCTTTATTGCATAGACTGGCTACCTCACCTGACATTCTGTTTACTTTGCTGTAGCAAATGATTCTGTATTTTTTCTTTTCTTAACATCAGAAGGGGGGCAGCTTCTAGGCATAGATACTTTGGGTGTGCATAATTATTGAGGGCCCTATAGTCCAAATAGTAATAAAGTTCAAACATCCACGACTGAAGCAGATAGATCTGAATATGTCTCTGGGTCTCCTTTTGTGACAGTAGTAAGCAGGAAAGCAGAACAAAGCGAATACTGCCCTCTCCCTTTGTTTCTGCTGTTTTCTTACTAGAGGGTCTCATATTTGTTTCACAGAACATAGACTCTGTTCCTCCAGCAAGGGCCTTATGATCCCTTACTAGTGCAGGCAGGGGAGTATCTGCAACCTTGGGCATTCAGCCCTGTTTGAGAAGTTGCTCCTGCCCTTTCCACCAGCCACGCAGTTGAGAGACGTGGCCATATGAGCAGCATAAGTGCTCTGCCTCCTACTTCACTGCACTCCTTATCCCCTTCATCCCACAGAGCAAGAATGTGAGTTCTGCTGTCCCTAATAGCGTAGTGGGCTACAACTGAGCCCGGGGGTGTGTGATAATTTGTTAATGCCAGTCCAAGCAGCAGGATGCCACAGACTTGACAGAACTGGTGATCATAGTATTGGCAGTGCAAAGGCTGATAGCAGTGCTGACGCCTTGTTTTGCTTTCTACTTCCACTTTCTAGGACAAGCAAAACCTTTAGTTTTTAGTGCTGTTGTTCAGCCAGATGTTCACAGTGAAACCTGAAATCACAAGAATTTCCTCTGATTTTGGGTTTCATTACAAACTTGAAACTCACATCAGATTTGTCAGAAGATGAGGGAGCGTTGCAGGGTCCAATACAGGTCTCAGTGGGAGCTTTTTCTGACTGAGTGAAGCTGGTAATTCCATTTCAGAAGAACCTGGGTGGTCTGGAAGAAATGTGACTGTACTGGCCATCAAGCAGAATGGCTCGGGTGGGGGAACAGAACATGGAGTTGGGTCTAAAGAGGAACACCGTGTGTGTTATCCCCAATGAAGAAGCCACATCAAGGGAAGAGAAGCATTGACCTGATCATCATTAGGGATGTGAACAGGTAACCAGTTAACTGGTTACCCCATAAGCATCAGCCTTCCTGGGTGATGTTTACCAGGTAATGGTTAACTGGTTCTCCTGGGAGCAGACATCCCCCCCTCCCCCCCGGCCTGCGGCCTGCAGCCTATTCCACCCTCGCTGAGCCCCCGCATGGGCCCTCCAGCTGGCAATCTGCCCTGCATGGCTGGTGGCTGGGGCCAGGAGCCAACAGCTAGCCACGCGTGGGGCTAGGAGCAGGAGCCCCATAGGTTGGGGGCTGCTCCAGCTGGGCTGGAACATTCCGCTGCCTGGGATCCCACTTCCTCAGTTAACCAGTTAAGCATTAGGTTAATGCAATGTTTAACTGGTTAACTGATTAATAAGTCTGTAAAATCCCAATTAATCAATCATCGTCATACCCTCAGTCTTCCTGAGCACACTTCTTTTGATCGTCCCTTTGCTGGATTTGTTAGCTGTTGCTTTTCCTGGCTCTTAAAAGAAAGGGCTAGGTCACCATTCTGCAGGTAAGGGCGGGAAGGACATACACTGTGCCCCGCATCAAAATCTAGGCAGAATTTAACCATGTAATATCAGGCAGAATGCAACTTAGGCACAGCAGTGAAGTGTGTCACGGAGACTTTATTCTTATTACCCACTCACTTGCCCTTGGTAAATGGAAAAAATAAAATTTTACCGGCACTAGGAGGCAACCTTGGCTACAGCTGGTTAGACAAGGAATATTCCCCCAATGTGTGACCTCTGATTGACAACAGCCGGCCTGAATGTAGATACTTCCTATTGCACACCAAGATCAGAGTGTGAGAACACAAAGTCTTTCAAAGCAAATCTCCTGGCAAATATCTAGACGTTTGTAAGGGATTAAAAAGAGAAAATGCATCATCAAAGGTTTTGGGCGGGAGGAAAAGCATGAGAAAATTCAAGGATTTTGGATGTAGCATTCATTCAATTACTATGCTTAGTTAAATACAGCACAGGGGATGAAGACTGCAGTCCATTATGGTGGTTGTTAATAATGTCATTTAATTGTGAGATTACTCATATGCCATTTTAACATATGTAGAATAATATTATCCCTCTTTTGTAGGTCACTATTCTCATAAGTCTGGCTCTTGCATTCCTTGCCTGCATAGTCTTTCTTGTGGTATACAAAGCCTTTACTTATGACCACAGTTGCCCAGATGGATTTATTTATAAGGTAAGAGATTCCAGCCAGATGAATGATCAGAAATGACAAAATCTAATTGTCGTCATGGTCACAGTCTAATTGAACATTTATAAGAATGTGTTGAAAAGCGGTCAGTGTTTTGGAAAATGTAGACTTCTATCTACTTCCATCAGCCACCATTTTATGTTGTAATTGTCAGGATTAGATCTTTGTCAATGTCACAGACAAATGTCCTAAATAATCCCTCATATTTTGGAATGAATGCACCGCAAGGATATGTCTACAATGTAGCGCGTACCTTGAAATAAGCTACGCAATTATTTAGAAATAGCTTATTTTGAAATTTGGTGCTGTCTATACAGCACTTATTTTGAAATAAATTGCTTTTCCAGCATCTTCCTTATTCCTCATGCAATGAGATTTACAGGAAGCCGGAATAAACCACCCATTATTTCGAATGTATTTCAAAATAACGGGCATGCTGTTAAGATGTGCACAACACTATTTCGGGATAACATCCATTATCCTGAAATAGCGCTGCTGTGTAGGTGTACCCCAACTGATTTTTGTGTTTGCTTCCCACAAATAGTCAACTGATTAAGTGTTTCTGGCATACATGTTCATGCAAAGCAAATTTCAGTGGTGCAGACATGCATAGTCCACACATTGATTCTGACTTTTGCATGTGCAAGTATTTGAGTGGCATGCTTTTGTGCCTCATTCAGTTAAGGAACAGAAACAAAACCTTGTGACTCTTTTGACCAATCACTGCTAACCAACAGAGTTTTTATATCAGAAATTCATTGAGAACTGAATGTTAAAAAAGTTTACAAAATAATTCAGTGACTAATGGTTTATAGTGAATAAATTCATGGAAGACCTAATTGTATGAGGATAGTCTGTGAGCAGGAAAAAAAGCTCAGTTAGTTGTTAAATTATTCATTGTAAACTATTCTCTTAGTGTACATAAAATCAGGGAGGAGATGAGCCTTGAATTTTGTGTCCACATTCAGATTGGAATGTGAATTTCCTCAGTGTTCAGCACTTTGGATTTAGTGTTCTGTGTTGGTCTTGCCGCTCTTTAAACACACTAGTATAGGAAAGGGGGAGCTGGAAGTCTTGGAGCATGATAATTATAAATTGAGCCCGTTACTTCTAGATCACCCTCACCACTATTAATCTGACCAGATTGGACCAAAGGTTGTTACCATTTGTTGGCTGTTCTGTGGCCTTTACAAAGCTTATTGGGTTTTTTCAGCACAGTTCAGCACAGTTCGTTGTGGAAGGTATCCACATGATAGAGACTGAGCTCCCTGTCCATTTCTAGGGTCATCGTCTTCAGGTCAGAGATAAGGCACAGAGGCCTGTCAGAAGCTACATTCCGTCTGCTTAGCCTGTATCTGTTCCAAGGACAGAACTTCAGCGTGCAGGGCTGTCAGTCCAACACTTTGCGAACTAACCAATGTCCTGTGCCAATATTGCTGGCAGATGCCTGATCTCAGCGCATTCCAGTGCAGTGCCAAAGCAGCGGGATCCCCATTATGTAATTTTGATTCTGTTTCACCCAGTGAAACCGATCTTAATTGAGACTGCCAATTCCAGCAGGTTTTGACATCTGTTGACCCTGTCTGTGCCCCCTGCTATCCAGCCTTTCTGGGTATTCCCAAGCTATTTGTCATTGGAGGGAGCACATATGTTTCCACTGGAGCACGTAGCCCAATTTCTATGAACCTGTGAGATGAGTCAGTCGTTGGTGTTGAAAAGAATTGGGGGGTTTAAAATAAATGTTAAGTAATGTGACTGCTACTTACTTGTCCTGCTTTCTCCTTCTCTCCAGCATAAGAGATGCATCCCAGCCTCCCTGGATGCCTATTACTCAGCACAGGATTCCAACTCCCGAGGCAGATTTTATACAGTCATAAGCCATTACAGCATGGCTAAGCAAACCAGCTCACGGTCTGTATCGCCCTGGCTTTCTTCGGGATCGGTAAACCATGAAGCCAAGGCTGCCAAGACAGAAGGCCATTAAAGCTACTCATTGGTGATGGGAGGGGTTGGGAGTGGGGAAACACCGTGTCTATAAAGTGTCACTCTGCTTCAGAGAGGGTGCTGTGCTCACAGCATGACAAGAATAAACGAAACTCAAGTGCAGGAGACATCTTAATTGATATTTCTTTTTGTGCATTGTTCTCGTTGATTTGTAACCGAGTCAAGCTCTTGTACAAAGGCATGTTTGATGTTGACTGTAACTTACGATGTAAAAATATTTTTAAAATCATTGCTTAAATATTTGTTAGAAAATGATTTAAAAAACAAAAAAAGCAAATTCAGAAAACAACCAGAGAGGATGGAATCAAGCAAAAAGAATCACACAGAAGCTGTCTGTTTGGTAGAATGTTGGGGCCCCTGAGTAGTATGTAACAGAAGAACATTTGAATACATTCAGAGGTGACTGGGCAGCTAAACTTGCCAAAGTGGGCTCCTTCCACTGGCAAAGTGAGCTGCACAAAATATGGTATCAGCATTAGTTTGTGACTAGAGAAATCTACACACACGTGCACACAGTGAGGTCTGAATTAAAAACAGAAAGGTCTAGCTATTTGGAATACACAGTCATGGTATTAGAGATCTTCAGTGAATTTTAGAGGATTCCGTGTTTGGGACATAGAGCAGGAAAAGGAAGCTGTTGTGTCTAAATCACTAATTGGTTCTTCAACATGAATTTGAAAACCTGGCTCTATTCCCAGTTCTGCAACAGATTACCTGTGTGTAGTTGGGCAAGTCACATGGGGCCTGATCCTTTGCGGTGCTGAGAACTTCTTTGGGGAGCAATGAAACAAATAACCTCATTGCAAATCTAGGGTGCTTAGCACCTTACAGGAGAGGAGTTAGCACCTTAAAGGTTCAAGCCTGCTCTGTGTCTCATTTTCTCTTTGTCCTTATTTCATGGACTCTTACTTATATGGGGAGTGTGAGGGTTTGCCTGTTGGTATGTAAAGTATTTGGCGAGTTAATGATAGAGAGTACAATCAAAGTTCAAAGTATTAGCTGACCTATAAACCTGTGAACGTAAAAACAAACCACAAGCCGAGTTCCATCGTAAACGAGTCTAGTATCTACCATGTAAATTCATCTGAGCAAGCACATCTGTTTTGTAAGAATTGAGCAAAAGGAATGCTCTTTTCCAGAGCTGCCACCCAAAACATAGCAGTGTGACAGTTAAAATACTTTGGATTACATTCAGCTTGAGTTCAAAAGAATAAGTACCAGAAATAGGGCAAGACAAAAGTTTGGGTTTGAAGTTTAAGGTTTGCATTTCACCAAGTTTGCTAATCAGATTTGTGGGTATTGTGGACTAGAAACAGGGAGTCAAGTCCACTGGGCAGAGTTTTGTCCTTCATTCTGCACACACACTGTTCCCAAGGGTTTGAACAGGACTAGCCTGGCAAGTGGGGGCAAGACTGAGCTGACAGGAGTCATGACAAGCAATTGTATAGTATAGCTAAAACTATAGTGTCAAACCCCATCGTCTTCCTTCCCCTCTCCATATTTCACCTGTAAATTCATTTCTCACTTGAAATGTACAAACCCCACCACAGAAAAATGAAAACTCCAACAAATACTGAACAATTTATTATTTTGTGGTGTGCGTTTTGTCAGTAGGTAGCAGAGACTGAAGTATTTTTTGGTGTAATTCTTGAACTTTTCTGACAAGAAAAATAAAGCTAGATGTGTCTGAGAGTCTCAATTGCCTGGAAGGGTTTCTTTTGTTTGTGTCCTGCTGTGGAGAGGGAGGAGCAGGGGGAGTGTTTGTACACTTGGAATGCCTGGGTATGGTTGTGGCAAAGAAGTCAACTCTGCATTGGTTGTAATAGAAATGTTTGGAGGCGTCAAGAGGTCATTTAGAACTCACATTTATTGCTGGTATGGAGGAACCTCACATACCTTTACTGCCTTGCTTGTGTTTCAGCTGAAAACCCTCCCTTCAAATACGAGCTTGAATTCTGCTGTCTTTAGATTGGCTGCCTGCACTGCATCTTCTAATTCTCTGTTATATAAGGCCTCTTTTCATAGCACTGGCAAACTAAAAGGACAGAAACATCACCTCAAACTACCACAGCCTGCATGGAACTGGCATACGGGTTCAGCACCATCCCAATCTAGTTCCTAGTGTAGGGGTAGGTCATGGAGGTGGGGAATAGAAATGGGGAAGGAAGCAAGGAAGGGGTGTAACCATAATACATTGCTATGGCTATTCTCTGCTGGGCCCTGGGAAGCAGAGTGTATATTAGAGCAACTTTCTGACTCTCTCAGAAGAGAGCACAAAAGCATAAAACAGCCTCCATCCCACTCACCCCATCCCTCTAATTTGTGCCCCAGCACTGAAAAGAGGAAACTGAGGGCTAGGATACAACAATTTCTAGAAGTTTGAAAGCTACTACTAGTTTGGCTGGTAATACTCCCATTTTAAGTACAGAGAACATTTCTCAGACTTGTAGAATCTTCCAAGGAAACTTTGTCGGTGTATTTTGGCCACACTTCCACGGACACCAGGGAGAGTGTTGTCTATGTACATAGTGTTGGATTGGGTTCAGTGATCATTAGAAACAGTACATGAAAATACACATACACACATTACAGAAACTGGAGATGGACTGTACCAAGAGCCAGAATCTTGCCATCCTTGAGCTTTGACTCTATATCCAAACTTCATGGCTTCTAACAAAAATGTTTCCTTAAATTCATTCAGCTAGTTTCTGCAGGCTCATGAAATCCTTTATAATGGTCAAATACAACCTCTGGATCACTTCCCTTTTGAAAAGCTCAGGGTTGTGAAATTGAGTCACTGTGGAAGAGGGCTCACTCTGGTGTTACAGGTCACCACGCAGAACCTGTGAAATGCATTAAAAAGGATATAGTGCTCTCTTCCAAACTGAGTCACATTGTAATTTGACTGGTATTTCTATTGCATCTATTATGGTAATACCGTAGTCCTCTGTTTATTTTGATCAAAATCCCCGGAATCAAATTATTTGTATTATATGGTGGAAGGTATAATTGGATAACAGTGTGATTAAAAAGTTTCTGATAATAAAGGAAGTGCCAGAATTGTATATGGAGCAGAACAAAAAAAGGCCCAGTGGAGACAGAGGGGGCAGTAAACGACAACAGCAGCTAAAAGTTAATCATTTGATTCATTGCTATTGGCACGGTTACCACGATCTATGTTCAAGCTGCAATATAAATTCCAAGATCAGCAACTTGATTGGTACTGCAGCATCTCTCCTTGTGTTTTAAACATTTCAATCAGCTACAGCTCTGTTAGTTTTAGAGTCTGATTAAAGCAGTTTATTCAGCCGTGGTCACTGGCTTGCCTTGGCTCAGCCCCATGCTGCTTGCACCCGGTATCTCTGTAGAAGGGTGCTTTGTTATGGGGGAAACTTCATGTGAAAGGACTGTGCCTATTTTCATTCTTTATGATAACCATCACTGTTGTATTCACACACACAGTCGTTCGACCTGCGGCATATTATCAGCAGTCTGATGCTGTCTGAGTAGCACTACAATTACTCTTATCTATAAACCTGGACTAATTGCCTCCTGACTAAGTCAGTTTCTCAACTATCCTCCACTTTCTGATGCTTCCTCCATGTTACTTTTCTTTGTGTTGGTTTCTACACAAAGCGCTCATCCTCATTTCTGGGCCCTCTTTACTTAGTGGTCCCAAGCACCTTACTGGCTACTACTGGGGGAAGGGTCAATCCTCAAACAAAAAGCTGCTTCTTTGTGGGCCTCCAGCCAAGGCTGCCAGCTGTTTGCTGACCCCAGTGATCACCGGCTCAATCAGCAGGAAGTAGGCTCAGATTTAGCATAAATCCCGTGAAGTGTCTAGATTTTGGCTAATAGGGCTCCTACTGTCTCCTGGAGAAACAAGAAAGTGGCTACATCACCAGTACCGGGAAAAGCTGCTGGCTGAGTGTCTTTTGGAAGGAACTTAGAGACAAGTACCTCATTAGATGGCAAAAGGTGTTTGCGGTATTTTGTGTGGGGACCAGAAAAGGCAGAGTAAAATCAATGTACCTTTAAAAACAAAATTTTCCCCTTCACCCTTCTTATTCTCCTTTGTTTTGTTTTGCACCTCTACCCTTGAAAGCTTTTCCTAGTTTGAAATACTATTCAAATGAGACATTTAAGAGGCTTACACTGAATTTCCATAGTCACACTTCATCTGATTAGTGTTTTTAAAAAAACTCGTAAGTATTTTAGTCAAACTGAATTAGCTTGCTTATATCCTAGATTTTTATTCTTGCAAAATAGACAAAATGACAAGGGAGAAAAACACTGTCTGTCTTTTGGTCTCAGTTATTTCTAAATGCCTTGCACTGTCAGTGGTGCTGAATTCTATTTCATGCAGCTGTATTTCATGGATCTAAGAAATAAAGTCAGTTCCTTAGTAGTCACTTCACATGCTGCTCTGGGCAAGTGTCCTTCAAAGAGGCCTTTTTATTTTCCCCCACTTGAGCTTCTGACAAGGCATGTGCAGACAGGTTAAGGTAAAATGAGCCTTCTGCCAAAGAAGTTGGATGTCACTGTACTCAGGACAGTCACTGATGAGAAATCTGTGTGACACCATCAGAGATAATAACCCTTGGCAGGTTCAAGTACAGGAAGGAAGGGAGCTCAGTTAATAGCATTATGTTCCTAAGCCCCCTCACTGGCCAGACTCTTCAACAGAATAGAAAGGGCTAGTGCTGAAGAGGGTTGTGTTCTACAGTAGACTATTAATGGCAAAATCAAAGACGATAGATAAGGCACAACTGTTACAATAGTCATCTAGTCCCTCAGTGCCTGTTGCTCCACTCTAGAGATGATTGCATTCTAGTGGTAGGTAAAGGGACCCCTTTATGTTGTAATAAGATGGCTAGTGTGGATGCACACAACTTCCTTCTACTGCTGCAGCGAGAACTGCCTAGCTGTGTGAAGGGTGTGTCACAGTATCTGTTCCGCCCACAGAAGTCTTTAGTATGAGTGACTGGGGCCCTTAGTTCTGGTGCATGAGAATCCATCTCCACTGACACTGTAACGATGCAAGTGGCCATGGTGTTTGCTATAATGAAAACCCTGAAGATTTAGGTGGCTATTCTTAGAGTATTTATGGAATTATGCTCTCCTAATTTTAATAATTCAAGTGTGGTGGCTTCTACTGGGAAATCTATGAATGAAGGTGAAATTATTACCCTTTTCCTGCATGTTTATTATGGAAGGACTGATCTCCAAGCACAATCTATCTTGCCCTGGGTGTACAAAATAAATTCTTAAAATCTGCCAGGTATCTTCATACACTTTAAGGGTTCAAAGAGCAGGGTTTACTCTGTAGGTAATCATGAAACTACAGTAAGTTTGCCTGTCTAGTAAAGTTTAGCAACAGTGAGCTTTCATTTGATATATTCCTCATTGTATAAAATACACAGAAAAAACCTTAAAAACAGTGAGTAGTCCTGCAGCACCTTAGAGACTAACAAAAAAGTGGAGATGAGCTTTCGTGGGCACAACCCACTTCTTCAGATGAATGGAGCAAGGGATCCAGAGTTGCAAGTTACTTGCAACTCTGGACCCCTTGGTCCATTCATCTGAAGAAGTAGGCTGTGCTCACAAAAGCTCATGATGCCATCTCCACTTTTTTGTTAGTCTCTCAGGTGCTATAGGACTACTCGCTGCTTTTTCAGTTGCAGACTAACACGGCTACCCCTCTGAAACTGTAAAACACTGTGCCTGATACCCAAGCCAGCAGTATCTGAGACGGGGGAGGTAGTGGTTCAGCAAGACTGCACTTTTTAAAGCAGGGACTTCTGTTCTGCATTTATGCAGCATCTAGCACAGGGTAAGTCCTGTCCCTGACAAGGGCTCCTAGATGTTCACACAAATATAAATTAAATAAAGTACTGAAGATTAATGCTGTTTTGGTGATGCAGACACCATGCTGTGGCAATCAATAGAGCCCTGCATAGATACAAATTTTTGTATCTGCAGCTGCATCTGAATCATCAAACAGGAGCCACAGATATCCACAGCTGCAGCTGTAAATACCTGCCTATATAAAGAGGTTAGCTGCAAATTTGCAGGTTTCTAGATACAAAATTTGTATCTGCATCCACATCCATATCTGCAAAAATGAACTGTGGCTATGCACATCCATGGGTGAGGATACCAGCAGATATAAAGCAGATATCTGTGGATTTGCAGGGCTCTAGCAATCAGTTGTACCAGTTTCTACTATGCCTGCCAATTCCATCAGACACTGGTAAGTACTTTAATGAGATACCTTCAAAGAACTTTTTACTCCTGCAGGAATTGGTGCAGGTTATTCAGTCAGTGGCAATCTTCCCTCTGTGTGAGTATTCAGCTACTGCTCCAGGATGCTTTAGGGAGGCTGTGATGTCTTTTGAGTGATCTGTACAACTAATGTCATAATGATCTCATGGCACTTTCCCCAGAAGTCTGGGTTTTATCCTGGCTGACTACCAGTGCAGGTAATTACATCCTCCTTGCAGTTTCAAATGGAAATATTATACCTCACATCCTTCTTCAAACTACTGCACAATCTTGCAACAGACTTCACAACGGTTGCCAGGATTCACCCCAGCAATGGTTGCATTTTAATGGTAGCAACAATAAGTTCTGTGTATGGTTTGTGTGTGATATTATTAAAGCATTTTGAAGTCTTTTGGGATGAAAGGCAATGATCTAAACCTAAGACAATTAGTGGTAAATGCAAAGGGTCAAAATGTCCAGTGGAGACATATTAGAAATAGCTTCTCTCTTGGAAATGTAAATATAGCATTTGGCAGGGTTAATGGACCAGCTTGTCATGTGTAGCAGCTCCCTAATCCACTGGGGAAAAAAAGGCTATTTTTACAGTAGGGTTTATAAATACATTGACCTAATTAGTTCCCATTCAAGGTTATCACTCCAAGGGCTTGAATTAGATCAGGTCAGATCATGGCAATGACCTAACACTTTATTTGTGGTTGCCATTTTGTTTTCCAGAATCTGAGCTTTCATTTAAAAAGAAAAGTAAGTTTCTAGCTGGCATGGTTTCCAAGAAACACTTGGAAAAGTAAAACAAGTATAACAAATGCAGAGATATCGGCTGGCAGCTGCAAAGTGCCAGAAACAGTAGCACTGAGAATCTGCTATGAATTGTCTCTCATTTTGGTATCAGAAGTGTGTTTTTTTTTCTCTATCTGACTCACAGAGCCAAAGAGCAGGCACAGAGTGTGGGGAGCATCTGAATCTCACCAAGGGGCAGCCAGTCTCACAAAGCCAAGTACCCTAGCAACACCTTTGAGCATCTGGGGTCAGGTTAGCTCTGGCTGTGGATGGAGCCAAATGGCTTCTTCCATAACTGTAATAACTGCTGCTTCTGCCTCTGCTGAAGGTTGCCTGCAGACTCAGGCAGACGTTGCTGCATTTGTGACACCTGGGTCTAGTTTTCAGCTTTTCTTGACAACCATGAACTGGAAACTTTTTGTTGTTGTTACTGTTTTAAATGAAAGCTGAGGTATGACTCTGGGAGCCAGGACTCTGTTCTGTCTATGCTTTAGTCCAGCCCTGCCCCTCAGGCTACATCTAGAATGCAGGCTTCTTTCAGAAGAAGCTTTTCTGGAAGAGATCTTCTGAAAAAACGTCTTCCAAAAGAGTGTGTCCACACTGCAAAAGCACATAGAAAAAGCGATCTGCTTTTTCGAAAGATAGCGTCTACACTGAATGGATGCTATCTCGCATTTAAGCTGTGATTACTATGGATAGAGTGACCACCAGGGCACCAGTGATTTTTCCTCTTCCCTCTTCTTCCGAAAGAACTCCATCTTCCCCAACCACACACACTTTTTTCCAAAAGAGCTCTTTCAGAAAAAGGCTTCTTCCTCGTAGAAAGAGGTTTACCAATGTCGGAGAAAAACCCTCTGTTCTTTTGATTTTTTTTTTTGAAAGAATTTGATTGCAGTGTGGCTGTAAGTGAAGGGTTTTTTTTTTTTTAAATGGCCATTTTTCCAAAAAAACTCTGTAGTGTAGACATAGCCCCAGAGAGAAAACCACATCTGAGTAGCCCAACGGAATAGGCATGATCACCCATTCTGCTGTGAGTGGCATTTACTTTTGCCATCTCAAGTGGATGGAACTTGGCTTGTGGGCGGAGCATGAGAGTACCATCACTTCCTTTCCCTCACATTTCAATCCCTGGCCACTGCAGTCTGTGTTGGTTAGCTGTGTTTTACCTCAGGTCTCTAGGGGACTTGAATAGTATTTTATTTTTTGCAGACAAAAATCATCAAATGAATCCTTTAGAAGACGTTTTGTTGCCATTTAAAAGTAGCTGTCAATCATCAGAGCTAAGACATGCAATTGCATGGGAATGATACTAGCATTGGTTTATACTATTTAGACTTCTCACATGCCACCGTTTAAGTGTAGAGATATAGTAGGTCAGATCCTTAGCTGGTGTAAATAGTGATGGGTCAGTGGAGCTACAGTAGCTTTGGCCAGCAGAAGTTCAGGCCCGGTGATAATAATAATGCTTTGTACCTATACAGTGCCTGCCATCTGATGGTCTTACAACAGTGGGTAGATATTAGTCCCATAATAGAGGGGTAAACTGAACCTCAACACTGGCCGACTTTGGCTCCCTTTCTTCACAATTATATTGTTATTTATTCTTTGTCTTGCCATAGCTCCTAAGAGAGCCAGTCATGGACCAGGACCCCAGTGGGCTTGGTGTGTTGCAAACGCAGAGCAAAAAGATGGTTCCTGACCCCCAAAGATTTACAACTGAAATACTTAATGCCACGAGTAGCTCCTTTGAAGTCAATCAATGTACTTGTAAAGCAAAGTGCTACTCACTGTGAATAAGAGTCTCACAATCTGGCACGCAGCAAGTAGTAGAGCTAGGAACAGAACTCAGATCTCCCAGATCCCAGTACCGTTATAGCCATGTGAAACATCAAAGATCATTCTTCACCCTCATAATGATTCAAGTGGCAGCAAGCTGATAAAGTAGCAAAAACATAACAGAGCTCAATCAATAAAAACATAAGCTAGATTGTAATGTATATAATTAATTCTTCTTTAAAAACTGCAAATTTAATTGAACTCCACCCCTCGCAACGAGTTAACAAAGATCTTGTTTAAAAATGTGTGGAATAACTTTAAAAAGAGATATCACCTTCTTCTCTTCAGACTAAATAAACAAAGGGGAAATGTCTATATGCTGTTTTTTATGTTGCACCATTTTGTGGATTTTTTCCCTTGCCAAAATCAATCTCTTTGGCCCCATGGTCTATAATATAAAAAGGGATAATTCTTTTCTTTTTTTGCTTCCAGTAATATTTTGAATTATTTGTGTTCCAAGGAGAAGGTTGTTGATGTTCAACTGAAACCAAATTAATAATTTGACAGACAGAGAAGGGGATGAGGGTAAAAGGGGAGAGAAAGAAATAAAGCATTCTGGTCCTTGCAACAACTGATATTAGTAGGTATCTGAGTCTGCTTCTGTAAGAAGTTTATTGAATCCCATTGAAAATGCAGAAGGCCTGGGAGCTCTTGAGTATTCCATCAGTTAGACAGACCAAAATAAATTAAGGGGGGGGGGATACTTTCCTTGCATAAAGTGTGAAAAGACATTTGACCAGTCTTATTGCTCTTCCACTCTCTCAAAATTGGAAGGATTCATCTGAAGAAAATACCACCTTTCCCCCATTATTATATTAAAGGATATTGGGCCATCTGCAGATTGCTATGACCAAGTCTCCTAAATGGATTTCCTGTTACTAGGGAGACTTATAGCTATTTTTATGGTATTGCTTTTAAAGCAGCAGGCATTATAATGTTTCATTCTTTGGGACCCCATAGATGGTATTGCCATAAGGGAAAATACTACCTAGAGTCCCCTGTGGAGTTCATGGTAGGCCCCACTGTGCTAGGTACTGTATAAACACATTGTAAGAAAGGTCCTTGCCCCAAAGAGGTGATGTTTTAAAGTGGATAGGGCTGGAAACTACAACTGGAGAAACCCAGCTTCTATTTCTGACTCTGCCACTGCCCTGAAGTGTGACCTTGGGCAATCATGTACAGACAAGACAGCCATATGGGGGAAACTGAGGCACAGAAAGGGGATGTGATTTCCTAAGGTCACAATCCAGGGCAGTGGCAGACTCAAGAACAGAATCCAGGCATCTGCAATTGTAGTTTCCAGCCCTAACCACTAGATAAAACCACCTCTCTAAAGCATGATGGTTTTAACAAGAAATAAGTATCTATGCTCTATATCACTGGTCTGTTACCAAGGTACCCAAACATCCATTCCCCATATGTTTTGACATTGAATGTCTGCAGGGAATAGGTAGCTGAGGCTATGTCTACATTGGCAGATGTAAAGCGTTGGGAGTTATTGCGGGAGTAAAGCTGCAGGTCGCTGTGGGAAAGGTTTTCAGTGCCGCATGGAGCAGCCAATGTCACATGATGCAGGCTTCCCAATCCCATTGCTCCATGTTCATCTTGCTACATTGACAGCTGCTTTTCAACAAAAAAATGGGGAGGAGGGGAGATTATGACAGGGTGTGTGTGTGTGTTTATGGAGGGTGGGGGGAAACAGTGTGTTTTGGGGATGTCAGCATGCTATCTTTTAAGTTGATGGCAGCAGGAAAGAACCCCTCCTAAGGCATGTGGTGAGGAAACCCCAACATCTCATCCCCCCAAATCTCCCTCCTTGGCTTTTTGCATAGTCCCCACCCCACACACACGTGCACACCTCTGTCTTAGCAGCACTTGCACACAAAAGCCAGTGTGGTTTACATGGGAAGAGTGGGGTTAGGAATTTGTGGGCCTGTTTCTTTCTCTCACTGCTTCTGCAATGGCGTACCACCACTGAGCTCAGTAGTTACTAAGCTGGTTTAAGGAAAATCAGCCCGAGGCCCGTGGGTTATCGGCCTTCCTGTGCCAACAGATTTGCTGTGGGACTCTGGACAAATGAAAGAGCCTCTCTGTTTGCCTTCCTCCATTCTGTAAAACATGTCTCACAACACCCCTCTGCCTTGGGCCAGCGGCTAGAAGGGCTTAATTTATTCATAGACATAAAAGGCTTTGAAGATGAAAAGTGCTAGGTATTGTTTTTATTATTATTCTCTTCTACAGGCAGGAACGCCACCAGCTGAGCCATGGTGCAGTACGTGCAGATGCCCTGTCACTTCACAGTTTGAAACAACATGTGAAGCTGGGCTTTGTGCCCGCAAATCCTTTTCAAAGGGCCGCTCACCCGGGTGGGGATGGTGCATGGTGATGCTGGATTATCCATTTTTGGATGTATAAATTCTTTGCCATTGTGGTGTAGTGTGGGGGCCTTGCTGGTTGCTGGGCTTGGGTAGTGGGCTGTGGGTGACCTCCACTGGTGGCTGTTTGTAGCACGGCCCAGCAGGACAGCGGATGAGTCACTAGGCAAGGGTCTTCCAACCTGTGGGACCGGTCGCCTCCCAGGGAGAGGAACAAAGGGAGGACGGCGGAGTGTAGCCCTAGCTGGGGGGCAGGGCTGGAAGTTGAGCAGTTTCTGTCTGGAATCATGGAGGAAGCAGCCTAAGCAAGGGGGCCTGGGATTTAGGGGCCCAGTCTCCCCCATCTCAAGGGGGACCGAGACATCCTAGGCCTGGCCCTGTAACTAGATAACATCTGTGTTGTGCTGCATCCTTGGAGAAGCAATAAACTCCCTCAATCCTACTGGCTGGCAGAGTCTGTTTGTGCCACTACGGGGGTGCAGGAGTCGGGGGAACCCCGACACGTTGTCACAGCCATGCACTTAGGAAGTGGCCAGGAGGAGGCAGAATGGCAGGAGCAGAAATGGCTTCAGAATCTCCCTTTTTTCTGTAAAAGGCTATTGGGCTGAAATGCTGTGCTGTACCACTGAACAGTGTAGCTCAGAACTCTCACAACCAGAAGGGAGGCTATGGCAGCTTTAAGGTGCTGCACAGCTTCCTCTGGTAGATTAGACAGCCTTGGAGGCTACCTGTAATCTCCAAAGCATTTTGTGCTGCAGTCCAGCCCTGACATGCCCACTCAGCACCCACGCCAGTTCTGGGAGGGGACTGTCATTGGACAACAGCAAAACAGTTGTCCCTGGAGTGCCTGTGCATGGGACTCTTCCCCCCATCTGGAACAAGTTTTAGGGCCCCTTGGCACCAATCCAGCCTTTTTTATCTAGTGTAAAAGGGCCAGAGCTAGGGTGAGGATCTCACCCCTGGTGTATGGGTGCTCAGAATATTTTCCATTAATATAATGGATTATTCAGAAAAGGCGGAATCCTGCAAATCAGCCAGGTGGGTGCCAGGATTCTCTGAGGGACTGGAAAGAAAACTGCACCTTAGCCTGCTCCCTATCTGCTAGAGCAGCTACATGCAGATAGGGTTGCCAAGTGTCCGGTATTCAACCGGACAGTCTGGTTTTTGGGCCATCTCTCCGGTAAAAAAATTCAGAAAATATCGGACACGTGCAATGTCTGGATATTTTCTGGTTTTCCTGCTGGATGCCCGACGGAAGCCTGGCGGGGGAGGGAGGAGTGGCTGGGAGGCGGGGTATGATCAGCGCTGGGAGCCTCTGGTTGCGTCTGATGTAAGAGTGATGCCTTGGGGAGGAGGAGAAGCCCTGTCCAGGCTCCTGAGCGCTGTTCAAGCGCATTGTGGAGCCGGAGCCGGACTCGTTTATGCTTCGCTGGGACCGTGCGCGGACAGGCAGCAACCTGAGATCTGCATGTGCCCGGGTCAGTCCCGCTTCCCGTTGGCCAATTCTCTCCCTCCCTCCCCCCAGCCAGCCCTGCTCCCCCCCGACCCCTTCCTGGCCAGCCCTGCTTCCTGCCAGCTGGTTCTCCTCCTCCCAATCTCCCCTGATCATCCCTGCTCCCCCCGACTCCTCCCTGATCTCCCCCAGCCAACCCTGCTGCCCCCACCCCCCTGACCAGCCCTGCTCCTCACTTGCCACCCCCTCCCCGATCTCCCTTGGCCAGCCCCACTGCCCCCGACCCCTCCTCTCCCCACCAGCCCTGCTTCCCGTCCTCCCCCTCTTCCCGGCCAGCTCTGCTCCCCTTTCGGCCAGTCCCTTCTCTCCCCCCCCTCCATCAAGTGTGTCTGGTATTTTTTCTGACACTACCTGGTAACCCTACATGCAGAAGCCTCTGCACTGCAGTCTCTTGTGGTAGACACAGGTCTTAGCAGACATGAAAAATGAGGGTTTCCTTCCCTGAGGCTGCTGGCCATAGACAGGTCCTGTGGTTCTCTAGTTCCCAGACTAACAGCCTGGCTGCTTAATGTTTCCATACAGGGTCTTCCTAAATCCTGGATTGAACCACACAGCCATGGAAGGGACTGGCATTTGCATTGCTCACCATGCTTAATTATTTGAAGCAATTGGTTTATTAAAGTAAATAAATAAAAGGGGCCAGAGGAGATGGAGTAGCCTGCTAATTGGTTTTGAGTTGCCGGGAATTGTTTTGGCACGCTACTGTCTGACAATGCATTTCAACCAGACAGTACAGCACATATAATTTGGTGTTGCAGCCAACACCCGAACATCACTTAGCAGCACAGTAATTAACAGCAAGATGCATTCCCACCTTCCCCCCACGCTTGACAATAACCAGAGAGGATCTAAATGCAGCTACAGGGCTTATTTTCCTGCTGACAAATAAGAATCCTATTGTGAGCTTTAAAAACCAAACATGGCTAAGGAGAGCGGCCTTATATGGTGGCCGGACTCCACCACCCCATCTTGGAACACCTGAGTTCTAATCCTGCTTATGACACCCAATCCTCATGTTCCTGTTAACTTCTCTGCCTCAGTTTCCCTACCTGAGGTATCAAGTTATCTATTCTTCTTTACCCCACAGGATTCACAAGGAGGGTTCATAAATATATAAAACATTATGAAGATGAATAAGGCACCAGAAAATGTAGTGTAATAAGCCTGGTAGCACATCATTGGCTGCCACCTTAAGGTGGAATGAAATAATTGGGACACAGGTCATTTTAGGAGGAGCAGGGACCAGATTATCTCCTGTTTGGCAGTGGGCACAGTGTGGCACATATTTGTACAGGAAACTCCTATAGAATATAAGAGGAAAAAATGTTTCTATAAGAGTGTTTTGGACCATTTTATAGAATGTAACTAGCAATTATATCTCCTAATATAGAGTTTGGAAGGGCAGCTCAAAAATATAGCGAGAGAAGATGGTTTTAAAAAAAATGATTAAATACATTTGTATTGTAACTTTCATAAAAGCTAATTGTTTTGTTTCCTATCCAGTCTTATAGGCCTTTTTTGTAGAGGGGGAGGGGGCGGCGGAGGATAGAGTGTGTAAGCACCAGGATGTTGGCAGCAACTTGTGAGCTACATAGCTCTACTTGGCAAGTCAGTTGGGACTGGAACTTCTGCTTTGTTACGGAAGAAGGAGCACAAGCTGTAGAGTGGACAGTGTAGGCTTGCAAGGCAGATGGGAAGCTAATAGACAATGAGATCCAGGACTCCAGAGGCAGATCCAGACCCCTAAGGTTTAAATGTCATGTCCTTCTCTCCCCGCCCCTGGGGCATATCTATACTAGGAAATTATTTGAAATAATAACTTCCAAAATAACTATTTCAAAATAGCTTGTCCACACTATAGGGAAGCATTAAAATCAGTCTGAGGCAGGCTCCCTTAGGATACATCTACACAGAAGCATTATTTTGGAATAACTGATGTTATTTCAAAATAACAAAATGCATGTCTATTCAACAAGCCCTTATTTCAAAATAATGTCGAGACGGAAGACTTCTTATTCCGACTCCTGTAACCGTCATTACATGAGGAATAAAGGAAGTTCAAGGAAGAGTGCGCTTACTTTGACTTCCTGCTGTGTAGACAGCACCAAAAGCTGAATTAAGTTATTTCAACTTCAGCTACGCAATTGACGTAGCTGAAGTTGCACATCTTAATTCAACTTTTGCTCTGCTGTGTAGACGTGCCCTTAATGTGGACACACTTAAACTTCGAGCCCCAGGAAGTACTGAGGAGTAATTATTTTGAGTAGTTTATTTTGAAATAGCAGCAGAGGAATGTCCACACTACCGCTATTTCGAAATAACTATTTCAAAATAAGTGTTATTCCTCGTGGAAAGCAGGAGTTATTATTTCAAAGTAACTGGCCCCTTATTTCAAAATATCGGGCTTGGTAGTGTGGTTGCTCTGCTTGTTATTTTGAAATAAGAGGCATTATTGTGAAATAACTCCCTAGTGTAAACCAGGGCTTAGAGAGGGGTAGATTTGAAGCATCAACCTTATGGACAATGACAGCTTTGTTTATTTGACACCCTGTCAGGGGTTTACTGAAGAATTATTCTGTACATTCAGTAATAACGCACTCAATCTTTGACTCTTGGGTAATATTACCCTTTGTTACCTAGCCCTAGTAAAGATTGCTCCTTTACTAGTAACTGTTTATTGAGTTCCCTCCAATGGTTGGAGCCCAGTGTTCAGAGGATCTGCTAAACCTGCCTTCTGCCTTATGACACAATTACATGGTAAAAGCAGTCTGAAAATAAACAATATACCATGAACTCCCTGTGACATACACAATGAAGAGAGAGAGTCTGTGGCTGCGTCTAGACTGGCC
>JANRFK010006688.1:17068257-17080241 GCA_030068395.1 Apalone spinifera
GGAGGCGAAAATACCGAACTGTCCAGGTCAATACCAGACACCTGGCAACCCCAGGGCTAAAGCAGTTGCAGTAACAGGCCTAGTGTGAGGGCCTCTTTATCCAACAGGACCAACAATTGAATCACTTGAGTGGAGTCAGCTGGTAAATATCCTGTAGCAAGCTAAGCAGCACTTCCCTTAGGGGCTGGAGATGGACTTGCTGGAATTGTGGACTCTGTCAACCAACTGTGAGTTGGGGATTGGGGTGGAAGGAAGTGGCTAATGTAAGACTGCATGGACAAAATACCCTGGGGGATGGGAGTCTTTTCTACTAGGTATTGACGGCTTATTAATTGTTGGCTTTCACAAATTATTCTGTACCTTCCTCCCACCTCCTGTGAAGTTATTTCTTTTGGATTCAGTGGTTGTGATGGAGTATTGCCTATCAAGCATGCATTTCAAGTTAGTTTTTCCAAGTTTCTGGATGGGGCTAAATCTGGTGGTGGTAGTTTTTCAGAAGGAATCCTTAGATAATTGAATGTGGCACTTTTTGTTGCAGACAACAGCTGGCAGAGAGCTGGGGTTACACATTAATTATTTTTAAAAAATGGGCTTGTTGTTTGATCTCACTAAAACAGTGTGAATTCATGAGCCAAAAATATGAATTAGTGCTGGAAAGTAACTCATGTCTTTGATAGCTCAAGTGTGACTGATAAAGGTGATGTCTTAAGATGGCTGCATTGCTAGGGAATATCAGTTATCTGACTTATCCAACCTGCAAATGTGAGTGAAGTCTTCCTCAAAACCCTTCTAAATTTTGCAAGGTTCCTCCAATGGGAGAACTTGATTGGAAAATACAATTAATATTTAACTGGTAAATTTTGGATTCTTTAATGCCAGTTGAACTTTTCCCTCTTCTTTATAAAATGTAATGAATAAGGAAAGTTTCTTCAGTATGGATGTAGGAATGCATTACAAACAAATCAATTTATAGTCTGGTGTGCATTTAAAACCAGAAGACAGAACCAATATATTCAATTGTGTTACTAGTGTATCAGTGATGCCCTTTTATGCTGAATTTATCTGCTGGAGGTAATATTGTTATTTTCAGTAGTGAGAGTTTATCTATAATGCCTTGCATAAGGACCAAATTAAACAGCCTAACTACTTGCAGCATATAATTAAGTAGGATGGGGGAAAGTTTGATCATTTTGTTAAAGTGCTGAATGGGGATTCATGATGGTTTATGTGTGTAACGTATTTTGTGTCAGGGATATAGATATCGTGTGAAGAAAAAGTACCTGGGTAATTTCAGGGACACAGTTTGATGCTACATGTTTAATCTGATCGGATGAAGAAAAGAGACCTGGGGTGGAAAAGGAAATGGAAATGAAAGGTGACCCTCTGAGGGAGCATTGCTTATTTCCAGGAGGCTGCATGACATACTCAACAATGTGCCTATATGACCGTAGTTGCAATGGCTGTGGGCAGAGGGGCACACGCAAAGTCTCTCTCACTGCTGGTATAGGGCCTGTGTTGTTTTTACTCCAATGTCTGGAGCATACTGCCTGCAGAGTGCTAGTGCGTGATAGAAAATTTCAATTTGAATTCTCATCTCTGGACTGTTTGAAAACCATTAGATTCAGCTATCACTAGAAAGAAAAGCATTGTAATTGAGATGAAATAGTCCTCTTTTCCCCCTGTTTACAGCATATGTTCATTTGCCCAGGCAGAACGCATTTCCATTCTGGTTTCCACTTGTTTCTAAGGTCTGTTCTTTATTTTCTCTTTGGGTATGGGTGTTTTGTAATAACTCAAGTTGCTCAAGGCAAATAACATGTTTCAAAAGCAAATAGAAACACCAGGCAGTTGTGGATTCCTTCAGAGAGATAGAAATGAGGCAGCAAAAGCTTGGAATCTGTGGCAAAATCAAAGCCCTTCCACTTCTGGGGCAATGATCCCGAGAGGTGCTGAGCACCTTCATCTGGATGGTGAGCGTGCTTGTTAGATTGACCAAGCCCAGATGGAGTTTATGTCTGTTAGCCCAGCAGATGGTCTGTACAAAAACCTCACTAAGTGCTGAGCCTAGGATTAAGACATGGAGGCCACATTTTAAGTTCCATGTTGGTGACCTTTTATTAGCAGCTTTCCATTGATTAAACCAAACGGATTTTCTCTAGTTTCTTTTCCATATATTTTATTGGCCCATTTGGCTGGGTAGATGTCATGGGGTCCTAACTCTACGTCCGCCTTAAGATAAAAAGAGAGGGGATGGAGGCTTTGCTCTTCCTGCTGGAGCTTTCCTCTAAGGAAGCCATCTTGCTCTTGGTTTCTTTGTTTTTGGGATTACTCCCTGTATGAGAAGGAGTAGCATCCATCTTCCTAATAAAAGGGTGACTTCTTTTTATTTTACTACTTAGTTCACTCCCAGTTGAAATGCAGCTTTGGTTGGAAAAGAGACTATCTGATGTTCACTAAATCTTTGGTGACAACTATAAAGACAATGTGTGGTTAACAAAACTCCCCATTCACTGCTCAGGCTGCGTGTTACTATGAGATAATAGGAGATATATAGGCATTATTGGATTAATTATTGATTTAATGGATCTGTACTATAAAAGGACCGGCTACTATATATCCTAAAATGACTGTGAGCACCTGCTGACATATGGCTCTATTCAGAAATAAGAGGATGTTAGTGTCTGATCCCCTTAATGCAGGGCACACCGGGGCTGTCAAATTCCTCAAAAGGTAATCCTACCTTGAAACTGCTCTCATGGAAAATTAAGGGTGGGTGGTGACTGGTGAAACACATACAAAGGAAAGAAGCATTGGTGCCCAATGCTGTGAAGAGACAACATCCATGACACCTGAGATCAGCTGGTGTTGTGTTCTCCTTTTGCAAGTTTAATTTCGTCCGGCAGTTTCTAGGAGGGCTGAAAGACAAGCCATTCAGAACAGCTGTTTGCTGCCCCATGGTCCATGTGGAAATAACACACAATATCTCCTGAGATAAACAGGTAGGGCTACGGGGTTTCTTTGCAACTAGTTTGGGAAGGATGCTCATTTCACACTCAGTACAATCCCATTTACAGGCCTGCTAAAATTGATTTACCTTCATGAGCAAGGCTGCAAGGAGCACTTGAATGGGCAAGGTTTACTCCTGCACCAGTGGTACCTTTGTGATACAGGCAAAAAAAAGCTGGCATCTCACAGCCTTATTAGGTCGGGAAATGGATGGCCAGAGTTTCAGTGAAGCTCAGTAGCCACTAAAGGGGCCAGGTTCTAAAAGAGAGCTGGGCTCTTTTGAAAACCAAGCTTTATCCCTTTGGAAAGAGAATTGTTTGTATACCTGTGGAGCACACAGTGTTGCTACTAACCCAGGAAGGGCCCCAAATCATGTTGTTTTTTTTTCCTCAAGGGGTGAAGTCCTATTCCCATCAACATCTGTGTAAAACTCCCATTGACTTCAGTGCAGCCACATTTCACTCATGATATTTTTAGAATAGTTATTTTAAGATTTTTGTTAGGTATCTCAGTGGCTCCTTCTGAGCCCTGTGTGACTGTGCTCATGGTAACTAAGAAACCTGGCTTTCAAGATGCAAAGATAAAAATAAACAGTAACATGAATATTTTTAACTCTCTAAAACATTTTTCAATTTTGTTTTTCTGTAACCTAGGTAGCATACAGGACTGACCTTACCATGAGGTGAACTGAGGCAGCTGCCTCAGGTGCCAGACTGGAGGCGGGGAGGAGAGGGGGTGCCACTAGGACACAAGTGTAGAAAATTGTCTGCTGCTGGTGCATATGTATTCTCTCTGCTCTAGATGCACAGAGATAGTGGAGTGTCATGAGAGGAGTAGAACAGGAAGAAGGCAGAATTGAGACCTTTCAAAGTTTTGGCCCAAGCGAGGAGGCATGGGGATGTCATTTGAGCTCCCCGCCTCAGGTGCCAAAATGTTGTGGGCTGGCCATGGTAGCATATCCAAGATACATGATAGAGTTAGGCGTATAAAGATATTACCAGCCTGAATTCTGAGTACTTCTCTTTCCTCATCTCGAGAAACACGTCTGTTCCCAGTTCATGGTGATAAATTTTTGTACCCCTTGCGGTCCATAACCTATTTGTCTCTCCCACCATATCTATAGTTATCTACATTACCCAGACACAATAGAATATGCATCAAAGGAAGATCTGACTCTATGTGTTTTAGTAATTCACATCACTTTTTTTTAACCTTGATTTCGGATTCTTATAGTCACCTGCAGATTACATTATAAACTCTGAACAGTTGCTTCACTGGACTGTAGTAGGAGCTATTATTTTAATGTGACTATTTTATTTCTTTCTTGGAGAGAACTGGAACTGTTTATGCCAGTTATAACTCTCTTTAATAGTCATGTCCATTTTCAGCAATTTTCCCACTCTGGCTGCTGAGCAAACTGAAAGAAAATGATCTAATTTAGTGAGGCATAGAATAAACAGTAACAGCATTTCTATTGTCCATTAATGTATTTTCTACTGCTAGTATCTATATTTTGTGCAAATATCAATGAAAGATACTAGACTAGACATATTTATCCCATGCCGATTATGCTACTGTTTAAGTTTAAATCTGTGGTGCTGTAAAGATAGAGTGGATCTTGTTTATTGAAAAGAACATGGATGAGGCCTGAAAAATTATCTTCCCCAATCTTCTCTCTGTTTGCATAGTTCATGTGACTCTTGAGCACAGCATCCTCAGTTTCATTCCTAAGGAAAAGAAATCTCATCGCAAGTAGCCAAGCATTCACGAACAGTTCTATATTAATAAAACTGTGTGCAGCTTAGCTTGCACTAGCACTGCTATAACAACAGAGAGATGGAAGAAGCTTTTGGGTAATAAGCTTTAATTTTCAGTGTGAAGTTTTCTAAAAATCATTATGAACAGTGGGGAAAATAGGATTTTAAAATTGAGGAAGCTACTTTGACAGTATCCTTTTCACATCACTTTTTCCCAAGTTCAGAAAAGTTTAAACACTTCTACCCATCCCCTGAGGGGTTTAGAAATGAGTGAAACCTTTTTTGTTGCCTTTGTTCTTAGTTGATGTGCCACATGACTGATATAAGACTTAATGTCTTCCAGCTGTTAATCAAAATGATATACAGGATATTAAAGACCATTTGTGCTGCTGTTAACTACAGGAGGCTCCAAATGCACTCGGACTGCTGTCTTTTCCAATTAGACTCAAGAGAAACTACATGCATATTTCAGGCCCAGCATAGCCAACTGATTAAGTTGGTTGCAAAGGTTATGGAGGAAGGAAGCCCATTTCACTGAGTTCTCTGTGTGTATCTCTGGTGTCAGAGAAAACTAGAAAAGGCAAGCATAATGTATCAGTTCCCCTGTTCACTCTCAATTCTTGCCAAAGAAAACAAGAGGATTCCTGCCCAAGACTGGCCTTGCCTTTGCAGCTGACAAAGAAGTTGGTTTCAAGTGGCCTTGTTTCTAGGAGTGACAAGCCTATCCATACTTGATGGAATCATTCCCTGGAAAAGTTATGGGGTGGCTGCAGTAATACAGCCATGGGAGTTGAAATTTAGGAGAGGAGAGAAAGTGTGCCAAAACTTGCATCTAATCCTCCAAATTGCCTAGGTGAAATTGAAAGGCTTAAAAGGGACATGCATAAAAGGGACAAACTATATCCATGATCAAAAGCTTCAGAGGAGTAGCCGAGTTAGTCTGTAACAGGAAAAACTTAAAAAAACCCAAATAGTCTAATAGCGCTTTAAAGACTAACAAAACATGTAGATGGTATCATGAGCTTTTGTAGGCACAGCCCACTTCTTCAGATATCCATGATGTTTAACTATGGAAACAGTCTTAAAATCCACCACCGGGAAAGAAAAAAAAACCACATTATGGTAGGTGCTAGTGGCGACACTGACTCAGTGATGCTGGAAAAATGTTTACATTAAGGGTGATGCAAGCCATTGAACAAAACTGTAAACCTCCTACAGTCTCTGACTGTTTCACAGTGATGTTAAAAGTGTTAATAGATCATCTGGTTTCTTTCTACGTCCCCAGGTCAGTTGTTACTATCTGTTCAGCCCATCAGAGCCAAGCACCAGAATTGTAATTGCAAAGACACTAAGCATCAAAATTAACAGCGGTGCTTGGAATTAAAAGTGAATCATTCTCCTCCAATGTTCAGAGCATAGGGCTTTAGCTCATGGTCGCTGTGCGTGTTTTTTTCAGAACACCCAATCCTGTGAGGTGCTGAATGCATTCTGCTAGGAACTGAGGGTCTCAAATGGCCAGTGAGGCTAGTAGGAGCAGAGATGCTACACCACACGTAACAGGGGAGGTCCATTGTATGAATTTTGACATAATAAAGAATTCTTATAGAGAAATAGCTTTACAAGGTAATTGACAGAACCTAGGATCCCTAGTGTACAAAAAGCTCAAAGTATCTGATAGACAAAAGGACTGTAAATTCAGCCAAGTCTAACATAAATCTGACGCATTACTATAAGAATTGAGAATAGCAAATGGGTTCACAGTCTCTCACACAATACCACTCTGTGCAATCTTTTTTCTACCTTCTGAAATCTTATTAACCTACTAGAGATTTTCCTTTCCTTCAGATTCCTGGTTCATATCTAGTTCAAATAAGTCTAGGATGTGTGAAGTCAAATTAAAATTTATGCTAGGCTCACTCTGCATGAAAATATTGGGAGGAGAGAGAGATTTCTCTTTTATTTCATCTCCCACTCTGATTTGTCCTGCTTATTTAGATGAGGGTCAGGGAATCTCTCTCATTTTGTGTCTGTCCTGTGTCCTGTCCAACAGAGCTCTGATCTCACCGGGGCCCTCTTGGCATTATTGTAATAATAATTTCTATTCAATTGGAAAAAAAGTAGCTTGTTGAAATTGAAAAGGAACCCAGCTTTACACTGGAACACATGGCCATAGACACTGATAGGATTCTTCATGGTGTTACCCAAAAATTCCCACTGGAGACCACCCAGGGTTACACTAGTATGGATTTATTGATTGAGGAATTAACACTCCACTATATGGTTAAACTAAAGAGGATAGAGCTGCTACTAATGGTTTAAACTAAAGGGGAACCAGCTCTCTCTCTCTCACACACACATACCATCATTCATTCACACACATTCATTCCTGCCTCAGGCACTCACACACACAGGCACATGGGTTGCAGAAGGAGCCAAAGGCATGTTCATTCTGGAGGGTCTGTCTGCTGATCATGGCTGAGGAGCTGGTCAGAAAAAAAAAAAGCTTCTGACTGCAAAAAACTTCTTCAAAACAGAGCTTCTGCCATATGCTGTCTCCTTTTATTGCCTCTGTACAACTCCTGTGACTCATCCACATGTGTCACCAGGGAGCATGCCCAGACTTCCCTTGATCCAGTAGTGCAGTAGTGTCCCCTTGATTGGTCTGATGACTCATCACCCGGCTCCACATGCTCAGCCTTGCAGTTTCTAATCCCAAACACATAATAGTCTCCTCTCTCACAGACACACACATTCATATCGCAGGGGAGAATGTAGTTTAGAGCAAGTTACAAGCAGAGTGGATGAAAGTTACCAAAAGTTGCAAGATTTTATGAAGATTACAATGAGTTGCAGAGTTTAAAAAGCAATGAAGCTGAAACAATTACAAAGCTTCAGAGAATCATTTTCAAATAATCAGTAATGAAGTGATTTAGAAGACAAGGCCCCTCCCCAACAATGCAGTCAGCAGGAGGTTTTTGTCAGTCTCTGTCATGTGTTGGCATGACCTTACAGTTTAGTGTATTTCCAGAAAATCCATGTGTAAAATCAAGTAATAGCTCGGGCGGAGGCATTATGCAACACATGGTACCTTATGTAGATGATAAATGTGGCACTCCTAGCTGCTATGTGGAGGAGGTAGGTGCTGTTCCGTGCATGGGCACCCTGTGGTAACACTATAGTCTACTTCCAGGAGTCCTAGAGGAGAACTGCCATGATCTACCCAGACCCGTGTGTCTAAGCACAAGCCTGAGAGCAGGGCTTAGTCCAGGTTCACGTTGTGACCTGACTATTACTTTATATTTTGCCTCCCACCATGCAAGAATGGATTGCCCCTCATTTATTCTTTCCCCAAGCTAATTCCCCAATCTTCTCTCCCTCCCTACTTAAGTTTGAATTGCCTCCAGCTGAAATTTCCCCCCTTCCTATCAATTGCACTGTAAGAATGCAAAATCATTCAAAGCATTCACAGTTTGCTCACCGTTGCAGCACAAGGTCACGAAGATGGCACAAGCTGCCTGCAGCTGTTATGGGGACCTTTTGCAATACAATATTACAGAAATGTCAAGCCGAAAGGAGATTTACTGTGAATGTTTTAAATTGGGCTAAAGGACTTTTTTTCAGGCTGTCTCTCCGGGAGCCATGGGTCCAAGTAATGAATTTCAGATCCTCAGCTAGAGTCAAATTATGACTTTCGCGAAAGTTTTTAGGCTGTTCTGGTTCAGTCTTCTGCTTGTTTTACAGCAAGTAAGGAGTTAAGTCCCCACTAGGTCCTCTCTTAAAAAACAGGGCTTATTATGGCATACCAATTTGGGCTTTAGGTAAAATACAGGAACTCTATTATTAATTGGTTGCTGCTGCTGTTTGTTTTGTTTTATTTATTATAGTTTCCCTTAGAAAACCCAGTCACGCTCACTTGTGTTTGGTGGTGTTGTACAAGCACACAAGCCAATGAGCTTACCATCTCACCAAAAGGGATGGACAAAGGACTGAGGAATGGAAATATTATACCCATTTTGCAAATGATGAACTCAAGCACAAAGAAGTTAAATAGCTTGTTCCAAGTCATGCAGGAGCTTTGTCATAGAACCAAGAATTGAAGCCCGATCTCCTGATTCCTAATCTGGGGTCTGAAGCCAAAGTACATGTTGTCCTTCCCTGATTTCATCCCAGTTTCCCACACAATCATTGCTAATAGAAGTGCTGGCTATGAAATTCTTACCTAATTGGGACTTCACTATAGTTCAAAGGGGATTCAGATCCAGTGCACCAAGATCTCTACTTTGAGACTAATTATGACATTATTGCCATATCTCCATCATAATTACAGGACAGATCATCTGGGCAAAACTCCCCATTAATCTCAGCGGTGGTTTAACTAGAGTGAAAGAACTTGATCCTACATCTTTTGTTATCAGGAATTTATAGGTGATGTATTGTTGTTTGTGCTATAGCAATATGTTTCGGTCACTCCTGAGAATCCCTTTATCTTACACAATCAGAGCTTCTGTGGCAGGAGTGGCCTTTGCATGCGTACACTTCAATCTGGAGGTGTGATGAATAGCTGGGAGGGATACTGGATCATGGAGAAAATTGGCTTTCTTTCTTGACATCTCTATTTCCCCATAAGATGCTCAGGCAATCTTGGTGTGTTCTGTGAAGACATCTGTTTGTATGACATGCTACAGCCTGCACCTGTCTCCTGGAATGTGTGGGTGTGTGCAGAAATCATTCATATTTGCTCTCACTCTCCATTAATGGACATTTTAGCATCCACGTGGGGGATATACTGTCTATTTTTTCCTGTTACAATTCAGGGCCAGATGCTCAGCTAGAATCAGTTGATATAGCTTTGTTAGCATCCATGCAGCTACTTTGATTTACACCATCTATGGAGCTGATCCAACGTTTGGAATGGAGTTTTCAAGAATGAGCAGTGAAATGAGTCCTGTGGCACCTTAGAGACTAATAGATTTTTTAGGGCATAAGCTTTCGTGGGTAAAACCCACTTCATTGGATGAATTCGAATGGAAGAAATAGAAGCAGGGATGTCTATATAAGGAAGAAGTTGCTTGTATTAATGAGGTTAATCAAGTCAGGGTGGATTTAGTTTGTTCAAAGAATTTGATGTGGAGATGTGAATATCCAGAGAGGGGAAATTGCCTTTGTAGTGCATTAACCAGTTGAGAGCCTTATTCAGTCCTAAGTTGAAAGTATTGAATTTGCAAATGAACTCCAGTTCAGCTGTCTTCCTTTGTAACTGTTAGAAATTCTTTTGTAGAAGGATGGCTACTTTCAAATTGATTACTGAATGTCCAGGGAAGTTAAAATGTTCCCCTACAGGTTTATATATGTTACCTTTCTTGATGTCTGATCTGTGTCCATTTATCCTTTGGCGCAGAGACTGTCCGGTTTGGCCAATATACATGGCAGAGGGACATTGCTGGCACTTGATGGCATAGATCATGTTAGTGGATGTGCAGGTGGATGAGTCCCTGATGTTGTGGCTTATCATGTTAGGTCCTGTAATGGTGTCACTTGTATAGATATGTGGACAGTATTTGCAATGGGGTTTGTTGCAAGGATAGGTTCCTGGATAAGTGTTTCTGTGGTGTGTTTGCTTCAGGTTGCGTTCAAAGTCAGCCATAAAAATATTGGCATATTGTGTGGCCATGCGGATACTCATAGCAGTACTGCTGACTTGAAGCTATAAATTGTTCCCAAATAGGAAATGGTTGTCTGTGAGGACAAAGTCCCATATCTCAGCCACCAGGTGTGCAATGGCATCATTGGAGATACGGTTCCTGACAGCTTGTAGTCCATTCTCATGTGGAATAATGGCCAGTTGGCTGGAGAATATCAACAGCAACTTAATACCAAGACAGCCAACATTTTTTGCTTGATTTTTATTTTTAAAGTTCCAGCTATGGCATTACATACAGGACCTGGATGTAACACTGTGGACAGAACAATGCTTAATCTGATAAATAACTCTTAGGCTTTACGAATGTCTCATCATTTATTTCAGTATCTAGCACCCCATATAAAAAATCCTTTCAGCTAAGTATCTTCACAAGACTCTATACATTTTGAGAAATGAAGAGAATAAATCTAGTTATTGTCTGAATAATCACTAGGGTATTGATGGAGACAAGCATGTTCCCATATGATGATTTTCCTTCCTCTCTGGTGATTAGATTATGATGAAACATGACATTAAGTGATAAACTCGGTGAGGCTTTAAAAAGTGGCTATTCAATTATTTTATTTTTGTGTGCTGGTGGAATGCATTAGCCCCGGATGAAAGATGCTCAAGAACACTTGAAAATCTAAGCTGTTGTGAGAGATGAAGGGGTCATGCAACCAGACACCAGAGCACACTTGGCCATTTTGGCTGAGTGACACTTTGCTTATTTGGCTTCATTTAAACAGTTCAAAATGAAACTCACTGGATGAAAATTCCTCATAGATCAAAGCCAAAAAAGCCTTCTCAGGAGTGACGCCTCCTGAATCAAACCCACTACATTAACTGAGTTCAAATATATGTTTGAAAACACTTGAAACTCGAACCCAAGTTCCACTGAATATTGGGGGTGTTCGAACTCTGATCCAGAGATTAACATCACAATGAAAACACTAAATCCAAACCCTTTTGATGACTCCCGAACTTTAGGAAAGCTGTTTCTGGTCTGAGCTTTACAGCCTCATCCAGTCTATGTAATGGTCCATCATGGAAACCTGAATTGGAGAAGTACAGATTCAGAACCCAACTTTGTGTGGGAGGCCCATCCCCTGGAATCATACGATTCTATCGAATCTCCATGCAACCCTTTCTTCACACACACACGCTCATTCAGTCAGGCACTGATTGCCACAATAATCCCGAAACTCTCACTGCCTTCTAACACTTTTAAATACAACAAGTAAGGAGGGAGACAGAAAGAGAGGCCCTCAGAGAAGAAGAGAACCGTTAATTGCAGATAATTATTTCCATCCCTTTACAATGGGTTCACTTATTGAGGGCACCATGTTTTTGGAGCTGGATGTTTAATCAGTTCCTGTATCATGCTTTCAGAACTTTTAGCACCTCCTGGGGAATGCCAAACAAATAGTGATGCAGAGAGGGGTAGGGATGTCAGCATGTAGACAACTACACGATTAACCGATAAGCCTGGTCTTATTGGTTAATCTTGTTGACCACAAGTATTCCCCCCCCCCCCCCCC
>JANRFK010006688.1:17080276-17091993 GCA_030068395.1 Apalone spinifera
CCCCGTGCTGCCCCTGTATCAGGGAGCCAGTGCATGGCACCACCATTTGGACTGACTGTGGTCTGATCAGCCTGAGCCTCCAACACGACTTTTGACCTGGTGTTCTGGTCGAAAATTGACACACGGTCACTTTGTGAGTATGTTAGTGGTTCTCAAACCATGGCACCCCAAAGTGGGTTGTGACCCCCCCCCTTTTAGTGGGGCTGCCAAGGCTGGCTTAGACTTGCAGGGATCCATGACTGAAGCCAAAGCCCTACCCATGCCACCAAGGGCCGAAGCTGAAGGCCAAGGGCTTCAGCCCTGTGTGTGTGTGTGTGTGTGTGGCGGGAGGGTGATGCAACTCAGGCTACAAGTCCTCTGCCTGGGGTGAAGCCTCTAGGCTTCATTTCTGGCCTCCCTTCCCTCCCCTGCCCAGGACATCAGGGTTCAGTCTTTGGCCTTCCCACCCAGGACATTGGGGCGCAAGTGGACTCAGGCTGGGGTCACATAGAAATGTTTGCTCTCAGAAGAGGGTTGTGATGCAATGAAATTTGAGACCCGCTGTGCTAGCTCACACTCCTCCACTTGCAGTCCTCTGTCTCAAAGGTGGGTAGCCAAGGAATCCTGATGGAATGAACCAGGAAACCACAACTGTGGCCTCCAGCAGATCTCAGCAGCCATTTCCATTGAATCTCCAACTAACTATGCCATCAAAGCCCACAGGCCATCTTTCTCCCCCCCTCCCCCCTTTTTTGTCTATTTGTGGTGTTATTCCATTTCCCAGACTTAATTCCTTGGAACAGAAATGCGGTTCGGGCCAAGCTCATGTTTGCTTAACCAGGAAAGAGTCTGTTAGACAGTAAAATGCTCAATTAGGGTAGCTTTGCTCAGCAGGCTACTGAGAAACCGAGGGGTTTGGTGACTGGCAAACGTCTTTATGCTTCTTTATGCTGCACGGTGCAGGAGGGATGGGGACGTATGAAGGGGAGAAAAATAGCATAAAATGCCAAAGATAGGCTAGCAAATGCTCCCTCTTCCTGCCTTTAGACTTGCTGCATCAAATCCTCCCCTCAGTGCCACCAAAAACAAAGGCAAAGGCCTGTTGGGGCAGCTGTTGCCAAGAGCTTTCACCTGTATATTCCCATTAGCAAAAGCTTAATTTAAAAGCAGCTGAACATGTTTAAGGGGGATGTTCCAACAGTGCAAATGCCACATTAAAGGTTGCCTCTTAACCAGACTGTGACTCAGTCAGCACATTTCGACAGTCAGGGGCAGACTGTAGGCCTCCCCGAGGCATGTCCTTTTGTCTCCAGTGGAGAAGCAAACACACTGCACACAACACATTCATCTCACTTGGATTATAGCACAAAGCCTTACCTGAGAGAGCAGCAGCAATAAAAGCTAGTCCCTGTTGACATGCACATATAGGTGATGTGTTAGGAGACTAATGGAGACAGAAAGTGCACCCAGTGGTGCTGTTCCCCCAGGCTGTCCTGAGCAGTTCTGGCAGGGTGACTCCTGACCCTGGGAATGGATGTGCATGACTTTCTGTACCTAGTGCACAGTTTCTTCCACAGCGCACAGTTACTGGATACCTTGGTACAAAAGATGCTCTGAGAGAATTCCCATTATCTGAATCTCCTTTTCTAACAAGCTACCCCATTGTCTCTTCTAGCAGAGCCCTGTTGCTTAACTCCCCCTTATCCAGTTGCTTACTGATCCAATCAGAATTGGTGATGCCCACATGATTTCGATCCTCAGGATTCCTCTGTGTATAAAATGTGAGCTATTGGAAGGCAATGACATCTTCGCAGAAGCAATGCTGTTGCTGGGGGAGATGACCTTGTGTGACCAGTCCTGGGGAGGAACCTTTCAGTAAGGGACAAATTTGGGCACATCAGAGGAACGTGGGCATCCAAAGGTGTTAACAAGGTGAAATTGATTTTTTTTAAATCAGGGACGGAACCAAAGCACCCCCGAGGGAACAAGATGTGAAACAGACTCTTGATAAGGCAAGTAATTACATTCTGGGCTGCTGATTGACACGTTTTAGAAAAATGCTGTTTCTTGCTCTTTTCCATTCATTCTACCTGGCACATGGCTGGTAGGAGAGCTAGGCAGCCTGCATCAAAGCTTATAAGAGGTGGAGAGAAACAGAGACTAGGGTCCTTTTGAGAGAGGTTCCTCGTTCAGCGTGGTGCTCTTCTCCCCGATTCCCCCCAACAGATCTGCATTTGCTGATTGGGTTTTGCTGTTTGGAACACAAATGCACAGAACCGGCAGCTTATCATCAAATGTTAAAGTTCTCCATTCTTTCAGACTTCTTAGGTGTTCAGTCGTTTCCCAGACACCCTGCCATATCCCAGCTCTCATTCCTCCCCCCCCCCCTTGTTTTCTGCTGGCAGTTCACTGACTGCAGCATTGCAGTCTGCTCTACTGCAGGGATCTTTGACTAATAACTGATTACACTTAGCTCCCTTGCTGTTACACCACCTGTGCTCTTCAGCTTTCAGCCTATCAAGGAGAAGCTCATACATAACTCCCTGTCTTCAGGGAACTGCCTCTATTTCGTGGCCAAACCTCCCAGCACAGCTAACCTGTAATTTGCTCAGCCTGTAAAAGCTCCCTGAAACATGCTCTGTACTCTGTTCTTTCGAGCCCTCCAAGCACCCTCCCCTCATTTTCTGCTTCCTCCACTCTGTCAGCAAGACTCTGTCCTCACTTTTCAGCCCTTACAACAGGTTAAATTTTATCTGCTCTGCCCAGGAACATCCTTCTCCTCGGCTATTCACAGGGATAAAGGAAATGTGCTAATCAGCATCTGTGGATCCCTTAGCCAGTAAATATATTGCCATTTGAGTTTTTAAAGTAGCCAGAGTCAAATCCCCTGAGAGGGCCCATCTAGAAGCCAGGGCCTTTAAATCTGAAATGCAGCCAGAAAAAAAAATCATATTAGCAGAATAGGAAGTTTGGAAGAATAGCCAGGCTTATTTTTTAAACATAAATAATGTTTCCCCATTCAGTTAGTTTTTCTGATGTCAGAAACCTATAGTTAAAATAGTTAAAAACTGAATCGGTAGCATGTGTGTGAGAGAATTTGAGTTGTAAATTACAAGTACCCCTTGTAATTAAGGACAGCCGAGAAGCATGCTACAATATAGCAGAGAATGGGTTATCTCTGTAGTTTGCTATTGCATAGAATGTACTATCCCTGCTTTGCCCTGTGGAAAATATCACTTTGAAATGTATTATAGTATGAAGTATATGAATCCCTGTAGTGTGTGGTGCTGTAATACATATGTTATTCCTGTAACTTGTATTAACACATGTGAATGTTCCATTCCTGTGACAACATAGATATGGTACAAATGCTATGTTTTGGCATGGAATATATGAATCTTGTAATGTGTTACAGAGCACAAACATGTCCTGTCTAATTTTTTTCTAAACCTCTACTTTTGATTTGAAAGAAAAAATGATACAGATTCAGAAGGGAACACATACTGCCCTTCTATGTGTCCTGCATGTTAGAGAAAGATGGTGGTTGATACCTGACTTGGTACAGTAATTCCTCATTTAACACTATCGATATGTTTCAGAAAATAATCGTGTTAAGTGAAAACGTGTTATGCAGGGTCAATTGGGGGGAGGGATAGCTCAGTGGTTTGAGCATTGGCCTGCTAAACCCAGGATTGTGAGTTCAATCCTTGTGGAGGCCACTCTAGGGATTTGGGCAAAAATTTGTCAGGGATGGTACTTGGTCCTGCTGTGAAGGCAGGGGACGGGACTCAATGACCTTTCAAGGTCCCTTCCAGTTCTAGGAGATAGGCAATCTCCATTAATTAATGTATTTATTTAATTTAATTTTCCCATTGAAGATAATGCAAAAGGTGGGGGTTGCGTTTCAAGTGGTGGTGTCTGTTGGGACCTGGACATAAGGTTGGGGGAGAAAGGGGACTAGGTTACAGCAGGGAGGGGAGGTGTTTGGCTCTGGGGAAGGAAAGGGGAGGAGAGGGGAGAGGAATTGGGTTGGGAGTATGCTCCTGTGATGGGTCTGCCGGGACCTGCACTGCATCCAGTGAGGAGGGGGTTGCTGGGGAATGGCGCGGTGAGCGACGAACCCTCCACCGCTTTGCGGGGAGGTGGGGGAAGCTCCGCGCAGCCCCTGGCAATGGACCGGCTGAGGAAATCGTGTTATTCCGGGGACGGTCATGTAATTCAAAAAAAGTTCCCTAAAAAAAAATCGTGCTATTGTGAAAATGTGTTAAGCGGATGCGTGTTAAATGAGGAATTACTGTACTGTCAAAATAGACTACGGGTCATGAGGTGTCACATTTAGTACAGTATTCCAAAGAGCTACAGCTTGGGTGCACTGTGGTGTGCCAAGAGCATGGCTGCATAGGGTTTGAAAAAGTCTGATCTCGTTAGCATTCATCATGCATGGCCAGAGCGTGAAGTAGAAGTGCTGGGCGGAGACAGAGGCTTGCTGTGCTCCCACAAAGTACAGTTACTTTTAATAAATAATAATAATAATAGAAACCCATTTCTTTTTGCAGGCTAGAGAAACAAGAAGCAGGTTGTAGAAGGATCACGTCAGGATTACTTGTGATCCCTCCCTCTGGGGCATCTAGTATTGGCCACTGTTGGCAGACAGAATATTGGACTAGATGGACCTTTGGTCTGATGCAGTATAGCTGTTCTTATGTAGATTACGTACCTGTTCTTACTGATTGGGGAATTAATGCTTACTTAAGAAAAGTGAAAAATACTGCCTTTACTTGTCATGGCCCAGTTCTCTTTTTCCCACCTGACAGGATTCGTGTCTTAAATTTAATTCAGCAATCCCCAGACACTGTCTCCTTCCTTTTTTAGTACAGGTCTCTTTACTCCTGCTTTCAGCTTTGGATTCATTCCTTGCCCTATCTTGTTCCCTAGACTCTCCCTTTTGCAGACTGTTCCCTGTTGCTAGCTTTCCTCCCACCTTCCCCTTCTGAAGAGACTCTCACAAGCCCCAGGTTGCAGGTCAGGAAACCATCCCCCTATTCAGCAAAACACTTAATCCAATGCTCAGCTTTATCTGTGTGATTCCTACTGGTGTCAAAGTTAACCTTGTGTTTCCCGGCTAGGGCTGGATTTACACAGTTGGTTAAGTACTGTCCTGAATTGGAACCACGGTGCATTGCAATAAGGGGCCAGACCTGTTCCAGCCATTGTACTGGGGATGTTTCATCTCTCTTGCTTGCCTTCTTTTTAAGACAGATGTGAAATAAATAATCAGTGTCCTAGTAAATGAAGCTTAAGTGGCAAAGTTTTTACTGTCTCCTGCCAGGCTCAACAGTCCCTTGAAGCACAATATGAGCAATTCAGAGATTATAGTAAACAGAGATGAGTAACAACTTTACTGAGCTGCAAAGGAGCCAACAGCCTGGCCGTGCCCCTGGGCAAGGTGTGAGGGCACTGGCTCTGCTCTCTTGGAAGAGCTGGCACCTTGGGTGGAAAGGGCAGGGCTGGAGCAACCAGCCCTTAGTGCCCCCTAGCTCTCAGTGCTGCCTGAAACATTCAGGTGCCCTGGTGGTGATTTAAAGGTCCCGGAGCTCCAGGTGCCACTGCCGCTTTTGAATTGCCGGACCCCAGGGCAGCTGTATCCCCTCACCCTTCCCACCAGCAGGCCAGCTGAACAGAGTGGCTTAATACAGGACTGGACTCTGCTACTGGCTTGCTGTGACACCTTGGGCAAGTCTCGTTACCTCTCGACTCCACAGTTTCCTATCTGTAATGTGGGGATAATGATTCTAACCTCACTGAGAGATTTACTGATGAGAAGCTCTAGATAAAAGTCAATGGCTGCGTCTAGACTGGCATGATTTTGCCGCTTGTCTACACTGGCCACGAGTATTTGCGCAAGAACACTGACTTTGTAATGTACAAAATCAGTGGTCCTTGTGCAAATACTCCGATGCTCCCACTCAGGGATAAGCCCTCTTGTGCAAGTATTCTTGCGCAAGAGGCCAGTGTAGACAGCCACGTTAATATCTTGCACAAGAAAGCCCGATGGCTAAAATGGCCATCAGAGCTTTCTTGCACAAGAGAGCGTCTGCACTGGCACGGATGCTTTTGCACAAAAGCAAATCTTTTGCGCAAAGACACATGCCAGTATAGACGCTCTCTTGCGCAAATACTTTTAACAGAAAAACGTTTCCGTTAAAAGTATTTGCACAAAATCTTGCCAGTCTAGATGCAGCCAATGGCTATAGTTGATGTTAATAGTGACACTTCTCAGGGAGAGCTAGATGGCTGCTAAAGTGTGGGAAATAGCTGAAATACAGAACAGAACAGAACAAAGTTTCCAGTTCTGTACTTCGAGAGGTCTATATAGAACTCCTGCAAACAATGATATTTACCCTGTTGTGTCTATTTATCATAAAAGGTATTCTTAGCAAGGATCATATTAACAAGAATAGAAGGAACCAGTGCTGAGTGACCAAAAGTGCCTAGAACTTGTTTAAAGACTTAGATTATTCTAAGAATTTGATAAATGTTTATGGATGTCTTCAGAGCCTGTGCCTGATCCAGTAAATTACTTAGGCATGTGCATAATTTTAAGCACATGAATAATTCCACTGAAGTTAGTTGGGCTACTTGGTTCTACATTTGCTAACTACTAGTGATAAGCCAGAGCTGCAGAAGTAATGCATGTGAGTATATTCTGCTCTGTATGTGTGTGTATATGCAAATTCTCTGGTTAGTAAATATAAGGCCAGGAAAATATGAAGTTCAGCAATCTTCACTAAGTAGACTTCTGTGGCTTTTGCACTGAAAATATATACTTGAAATTCATGTATTATTTCACCAGGGACCTGAAGTTTGCCCTGTGGCAATGCATGATAATGACAGTGCAGGATCAGGAGAGATTTGTTAAGACTTTTTTGGAGAAATTTGTGTTAGAACTTAGAGTTGGGAGGTCAAAGGAAAATCAGCCAACCAATAAATGCATAGACTGAGTTACTTATCTTCACAACTAGGAACTAAAAATGTGAGAACGCCCGTGCATTTACATTAAGCACCTAATGAGGGGATTTAGTGCCAGCTGTAGAGATCATGACACATAGCAGTTGGGAATATGATTAAGCTCCACAGCTACTGTACCTGGGATACTAAAATTGATATTCTCTATCCATTTCAGGCTATTATCTAGATTCCATTTCATATCATGCCTCTGAGCAGAGTTGAAAGAATAATAGGAAAAATTCTGTTTTTTTAAAAAAAACCCCAAATGAATAAATTAACTCTATTTCTTATTATACTGTTAAACAGGAATTTAGATAAGAGTTATTTAATAAAAGCTGTAGGCTTGGCTCTTAGGAATCTCAAGAAAATTAAATGCAGAAGGGTTTGGAAGATTCTTGCCAGTTATTTAAAGCTCACAGCACTTTGCCTTGTAGAAGGGGTCATTGTTATCCCCACTTTACAGATAAGTAGGCTGAGGCACAATAAAGTTGATATATTCAGAAGCATACATGCTGGAACTGAGCATATTAAGTGTTGGGGTTCCCCTCAGACCTCTTCCATTCCACTAAGTGCCTGATCCAGATGCATAATTTAAAGCTGTACATATCTTCAGGGCCGGCTTTAGGAAGTGTGGGGCCCAATTCGAACAGTTTTGACGGGGCCCCAGCAGCCAGGATTTTTTGTTGAGGAAAAAAAACCCAAAACCCACCGCGCACACAAAAAGTCACAGCCCAGACCCTCACGCGCACTTGCCCCAGGGTCAAACCCCCCTCCTGCGGCACAGCCAAACCCCCATGTGCACCTGCCCCGGGGCTAAACCCCAGAGCTGACTCCTCCCCCCTCCCGCAGTGCAGAGAAACCCCTGTGCTTGACTCACCTCTCCTGTGGCACAGTGAAGCCACCGCGCTCCTCCTCCGGGGCCGACCCCCTCCTCCCGCAGTGCGCCCGGCACGCCACAGAGCTGTGGAAGGGGAGCAGCCAGGGCACTTCTGGAACCCCCAGAAGTGGCACGAAACTGCATGCAGGACTTCAGTCCACCCCGCAGGAAGCCAGCACTATGCTGGAGGTAGTTAGTGGGGTTTCTCGGGGGTGAGGGGAAAAAGCCGGGTGGGAGGGCCCGAATGCCTCACGATCGACTGGTTGAGGCCTCGCGATCGACCAGTTGATTGCGATCGACCGGTTGGTGACCATGGCTTTAGGGAGCGTGGCCTCTTAGGTGTGGGACCCGATTCAGGGGAATCGGCCTAAAGCCGGCCCTGCATATCTTCATCTGTGTATGTGTGCAAATTTGCAGAACAAATGTGCAAAGCAGACATGTAGTGAATGGCACTGAGGGGTGCATGTATTTTAACAATGACTTGCCTCAAGTTCAGAGATGAAGTTGATTAATTCACACTGTACTAAATAAATGACTACACATAGTGTAGGGAAATCAACGGTGTATTGGTCATCAATCTGCTGCTAAACCTATTGCATACTTTTCTTTTATGGAGTTGCACTTACTAAGGTAAGAACCTTTTGAGGAAAATGTAGTTAAGGTAGCATCCATAGGACATCTTAAGCAATCAGAGGGATGAAAGAAACAAAATGCTTATGCACAATGAGCTTATATTGTCCTACATTCAAGCCAAGGCCTTTTCTTGTAGGGTTGGTTGTCATGGACTATTTGGTCCATGAGATGGATGACTCAATAAGTAGTTGCTAGTTAGACTTTGAGGCTATATCTAGATTATGTGGACGATTTGAAAAAGGATATGCAAATTCCACGGGATTTCATTTTTGAAAATGAAGCTTTCGAAATTGAAAGTAGTCAGGACATGGCTTTTTCAGCAAACCCTCTTTTTCGAAAAGCTGTGTAAACCTCATTTTTGAAAAAGGGGGGGTTTGCCAAAAAAGCCGTGTCCTGACTGCTTTCACTTTCGAAAACTCCGCTTTCAAAAGTGAGATTGGAAGAAGATACACACATTCCACGGGAATTTGCATATCCTCTTTTGACTCTTCCACGTAGTCTAGACGAGCCCTAAGATGCCAGTAAAACACATTATAGGTTTTAGAGCAGGTGGATCTTGTCAGGGGAAAAGTCAATGTGTTGGGCTTTGTTAGTTTGTCTTGGGAATGGAAGTTTTTTCATCGATCCATGAGGAATAACTGTGGGCGCACACTAAAATGGTGTTTCTCGTTTAGCCTAGGATTGCATGGAAGCAAAAATATCTAATGTTTAATGGCCTGACATTGCCCCTAATAAGAGCAGAAAAAGGAGATTTTGCAGAGATTTCAACAGGCAAATAGAGTAAGTACTCTCCAGTGCCAAGCTCAGTATCAGAAATGGAGATCAAGTATCAGGTATTAGCTCTGTCATATTGTAAAGCTCAGGATTCTATTCTAGGACATGGGTCAGAATTGGGGCCAATCTTACTTTTCTGGGGGCAAATCTGCTAGGGTGAAATTGTTGTATGTGAGATCAGAATCTGGCCCATTTCATTGAAGAAAGCTGCTGTTAAAAGCAGAGGGAAAAGAGAAGAACTTTGTGAGCAATGACAGAATTGGTGGCTAGAACTATATACAGTATTAGGGATTCGAAAGGAATACTGTCTCCACTTTCCAAATGGGTAATCTGAGGTATAGAAAGTTGAAATGAGTTTTTCATTATCACACACTAATCTGTCACAGTTACAGATAGAATTATAGGACTGGAAGGAACTTCAAGAGATGGAATCCAGGTCTCCCAGTCTTGTGCATCATCCACAGGACCATTCTTCTTCTGTAGTATGTAGGGTATCGTGTAATCCATCAGATCTGTTTGGAGGTCAGTCCCAAGGGATTTGTGGGATACCTGTTGAGTACTTTAAAGTGTTCAGATTTATCATAAAACCAACCTTGCTTGAAAATGAGGTTTTCAGAGCATTTTCTCTAAAATACAATATCTTTTGAAACTAGGGGGCAGTGCCCCATTTGCTATGCTCGCCAACCCTCCTGTTTCTGGGGGTAGCAGGGCCTGAATAAGGGGGGGGGCTAGCCGGGCAGCTGCCCAGGGCGCCAACCTATGGGGGACGCCTGATTGAAGTGGTAAGGGGTGCCGCGCGCCCGGGGGCAGGGCCATGCATGCACCGTGTGCCCGCTGCCCGGGGTGCAAGTATGGCTCGGTCTGGCACTGGGGGTAGGCAGCCCTGGTTCTCCCCCTGGCTGCTGGGGAGGACCAGGCTGAGGCATGGCTGCCCTGGTCTACCCCTGCCGTCACCCAGGCTGCTGGGGAAAGGTTGGGCCAGCCCCAGCTCTCCCTCCCTCTGGCTGTCGGGGAGGGCCGAGACCAAGCCAACCCTGGTCTTCCCCCACCCCCCCGCAACCTGTACCTCAATGTGATTCCCCCTGTCTCCATTCCTGCACTCACCATTCTCCCTAACACCTGCCCCTCACCATCCCAAACTGCCTATCCCCCTCCCTTCATCCCTACCCCCACCACCATTCCTATACCTACCCATCCTCCCTAATTCCTCCTCCTCCCTGCCTGCACTGTCCACCCCTACCCCACCTCCTTCCTCCACTCCTACACCCCATCCTTCCCTAACCCCTCCCCACCCCCACACTGCCTATCCCTTGCCTCCATTCCTATATCCCCCTTATCCCTACCAGCCTCCCTTACTGTACCACCCATCCCCCCATACACCCTATCCCTCTTCCTCCCTCCTTCCCTACACACACCCTGCACCCTCCCATGAATTCGTTGAGCTGTGCACCCCTCCCACCTAGGAGCACCACCAGGCTGGGCAGCACAGCCCTGGCCACTGCAGCAAGAGCCACAGCCTGCCACTAGTCCAGCCTTTCCAAACAGGCCTGTTGGGGCAGCTTTGCTCCATGGCAACCTCAGGGAGCCCGGAGTGAAGAGCGGTCACTCTGGAGAGCTGGGGAAGCGGCCAGGTGCAAGACCTGCCCCGCTCGCAGCAAGCCCAGGACAGCGCACCTGAGCCTGGGCCACACGGAGCCAAGACAACCCAGAAATGCTCGCTTGGGTGGAGACTTGTAGCATGGCCCCCAAGCGCTGTGGCTGGGCCACACAGAGCAAAGCTGCACGGCAGGCACATGTGCCAGGCAGGCTGGGAGCAGGGCCCAGAGGCAAGGGGATGCTGCTCTCACGGTGAATGGGGATGGAGCCACTGCACCCCCCCATTCACAAAGCAGTCATGTGGTCAGGGCTTCTGTGTGTGTGTGTGTGTGTGTGTGTGTGTAATATGTATCGAGAGAGAGAATGAGCAAAGCAAGGAAGCCAGCAGGGCACTTAATTTGTTCTTATGAAAGCAAGATTTGATGGGAAATGAGAGTAACTCAGAAGAGATACTTTTTTGAACCTTAATTGATATTATGATTTTCAGTTAAGCTTATGGAAAAGAAAATAAAGAGGCAATTTAATCATGATCTATAAGTTCCTATATATAGGGAGAAGATTTGATACTAGAGGTGTCTTAATATTAGATTCATAACATGGTTAGAAGGTTAATTAATCAAAGGTAAAATTAGAAATGTACCTTTTTAACAGGGAAAGATTCTTATTGGAGCAAGTTGCTTAGGGATGTGATAAATTCTCCATCATTTGACATCTTTTAATCCAGATTACAACATGTAAAAGAACAGACAAACCACCTCCCCACACTCTGCTCTTTCCCATTTTACTCGTAGGCTACGTCTACATTGGCGCGGTTTTGCGCCAAAGCTATGCAAATGAGACTTAGCGTTAG
>JANRFK010006688.1:17092093-17105425 GCA_030068395.1 Apalone spinifera
TAAGCCTCATTTGCATAGCTTTGGCGCAAAACTGCGCCAATGTAGACGTAGCCTTTGCATCCATCTTCTTGTTGTTTATTCCTACAGAACAGTGGACTCTGATCCATAAATGGGGCCCCCAGGCATTACCAGAATACAAATAAACAAACAATACTACTGTTCGATCACATCCCTTCTTTTCTCTGCTAGTAGATTCTGAAGTGTGCAGGGGCCTGCTCTGCAGCTTAGTCAGCCCTGCCAGAGAGGTTATGGAGGAGTCTAGTGGAAAGATGAAGGCATGAAGTATCTTTACCCAAGCTTCAGAGCATTCTTGTTGCATTTATTCCATTTTGGCACGGGGGAGAGCATGTTGGCACAGGTCAAGATCCAGAAATGATGTGACAACTGTTTTCAAGTCAGTGTTACAGCGTTTTACGCTCTTTCTCTAAGTACCTTTTTGAGCACTGACTGTACCTATCCATGCAATGGCAGAGAATGGCTTCTTTAAATTCACCACTGCTGGATACGTTGGTTTTATCCCCTGAGGACCCAGTTTGAAATCCAACCTGAGGTTATAAATAAAATGAATTTGGTCGAATTCAGTCAGCAGGGGGACTGTAGCTTGATTGTGGAGCTATTATGCTCCATTAGGGCTGGTGGGCAATCTGGAAACTAGAAGGGGGGTTGAATCCAGTTTGTACAGAAACTAAATTGCCCTTCATCTCCTTAAAAGAAAATGGCTTCACCATGTCAAAAACACTGTCTTTGATTGAAGGATGCTACTTTCTAGCACTACAAATCTCTGGCTTCTCCCAAAACACAAATATTTACTTCAGGGAAATTAAAAAGCAAATGACAGGCTATTTTAATCAAGGTCTAAACATCTTAGATCATTTTCTGTTCAGAGCTGTTTAAAAGTAATATTGAATTCCCAAACAGTAGAAAACCACATCACATCAGTGAGTAATTGGGAGCTATAAATCTCCTCAAGGACTTTTTTCCTCTCCTAATTTTGATGTTAGCTGCATTCTACTCTCTTCCCATTACCAGTTCTGGCATCAATGTATAGTAGTGATGTAAACATCAATATATTAATGTCAAAGAAGCATACAAAGTGAAATTGAATGCCAGCAAGTATAAAGGAAATGCAACAATAGCCTTCCCATTGAATCCTCTGCAGATTCCAGATAATGGATAGACTTTCAGCTCATAATCAGGAACCCATTTTCACCTGCAATTTGAACTGTTTTTTTCTTAAATGGTAATTATTTTCTCATTCCGTTACCAGGTTCAGTCTTGACACACTAGTACAATTTCTTTATCTCTCCCTTAAAACATGACTGTATTTTACAATGTTAATGAGAGCAGACACATTTACCATTGGTGGCTTTTTATGCATGTTCTTTATTAAGCCCAAGTAATATTTCAGAGGACAGCAAAATGTTGCTGAAAGTGACACACATTTGTATTGTGCATGTACTCCAAACCAATATCCAGCAGCATTCCTTGGGCAAACATGACAACATAGCATATGTTAATGGCTAATTGTTACTATGGAGCAGAAGCGTTTATAACTCTACCAACAGTTATATAGTCCCCTGAGGGGCTGAACTTGACATTGACCATCTTTTTTTATAAAAGTGCACCTATAACAGGGAAGTCAGCCAGTTAATGAGCTGAAACAACAATGCTATCTCAGAATTTTCCATTCTGAACTGCTGATGGCCATCAGACCATGAGAGGGTGAAGTCTCATGCCCTCTGACTCTGAGAAGGAGTGGTATTTCATGTAATCCCTGCTGGCCACAGCCAGTTCAGTGCTGGGACCTCAGCCCTTTTAATGCCATCCGTAGATCAGTGAAAAGACACTCATATTCATGGAACTAAGGAAAAAACCAGGTGACAGTCTGTCTTCAAAGATGTGTTTACAAAAACTCTGACGTATGTATCAAGGAGTACTGCTTTGTGACTGGCGGCCACATGGGAGCAAAAGCAAAGGCTGAATAGGTTTGACTTTGGAAGATCATCAAATGTTTTAGTGAAAAAAGATAGGGAATCCTGATGGTTGATGCAGCTGGTCAGTTTAGAACAGGCTGCTGGCAAGTATGTTCTCTGTGTCTTGTATTCAGCTTCCCTTTGTTTTCAGGGGAAGGTGGCACCAGCATACTCAGTAAAGAATTAGGATGGCAGCATCAACCTGAATCTGCAAGGTCAGTTGTGTTAATGGCAAGATCATTTCAAGACCCTCCAGCTCTGTAATGGAATGGTAATCTGTGTTGGAGTTGATGCCAGATACACAACATGGTTTCCTATCTCCACGGGAGTTTGGCCAGGCTGTGTTCTGTAACCATTGTTAAATATTGGCATTGATTGGTTGATGGTTAAACTTAAGAAGGCAGCTGTTGGTGACATTGAACTGAGCACCATCTGCTTTGTAATCTTAATTCGCTGATGGCCTTGTCATATTAGCTCAGTTTAGTGGATAGCTGAGGCTGATGGCCGATCTGGCTGGGCAAGAAGGAGCATGCATTGGTTTGGTTATTAGTCAGGATAAAACTAACCTTTTGGCCATTACCATCAGGCAGCTTCCAGCTCTAGGGTACAACCAGCTCAATATTAACCCATCAAGATGTGACACTGAACAAGTGTAAACTGTCAAATATCTGGGCATCATCACAGATGTGTTGGAGCAGGCTTGGAAGATCTGGATGCTTTTATAGCAGCAGCTGCTGCCATGTTTCAGGCCTGTCAGTAATTGTATGGCATCAAGTATGCTATAGTTTCAGTTCTATAGAATCACATTTGTATCAACTCTGTTACGGGGAAGTGAAACATGGCTACTGAAGAATCCTGGATTGATGTTACTAGTTTTTGTTCAATTTGTCAGCTGCTCCATAGCCAGTGAAGGACAAGATCAGAAATTAGGATTTTTGAAGCTGACCCCAATAACCCCTCCCCCCCATCAGCACAGGGTTGATTTTGGCAACTTTCTTGGTGTGGACATATTATTAGAAAGGAAGCATAATGAACTCTGAATTACATATCAAGGAGTGGCTATGAGCTCATCTAGACTACACGGAAGATTCAAAAGAGGATATGCAAATTTGCATATATTCTTCCAATCTCACTTTCAAAAGCGGAGCCCCCCCTTTTTCAAAAAGCCGCGTAAACCTCATTTTTTGAGGAAAAGCGGCTTTTCGAAAAAAGGGGAGTTGCCGAAAAAAATGCATCCTGACTACTTTCACTTTCAAGAGCTCCACTTTCGAAAGTGAGATCGGAAGATGATATGCAAATTCTTGCAGAATTTGCATATCCTCTTTTGAATCTTCCATGTAGTCTAGATGAGTCCATGTGACTGGCAGTCACATAGGCACCAAAAGTTTCAGTGGTGTGATAAGCTTGCTACTGATGGACCACACCATCTTAAGGACCTAGCCAAAGATTCATCCAGGTGACACCTGATCCTTTTGGAATTTGCTTTGATGTTGATGCGGGGACTTATGCACTTAACTCCAGTTGAAAGTCAGTGCATTGGTAGATAGTTCATTTAGAGCCATCAAAATCCATATTTTCAGTGCCACATATATTTAGATCTGGAGCTTTGGTTACCTCTGTTCTAGTGATTAGGGGACATTTCCCAAAATTTGAATGCAAGTTCAGATTATAACCATCTTGAAAGATAAAGGATATACAGAGCTGGAGTTTTGCCCAGGCCCACCCATAAGTGTTGAATACTATGCACGTTTTCTAGTCATAGAAAGAGACTGTATGTAGGGGTGGAATGCATCTGGTTTAGAACTGTGTTCATTGAAATATTCATTGCACAGTGGTAGCTTCTTGGCATATTTTTATGATTTAAAACCATATGAAATTCAAGATCCTTCTTGTCAGTTGTGGGAAGATTTAATGTTTTGTAACGTAGAATTTCTTTCTCGGATCAAAATGGTCCTTAATTTCTCCACCTGACACAATTTCCCTTGTTTACAGAAATCTTCTCTTTTTAGCACCTTTTAGACAAAATTCAAGGCTACTGATTGGTTTCTCACTTGCTTTTGTACTAAAGTTATTCTAATACTTGGATTTAAAAAATATACTGCACAAATGCTGGATAATTGATTTTTAGGGAACAATTTTTGCAGTAGTGGGCAGATGGACTGAGTGATCCCAGACACATTCCCATATTTAATTTTATTATTGACACTGACTTTCTGGTTGGACTCAGGCAAATCACTTAACTCATTCTCACTTAACTATGTCTCAGTATAGCCACCAATGAAATTGATATAATTGTTCAGTAGGGTGTTGGGAGACTTAATTAAATATTGCAAAACTGTGAGATCTTTGGATTCAAGATACTACAGAAATGTCAGTTATGATAGAAACAAAATCCCACAATAAATATTTCCCGTGCATTTTTATTAGATATATGTGAAGAAGCTAGGCTATCTGGTGTACATTTGCAACCGTATGATCCTCTTTGATGCTGATCATCAGTTAGGGTACGTCTAGACTGCAAGGCTATTTTGGGATATTGGAGGTATCCCAAAATAGCTACCCCGCATCCAAGGAACATGTCCACTATTTCAAAATAATTTTCAAAATAACAGATGCGCTATTTTGGCATCCCTGTAAACCTCGTTCCACGAGGAATAAGGGATTTCTTGAAATAGTGCTTTATTTAGAAATTTGGTGCTGTGAAGACACAAATTGCAATTTGTGTAGTGTAAATTGCATATCTTATTTCGATTTTAGAGTGCAGTCTAGCCGTACCTTTAGTATTGCTCTCAGAGTGCAGCTAAAGCAGTGTGAGCTGGGAATAAGCCTTTGTTTAATGGCGTGTTCTAACAGCAATAGCTCACTTAGCTGGAGACCTCTAGCACAAGATAATCGACCTTGACAGAGTCATGCATTCTTGTCTTTGGTTTAGGCCACATAATAACTCATATCATGGTCAGTTACTGAGCTTGCAAGAGTGAGCATAAAGACTTAATTAAAGAGTAACAAGAAATGGACACACAAAGAAGATTTTTGAAACTAAAATTCAATAGATTGAGTCCAGTTGCAGTGAAGTAAACAAGTTTTAATTACCTAGACTTGGAATAAGGGTTTTCACTGGATTGACAGAGAGCCATTACATTCTAGTGCCTGAGAGATCTCGAGGGCAGCAAAGGTAGAGCAGCTCTTTAAATAATAAAGTAAGCAAATTAAATCTGATTAGGTTTGCCTTACATTACAAAACTGTGGATTTGCCAAGTGCAGAAGATCTGTTTTGCAGCTATGTAGTTCCCTTGTCAGGGTGACCTCCAATACAAGGATTACCAATGCATGATTTGTGCACAGCTTATGGCTCTTACATTGTTCACATGGCATAGGGGGAAAAAAAAACCAGTACAGCAGTACATCCCTCTATGGAAAGAAGAGATGGCTTTGTGGTTAAACCAGTGGAATGAGAATCAGAAAATCTGGGTTATACTGATTTTATTTTGTTTTCTACTTTAACAAAATTCCTATGTGATTTTAGGTAAGCCACTTAATTGGGTATCAGTTTCTCCATCAGTAAAATGGGGATATTTACTTATTTCAAAGGAGGATAGTAAAGCTTCACTTTTTAATGGCAGTTTTGAGTTCTTCATTAGGAAAGTGCTATAGAAATTGCAGAGTAATATGACAATGAATTCCACAAGCTGTTGGTTTTCTTGACTCTGTTAAAACAGATCAAAATCAATAAAATGTCATGCACCAAATGGTCTATGCTACTTACGCAATTCCAGTCCATGAAAGTGATATGAGGCATGAAAGGAATTTGTGGACCTAGGTCTCCTTGGAATATTCAAGGGAGAGAGAGATACTGTGGCTGCGTCTAGACTACAGGGTTTTTTTCAGAAAAACGGCCATTTTTCCGAAAAAAACTTCACTTATGTCCACACTGCATTTGCGTTCTTTCAGAAAAAAATCAAAAGAAAGCAGGGGTTTTTCCAACATTGGTAAACTTCAGTCTATGAGGAAGAACGCCTTTTCCGAAAGAGCTTTTTCAGAAGAAGGCGTGTGTGGACGCGGAAGAGGGAGTTTTTTTGAAAAAAGATGCCTCCAGGAAAAAGCACAGGTGCCCTAGTGGACACTCCGTCCACAGTAATCACAGCTCTATAGTTCCTGTCTCCAGCCAGCTCTTAAAGCTGCAGGCACCCACGACAAGCCTTGTGGCAGGAAGCCAGCCTCAGAGCAGCACCCTGACTGCACGGCTCTCCCTGCCACACAAAGTAGGAGCTATAGCACAGCCACAAGTCCCTGGAGACCCCCCTGGCCAGCACAGGAAGCACCAACAGGGCTGTGAAGACCCACCCGGGGCAGCAAATGCTGGGTGCCATCCTGGTCTGGGGCTGAGATCCGGACCCTTCTGGAGCTGTGGGGCGAGGAGGAATGCCGACATTTATGGTCAGAAGGCCAAAGCTCTTGCCCATAGAGGCCACCACCCTTGCACCTTGGACTAAGCGAGAAGCAAGATGAAGGAGCTCGGCAAGGGTACGCATGGGCCAGGGAGCGCATCCCTCGTTCCAGGCCAGGACCACACTTCTGCCTCTATTACAAAGAGCTCCACCAGATACTGGGTGATGGGCAAGCCTTGTCTCCACCCAGTCTGGTGGATTCAGGGTAGGGGACACCCATGGTCGCCTGGCTGGAGCTCCTGGAGGAGGAGAAGGACGAGGAGGGACAGCAGCTACATGAGGAAGAGGACACCAGCAGTGTCGTCACCCATAGCCTTGAGCTGGTACCCCAGGCCTTGGACATCTCCCAGGCATAATCTGACACTGGGGAGGGATCATCAGGTGAGTGCTGTCAGGTTGGCACACACACAGAGCAGGGGAGGTGAGAGCACAGGGGACGGGGTGCGATTGTCACTCGGCATGCTCGGCCTGGACACCGTGCTGATGTCCCTGCATGTGCAAGTACGTGCAGCAGCAGTGTGCACTGTGTGGTCTCAGGAGCTGGCCCCGGAGCACACATGGGCTCCTGCTCACAGGCTGGGGGGAGGCCCTACACATGTCCAACTGCTGAGAGGGGTGTCCCTCCCCACCCATGCCCCCTGCCAGCCACCGCTGGAAGCAGGCTGGGCACAAGGGTGCATGCACGACCCCACACAGGTAGAGGAGTGCCTCACATAGCACATGGCCATGCCTGCACGTGCGAGGCACCACCCACTCCCACAGACAGCGCTGCCAGGTGCAGGTGTGTATGTGAGCCTCAGGGAGGGCCAGGCTGCTATGGGTGGACGCGTCCCTGGCCTGCTTGTCCTCGGGGCCCCTGTGAGGCAGGGCCTGCTCTGCAGGTCATGCGTGGCCTTGCTCACGGGCCTTCCTCACTGGGGGGAACACGACCTCAAGGACAATGTCTGCTTGGATGACTGACCACCCCCTCCCTCTTTTTCTCCACAGCCGGACCAGCTGTCGTGGAGGGGCAGTCCTCACCATCAGAGGCAGCCGTCCAACACTGGGGGAGCCATAAGCGCTGGAGGGTCCATGAAGAACTCACGAGACAGCACACTGCAATCCTGCAAGACGTGCAGCAAACAGTCACCCAAAAGGCCCACGATGATGCGGAGTGGCGCGATCGCATGTGGGACCAGCTTGTGCAGCAAGGTGAAAACGTGTGCCACCATCTGGGAAGTGATGGTACACCTGAGTCTTCTGCCTCTCCAGCTCCCCTCCACTCAAACTCCCTCTGCCATGCCCATGTCCCCTCCCTCAGCCCCTCCTGCCACACCTGACCCCGCTACAGCCCCTCCTCCTGCCCACCCCACTGTTGTCCCTGGCCCCACCCAACCCGGAGGTCGTTGAGGTGCCTGAACCTGAGGTGGCACTTCCAGCTGCACCACACACCACTTCCAGCACTGATCCCCGCCCCTCCTCACTCAGGTTCTCAATCCCCCTCTGCCCCAGTTACTTGTATTATAAAAAAAATACAAAGTTTTTGTTCAATTCAAAACTGGTGTGTTTATTAATTGTACAGAGAACGGGGGCATGGAGGGGTTGTGGTGGGAAAGGTATTGGGGGGCAAGGCCCAAGCACCCAGTGGGGAGGCCCTGGGGAGAGTTACTGGGCTCCTTCAGAGAACCTTTCCCTCAGGGCCTCCCGAATGTGCATCCTGGCTTGATGGGCCTGGTGGATGGCAGCTGTCCAGGGCTGTTCAAACAGCCTTCCCTCACCACCAGCCTTTGTCCCCCACTCCAGGAGGAAGGCCTCCCCTTTGCTGTCCCCCAAGTTGTGGAACATGCAACATACAGAGACCACCTTGGGAATGTTGCACTCCCCCACACTGAGGTGTGTCAGCAGGCACCTGAACCGGGCCTTGAGGCGCTCAAAGGCACATTCCACCTGCATGAGGGCCCAGTTAAGGTGCACATTAATTGTTCCCTGCTCGGGTCCAGGTGGCCAGTGTAGGGTTTCATGAGCCACTCAAGTTTCTGAATATGTGGGCATCATGTGCTTGGCCTGACCACATGACAAATATGTCCAAAAACTGTCCCTGGTGGTTGACCAGGGCCTGCAGTACCATGGAGAAGTAGCCCTTTCTGTTTATATATTGGGTGGCTCGTTGCTGCGGTGCGCATATCGGGATGTGGGTCCCATCGATTGCTCCTCCACAGTGCGGGAAGCCAAGAGCAGAAAATCCGGCCACGATTGGATCCAGGTCTCTGAGGTGGATAACCCTGTGCAGCAGGATGGAGTTGATGGCCTGAACGACCTGCAGCAGGAGACTTCGAAACACACAAAACATAGAATGAGAGGGGGTGCCAGAGCCGTCTCCCTCCTCCCACCTAGACATCCCAGGAGCCACCCCCCCATGAGGCCGCCCTCCCAGCAAAAGGGTTGTGTCAGGGCGGGATGGCACAATTACCTTCTCCTCCCTCCCCCGGATGGGCCTTGCCCTCACCCCCACTCCAGCCCCACTCTCCCTCCTGTTTCCCAAGGGTCCCCCTTTTCAAGGACTCCCCCCCCCGCAGGGAGTGCACCCTGAGAGTGCCTTACCTCCATGAGGAGGACCCCGACAGTGTACTTCCCCACACTGAACTGGTGTCCCACCGAGTGGTAGCTATCTGGGGTGGCAAGCTTCCATACGGCAATTGTGTTCCTCTTCTCCGGGGATGGCGGGCTGCAGGTGAGTGTTGTGTCTCCGGAGGGCAGAGGCGAGCTAGGCATACAACTCCATGGCCTTCTGCATATGGAAGTTGCTGAGCCACTGCTGGTCATCCCACCGCTCCATGACGAGGCGTTCCCACCAGTTGGTGTCCAGCCTTCAAATTCGTGTCTTGATTGTGGGCTGCGGGGGCAAGGGCCTTGCTCCTGCATCCAGGCAGAGAGACTCAGAGATGAGCTCTGAGTCAAGTGGGGGCAGGACCGTCATAACAGTCTACTGAAACTGCTGCAGAAGCTGCAGCATGGCTCTGTGGGGCCATCGCATGCTCAGAGGCAGCTCCGGCTCCATTGCAAAAAGAGAAAAGAAATGCTGTGGCATTCAACAAACCTCGGCAACCAGACCACGCTCTGCAAAGCTTTGCTGTCCCTCGAAGAGGTAGGCAAGTAAGCAGCAGAACCTGAGAAACGGCTGTGCAGTGGGGTTCCTTTAAGCACGCATCTCAGATAGCCTTAGGCAGAAGCACCTGGAAGTAACTGCTGACCTAATGCCCTGCCAGAAGTGGTTCCGGGTGGCCATTTATGCGAGAGAGCATCCAATGAGTGTGGGCACTTTCTTTCGAAAAAGCAGATCTCTTTTTTGATGTGCTTTTGCAGTGTGGACACTCTCTTCCGAAAGAAGATTTTTTGGAAGAGATCTTCTGAAAAAGCTTCTTTTGAAAGAAGCCTGCTGTCTAAACATACCCTGTGAGAAGATTTTCTGTATTCTCAGTGTGGTACAGAGAAGTATTCAACCCAAATAATTATAGTCAAAAAATGAAAGTCTGGTGTAAAAGCAGCATATATACATGGCAGCTTCATGGAACCATTTTGATGATAATGTATAGGACAGTGTGTTCTGGGAATAACAACACCCAGAATTATTTCAAGCAACATCTTTTTCAAGGAGAGGGATTTTCATATTTTTTCCTACCTTTCCAAACTGTGGCTGATGAATGATAAATGTAAAGCAAGTGACAAAGGAGTCTGTATTTATATTCTGCTATACGTCTTCACCCCTGCAGCATGTCTCAAGATATTTTTTACAAGTGAACTCAGATAAACTTGGATCAGACAATCCATATTTTTTACAGAAAAACATGGTGCGTGGGAGAGGCAGGGACAATTATTGTCACGTGGCTACCGGCACACAGCAATGTTACAAGGGCCTGTGCAGGATATTAACCTTTTCACTGCAAAGTACCTTCCATTCTACAATTTCTAAACATTTTTACAATAGTAAGAACATTGAAATTCTTACTCAGTTTTTACTTTGCAAAAGTAATTACCATGGATCAGATTCTGCCACCATTACTCAGATTGAGTAGTAGGTTACTTTCCTTGAAATTGATCAGGGGCTACTTATAGCATAAAGTGCTTTCTTAATATGGCAACAGGATTTAATTGTGACTAGAAAGGCAAAAATACAGGTCATTTACCAGACTGGTCTTTTCTGCTCCTAGAAGAGGGATGGTTGTGGCAACACCACCCCTACCATAACTAATAACCCAAATCCTTCTAAACCCAGCTATTACCAGAAAATCTCTTTCTATTAAATATTTGAATACTTGAAGTGCTAATGGATAAATACAACTATGACATAGTTGGTATCACAGAGATTTGGTGGGATAATCCACAAGATTGGAATATTGATATAGAAGGTTACAGCTTGCTCAGGAAGGATAGGCAGGGATAAAAGGGAGGAAGTGTTGTCTTATATATGACAAATGAATATACTTCGAATGAGGTGGAGATGGACATAAGAGACAGACTTGCTGAGAGTGTCTGGGTTAGTTTAAAACGGGTAAAAAAAAAAAAGGGTGATGTCATGCTAGGGGTCTACTACAGACCACATACCCAGGCAGAAGAGGTGAATGAGGCTTTTTTTAAAACAACTAACAACATCATCCAAAGCGCAGGATTGCTGGTGATGGGGGATTTCAACTATCTAGACATCTGTTGGGAAACTAACCCAGCAGGGCACAACTTATCCAATAAATTCTTGGACTGCATTGGAGACAATTTTTTATTTCAGTAGGTTGAGGAAGCTACTGGGAGTGGGGAGGGAGGTGGAGAAGCTGTTCTTGATTTGATTTTAACAAATAGGGAGGAACTGGTTGAAAATTTGAAAGTGGAAGACAGGTTGGGTGAAAATGACCAAGAAATCACAGCATTCATGATTCTAAGGAATGGTAGAAGGGAGAACAGCAAAATAGAGACAATAGATTTCAGGCTTTTAGTAAACTCAGAGAGCTGGTTGGTAAGGTCCATGGGAAGAAGGACTAAGACGAAAAACAACTGAAGAGAGTTTGCAGTTTTTTAAAGGGACATTATTAAGGGTCCAAAAGCAAACTATTCCACTACATAGGTAAGATAGAAAGTATGGTAAGAGACCACCTGGATCAATGGGAAGATCTCATATGATCTAAAAATCAAAAAGGAGTTGTATAAAAAGTGGAAACTAGGTCAAATTACAAAGGATGAATATAAGCAAACAACATGGGTATGCAGGGGCAAGATTAGAAAGGCAAAGATCTAGAAAACATGAGCTATAAGGGAATACAGAAAGAATTGGGCTGGTTTAATTTAGAAAAGAGATGATTGAGAGGGGACATGATAGCGGTTTTCAAGTATCCAAAAGGGTGTTGTTAGGAAGAGGGAGAAGAATTGTTCTCCTTGGCCTCTCACGTTAGGACAAGAAGCAATGGGGCTTAAACTGCAGCAAGGGAAGTTCAGGATGGCCGTTAGGAAAAACTTCCTATCTGTCAGGGTGGTTAAACACTGGAATAAATTGCCTAGGGAGGTTCATAGACTTATAGAACCATAGAGCTGGAAGAGACCTCAGAAGGTCATCAAGTCCAGCCCCCTGCTCTAGGCAGGATCAATCCCAGCTAAATCAACCCAGCCAGGGCTTGGTCAAGCCGAGACTTAAACACCTCTAGGTATGGAGACTCCTCAACTTCCCTAGGTAACTCATTCCAGTGCTTCACTACTCTCCTAGTGAAATAGTTTTTCCTAATATCCAACCTGGACCTCTCCCACCACAACTTGAGACCATTGCTCCTTGTTCTGCCATCTGTCACCACTAAGAACAGCCTCTCTCCATCCTCTTTGGAACCTCCCTTCAGGAAGTTGAAGGCTACTATCAAATCCCCCCTCACTCTTCGCTTCTGCAGACTAAACAGACCCAACTCCCTCAGCCTCTCCTCATAAGTCATATGCTCCAGCCCCCTAATCATTTTGGTTGCCCTCCGCTAGACCCTCTCCAATGCGTTCACATCCTTTTTGTAGTGGGGGGCCCAGAACTGGACACAATACTCCACCTGGGGCCTCACCAAAGCCGAATGAAGGGGAATAATGACATCTCTGGATCTGCTGGCAATGCTCCTCTTAATGCAACCTAATATGCCATTAGCCTTCTTGGCTACAAAGGCACACTTGACTCATATCCAGCTTCTCATCCACTGTAATCCCCAGTTCTTTTTCTGCAGAATTACTACTTAACTGGTTGGTCCCCAGCTAGTAAGGACTCTGCACTTGTCCTTGTTGAACTTCATCAGATTTCTTGTGGACCAGTCCTCCAATCTAAGTCACTCTGGACCCTATCTCTTCCCTCAAGCGTATCTACCTCTTCCCTGAGCTTAGTGTCATCCGCAAACTTGCTGAGGGTGCAATCCATTCCCTCATCCAGGTCATTAATAAAGATATTGAACAAAACCGGTCCTAGAACCAAACCTTGGGGCACTCTGCTAGAAATCGACCGCCATCCTGACATCAAGCCGTTGATCACTACCTGCTCGGCCCGGCCTTCTAGCCATCTTTCTATCCATCTTACTGTCCATTTACCAATCCACATTCCCTTAACTTGCTGGCAAGAATATTGTGGGAGACCGTATCAAAAGACTTGCTAAAGTCAAGGTATATCACATCCACTGACTTTCCCACGTCCACAGAGCCAGTTACCTCATCACAGAAGCTAATCAGATTGGTCAGGTACGACTTGCCCTTTGTGAATCTATGCTGACTATTCCTAATCACTTTCCGCTCTTCCAAGTGCCTCAAAATGGATTCCTTAAGGATCCCTTCCATGATTTTTCCAGGAACCGAGGTAACACTGACCGGCCTATAGTTTTCTGGATCATCCTTCTTCTCTTTTTTGAAGATGGGCACTACATTTGCCTTTTTCC
>JANRFK010006688.1:17113331-17125429 GCA_030068395.1 Apalone spinifera
ACCTATTAAACCATCTTGTTAGTCTTTAAAGTGCTACACAGTCCTGTTTTGTGTTTCAGACAATTGTGCTTCTCTCTTCCATGAAATGTACCAGACACACAGTCTCCTCTATGTCTCTATGAGACTTACCAAGCAAAGAGAGCCACGCTCCCAGAAACTGTCACTGTGTATATGGAAAATACAAATGACTTTAAATAACTTGCATTACTTACACAGTGTGAACTGAATAGGAGTTTTGATTGGGATGTCAGGATTTAGAACAGTATAACTGAATGGCCAATTGTTACCATCTATGTGATAAGGACTTTACCCTGGGAAATAATGTATTTAATATTAAACAGAGAGAATAAAAGCTAGCAGGCCTGATTACTAAGCAAGCTAAGCAAACAATTGCAGGAACAAAATCCATGCACAATTACTTCTGCAAACTAGGTAACTGCACTGCCAAAGGCTAACTGTGCTTGCAGTTTCCTGATTTGTGTACACAAGATCAGTAATTATATGTGCAAACTGGGTCCCTGATCCAGCAAAGAAACTCAAGTGCATGATTCCCACTGTAATACGTTTCAAATTAAGCACAGATTTACATGCTTTGCTGCACTGGAACCTAGCTTTGCAAACACATGCCCAACTCGATGAAATTTGAAGCTTAAAATCTGCTTTTAAAAGTATGGTTGAAGAGCTTTCAGATTTTTTTTTTTAACCTCCACTGCTTGCTGGGCCTTTCATATGAAGTGACTGCATGAACTGACCCTAGAGGTCAGCAGAGGTGACATTCTCTGTTTGCATAGTGCTGTGGCTATTGTCAAGGAAAGACTCAAGGTTGTCCATTTGTATGGAGAATCAGATAATATTGATTCAGTACTAGGAGGAAGGGAGAGTAGGGGTACATAATGATTGAGATTGCTGAGGGAATGCAAGGGGACCTGCGACTTAGTTGTCTTTATTGTGCTTGGGTTCAGGAACTGGGAATAAGCAGGAGGTCTCGTTTACTTGTAATCTAAGCTTGGAATAATTTGGTTTTAGGCACAGTTATTTAAAAGGAGCAAAATGAATCCACTGATGTAAGTCTAATTTAGCATTTATTTTTAAAAGAACAGCTCAAGTTTAAAGATTCTGGCTATAGCTGTGTGTATATATAGAAGCCTCATGTAAATTCATCTGTCCAACTGAAAAACATCTGAAACTGCTAGTTGTGTTGAATGAAATGCAAATACATTTAAAGGACTCAGCAAAATACTCAAGATAAATTATGGAAACTAATGTCTTGTCTTTCCAGATCAATGCAAGGGAATCCCTGGGTGAACAGTACCATATATCACTTAAAAACCTCTTGCTCTAAATTCAGTAGGATTCTGCTAAATGGTATGATGGCTGATGTGAAGTGTTATTACTAATTTTGGCATCAAGGAATGAGTTATTTGCATATATTCCATGGACTTCCATTGCCCCTTTCATCTATGACTTCAATTTATGTGCCTGTTAATTGTAATAGAGGTGCATGCAGATTAATTTTTTAAAACTCTGGGGTAAGGATGAAAAGGGGGAAATGTCACCTATTGATCTTGACTACTCCATCAGTAGCATATTTTAACTGACAATGAAAATAATGAATCATCAGACACCCGGCCAAGACCCTCACCCCTCAATGTTCTGAAGCTTCTTGTCATGTGTGAAGTTTTGTCTTGCTTGTGTGACACTGGGATAGCCGCATCCCTGATGCTCTGGAGAAGCACTTTAATTCATCTCCTGCTGCAGAAGATTGTTATATTCTGTGACTAATTCAGTGCAGGCAATCTCATGTGGCTTTATTCCCAGAACTTCTAACCAACATCACGGTTTGTACCTTGGGATGATTATGCACAGATTCTATAGGTGGACAGTGGATTACTATACCTAACTTCCACTTCTGCCAAGATCTGACTTAATGTCCTGGCTTAGTACACAAATGAAATACTCTGAATGTGTGCTCTCTAACTAGTCTTGTGTCTGGCACTAAAGAGGCTGGGGACTGGGATGGAATGGCTGTTTTAAAAAATCATCATTACACTTTGCATTTTTATAGCTACTTTTCATATTTAGATCTCAAAGTGTTCCACATAAGGAGGTAAATATCATTATTCCTATTGTACAAAGGGGAAAACTGTAGCCTGGTGAGATTAGTGACTAGCTCAAGGTCACACAATGATTTGATGCCAGGGACAAAAATAGAACCCTCATCTGACTCCGTAGCCTATGGTCTAACCACTGGACCGCACTACCACTGTTTGCAGGTAAGGTCTGAAGAGGCTGTTAATGCACTTGAGGCAGTCCTGGGCAAGTTCATAGTCCCAGGTCAGTTCATAGTCAACATTCACTCTGGGAGCAGTACTGTCATGCTCCCCCTAAATGAGGGCTCACTCCTGCATCCAATGAAGTCAGTGGTGCAAGATCACGCTTTGTCCTGTCAGGTTCTCCTTACGCCAAATGTGGAGCTTCAATCTGTGATACGAAGGTGATAGACAAACCATTCCATTAGTATCTACAGAAATGATACCGAAAATGTCATTTTTCTTCTGAAAAACCTTCTTTTTCCTTAACCATAATATCATGGAAGCGCTGCTTTCCCTCCCACTCATGCCTGTGGGACCTCAGCACTCAGGAAAAACAGATCATATATGCTGTCTACATGTTGTACAGAAGAAGAATTGAAAAGAGAAACAAAGTGTAGGTGCTGATACAGTCAATGTTTTACTGTTTTTTTTTTTCTGGAACAGAATGAAACCCCATTCACCCCTCTCCTGGTAAGAAAAGCATGAGTCCTCTCTCCTTTGTTTTGACCAGTGACAGCTTCAAATAGCTGCATCCTGTTGCTAGGTTACCAGTCTGTGTTCTTCAAATCCCACATACCTTTTGTTAACCTCACATTAAATTGCAGATCACATACTGTGCTATTTTTAGTTGGAGTGAGGAGGAATGATGTATATTCTCATTCGGGCCAAGATAACTCTGGTCATTTGTGTGTGTGAATTGTGTTTTCTGCTTAAATAGGTAGCAGGTTTGCGGTATATTAATGAAATATCTGATTAATCAGTGGACGCCTTTTGTGTTGTTTAGGGTCCTTGATAATTTGTTGTCTGTTCAGTTAATAGCTGGAAAGGACTGGAAACAAGTTTTGGTTATGCCCTGATCCATCAGAAGTCTATAAAGACCTGGCAACAGTGGTATAAAATTTGGCATTTACACAGCCTCACAATGCTCACATATTACCTGAGTTTTGATTTTTCTCTGAAAGAGAGATTGTGTGTGTGAGAGTCAGAGTCAGAGTGAGAGAGAGAGAGAGAGAGAGAGGAAATAGCTGCAGAATGAATTTTTTGTATAGCACACGCTGCATTATGAAGTCACTTTAAAACATTCAGTCAGTGGCACAAGACAGTGCAGTGATGCTGTTGTAAGTTCTCGCTTTTGGGACTGTTGCTTTGGAATATTTGAGCAAACGTGACATGCACCAGTTAATTGATAAGAATGATGATAATGCTTTACACTAATGTATTACATGTAATAATGTTCCAAGTCAGAAGCTGCACTCTAGTCTACTTGTTACAAATGGGGGAACCGGTGGCATGAATAGGCAAACCTATGACTTGCCCAAAGCCAGACCTTGTGTCTATAGCAGAACCAGGACTTGATTCTATTGGAAAAATTCCACACCCATCAAAATCAATGACAAAACTTGCATTGACTTCAACAGAGCCAGAATATCACTCACATCTCCCAGCATCTTGTACTGTGCTCTGCTCATTGGCCCATGTTGCTGCTTAGAATTTCAGGAATAGAGCTGTTGGATACATTTATTCTAGAGCTTTTGTCTTCTCCTTTCTACCCCCTGGCATGTGTACTCTCTCATGTAAGGGAAAAAAAGGATGCAAAAAAGTTTACAATAATTATCATTGCTGTGGGTTGTGCTGCAACAATGGGATATTATAGAAAGTCTTCTGATCAAGGTGTTTTCAACTCTTTTTAAATTAAAAAAACCCACCTTATTTTTAAAAGCCACCCTACCTTTCTTTTGTCCACAATTTTTGCCCAGAGGTAACCATTTTGGAAATGCACATGAAGTCATGCAGCATCAAGCAACCTCACTGAGACTACAAATGAGGTAAGATGGCTGGTTATATGACATCAAGAACCCCAGGAGTGGGTGCAGAAAGGGGGCTGGTGAAGACCTTTTTGAAGCTCATACCCAAAAGGCTAGCTCAAACTCCCAGTAAAGGCAGTGAGAAGCTGGATTCCTCCTTAAGTATTGCCAATTTTATTTTTGCATATATGTGAGCAATAAAACTGAGGGACAAGCCTAAACAAGATCTGCTGGCCTCATTCCCTGTCTTCTTACAAGCTTGAAACCACTGCTCCAGCTTCAGAACTGTGTCCCCTCACCTGGCATCATCAGGAGACTTAATATTGGCAGGAGCACTAAGAGGCTCAGTTCACAGCAAAGGGATTTCATCTATTTTCTCAGCAGCTGTTTCAAGGAAAACAAAGGTGGAAGCACCTCATGAATTAGCATTGAACTAACGAGGAGGAGAGGCAAAGGGCTAAGGAAAAAGACTGCCTTGATTCTGTGTGCAGATTCCAGAGAAACAGTGCTTTTATTGGCTCACTCTCCTTCGGAAATCCAAAGGTCCTTTCTTACATAGCAACTTCACTCCTGTCTGATTGGAGAACAAAACCACTTACATACTGTACCAATTTCTTTTTCCTTTTTGCTTTCTTGCTTTCAGTTGAAGAGATAGATGCTCAAATCTGTACTGTTGTCCACCCCTTGCCTCAAAACCTAATAATACAGAATAATTAAAGATGAGCTAGAAACAGAAGCAACCCAGAGTAGCAACATTATAGACTGTGCTGTAGAGCCCTGGTAGAATAAAAACCAAGTCTCTACCTCTTTCAAGATCAAAGTAGCAACCCTTGAAATTTAATGGCTGGAAACTTCTGAGGAAAAAGGTTATTAAACCAGCCCTCACTTCTATGTCTGTCTGCCAGAAGATAGTGACATTTTTTTGAACTAGATACCAACTTTTTCCCCCTCCACTAAGGTTGTGTGTGATGGTTTCTGAACATGTTCCCCAAGGCTAAAGGTTTGTTCAGAGCCTTCAGGAGCTGAGGCTACTAGTGCACTTAAAACAACACATGCCTTTGCAAATGCAGCCAAGATACAGGCACAGATTTCTCTTCTGTATTGCCTAAATCCACTGGCTTTTGTTGTATTGCATCCAACTACATTTGCAGAGATTGTAGTCTAGTTAAGTAGTTAGTTCCACACATTACCTAACTCTGTTCTGTAGGGTGCTGGTATAGGCCAAAGTTCGCTGTTAGCTACAGCAGCTGCCTTCTCTGCCCTCATTATCTGTATTTGTGTTCATGGAAATTCAGCTGAGGTTCCAGGACCAAATTCAGAACTATAATAGGCAGGTGTAAATCCACTGGGTCATTTTACTCCAGAGCTAACTCTGGCCTATTCCTCCTCCCCAACCCCCAATTGTTCAGAACACTGTCTTGGGATCTAGAGAATGCAAATCTCTTCCTGTTGACCATGTCCCTCTCTCTCAATGGCAATAAAGCTCTTTGCTTTGCTTCCCCACTAGCACTAAAAGAGGCTGCATTAGTACTAGGTGAGTGGAGATCATCTGAACCCCCAATGAGTGAATCCCTCATTGAAATTGGGGATAAAGTAGTCCTTTTGGTCACTGGCGTTTCTCTCCCTGAAAATGGTGAAACACTCCTTATTTTACATTTATTCTATGTAAAGTCCTATGTACTGAGCAATGGGGAGTCTACCACTTGTGTGGGGAAAGTATTCTGTCAAAAGAAAAAACAACCACATTTTTTTTGGCCTGACTTAGTTAGAGTCTTACAGTTTTGGGGGAGCTGCAAGAAGGGAATATGCTCAGAGAAATGGGACCCAGCTGGAATGAACTCTGATAGGAAGTTAACAAAACCAAAACCCAACTGATAATGCTTCTCCTTGCATTCCCACCCACCTCCAGGGGTGACTTTACTCCTGCACATCTCTAACATGCTAACAAAATGCCAGGCACTGCTCATCTTTGTATTCTGTCAATGTGTTCGTGAGTTCACTGCAGAAGACGGTGTTACAGGCAAGTTCTGCTGCACATGTTGTATTTTTATGTGCTACAGCAACACCAGAATGGAGATTGTTTGTCTTTTTAAAAACAGACGTTTTCAGTAATAGATGGATTTTTTTAAAATAAATAGTTGGATTTTTAAAAAGTGTTTTGAATGTGGAAATTATAACCCTTTAGATGATGACAATATGTGGGCAGATCACATTTGATCTTTACATTGGTTGATAGTTTCCTGATAAACCCCACTAGCAGCACCCATTCTAGGCCAAACACTTTTTGAGGGACACTAACAAATAGTCTTATATTTAGGGCTAGATTCTCCTTTGCTTTTTGGCCTCTTTTTGCAAAGAAGTTGGAAAGCCTTCAGATCTGGCCAGCTGATCATTTTCCCCAATGCCAGGGAGGCTATCAGCTGGCACAGAGATGGTCAGCTCAGCCTCTCTGCCATTCCCACTTGGCCCCATTGCTGGGTGTGTGTTGTAGCAGGGAGAGAGGGCATGGCTTGAGCATCTTGTAGCACTGCTGCACAGTTGATGTATGTTCCCTGAGGGACCGTAGCCAGATGGTGTAAATTAGAGCATCCTCTGGCTGTAAAGAAAGCCAGGGCTTAGGGTGGTATAGCTCTGCACTGTGATTCATGGAGTCATAGTTGGGGCCCCATCTACACTTCTTTCCTGCTGCAGTGAGAAGTCAGGGTCCAATTTTGATTTGGATTTTAGGATCAAATGTAAACTCTGGAAGATGGGGTGCCCTCAGCCAACCAAACAACATCAATAGCCATAAATGTACACTGCCCAAAAACCAATCAAACACAAACAACAACATTATTTTGCAAAGCCTAATTTGAATCCTCGTGCTTTGGATTTGTTTTCATTTTAAGGAGAATAGTCCTGTACAGCACTGTGAATCTACACGACAAAAGTGCTGAGTTAATGCTTCAAAAGCAGAAAGTGGCTAGTAGTTTGCTACAACCCAAAGCACCACTGACCAATGTAATTTAATTGCCCATGATTAGTTAAATGAGCCAAACAAAAAAACAAAAAACCCCAACCCCCCCGACCACAATGAAGAGGACAAATGGTGAAATAGTGAATGTAAGTCACATTTTTAATCTTCCTTCACTTATTACTCTGTAGTGGGATTTATAACAGAAGAATGGAATTTGTTGAAAAATGGATGAGTTTTATGTTCCCTGTGTCTCTAAAATGTATATGAAATATTCATGGGAGTGTGGGGGGAGGGATACTCCAAGCATGTTCTGCTGTTCAAATGAAATGAAATGAAAAAGACAATAACTAGCCAGAGGTTTTTTTGTCCCAGGTCAGCATTAAAAAAGAAAATAGTGTTTTTCTGTACTTATTACAGTGATGGAGGCCATATAAGAATCTATATAGAGAAATTTCCAGCCTTTCAAAGATCTCTGTGGCTTGCAATTACACATAGTCTAATTTATCATGGATGCCAGATGGCACAGCTAACATATTGACAGTGATTTAAACAAAAATAAAATAGAAATGGCTGGCCCATTCTGTTCCTCACATCCTTTATTTAACCAGACACTTGAAGAAAGTCAATCTAGAAAGACTCTATCCCTGGTTTACTGACTTCAGGGTCCTTCAACAGCAAAGGGGTAAAATAATTCAGTTTAGGACCCAATCCTGCCACAAAAAATATTATCAACCTCAATGGGGTGTGCATGGAAATTTAGGCTACATGTGCTCTTTGCAGCAAAAGAAACACTTATGTTGTAGATAGAGCATGTAGAGTGGTAGTAAGGCTAAAATTACTGCACAAACCAAGATTTCTCATCTAAGCAACTGCATTTATTAAAGAGCCAACATCAAAAAGAATTTTTAATGTTACCTGCTTACAACTGTTGGTTCAGATTTAAACAAAACAGACCAAAAATTCAGAAACTCACCACTGCAATTGTAACACTTGTGACCAGACTTCCAGATCATCTCCGTTCTCAGCAGGCTGAGCTTCATTGGCCATTTATTCTGCTGAAACTCTACTCCCCCTTGAAGTGAATGGCAAAACTCCCATGGAATTCAGTAGGGTCAAACCTTGACCCATATCTCTATTTAGATGACTATGTAGATCTAGTTCCAATTTACCTGCTTTAGTTTACTTTGTACTTTTAATTTTTTTCATTGTCATTGATTTGATTTTTTTCATCTATAATTGTCACAGTTTTTCCTCTTGATCCTCTTTGAGTGATGCTGATAACCTTACCTATCAGGCGATTACGGGTTAAAAGCTTTCATCTTTTTCTCTCCTTAAATGCACATTTAAGGAAAAAAAAGAAGGCAGTAAGTGAATGATGCAATCACTCTAGCATCCTTTAATTTTGCCCCTCGTATGCATTGCTGTTCAGAGAATAAACACTAAGCCCATAGATACAAAGCTGTTTCCTAGCTTCAGATTGCTATGCTTTTCAGTTTGTCCCCTACCCTGTGTCAGTGTGGTTGTGTGGGGAACGGGGAAGAGATTGTATACACAAAGAAAATGCTGTACCTTACACTAGCAGTTCTGCATTGCTCATGAGTCATGAGGACAATCACTGCCATAGGTTGTTCGGTAAATGCTGGCATAGTCATTCATTCCTATTTTACCATGTCAAAGCATAGCCAATCAATGTTTACAGATTTATTTATAGTCCTATTTTTTGAAAGACCTCTCCCCCTGCCTCTCAAAGACACATGTTTTCTTTGGTCCTATAAATGCCATAAAACACATTTGTTGCACTGAAAGGTTTTCCCCTCCATAGATGGAGGGCTCATGTTTCTAGGACTTCCTGAAAGGCTAATTTCTCCTGGGGTTTTCTGTTAGACATTGAGGAAGGAAGCTATGGGGAGCATGTTATTCCTAGGCTGCTCTTCGCATTTGCAGTCATTTGCAAAGCGTGAGTACATGCATGTGCACACATGGAAACAAATTGCAGCTGCATAGTGTGAAAGGGGAAATAAACACAGTGCAACGCTTGACTCCTTGTAGGTTGAAATGAAGCAAAACAAAAGGAACAGTTAAGAAAATAGTTTGGAATGTGGAATGAGTTGGACATTACTGTAACCAGATGTGTGTGAGAGACCAAAGGTTTATTTGACATAAATACAACCCAACTGAGATAACGTGTCCCTCCTGCTTTTAGAACAGCAAAAAATAATACCGTTGCTTGATTTCTTTATTACTCACCTGGTCATGCTTCATTTCAGACTCATATTTACTTCTGCCTTCTCCATTCCTGAGGGATACCATATAGTTTCAGTGAAATGCCTCCAATTAGGGGCCCAAAACATATGGTCCTTACTCTGGTCCTGATCCTTGCTTTCTATGAGAATGTCACAAACCAAAATGTGGGGGGTCATGTCCAGGGATTGGAGCAGTCGTGAGTGGGGGTGGGAGCTGGAGTTGGGAATTGAAATGGGGGGTCAGAGTCAGGAAGCCAAAAGGGATGCAGGGCAGGAGCATGGCTGGGGACAGCACAAAGAACAAATGTGGTCACAGCTGTGATCATAAGCATTGAGATCAATTGTTGCTCTTTGGTTTAAGAACAACTTTGCTGACTTTCTTGGCCAAGCAGATGAAGTGATCAATCAGGCTTAGCTGGAGTACGAGGGAGGAAATCTTTACATGGGTGCTCACATAGTTTCTCTCTGACTGTTAGAGTGCAGGATTTGGCACTACTTTGGAAAAGGCTGAGAGTACTACTTAGATCCTTTGGATAGTGGGGGATCTATGCTGAGGCCTGGTGCCTCTTCACAGCACTGGTCCCTACTTGGTTCTTTTTTCTGAGAGCGTAGCTCCATTGAAGCTAAGGGACTCCCCAAACCATGGTTGCCTCTGGGCCCCAGATAAGAGTTCTATAGAAAAGACAATATAGACCGAAGGTATGATCACTTTCTCTAGGAATCGCTGCAGGGCTGGAGGAAGTTTATCTGTCCACCCACCATCTGCATGTTCTCCCTACAGGGTCCCTGAACCCGTGAAACCTCTTTTACAGGATGGTTGCAAAGGTGGCTTCCCTCCATTAATGGGAGAAGATGGGACATAAGTATGTAGAGTATATGTGGGTCAGGTCTTGGGGGAAGAGCTAATTTTCTGTTTTTTCTTCTTCAGGAAAATTCCCAGTGGTAGCCAGGCATCACTGATGGCGTGTCCTGATAGGTCTCCTGTTCCTGCAGTGTTCAGCTTCATGCGTATGCTCCTTTTGTGTGCCATGTCAGCTTTGCACAAGTAGTTGACATAGCAGACTCTGGGGGGAGCCCCCAAAGATGACAAAATCAGATAAGGATCAAAGGCACCAGGCCAGGTTTTCAAAGTACAATAATAGTTCTCAGTAGAGTCTACTGAACCACTACACATATGTATCTCCTGACAATGGACCAGTTCAGTCGATGATAGGATCATTTGTTGCCCCGTCTGAACCTGGATTGATATCTCTATTTGTGGGGAGTATGGTAGTACCAAGATGTTTCCTCACAAGGTGTTCTGTTACCCTCTGGAATGGGCTTCTTGCCTGTGCTTAGTACCTCTTAGGTATGAGTGTTTCTGTAATATAAGCCCTATTCTTACCCACTTCTGTGAGAAAGGCCTGCCTCTTGCTCACAGCTTGACTTCGCTTTATTTTAGCAAAGTCTAGGCCATTGTGCCTAAGCCTCAGGCTTCATACTAGGCCTGTGATATATGGGCTTAAGTTTTGGGCCCTCATTTTACTACATCCTTAATGGCTTATAAAACAGACTCGACTGACCAGAGTTTGCAAAACTCAAATCCACACCCCATCTTTTGTCTTAAATAGAAAACACAGAAGATGGTCGGTGAAAATGTTTAGCAGCAGATTAATAATGATTCTTTTTTGGTTAAGGGTGGGGGTAGCATTTTTGCACATCTACACTTTCAGATAGGGTTGCCAGATGGTTTCAACAAAAATACTGGACACACTTGACCTTACATCATAATCTACATTACATCTTATTTAGAAAATACCGGACATTTATAGTTTCTCATTTATATTTTCTCAATTTGTTTCCCGAACAGAAAGCTCAAATACTGGACTGTCCAGTTCAAAACCAGACACCCTACTTTCAGATTTACTTAATGGCACCACGGATGTGAGCAATTTTGAATACTGAATGTATTTGGGAATTTGTAATCTGCTCCTGAACTTTCCACTAGCAGAAAGAGGCTAAATTCACTGAGTGAATAATTCGCTTATCTCTAATGATAAAAGCCCCTTAGGAAAAGCAAGGGTGACTTGGGCCAGCTTTTCCATTTGTTTTGATGAGGACTACATTTCTATTTTATGCACATACTAACTGGATGTGCAAAGAGATAATTGGATGCATTTATACCTGCACTCATAATAACTGCATGTGCAAATGAGTTGTATAATTTATACGGGTATTTGCATACCTTTTCCAAAAATTTTGTCTTCAGTTATGTATGTTTATAACTCATAGACTCATAAACTTTAAGGTCAGAAGGGACCATTTTGATCATCTAGTCTGACCCCCTGCACAATGCAGGCCACAGAATCTCACCCACCCACTCCTAGAATAATCCTCTCACCTGTGTCTCAGATACTTGAAGTCCTTGAAACGATGGTTCAAAGACCCCAAGATGCAGAGAATTCTCCTGCAAGTGACCCGTGCCCCATGCTACAGAGGAAGGCGAAAAACCTCCAGGGCCTCTGCCAATCTACCCTGGAGGAAAATTCCTTCCCGACCCCAAATATGGCGATCAGCTAAACCCTGAGCACGTGGGCAAGACTCACCAACCAGACACCCAGGAAAAAGTTCTCTATAGTAACTCCCATCTTCCCTCCATTGGCCTATTTACCACTAACAGTGAAAGGTCAATTAATTGCCAAGATCATGCTACCCCACCAAACCGTCCCCTTCATAAACTCATCCAGCCTTATCTTGAAACCAGATAGATCTTTTGCCCCCACTAGAATCATAGTATCACAGA
>JANRFK010006688.1:17125811-17151413 GCA_030068395.1 Apalone spinifera
AATAAACCATCTTGTTACTCTTTAAAGTGCTACATAGTCCTGTATTTTGTTTCTTCCAACTTGGGACTTCACATTCGTGACTAGCTCACTCATTCTCTGCAGAAATGAGTTTTGGACACCAGAAGGAGGTAGTCCTTAGAACTGGTTTTGTTTTCATTGAACTACCATCAAGCTGATACCTCTGGACAGGCAAAGCACCTATCAGAGCTCCATCTGTTGGGGGTTTGGAGGAAATGCACCTTGAATCAGAATTCAGTGCTCCTGCTAAGCTGCCTTCACAGGTGATTAATCAGCCCCACCCCATCAGTGAGCTCCCTGCTTTAGGCTCTGAGCCTCTGATTGGGTGGGGCTGATTAAACACCTGTGAAGCTGTGCTGCCCCCCAACTTAGAGGGAACAATCAGATCTGTATTTTTTTTCTTGTTCTCCCCTTTTGAAATGTTTCCTCCTAGCATTGCTTTGGATGCAGTCTCCTGCTGAATGGGAATGCACAATTCTAATGCCCCCTGCCTCTGAAGCAGGGAGTGCTGAACTTTGGAACTGAGGTCTGCTAGCAGAGCTCAGTTGGGCATTGGAATGAATCAAAGGGAGCATCAGCATGGAGCCACATTAGTACATGTGTTGAGGTTATGTAGGACGTGTTTGTGGTACCTGGGATATGTACCTGAACACACCCAGTCCTGTGAATCTCTCCACATCCTTGAACGCTATGAAGGCCAAGATTTTCCACAGTGACTAAGGGTTTTGATTCAGTTTCTGAGACACATTAAAGGGCCTGATTTTCAGGAAGTGCTGAGTCCAGCCTGCTGAAAATCAGGCACCTGTAGGGTAAGGCACCAAATTAGCATCCAGAAATGAACTCTAATCCCAAGCCACTAGACTCTCTTGAGAATCTTATTCTAAGTTCACTCTGTGTATGCTAATGGAAGAAATATAATATTAAAATGGAAAGGGCTTACCCTTTTCCGCATGGGCTTTCAAATGCAGCAATTCTTCCCTATTAAATGCCCCTGGAAAGAGTTAATTCTGTTTTCATTTTTTTTAAATAATTTTTTGCTGCAGTGAAAAGTAATTGATAATAATCGAGGACAGTGCTCAGTTGCTTTGTCAGACATGGAGAGCACAAATCAGCTAGTCCAGCTCTTTTGAGAGAGCTCATAATTAGGTTCTTATAATTACCCACCCTGTCTTTTTACAGTAGGGGGAAAATGGGTGTCTGAAGTGTTTTGGGAACATTTTACATATTTATGGAAACTGACACTGGAGAGACTGATTTGAAAGTATTGGGTGGGGAGTGCGGAATATAAAACAAACAGAAAAATCCATCTGAAGCTATCATGCATTATGTATTGTGTTCCTTTATATTTCTCATGTAAATATAATTTTTTCCTACTTGCAATTTACAGAATTTTTAAAAAGCTCTTAAAATTGTGTTTAGTTTAATATTGTGCAGATCTCAACTGTGTGTTCCTGGAAATTTGGGGCTTATTTATGACCTTGGACAACTCAATTTATTCTATGCCGTGACTCAGTTTCTCATCTGTAAATGTATCTGATTGTCCTTTCTCTCATGCTCAGATATTTCAGTCTAAACAGACAGGACAGGCTCTGAGACAAAGACAGTCACCTACTCTGGGGCACTGATCTCATATGGTGCCTCTTGGTGGTATTGTTATAAAACTAAAACAGCAATGATTATCAGTATCATCATTATCAAATGGGCCAGTTTGTGCATGCAAGTGAGGCCCAGACAAGTCTATGGCCATGAATAAGAGACAGGCAAAATTTCAGTGGCGAAAGGAACACAGCAAAGGTCCTGTTTGCAACCACTTGACCAAATATTCTTTCAGCAGTGTTGGAGGAACTATCATGTTGTAATGTGGCCTGCCTCTTATGAAAAATTCCTTCAGGATTTAGTAGGGAGTGACGACTTCCTATTGCAGTGTTTGTGGTAGTTCTGTCGTTTCCAAGGTATTAGAGAGACAAAGTGGCTGATAAAAGATATTGCCTCATCCATATCATGTCTCTAACTTCCTACTGACATTTTTCAGGATCAGCCTATATAGCAGACGTGCAATTCTCTAGACTGTCTGATTGGCTGATTCTCTGTTAGTCTATGGATCAGATTCTCAGCTGCTGCTTTGCTCAAGCCAAGAACTGAGCTTTTTAGAGTAGTTCCCATAGAACTGTATGGGACTTATTCCTATTAATCTACATAGGATTTTTCCAAGGGCTGTAACATAGTAAATTTTCTGGAATAGACAAGCCTTAATAGTCAGCTGTGTGCGTCTGGAGTACTAGTATGAGGATGTCTAAGGTGCAAGAATAGTGGTTGAGGCTCCTTTTATCCTTGTCTGTGAGTAAGGAAGATTCAGGATTAGGGCTGTAAGAGTGTTCCCAAGGAAGCTTCAAAACCAGGTGAATTTCATGTGATGTGGGTTTCTCGACAATCCCAAATCTTGCCCATCTTGCTGTTAGGCCCCAAGATGGACTATCTGGCTCTTGCATTAAAGCTCTGAGAAATTTATGGTTACTTCAGTAGAGTTTTTCTCTTTGACATCTTGTGTTGTGAGCTCATTTCTGCCAGAGAGCCATTCAGATAGTAAAGGGAGGTGGCTGAAGGGCAATCACTTATTTATGCACGTGACTTTTGAGAGACGAATTTTACAGAAACAAGGAGAAAAGAAGGCAGGCAGCAAGCAGGGTGGCAGAAAGCATTCCTCTGGGGAAAGACGTGAGCAATCAGGATGGCTGGTGTGCTAAACCCTTATGCCATGTGCATCTGTGAGATACTGAAATACATTAGAGTTCACCCCACCCCAAAAACCACAGCACAATTGAACGAGGGCTGCCTATGCAGTGCTAATATTATTGCTGCTGGTCAGAGGAGGTTCAAGTACTGAAAGTGACACTGAAGAAGCTGTAGGAGCCTGTCTTAAAGTGAGAAGAGAAAAGATAGTACTTTGTTAAGGTTGCCAGTTAAGACTGGAGCTCTCCAGTTAGGTCTGAGAATATTCTGTACAATGTCTGCTACAGTATCTACCAGGAGCACAATCTGCTGTCCAGGGATGACCTGAGCCCCAATAGTCCTTGGTGCTTTGTCTCGGGCTGTTGTTGATATTATTTAATTTATTTTAAATGCTGCTTCCATGTATTAATTTCAATAATAAGATTAATCTGAGATTCTGGTTTTTCCTGGTAGATGTTACAATATCTTTACATCAGAAATGTTCAGTCTGTTCAGGCCTGAGTATAATGAGTGTTGGGCTTTTTTGGGGGGGGAGGAAGGGGTTTCAGTATGCTGTGCATAAGGCTTCTTTGGGCAACTGAAAGGTACTGAGTATCAGTGTTCCCTGTAAGTTGTGTGCTTGTACTGCCACTCAGAAGAGATACAAATGCCTCCTAGCTAATTAGTAGACCACCCACAGCTATTATTTTTGTTTCTACTGTGTGTGCACTTTCACACATGCCTCAGTACACACACAAGAATTTATTCCGCATGTGGATAGAAAATAGCTGCACATGGATGGAAAAGATTAGAGTGAACTTTGGTGAGAATCCTCAACTCCTGTTGATTTTAGATATGCTGCAAGCCATGTTAATGTTCCATGGTTATCTTGGGGCTAGATCCAAGGCCCATGGAAGTCGATAGGAGTCTTTCTATTGACTCCAATGGCCTTGAGCTCAGGCACTCAAAAAGGACTACAGAGCGTTTACTTTAGAAATCCATTTTTCTCTGACAAAGATTTGAAACACAAACACATCTTGCAAAATCACTTAAAAATTCAGATTTCTCCTTGAATTTTGGTGTGTAAATGAGATTCTGTAAACCTCTAGTTCCGTGAGTCTGCAGTTGAGAAGGAGATGCAGGAGAGGAAAATACTAATAAGGTGGCGCCTTTCCCAGAATTCCTCTCTGAACTTTCAGATGAATCCTGAACAAACAATCTGTTTACCTTTTGTTGCTTTGAATGCTTTGCTCTTGCAGATACAGATTAGCAAATATTGGTCCCTTTTTGGAATATGCATTAATTTATTTTTAAATTCCACAGCCATGAGCCCCAGAGGCATGCTGAATAGAGCAAACCAAAAAATGCTTTCCACAAATTTTGCTTCATGAACAAGCTACAGACAGAGCACAAAAGGTTTGGATTTATTTGTTGTTCTAAATTGCTTGTAAACTGCTTCCATGAACAATGAAATTGGGTTGCAGATCATTTCACGTACAGTTCCTTTGTTAATAGTCGCAATTCACTATTCAAAGTCGGGACTGTGTTTGTTTGCTTAGTTAAATATATCGCATGGTACTTTGTCCCCCGACTGGATGATTTATGTAACTCATCAATACAGCATGCACTGTGATTGCAAATGTCACAACTGTTGAGTTAATTACGATTCATTTATTGCGAGCCAAACTGGAAAAAAAATCTAAATTTGGAAGCGTATTTATAATAGGTCTGATTTGCCACTTACCAAGGTGTAATTGTGAATTGGAGATAACTTTGCTGATGCTAATGGAATTACAGTAGTGTAAAACTAGTATAAGCAAGAAGGGAATCATGGAGCATATTAGTCCAATATCTCTACCGATGCTGCCTAAGAGATCCTGAGCCATATATAAAATGATAGAGAAATGACCCATTTTAAAGCATTTATTGCTGTTCTCTTTCTGTGAGAATTTGCAGATAGTCCCTTGTACTCATGTACCAGTAGAGATAAAACACAAAATGATTCAAAGGGGCTGATCTGAAGGCCTTTTACTTTTAAATCTGAATGAATGGCTTTAGACCCATTTTTCTCTGGACTTAATCAGCTGCATTACTAAACAAATGGTTTTAGAAAGAATAAGCATTGGTCCAACATGAAGACCCATCCTCACCTATCTTAACCCTTTCATGAGATTACAACCTTCTTCACCCCAACTGCTCTTTTGGGCCCTTTTCAGATGCCACATGTTGATTCTTCCGTCCAATCTGACACCGTAATTTGTCATTCCACTGACTTACATTTCTATGGTGAATCTGCTGTTGGGACAAGTCAGACAATAAAATGTGGGTAAATATAAATTGGTGAGAGGGGAACAAGTAACAGAGAGCCAGTTTTATACACAAATTGTCTCCTCTCTATATGGAGTTGCCAGTCTCCCCTTTTTGGGGTGGGGGTTTAGATTTTTAAATTGGATTTATCTTTGTTACAAGAAAACAGAGCAGAGCATGGGTTGCCAGTTTTGATTGGATGTAGTCCTGGAGATTTAATAACAACATGATCTGTAATTCAAGATTAATCTTTAATTCCTGGAGACTCTGGGCCAATCCTGGAGGGTTGGCAACTCTAGGCAGAACTGGAGATAAAAAGAAAGGGAGAGGGAGGCTGGCGGAATCCTGCACCTTGGTGCATGCACAGAATTTGTCCTTTTCAGATTTCTTTGCTTCTCTGCAGAAAGATGACTTTCTGATGGGGAAGCCACGGGAGTGGCCATGTAACCCTCTCCAGCAAAAGGTTCCAGGTGCCCAGGGCAGCCAGCAGAGAGATGTACTCACTGTGAAACAGGAGGCAGGAGCAAGGAAGACACAGCTGGTGTCTCCTACTTTGTGTTGGGCTCTGTTGCTAGTCCTGGTGTTGGGCTGGGAGGCCAGAGCTTCCTCTTCCCCCTGCATGGCGTCTGGAGCCAAGTCAGACCCACCCCTGAGATTTCTCCCTCAGTTGCAGGAAACTCTTCAAATTCCCCATCCTCCCTATTCCTGACCCCATTGCTCCTCGGCTGCATGGGGAGGGAACCCTGTACAGGAAGCTGCAACCCCATCTGCCCAACCCCCGGGCATACAGACCCCTTCAAACCAAGCATCATCCCAAAACCCCCCTCTGCACCTCGACCAGCCCAATAAGCCACCTGCACTCAGATCCCCACCCTACTGAGCCCCAACTTACTGCACCTGGATCCTCCCCACACCACTATGCCCCATTCTCTCAGCATCTGGAACCCCTTCACACCCAGACCCCTTGCCAAGTTCTAGCTTCTTATAACCAGACTCCCTCCAGCTAAGTCCCAACCACCTCCACCTGGACCCCCTGCATAGTCCCATTACCGCTGCACCCAGAACCCCCCAACAAGTTCCTGTTGCATCCAGATTCTTCCTGCACCCAGATCTTCCACTAAGCCACCCACACCCAGATTAGCCCACACAGAACCTTCTCAGCCCCACACCTGAATCCCCCTGTGCTTGTATCCTGCTTTCCCATGTGGAGGGGCAGGGTTCGGAGGTGTTTCTGGGAGAGGCCCAGTCCATGAACTGTGTCCAGCATCACCATTGAGTTTGGGTTCTGGGGTGGGAGGAGGTCAGCTGCACAATGATCTCCCACCCTTGTGCAGCCAGTGGCCTGTTATCCTCACTGCTATGCTGGAGCAGAATATTGTGCACAGAATTTTAAATGTTCTCGTGCAGAATTCCCACATGAGGAGTGTGTTGTATGGGACCAGAGAGCTCATTCCAGGCACAAGAATATTAAATATTGAGGTGCTATAGAGACACATACATGTGTACATGGCTGGATAAAGCTCCATATAACTTCCCAGCAGTAAGTTTCCTACCACTTCCTTTGTTATCCAGATAGATACCACGGACTCTCACATCACTGGTGTTCTTGCATGGCTCCTAACAGGGCAGTGGGAGGAGGGGGCAAAGAGGTGATAGTGTATATGTGCAGATGGGCTTAGCTGAATGCCAAGCCATTGGAAAATACATGGGAGTTTATCAAATGCATTTTCAGCTTGTGAGTTATTGAAGTACTGCCTGTAACTTGACAGACTGTTTTTTTTTTTTTTTATATCCTGCTAATGTAATTCCTGAAGATGTGATGGGTGGTGGTTGCCATAGTAACTTAGCGCTGGCAGAAATTGTAACCATTTAAGACTGCAGATTTATTCATGCAGCTTGTTAGTCAAACTTGATGCAATAATAGCAAATTAATATTTCTGTCTCATCAGGGTCTTGTAGCTTCGCCTTTCCCTAGCATCTTTGGTGGGAAAAATGACAAACTCTCAGGCTGCCAATGGCCAAATTGTACAAGCCCTCTGGCAAAGGGTTTGTTGTATTCAGTGACAGCTTTTCCTGCTGCAGAATGAGGACCTGGGTCTGTTCTTGCTGATAGCAATGGGATTACTCCTCTTGACTCCAGTGGTGGCAGGAGCAGGAGCTGTGTAAGGTCTGTAAGGAGAGCCATTCTCTTTTTAGTCTTCTCCCCAGTGGAGAGACTACAGGATGGTTGTGGTAGAGAATTGATTCCCTTTCATCTGAGTCAGGCATTTCCTCTGTCCAAGGAGCTCTAACATCTTTGTGGTGTTCACCTCTTTTTATGTTGTCCTATGACAGTCAAAGCACCCTGCAAATATTACCTGGTAAAGCCGCACCTGTGGAATAGATAAGTATTATTCCACCCAACTTTGCTGACATTTTAATATTGGGGAAACTGAGGCAGAAAGGCAAGGCCAGTGACTTACTCCAGGCCATACAGCAAATCAGTAGCAGAGCTGAATCAGACCTTACTACCTCCTCATAACTCTCAGCCATCTGCTTATTCCTCCAGACTGCAGCACCCCTCTGTGCCAGTGTGGACTTTACAAGCTGCTAGTGCAAAATGGCTCTGATCAGAACACTATGTGGCAATTTTGCCTACCCATTTTCAGATATCATCAGCTTCCATAATTTCTTTCAAATAATCAAAAGCAGGAGTGCTGCATGTTCCAGGGCATAACATCACAAACAGGATTATGACTACAGACGGGGATAAGCAGCAGGTGCAAATTCCTAAGAAAAAGATCCTCATACAGTTTCTTATTCATAATATCTTATCAAGTCCTTTGTCACAGGCTGCCTGAGTTGCTTTAAGACTGTAGAGCTGTTGAGGTCAAATTTGAAAGGCCCTCACCTCCGGGATGTACATGAAATCGAGAGGAACCTCTCAAAGCATTTTCTCCAGGTCATAGACTCTAATGAATTATCTAGTGCACATATGAACATTGCTCTTTATTGTGTCATTAGTTCTTTACAGCTAAAAGCCAAAGCAGATAGTCTCTTAGCTAAAACGGTAGGGATCTGAGCCTTTGAAATACGTGGGTTCTGTTTTTGATGGCATTGTGTGGCACAGACATAGTGGCAAATGATTTCTCTCATTTTCCTTGTTTAATATTTGAGACAAACTCTAATTTGTTTTTTGTAAGATTGATGGAATTTTTCATGGATAATTTGGCTTATGATAGTTCCCACAGTGTGGTAAGTGCTTTCCAAACCAAAAAAGGTATTGCCCCTGTCTCAAAGGGCTGACTAGCTAACAGGTGTGGCAAACCCACGGGTTGCGAGCCACCACATGCGGCTCTCCCCTCCCCGCCATCAGTGCGGCTCACAAAGCCACCCACAGCCCCCCTGTGCTCACAGGGGCAGGGGAGCCATCCGTATCCAAAATGGTGGATCCAAAATGGCGGCCGCTGACAGGAGACTGCTGAGGGCAAAAAACCTTCTTGAAGGGCCAGTTGTTTTTTTGGTGCCTCCTTTAAAATGGGGGATCCTTTTTTCCCCCCCTCTCTACCATTTTTTTGCCCCAGCTCTTCGCGATGGATCCAGCTGGATTTTGGCTCTTTGTCTGGAACAGGCTGGCAACCCCTGAGCTAAAAGATGGACAGAAAAGCAGACCAATGGAGCAGGAGTGTAACATAAGAGTAAAGTGGTTAAGACCCGATGTGTCCCTGAGGTGCGGTTGCTATGCCTGAAGGTTGGCCTTGCACACTACTCGGCTAGTGATACCCAGCATCACCCAACTTGACACACCTAAGCCACTCAGGGACCAACAAAGAAGGCACTAGACAATTTCCTAACCTGCCAGCCTTGCACACCTACTGGAGCATAAACCCATAATTATATCATCTTGCTCTTTACAGGAATCTGTACAGTGAAAGCTCATTAAATTAGTTTGCTTCCCCCTTCAAGTGGGGAAAATATTTAACTGCCTTTGTTTGCAGAGCCAAGATTCCCTGATACTTCACTTAAAAACACATTGGTTAAGATAAAACACAAAACAAGTTTGTTAACCACAGAAATCTTTAAAATCTAATAAATGATAACAGAGCAAAGCAGGTTACCTTGGAAATTGAACAAAAACACAAGACTTATACAAGCTAGATAGGATTTGAATTAAACAGTGTTAATTAAACTCACCCTGATGGCTGATACTAGGAGTCTGTAGATGTTCTATACACAGGCAATGAGTAATCTTGCAGCTTGAGCTCATCTGAGGAAGTTTTGTCCACAAAAGCTCATGATATTAAATATGTATATATTTGTTAGTCTCTAAGGTGCCTTGGGACTAGTTGTTCCCTCTGAGACTTTTATTACAGGCAGGAATTCTCTCTTCCAGCATGGGATCCCCAGTTCAGTCTTTGTTCCTTAGGTGTTTCGAAGTGTTGAGTTATGGGGGAGTGAAGGCAAGTCATGACGTCACTCCCCATATGGCGGGAACCCCTTTATTTCAAGCTAGGTTTCCAGCCTAGTTTGTGGAAAAATACAGGTACCAGAATGGAGTTTAGTATCATGTGGTCTGGTCACATGCCTGGTCATGTTTTACTGAGTCATAACTTATTCCTAGGCTGGCTGAAATGTTCCCAGGTGAGAAGCCCTTATCACGTGGCCCATTGCCTTTGCTGATATGCCATCCATTTGAATAGGCCATTTTTGATGTGCTGGCTTGCCTGAATGCAAACAAATCTTTGGGAGCTACCCAGGAGTAAATACATCTGATGTGCAACTGCATAGTTAATATTCATAAATTCAATTACAAAAATGAAACATTCATAGAAATAGGAACATTTTATTAATCAATTATGACTTCTCATAGCTACTTTACAGGACACATTTTGCACAAGATGTGTTCTAATGTCATCTATCCATAATTGTGAGTCCATCTGTCTGTCAGTCTGTTTATTCAAGAACTCCTCCTAAATGACAAGAATTAGGGCCACCACATTTGCTATGCAGCTTCCTCTTATCCTAACTTAAAGCAAGGCCAGGCTTTGGTTGTGCCAGGAAAATGGGAAATGTCTGGAATGGGGTTGTTTTTCATAACATGGAAAGGGACGGATCTGAGAGCAGGGACAGTTTTATGCTCTACCATGATCACTGGGGGCAGTGAGCAAGGGGGACACACAGAAGTGTGTTTGGATGACCAGGTGGCCTCCCAATAAATGTCCTTGAGGGGTACACCCTGAAGAAACACTGTAGATGTGGAGACAACTTGGGTGCAGTGCGCTCTAGGTGTGTCGGGGAGAGTCATGTTCCACAGGAAGTAGCTGCGGGCCATGCAAGAGGATATAAGTTTAGAAATACACTGGACAGAGATGGACATGCCCTTGGAATGCTCTGTGATTGAGACAAATAAGTGTTGTGATTTTCGGAAGTCCCTGGTCCTGTCAATGTAAAAGGCAAGGGCCCTTCAAACATTGAGAATGTTGAGGATGGCCGCCTGGTGCAAGGCATGAGGTTTTGGGTAGAACATTGGTAGCATTGTGGGTTTGTTAAGATGGAACGCTGTGCATACCTTGGGCAGAAAGGAGAGGTGAGGTTGCAAAGTGACTCTGTCTTTCATGAATTCTGTATAAGGCAGTTCTATCGTCAGGGCACTGATCCCCTTGACTCTGAGTAATTGTAAATCGTGACTAGGAATGCTACCTTCATTGAGAGGAGAAGGAGGGAGCAGAGGTTCAAAGGGAGGCCGGTTGTATAGGGAACTTAAGTCCAAATCCCATATTGGAGGTGGCTGTCTGTATAGGGGATTTAAATTGTGGAGGCCCTTGAGGAACCTCCTCATGATAGGATTTGAAAAAACTAAGAATCCCTCTACTTGGGGGTGAAAGGCAGCAATCCCAGCATGATGAATCCTGGAGGAGGAGATAGACAAGCCCACATCTTTCAGCTCGAGGATGTAGCTGAGAAGAATATGGATCAGTGTGGAATGGATCCATTTGCCTCTGAGCACACCAGGCTCAGAGGTGTCTCCATTTAGAAAGCTAAATGATATGAGTGGTCTTCAGTCTACTGTGTACAAGGACCTCCTTTACCTCATCTGAGCAGAGAACTTCAGAATCCCGGAACCAGACAGGAGCCATATGGTAAGGTGAAGAGACTGGGGTTGGGAGTGTAGGAATGTGTGCCTTTCTGGGAGAGGAGGTCATGCTGGTTTGGGAGAGGGTAGGGGGGAAGAAAAGACATTTAGTTAAGGCATGGGTACCAGGTCGGTCTGGATTACGAGGGGGCTATCAGGATGACTTGAGCTTGGTCACAAGCTCAGAACCCTCAGAATGAGGGGAACTGGAGGGAGAGTGTAATGGAGTGGAGAACTCCAGCTTATGAAAAAAGCATCACCCAAAGATCTCAGCTCTATACCTGCTTGAGAGCAATACTGAAGGCATTTTGCATTGCAATGAGACATGAAGAGGTCTACTGAGGGGCGCTCTCACCATCAAAAGATGTAAGCGATGACAGGAGGGTGATGCTGCGACTTGTGATCTATCAAGAATTGTCAACTCAGGATGTCTGCTGTGGTGGTGTTGACTTCCGGTAGATAGGATGTCGGATGTTGTGTCGGATACACTAATTCCATAGTCGAATGGCCTCTGCACATAACGAATGGGAGCAAGCTTTACTCTGACAGTTTTATATAAACATGGTGGTCAAATTGTTGGTCAGAATGTGGACCATGCGGTCACAGATAGTGGGGGTAAAGTGAATGCAAGTGTTCTGCTCCATTCAGAGTTCTAACAAGTTCAGGTGGAGTCTGCACTCATGTGGGAACCATCTGCCCTGAGAGAAGTGATGCCGGAAGTGAGCGCCCCATCCCAAAAGGGAGGCATTGGTTGTAATCTGAGGAGAAGGTATCCTATGGTGAAAAGGGACCCTGGCAAGGAGGTTGTTGGGATTGGTCCACCAATGGAGAGAGGCAAGAACATCAGGGGTGGGTGGGTGGGTGGGAGGGAATCAGTCTGTGTACATGTTTGGAGGGGATGTACACTGAAGAAAGCCAGTGTTGGAGAAACGGAAGTGCAGATGGGGGGGATGGGGTAGGTAGGGAGATTGGCAGAAGGGAGGTGAGGGGAATAACATATCCTGATCAGATGATCTCCAGAACCTACCGATTTGTTGTAATGGAGGCCCAGTGATGGTAAAGTGGGTGTAAATGGTGGGAAAAGAAATTCATATCTGTTGAAGCACTGGTGCTGGGGAGAGGTCGGGCAGACCCTCAACCGAATCCTCAAAATTGCTGTTTGGATGAATGTGGAGTGGATGAACAGCTCTGAGGAGGACACTTTTTCTGCACTCTTGATCTGGAATGACCATATTCAACCCCTCTGCTGTTCTTGAGTATAGGCAAGATCTCTTTGCCGGTGGTATGGCGTATATCATCTATGATGGTAAGGTGGAGTGTACATGCCAAGCATGCACAAAGTTGTTCGGGAATCTTTGCTGATGTACAGCACATCATCATTTTTTTTCAGCGAACAGCATGTCTTTATTGCAGGGCAGGCCTTCAACCTTGCCCTGTAGTTCTCTGGAGACAGGAAGCCCTACACGTTACCATGGATGTTCCAGTAGCACGAGCGACTGGGTCAGTGACATCTGATGTTAACTGGAGAGTTGTGCAGGTGATTGTATGACCTTCATGAATTATGGATTTCAGGATTGGACTCTTGTGGTCTGGAAGGTGCGCCATTAGCTTCATGAGTTTTGAATAGATGTCAAATTGTGATTGGCCAACAAGTCGGAATAGTTGGCAATGTGGTTTTGGAGCGTGGCTGAGGAGTACAGCTTCTGACCAAACAGGTCCAGTTGTTTGTAGTCCTTGTCCTGGGCCGTGGCTTTTAAGTGTGTCAGCTTAGACCGAGGGTAGGTGGTGTCCATCACAAGTGAATTCGACTGAGGATGGGAGAACAGAAAGTCCATACCCTTGGCTGGGACAAAATACTTTGTCTGCTCTCTTGTTGGTGCGGGGGAGGGAGGAACCTGGGGTTTGCCAAAGCTCATCCGAGGACTCCATTATGGCCTCGTTGATGGGAAGCGCAATTTTGGTGTGCCGTGTTCACTGAAGGATTTTCAAGAGGCAGTGCTGCTTCTCCTGTACCTCTTGTGGAAGTACCTCCTACCTAGTAGTCACCTGCTTGAACATTTCCTGGAACTGCTTTAAATCATCAGTTGGGGATGAATCTGCGGGAATGACTGTCTTATCTGGCAAAGAGGATGATTGGTCTGCTGGTGATGTGTCTGACCATGAAGATCATCATCAATAATCAGGCCCTCCTCTTCTTCCAAGTCCTCAGTTGCAGGAGGATGAGGGGCTCATGAGGGTGGAGGAGGAGGTCTTTTGACCAGAATGGACAAGGTGATGGAACGGTGCAATGAAGACGCCCAGGGGTCCCATGGTGACCATTGTATTGAATATTGTGGTGGAGGATATGGCCAATGTGCAAACCACGGAGGCCGCTGTGAATAACGTGACTTGTGTCTGTACTGAGCAGAATGAGAATGAATGGGAGAGAAATGAATGGGCATGACACGTGCCAGAGGTTCCTGGTTTGTCCCCTGGCCTAACTTGAGCTGATGTAGGGGCTGGAAGGGACTAGGCTGCAGAAACCTTCCGTTTGGCAACTGACATTGTCTCTGGGGAGCTGCCTCACCATTTCTGTCACTGGGGAGGGCTCAGAAGGTTGTAGTGCCTTATCAAAGAGGAGCATGTGACAGTGAAGGTCCCTGTCTCGCTGTGCTCTCACAGTGACGCTTCAGCAATGGGTGTATCAGATTGCACTTCTTGAACCCACGGGAGCCTGGCCTGGCGACTGTACAGTGACTCAGTCTCTTAAACTCTTCTTTCTTTCTCTCTCTCTCTATTTTTTAAAAAGGAGATGTATATACACTGGATTAATGGATTAATTGAAGGGGAAAAAGTCTGAAGGGAAGGGTTATGGGCCCAATCCTCTGGCCCTGATTTTTTTTTTTGTGAGATAAACAAGTAATAAGAACAAGAAACCCTATAAACTAACTGGAAACTACTCTGACTGGAAACACCAAGGAGAGAAGCTAAGCTCTGTCTGCAACTGTGGGTGGTAGGGAAGGAATTGAAGGAGGTCGGGCCATGCGTGCTAGGTGCAAAGGCGTGAACATCACAAGATGCCTCCTGTGCATGCACGGCTTAACTGGCTACTACTATGAAAAACTCTGATCTGTGGCACCAGGACAACCCCACAGCAACAGTGGCGCACCAACGAGGATATCACTTGAAGAAGAAGAAGAAGAAGAAGGAGTCATTGCCAGTGCCACTTTAATGGCTCTGCGTTAAGAGGCAGAGAAGACTGACCCCAGTGGTACTATTCACACAATCCATGTTACATAAAAAGGCAAAGAAAGTTAAAAGGTGCTGAGGGGATTTTAATTGGTGAGGGTTATGTTAATATACTTGGACCTGTGTTTTAATGGAAAAACACAAATTTCTGTCAGGATTAACAAGTGAACATGAGCTTTAGCATTCCTCCTACAGAAGTATGGTGTGTCCATGCATGTTAACTCTGAAGCAAATGGCTGATTAAGCTCGCGATCATTCACTTTCAAATAAATTTCTCTGGACTTGAGAGTAAAGATTCTGAGACTGATCCTACATGTGACAGAGCACTTCTGACAGGTGCTGAGCAGTGTTCCCTATAAACTGGATGCTTTTATGGCTGCTCAGAAGAGATTCAAGTGCCATGCTGCTGGTGAACAGAGCACCCATATATAGGTTTTTGTTTGTATTGGTGGTGCACATGTGCACATGCCCTGGTGCACATAAATATATTCTGCACATGAATGGAAAACTTTAGAGGGAACACTGGTGAGTCTGCCATTCTTATTGTCTGTAGTGGGAGCTAAAGATCTGAGCAACTCTTGCAGGTCTTAGATCCTTACAGTGCTGCATCAGCATCACGAGAGAGAGACATCTACCATACCTTATGTTTGAGAGGAGGCCATGGAGTCTGTGTCAAAGACAACATTTTCAAACTTGTGAGTTGAGTCAAGATAAAGTCTTGAGGATTCAAGTCAACTTCCTCCTTCCCCAAGCTGCTCACATGACTGGCTGAGTAGTTGGGGAGAAGCTGGCTTTGTCACTGACTTTATTATTCCTGTTCACTGGGGGAAGGTTGCTACACTAACGGCAGCAGTGAAGTCACAGATATGTCATCCTTACTGAATGGGGAGGAAATATTGTGTAGCTTTTTTCAAAAGTTTCATGTACAGCATTGAAGGTTGATGGCTGTACATAGAATACTGAGGTTTGCAAGTTGCATGCTGGTAAAACTCATGGGTTATGTTGCTCAGTATCCAATGGTAACTGAACAGTGCAGGAATATGATGAAGTATCTACTCAAACACATGTGGCAGCTTGGGGAAGGAGGAAGGAGGACAGGGTAACATATGGATGGGGAACTGTCATCTTCTAGGGGTTGCTTTAAATAAAGAATCCAGCATAATCTGAGACAGCTCCCTCACTTCTGTCAAAATACAACAGAAGGGACTCAGCCATTTCAGGAGGCTAATTATTCTGGAAGGCGCCTCTCTGATCATTTGATAAAAAGCCTGTGATGCATGTTGATGATAATTATCACTTGCTCTGTGTCCTTAAACGCCTCTTATAACTGTCAGCCACATCAGATGAAGAGGTGTTGAAACCCATTCCAAAAATACAGTGAAAGAAGCTGGGACCATTTCCACACCTGTTAGTATTGGGTGCATTAATGCATTTAATTTATGCTCTTGGTTGTAGAAGTATGCAAATATATATCCCAATTTCACAGAGATCTGAGATTCAGTGACTACTGCAGCTATCAGTGTCATACAATGTATAGGCACTTCTAGGAAATAGCAGTGCAGAAATGGTCCCAGAAGTCTCCATACCCAAGAGTTGCCTGCTTGCATATAGGCAGTTCATATAGTCTGCAGATGGCTGTGGTTTAAAAAGGGAGATTTGAATAGTGGACTTTTCACTTGATGCTGCTGTGGGCCAGCAGGTGGGGTTAGGAGACATGTGGAGGGTGAAGAGGGGGAAGGAAAGACCTCTGCAAGGGGTGGTGGTGGTGCTTCCTGGCCCCCGAGGAGGATTTGAGACCTGGCATTGACCCTAAGGTAAACTGAGTTTGAGACCCTGGACTGGTGAGAGAGGCAAACTTATTTTCTTTTATTTTCTCTGTTTGCGGCTTGTTTTTACAAGCCAAATGTGCAGCAGACAGAGCTGAGGAAGTCTAACCATTGTGTAAAATGTAGACACACCACAAAGTCATGTGCAAATACACTACACAGCTTTCAGTAACAAGGCTATGTCGACATAGCTCTATCAGTAAAAGTTGGCATATGTGAATGCATTTTGCTGGCATTTTTACCCACAAAATACTTCCATCCCCAATAAGTGGGTTTTGCCTTGTTGGAAGGATTCACTTGTGCATTTACTGTGGCAAAACCTTGTTAACCAGGGTGGGATGGGGGGGATAAATGCCCATGAATAACAAAATTATTGTCGAGCCAGTGTAAGTATAGACTCAGCCTTTGTAATTCCAGCAAAATCTGTAAGCAAATGCTCCACACTATTAATAGAAACTGGATGTTTGAAGGTTGTCTTCTATTTGGTGGTTATATGGGGCCTTAATACAGTATTTAAGTTCCTGGATTTTATCCTCACAGTACCCTTGTGAAGTATTTTCTCCATATTACAAATGGGAGCTGTTATCATTTAGAGTTCCATAGTTTAGAAAGAAATCACTGGAAACACCGATCTTGAGCAGTTGCAAGTGTCCATTTAGTCCATAACAAAGAACTAACTAGAACCAGCCCAAACCGGCTGGGATGACCCTTAGTGACTTACCTCAGTTACTAGAACAACAAGATCTATATCTATAACTAGGGATATGAACGACTAGTTGACTATCCGATAAGCAAATGTTAATTGGATAGCTGATATACTAGTTGCTTCCCCCACGCTTGCTGACTTTATCAGAAAGAGACAGCGGGGGGCGGAGGGGAAAGAAAGGGTGCTTCAAAGTGGCAGCATTGCACGGAGCCTGATGCCAGACCCTGGGCTCCATGCGTTGCTGCCACTTTGAAATGCTGTGTGCAGCCCAGGGCCAGCTGGGAATCCTGGGCTGGCCTGGGCTGCATGCAATGTTTCTAAGCAGCAGCGCCGCCTGGAGCCCAGTGTCAGCTGGGAATTTCCCTGCTGACTCCGGGCTCCATGCGGTGCTGCCTCTTTGAAATGCCGTGGGGAGTACGGGGCCAGCAGGGAACTACTTGAGTCCCCTTGCTGGCCCCATGCTTCCCGTAGCTGAAGTGTTGCAACAGCTCTTTTTATGAAGGTGGAGGAGAGCTGTATGCAGTGAGCCTAACTGCTCTAAATTCTATCAATGTAACAGTTTTACCCTGATGTAATTATTTTTTTGTTTTCCATACTCAGATAATAATACAACAGAATCTCGATTATCTAACCTAAATGGGACCGGAGGATGGTCGGATAGTGGAGATGTTGGATAATACGGAATACTAAGAAAAAACATGGGTACAAATATGTATAAACTCAATTTATTACTAATTCTAACAAAAAAAATAGAATATTTCAATGAACAAAAATAGAATTTTCAACACTTTTGTGAATATAAAAAAGTTTAATTTTTAAAGAAATGAGTGATCGGGAGTTGTTTTTGGGCTACCTTACTTTTCTTCGCGGCAAGATCATGCCAGCGTCTGAACAGCAGTAAGACTGTAGCGGTCGCTTTCCCTTTGATGCACAGTAAATTAATGCTGTGAAGTCGGCTCTCCTTCATTAAATTCGTTGTGAAATGCCAGCACTTTTTCTTGTAGAATAGGTCCAATTATTGGCATGCTGTTTTGTCTTTGCTGTGTGAACCACAAAAATAAAGCTTCACTCACCTTTTCATACTCAAATTTTTTCATCATTTTTCTTTTTTTCAGACCTTCATTTGAAGCCCTATCAGAGCACATTTTTCAATTTCATTTCTTTTTCTCTTCCAATCACCAACAGTAACACGCCCCACACCATATTCTGTCGCCACTTTTTGCATAGTTTTGCCTTTATCTAGTCTTTGTAAGGATTCAAGTTTTTGGTTCATTGAAACAACTGCTTTCTTTCTCTTTTTACTTGCCACACTGATAAAGAAATTTCAATCTACAGTACTTTATAAGAATATAGTACTGGTGTCATCAAACGAAAGCACGACTGTACTCATGTGCGTGGTGCTGATTGTGATTCGCTGTTGTACATGCTGCATTTTTATTCGTTACATCAGCGGGCGGCACGTCAGATAAAACAGAATGTTGGATAAGCGAAAGTCAGAAAATCAAGACTTTTCTGTATACTTTTGGCCTTGTTGGCTTTTATCTGAACAAAGTAACAAGGAAAGAGAGAACAAACATATGCCTCTTATAAAAGGTTACAGATAAAGGTGAAGATTTAATTGTATTGAACTCTGTTTTATGTTTAACAAGCATTCCATGCAGCGGACATTCTTTAGTTGTTTGATACAAATTCTTGGGGGTGAAATGGGCTAATGAAGAGGCCTTTCGTTTCTGAGGAGAGAGGCTCAGATTTTAGTAATAAACAGGTGGTAGGTTCAGATTAGGATTGAGAAGTCATGGTTTTTCAGGGATGAAATAGTCAATGGAAAATCAGGAAAAATTGTGTGGCCCAAGAATGAAATATCCAGATCTTATGAGCAGGGGAGCTAACAGCCATGCCAGGCCACTGTGGCAGCTCCGTGCTCCCGGAAGGGGCAGAGCCTCAGGCAGAAGGAGAAGACTCAGGGCAGCCAGTCCTCAGCGCTGCCTGAATTATGTCATGCGGTGCCCCCAGTGGTGATTTAAAGGGCTCAGGGCTGCAGGAGCTGCAGTAGGGAAGCCCCAGGCCCTTTAGCATCTCTGGGCCCTGGAGCAAACGCCCACTTTGCTGCTATATCAGCGGGCCTGGCTATAAGCCATTGGCAGAGCAATGCTGGATAAGTTTTCACAATACTTACACTCGCTGTTTGTGAGTGTGGAATCTTGCACAGTATTTGTATTCACTTTTTCAGGCTTGTAGCTGCGAACAAGAAAAGGAACTGGTAAGATTTTCTTTTTTAAAATGATCAGCCAACCAAAAATAAATCCAACAAAAAAAAAATCAGTAGAAAATATCTGAAGGCTGATGAGGAAACAGCAGCAAAGTGTCAACACATGGCTGTGAATGGGCTTTTTGAATGAACAGGATATGTATGCAACGTATCATATAATTGGGAGGAATAAGCAGTTTGTCAGGCTAAGTCCCCTGGTGCACTCCCTAAATTCTAGTTACAATGTAACTGGTTTTGTATAGAATGGCTAAAAAAGATTTAAGAGAACTGAATAAAAATGTTCTCCACTCTATAAAATGTTACTGCTTTGCTTTTAGTATCTGGATAGCAGAATAAATGAGAGCTACAAAAGAGATTGGTAGAACTACCAGTGCGCATCCTTTTCAAGCCCTGAATATACAGTACACTTCCGTTTTACCTGACTATCCTGGGGATAGTCAGAACTTTTGGGTAACCAGGTGTTTGGATAAATGTAAGCATTATTTACTAACACTGGGCTCCATAGAAGACACACTGTAGATTCAGATAACTAGGATTTTTGGAAGAGAATTTGGATATCTGGAATTATGCTGGTTGTGTGTTTATGTATCTATATCTTCTTGAAATTGAAGGGGTTGAATAAACAGCCTCGAGGGTCTCAGAAATACTGTGAGTTGTTGGCAAAAGGCAGGACTTGAAATATTTTTGTTTGCTAGCCTTAGATATTTTCATACAGCTAATCCAATCATGTGATGCATATTTCATTTGCAAAAATAAACCATTTGTGCTTCACTAGGTCTTTGCAATCCTAATGTAAAACTATCACCAGAGAATTCATTTTACATTTGAGAGCATTTGAAAATAATGTCATGGTTGCAATATTTTTTCTGGTTGACTCTATTAATGGCAATATTTTTAGCGTCAATGGACTTTATCGGGAACTAGAAAGATTTGCCAAGTTTGGATCCATGAACTAATGGCTTCTTCCTGGATGCTAGCCAGATTAATGATAGTGTATCGAAGAGTTAGTGTAGAAGAAAAACTTCATCACTTGAGCTGCATATCAAAGAGATAAATTAGGCCAGTATATTGGTTTGGTTTATACAGAAAGTTATTGTTTGCTGATGGTTACATTGGGAATAGACGTAAGGAGTGCTGGCATCTGGTATTTATGCTGGGTGGCCTTTGGCAAGTCACTTACAATATCTCAGTTTATCTTCTGTGTTTTGGCACTATCACATAGGCTATGACTATGCTACTCTGCAGTTTCGACTATGGGGTGTAAATAGCATTGCAGATCCCCAGTGTGATACTGTGGGCATAAACTAAAAGGCTCCAAGTTCACATTCATGTAATCCTGTTTTAAGAGGATACTAGGAATGTTTTAGTCCATGTATTCACAGGCATTACTATGCAGTTCTGTTCAAACCTTCTGAAGTCCAAACCACGTGGTACAGTAGACAAGCCTTTAGTTAATATCCCATAGGTTTTGAGAGAGAAATTCAATTGATTAAAGTTTGTAAAGCAATGGATTTTTGGATAAAGTGGAAAGTATATCATTAATATGAAAGCCAGGGTAGAAATGAATAAAACACATCATGCCATAATATGCTAACTAGAAATCCAGTCATGAAGATTCAGAAGAGTTCTTATATTAATCCAATCTACTTGTTCATGCTCCCCATTATTTCCTAAGTGCCCAAATCAAGGTTTGGGCTGAATGCTTCACTGTATGGGCCAAATATTTGAAAGTTCAAACGTGTTCAATAAATACTGCAATAAAAATGTCCTGCTGATTGAATGCTCAGTTATTGTGATATACATGAAAAATGACTTAGGCTATGTCCAGACTGCAAGCCTCTTTCGAAAGAGGCTTTTTCGAAAGATACTTTCGAAAAAGCCTCTTTCAAAAAAGAGCATCTAAACTACAACTAGTACTTTCGAAAAAGCACAGTTTGCATTACATAGCGCCTTTTTTTGAAAGAGCATTTTTGAAAAAAGGCGTTCTTCCTTGTAAAATGAGGTTTTCCGCAGTCAAAAAAACTGCCGCGTTCTTTCGATTTACTTTTGAAAGAATGCAGCAGCAGTCTAGACTCAGGGGAAGTTTTTCTGAAAAAGGCCACTTTTTTCGAAAAAACCCTGTAGTCTAGACATATCTTTTGAGAATTCTGAATACCCCAGTCTAAGTGCCTCAGAAACACAACCTCCATTGAAAATCAGTGGGACTTGTGCTCCAAGTTATTTAGGTGCTCTTGAAAATCCCACCTTTATGCAAAAGCCTACTAGTATCCTTAATTAGCTATTTATGTGGGTATTTATTTATTTGTAGCTCCAATAAGAGGGCAAGACCCTCAGCCGACTTAGGTTGAGTTAATTCAATGGAGCAATGTCGATTTACACCAGATGAGAATCTGCCCCACAAAAGTCATGTATGCCGATAATATCTTCCACCCTAGGGAAAGCTGGCTTCTAATCACTTACAGCTGTTTTCTAGCTCCTTCTGTGTTGTGGTCGAATTGCTCTTTCGAGCCATTGTGTTCTATGGGGATATCTTCTTTCCTCTGACAAACCCAAATTCCTCCAGGAGCTATCAGTTGTCGTGACTCCTATTTCTGCTGCAGTTGCAACCGCCCAATGGTAAAATGCACAGAGGACTAAAGGAGACAGAAGAAAAGCCTAATTATAACCCAGACCCTATTTTTCTGTCTAAGGCAGAAGGAAACATAAATTATCATTCCAAGATACAAAATCAAATAGAATTAGTTATCTCCTGAAATCCCCACTGGTCTGGCCACTGCATAGTCAAGCAACTGTGCTGTCTAATTATCCCAATGACACACAGCTGCAGGAGGAGGAACTCTCAGGCAGTGCAATAAATGAGAAGCAAAAAGGAGATGGCTTAGAATATTTATATTCTCTGTTCCCCAGAAAGATTTCATAGGGGTTTTTTTTGGGGTGGTTGTTGTTGTTGTTTTAATTTTGAATTAAACCATAATTGTAGCAATTCTCTGATGGATTCAGAACAAGCCCGCTTCAGGGGAAAATGAGAGCAGATGACCTTTTGTAAAGAAGACAAAAATAAGAATTTATGATAAGGTTTAGATTGTAATAAGGAAAGCCTGGTCCAGAATTTCAGGATTCTCTGATGAGATTACTTTTTGAGGATCTCCTATCTCTTCAACATGTCTGGTTGTCTCTTTATCCACAGAAATCCTCTCCATTTCTCTTCCCTCTGTCAGTTTTTCCTTTTCTTACTTTCTCTTCCTATCCATGGATACGAAAGGGGAGCATACAATGCATCCTCACATGAGAGCCTGGAATATGCTTTCAATTTATCTAGTTGTATGTCCTTATCTCTGAAGTATCTAAAGGCCTTGGAAACATTAAGGGTGAGATTTTCAAAGAAGCCTATGGAAATTAGGAGCCCAAATACAGTTCAGTGAGATTTGAGTGTTTAGCTGCTTTGAAAGTCCACATTTACACAAGACAGATAAATATTATCACTCCCATTTTATAGATGGGAAAACTGAGGCAGAGAGTGTGCCTTATCTAAGGTCACACAGGAGGTCTGTGTCAGAGTATGCTTAATTAGATCAATAAGCAAGTGCTTTAGGCAGAATGCCATCAATTTCTCCATAATCTCTCCATACCTTGCGGCTGAGATTTTACTGGGCATCTTTTTTTATGTTCCAGCCAGTGGATGGAGAATCATGAAGAAAACTTTAAGCAATTCTCATAGGGTATGTCTACACTACAGCGCTAATTTGAACTAACTGAGTTAATTCAAACTAAGCTAATTCGAATTAGCGCATCTAGATTTAAAAACTAGTTCTAATTAGCGTTTTGCTAATTTGAATTGGCGCGTCCACACCAATTGGATGCTGGGTCGCATTTAAGGGCAGCTGAAACCAGTTCCTGCAGGGCATCAGGTCAGTAGTTGCTTTGTGTGGCTGCTGTCTGAGGTTATCTGAGGCTTGTGCTTAAAGGGACCACCCTGGACAGCCGGTTCTCAGCTTTTCTGCTTGCTTGCATACCTCGCCGAGGGACAGCAAAGCATTTTTCTCTGCGCTTGCCTGTGTTGGTGGTTCCCTTTGGGGACGCCGCCACAGTTGGCAACATGGAGCCAGAGCTTGCCCTGGGCTTTCTGGTGCAGTTTTTGGACTTGTTGGCACCACCTGGTGCATGTCAGCCCCCTGCCTCTCCACCTGGGCTCCCTGGGGGCGTGGAGGAGCCGCAGCTGTGCCCGGACGCCAGCATGCCCCGCCGCATTTGGTGTCTGGACACCAGCAGCGACTGGTGGGACTGCATCATCCTGGAGTGGTGGGGAGACACAGTGGACCCAAAACTTCAGGATGAAGAGGGATATCTTCCTGGAGCTCTGCGAGTGGCTCACCCCTGCTCTGCAGCGATGGGACACTCGCATGAGGCCCGCCATCCCCCTCCAGAAGCGTGTGGCCATCACCCTCTGGAAGCTCTCCATGCTGGACAGCTACCGATCCATCGGGAACCAGTTCGGCATGGGGAGATCCACCATCGGAGCAGTGCTCATGCAGGTACGGCACTCACCGGCCACTGGGCCGGGGGGGCTGCGCCACCCCAGGGAAAATGGGGGTGGGGGAGGAGGCGACAGTGCCCTGCACGGGAGGGTTTGGTCTGTCCTGGCCGTACTACATGCCGCCCACGGGGGTTGCTTCTGGGAGTGGGGCGCAGGGCAGTGCCAGGGAACGAACACTCCCAGCCACCCGGGCACCCCAGTGATTCGTGGTTTGCTGTGTCTCTCTGCAGGTGGTCAAGGCCATCAACCGGGTGCTGCCCTGCAGGATGGTCCGCCTTGCCGACCCAGACACGGTCATCTGGGGGTTCGGCATCCTCGGCTTCTCCAACTGCGGGGGGGCCATCGATGGGACACCTATCCCCATCCGTGCCCCGGAACACCAGGCCTCCCAGTACATCAACAGGAAGAGGTACTTCTCCGTGCTCCTGCAGGCCGTTTGTGACCACCAGGGACAGTTCACGGACATTAATGTGGGCTGGTCCGGCAAGGCACACGACGCCAGGGTGTTCTGCAACTCCTCCGTCTGCCAGAGGCTGCACGTTGGGACCTTCTTCTCTGACCGCTACATCAGGGTCGGGGACGTGGACATGCCCGTGTGCCTGGTGGGGGATGTGGCCTACCCCCTACAGCCCTGGCTCATGAAGCCGTACACGGGGCACCTCAACCCCTCCCGCCAGGCCTTCAATGCCAGGCTCACCAGGGCCCGCATTGTGGTGGAAGGGGCCTTCGGACGACTGAAAGCACAATTTAGGTGCCTCCTCACCCGCCTTGACCTTGCCGAGCACAATGTCCCTTCCGTGGTGGCAGCACGTTGTGTGCCGCACAGTTTGTGTGAGCGGAAGGGAGAGGCTTTCCTGCCAGCCTGGATGGCTGAGGCTGACCGCATGGCTGGCCACTATGCTCAGCCCCACACCGCCGCCGTCTGGGAGGCCCAGCAGGGGGCCATCCGGATCCGGGAAGCCCTGCGGGAGAACTTCCAAGTGGAGGGGGAGGACTGAACTCTCCCTGCATGCCTCACTGGGGCCTTCTTCCACCCTCCCCTCCTTCCCCTTTCCCCTCCCTAACCCTCCTTCCTAATGTCAAATAAACACACCTGTTTTGCCAACAAAAATCTCTTTTATTTTACGTAACTGGGGTGGATGGACGGAGAAATGAGGATGGGAGAGGAGAGGGGGAAACCTGGGAGGAGGGAGCTAGAAGGGGGAGGAAGGGAAGGGAAAGCTCAGGCTTGGGGGTCCTGCTGGCTCTCCCGTCTCGCAGCACTGCGGGTGCGGAGGTGTCGGGGGGGGAGTGGGTGTGGAAGGTGAAGCAGGAGCAGGGGTGGGAGGAGAAGCGAGAGCTGGGGCCGGAGCAAGAGGAGGCAGGAACCTGTCCACCAAGGTCTGGAGGTGGCCTCTGAGGGCATGACCCTGCTGCTCCAGCGCTTCCAAACTCTGCTGCCGCAGCTGCAGGTCCTCCCAGACCCAGTGGTCCTGGGTGCGGAGCTGGTGCTCCAGGAGCCACAGGTGCCACCGCTGGTGGTACTCATGGTTCCTGGTGCACCTGCTGGCTCAGGTGCGGGTGGCTATTGCAGGCGGGGTGGTGCGCCCTGCAGTCACAGGTGCTGTGGCTGTGGTGAAACAAGAGCAGTGGTCAGTTCTCCCTGGGGACACGGTGGATGAAACCCAGCCCCCCTCTGCAAGGCCAAGGCCTCTGCATGACACCCAGCTGCTGCTCCATGGTGGGCAAGGCCCAGGCGCATGGTCCCTGGGCTACCTCTCTCCACCCCCAATACACATAAGGGGAGTATGATGGCACTCACATGCGGAGCCCTCCTCGGCCTCGGACGACACAGCATATGTGCTCTGTGGGATGCCTCGGGGGTCCTGGGTCCTGGGCAGACTCCCTGCAGGC
>JANRFK010006688.1:17159153-17170816 GCA_030068395.1 Apalone spinifera
CGGAAGAAAGCACTAAATAGTGTATGGGGGAAGGGAACACCCTTCCATCCAGCTTTGAAGAGGAAACAGCTAACAATGAGGCAAAAGAAATAGAAGCGCTATGAAGAATTGACATGAGCATCTATTTCATGCTGAGCATGTAATGGAAATTAATTTTCTCCTGGAAACAGACCTGGTAATTAGACAAGTATGTCACCTTCTGTTTTCCATATAATCACAGCTGAAGTTTCAGTTCTGGAAGAAGTCCTCCTCTCTGTTTCTTTCACCAAAATGAAAGGCGAGACATTTATAAATTATCATCAGAAAGAAGATAATGGATGCTGACGGCTCCCTAAATGCAATTTTTGTATTTTCCTTTTCTGAGTGGATGCTAAACACTGTCCAGTGAAATTCATTAAGTAATCAGCATCCACCTCCAAAGAGCTGATGTCAGCGTGCAGCCTAGGAACCGCAATTATAATCCTATTCAAGTGGATGGCTGCTTAGTTACAGCATGATGTGGAGTCCGCAAGGTCTCACTGACACCAGCTGCCCTCCCTCTAAGAGTTTATAGTGGAAGGTTGAAGAATTAAGACTAGTTAGATCTAATCATTTTTAACCTTGGAAAATCTTTTACTGGGTCATATGATTCTCTCCTCAGGTCCTCCCATATTTTATTTCTTTCCTCTCTCACAGGAAAGAAATTGAGTAACACAATCAATTCAAAGTAGATTTGAATAAGCATCTGAAGTTCTGAATGTTTGTGTGAACTCTAGACTCTGAGCATTGTAGAGCCATTCTCACCAGAACAAAAACGACAAAGCTGACCAGCCTTTTTCTGCCTCTCTCATCTGTCAGCTCGGTTCCCAGTTCTAGAATCTTCATAGCCACGGACAATATCACAAGTGGAAGGAATATACCAAGGGCCAGGCTGGACTTGTGGAGCCCTGGCATTTCGGATGTCATTCTCATCAAGGCATAGTCAATCTCTAGACCTTGGAGGTGTTCAGCTGCATGAACCATGGTCCATTTTCTGGTATCATAGCCAATTTTGCAAATAGAAATTTGGCTCTGCCCCATTTAGATGTACAGATATCATGGTGATGGACACCAAATAAAGGTTATTTATTTGGTTGTTCTCTACTATATATTTGAGTGAGAGAGAGAGAGAGAGAGTGTGTGTGTGTCTGTTCAAGAACTCCTCATAAACAGTAAGAGGAAGGTCCACCAAATTTGGTATGCAGTTTCCTTTTATCATAATTTAAAGCAAAGTAAGGCTTTGGTTATCTATTTCTCATAAAACAATGAGGAAATATGGAAAGAGGGGAAGGGTCCTCTAGAATGGACAGTTGTCCTGTATAATCATAGAATACTAGGACTGGAAGGGACCTCAAGAGGTCATCGAGTCCAGGACCAAATACTGTCTAGACCATCCCTGATAGACATTTATCTAATCTACTCTTAAATATCTCCAGAGATGGAGATTCCACAACCTCCCTGGGCAATTTATTCCAGTGTCTGACCACCTTGACAGTTAGGAACTTTTTTCTAATGTCCAACCTAAACCTCCCTTGCTGCAGTTTAAGCTCATTGCTTCTTGTTCTATCCTCAGAGGCCAAGATGAACAAGTTCTCTCCCTCCTCCTTATGACATCCTTTTAGATATAATGTCCAGAAGGGGGCAGCAAGAGGCCAGAGTTGGGGACCAGGGCAGCTAAAACCCATCAGGGCAGCAAGGGACAGAGGTGGAGAAAGGGACATCTATCTCCTATGTATTTGAGAGAATTTGTCTGTTTGTTTGTCTGTCTGTCCCCCAGCCGAGGGACACGTGCCTCTCCCCTGGTTGTGTCTGCTGCAGCAGCTCTTCCCCTGGCCCCAAGCTGCTGTGGTGAGAGAAGGCTGGGATTGTCCCCTCTCCCCAGGGTAGCCTGCATACTGAACCCCTCCTTCCAGCCCCACTACAGCCAATTTTTAAATGAAATTATTTAAATGAAAAAAAATGTATTTGAGTTAAGGATCTGAGCAATGCTGGGTAAATTGTCTAATATTCTATACAATAAGATTCCAGGATTGTCACTTGTGTGTCACTCTGAAAACAGTGTGAAGTGATAGGAACAGTTACCAGCATGGCAGAGAGCTCTTTTTGTTCAGAATATCACCAGGTTCAATCAGTACTTGGATTTGCAGTCTATTGCCATCCAATTTCTAAGTTCTCTGCCATTTGACTTCACAAATTACACCTGTCTGATGTAGATATGGGTGGTGGGTGGAGCCCCATTTGAGGGAGGTTAGCTCTGGTTCCACCCCTTCCACCTGCAGGGACTCACCTCCTGCCTAGAGGAGCCCAAAGAACACCCCCTTGGCCAGAATGCAGTTCTTATGAGATTTCTGCCAATTTGTTTCAGATGTTTGAAATCTGAATGTGGATCAGGATTGGGATAAAAATTCATCCCCTGAATTTAGACTTTGGTGGTATCCAGATTAGACCCTTAGGCTGTGTCTACACAGCAGTGTTATTTCAAAATAACTGACATTTCAAAATAACATAGTCTGTGTCCACACAGCAAGCAGTTCTTTCAAAATAATGTCGACATAATGTCGAGCTGGAGGACTTTTTACTCCTACTCCTGTAACCCTCATTGAATAAGGAGTAAGGGACATCAGAGGAAGAGTGCTCTTCCTTAGACTTCCTGCTGTATAGACAGTGCCAAAAACCAAAATAAGCTATTTCCACTTAAGCAATGCAATTGACGTAGCTCAAGTTGCGTAGCTTATTTTGGCTTTAGCCCTGCTGTGTAGACGTGCCCTCTGAGATGTAACCTGCAGCTGAAATAATTCATAGGCTGTAGTTCTGAAAGAAGATGACTTTTGATGGAAGATGTTATTTTATAAATGCCTAGGAGCAATGTTATTACATATATGTTAACCTGAAGGCTGTGTGACAACTTTGATCTGTACCTCAAATTATTGCTTCCATTAGTCTTTCATGACACTTTACACAAATGAGTTGAATATATTTGAAGAATATCTAGCATTGCCAGGCATTTCTAGCTCTGCTCCTTCACAAGACAGTTTTGCTAACATTTGATACTAACTTTATTAATGGCCAGATATTTCTATTCATTGCATTATACCATTCATCATACATACATGCTCATTTTTTGTTTTGTTCTGAGACAAGCTCAGTGATCAGACTGCTAAAAGTGCTCTACTTTAAGTCTAAATGTTAGGTAAAAATATATTTAGAATATCCAGTATTCCTCTAATACGTATGGACATACTTCTTTCAAGTGTTTTCTCAGCAAATCCCACTACTTCCACTAGTATTTGTTATCAATTAATGGAAATTAGAAAAGCCCCGTTGATTTCTGCTGAGCCAGCCATTGCTGACACTGAAGATCTGGGGCAAGATTTTCAAATGTATTTAGGTACCTAAACCTGAAGGTGGGCACTTGTGACATTTTCTGAAGTGTCTAAGGTGGTTAGGTGTCCAACCTGTTTGAAATCAATGGGAGTCAGGCACCTAACCCAATTATAAACTTTTGAAAATCCCCATGGTACCTAATTCTCTTTATTTTATACCTTTGAAACTTGTGGACTGAATTTTGAGTTGTTAATGCTGCTCAACCAGAAGGGCCCCATAGTGCAAGTTGAACATCTCTAGTTTGGCACCCTTGGGACCTGATCGGTGCCGAACCAGGAAATTTGCTGCACCATTGTAGGTCAATATTGTTTAGCAGCATTGCCAACACTTCCACTGCTTACTGGGCTCTTAGAAGACATGTAGGGGTAAATTAGAGCTAAATAGTACAGAACACTCAGAGCCAGGTCTGGTGGCTGTAAACAAACTTTATGGGAACATGGAAAACTTGTCCACACTCGTAAGTGGACATCTGGCTAACTAAAATTGTACCAGATCACAGATGTTGCCGGACCAGAGTGCCAGACTAGCTAGTGGGTTCAACTTGTACTTCATCTCAAATAAATATGGGTTGCTTCTCCCGCCATTGAAATTCAGCCTTTTTTGAGAGAATGCAGCCTGTATTTTGATAGTATGCATCATTTTAGGACAGAATAGGAGGAAGAACACCATGTCCAGCTGAAATTGCAGGGGAAATTCGGGAAGCGGAATGTAATCTGGCTAGAATGCCAACTCCCACCTTCTCATTCCTGGGAAGAATGCCACAGGATCTTTAAAGGCTCACAAATTGTCAGCACATTTCACGTGGGACCCCAAGGAGCAAGCTGAAAATAGCTGTGTAGACATTAGGCTTGAGAGCCTGAGTTACAATATCAAAGTAACAGCTATGCAGCTATTTGCAGCATTATAACACAAGGCTGCTAACACAAATCTGCTGATCCAGGCAAGGAAGCTCACTCCCAGAAGCAGTGTAGACCTATCTGTGGAAGGATGTGTGCAATGAATTCAGAGACTGCCATCTTTTGGCAAAAGGGGTGAGTGAGTGGTTTTACTCCTCAGTTTAAACCAGGGTTTGGTTTGGGGATGATGCTAAGAATATAGGCAGCCCATTCCTAAGACTGTGCTAGAGCTTTAGGAGATCAGTTGGGGTACGTCTGCACTACGTGCTGATTTCGAAATAAGCTATTTCGGAATAATAACTGGTGAAATAGCTATTTCAAAATAATGTGTCCACACTACAAATGCCCATTGAAATAGCACAGAGCTGTGTCAAAATGGTGCATCCACACTGATTGGAGGCTGAATTGTATTTAAAGCCCTTGGATGCATTCTGGGTAGGGCATCAGGACAGCAGTCGCTTCTTGGACCTGCTGCCTGTGGCTATCTGAGGTTTCTTCTTAAAGAGGCTCCCCTCTACAATTGTGTCTCAGTCTCCTCTGCATTGCCTACCTCTTCAAGGGACAGCAAACTCTTCCCACTGCGTGCGCTGGTTGCCCTTGTGGATTCCACAGCACTTCTGCCATGGATCTGGACCTGTTGCAAAGCATTTGCTGGCTCTTAGGCCTCATGCCATATCTCCTGGCGCAGTTACTGCAGGAACAAGACCTGCAGCTCACTGCAGGGCACTTCCTCACCTCACTCCATGTGCTGCTCATGCAGCACAACCCCACCTGCCCTCCCCTGTGCACTGCTGCTTCTGGCGCTGGATTGCTCCGAACTGGATCATCATGGAGCGGTGGGACGACCAGCAGTGGCTCCAGAATTTCTGCATGAGGAAGGACACCTTCCTGGACCTCTGCGAGTGGCTCACCCCTGCCCTTCAGCGACAGGACACCCACATGAGACCCGCCATCCTCCTCCAGAAGCAGGTCACCATTGCACTTTGGAAGCTCGCCACGCCGAACAGCTACCACTCAGTCGGGAACCAGTTCGGTGTGGGGAGATCAACCGTTGGGGCCATGCTCATGTAGGTATAGCTCTCTTACTATTGTCCCAGGAGAGTGGGCCTTTCGGGTCCAGGCTTGTGGCCATCCAGCCATAGATGTCCACATTCCTATGTCTGGTGTGGAGATCCCGGAGGTTTGCCTCCTCTCCCCAGACCTCAATGAGATTGAGGATCTCCGCACTAGACCAGGAAAGGGCCCTCTTTTTCTGCCCTTGGGCAGGCGTGTGGGAACTGGCTGCTGGCTTGCAAGCAGCCCTGGGAGACTCAGTGGGAGCACTGGGGTTGGCCATTGCTGCAGAATGCACAAACTGCTTCAGCAGCATGGCACAGGGGTGGCAGGGTCTTTCTTATGCCACAAATGGTATCCCTTGTGGCTGCACCTTTTAAAGCTTGCAGGGGAAGGGAAACTATGGAGTTCTGGTGGATGTGAACAAAGTGACCATCAAGGCAGCTGTGAGAAACCCCGGAGGCCAATTATTTTGAAATAATTACAGCTGCGTCATCCAGGCACTCCCTATTTTGAAATAACTTTTTTGAAATAGGCATTATTCCTTGTGAAATGAGGATTTATTATTCTGGAATAAGAAGCCTGTTGTTTCGAAATTATTTCAAAATAATGGGCCAACTGTGTAGACACTCACTTTATTTTGAAATAACACTGCGGTGTAGACGTGCCCTTGGTGTGAACAGTAACAACAAAAAAAGGTCTTGTGAGACAGGAGCTGTTTTTATGCACCATGCTCCTTTTCTGCACCCGGTATAGGCTTCCTCTTCCTCGTAGAAATGCATCCCGTATTACACCACTGAGGCAAACTCAGGATCCAGTCACCAAAGGCCCTGGGAGCATGTGGATCAGGCATGGAGATCTTCCTTGTACAGGTAACCATCTCCAAAAGACATTCTGCAGAAGTACAAGTGTATAATAATACATGAAGACGCTAGACCAGATTTTTCAAAGGGAATTTCCTGTATCCTAATTTGTACTGGGTACAGATGTCACTGAATATTTGAAAATAATTTAGGGAGCTGGAGAACAGCAGTGCTTGTCACTTCCTGAAGTCAATCGTCATGTATCTCAAATTCAGATCAGCAGTCGAAACAGATGAATTAGTCCAAGCTGGTACAGAACTGATCCTGATGGGCATCTAACCTGAAGTTATGTGGTCTTAAAAATATATGCATTCCCAGATGTGCTTACTCTTGTATTTCTCACACAGATCCTAGTCATGAAGCCATGTAACAGCCTCCTTTTCAGGCTGCATTAAACACGCCTAGTCTGCAAAGGTCTAGAGAGATGGGACAGCTTTCCATGATGGGCTATGTCATTTGCTCACAGTCGCAGCAGTCATGTAGAAGGCCATCCCTGGAGGACTGTGCTGTTTTCATCAATTTTCCACCACCACTCACCGGGCCAGTGATATCCTGAGCACTCTGCTGTCTATTTTGGCTCACTGTAGTCTCACATGATGAGCCTAAAGCACTCTGCAAAGAGCTGGATGTCTGCTCAAGTTGCCATGTGTAGGGATAGCTTAGCAGTTGTTTTCAGAGTTTTAGAAAGACCACCTAGCCCCAGACAAGAATCCAAAGGCTGCTGTCATCTAAGAAATCTGACCAGGAAAGCTGTAAGAATAATGAAATTGAAGCTGGACAATTGATTTCGCCTCTACTAATGGATCCTTCAGGTTGGTGGGGGTCACCACAGTCCAATGGTAAACATGGGTGCACGCTTTCCTTCCATTCGCCAGCCTTCAGGAAGTGTCACAAGCTCCTTGCTACCAATGCAGAGAATAGAAGGAAACTGCTAAGTGCGAGTACTTTTGGCAACAGATCCCAGAAGTATAGCAGGGGAATCAGACCTTGGTGATGGTGAGGAGATGGAGTGGGGGAAGAGAGGATGATTCAGAGGAAATAATCATGATTGCCGCATAGCCTAAAGAAACGAACAGGATGATGTGAGAACAGCTTTAGGCCTTGTCTACCAGGTTATTTTGAAGAACGTTATTTTGAAATAATAACTCCTGAAATAACTATTTCAAAATAGCACATCCACACTAAAGGGAAGCCTCAGAATTAGACCAAGACAGACACCCTTAATATGGACGTGCTACCTTGATGTAGAGCCCCAGGAAGCACTGGGGAGTAATTATTTTGAAATAGCAGCTAAGCATCCACATTAACTCTATTTCAAAATAGCAATTTCAAAATAGGTGTTATTCCTCATAGAATATTATTATTTCGGAATAACAAGCCCGTTATTTTGAAATACTTTCAAAATAACAAGGCTTGCTGTGTGGATGCTCACCTTGTTATTTTGTAATAACAGATGTTATTTTGAAATAACTGTGTAGTGTAGACGTGCCCAAAAAGAAGAACTGATGACTAAAATACAAGGCAAAACTGGATACAGGTTGCATGAAGAGTATTTGGCCAGAAACACCATGCACGAAGACAGACTGGTGATACATGACTTCATAGGACGGGGTGGGCAATAATTTTTAAAAGGGGTCCATTTCACAAATTTCTGAAGTGGCCCCGTGCTACCCCAGAAGGGGCGGGCCTCGGGTTAAAGAGGCAGGGCTAGGAGACTTCTCTGCTCCCCTGCTCACAGACCCTCATTGTCCTGGGGTGGGGGAACACGTGAAGTCTTCCCTCTTCCCCCCACCTAGAGAGAATCACCAGCTGTTTTAAAACAGGTGGTGGTTTCCTCTAGATGCCACAGTGGGAAGAGACAAATCAGGGCCTGGGGGAGGGGAGTGCATGAAGTCTCTTTCCTCCTGCCCCCTGCCCTGCCAGGGGCACATGGCAGTTAGAGAGAACTGCTGTTTTAAAACAGCCAGCATTTCTCTCTAGCTACCACTTGCCTTTGATAGGGGGAGGAGACTTTGCGTGCTCATCCGTCCCCAGGTCTCGACTGGCCTGGGGGCAGGGGAGTAGCATGGTGAGCTCGATCCATCCCACAGAGGCCCCTTGGCCTACACCTACTCTAGGAGAACACTGGCTGTTCAGTTTTACCCAAACACCCCTGCACTGAGTTCAGTTAGTTGGGCAAAGGAAAGCATTCCAGTCTTAGGAGACTAAACTACATTGTGCCACAGAGAGAGAGAATCTGTGAACAGGCCAGTTATCTTGTCAGTGTTCTTTGCTTACAAAGCTCAACTAAGTGAGAGGTACCTGGTGAATATTTGAGAGATCAGAAGAAAGTAGAAGAATGATCCTATGCCATCAGATTGTATTCTACATTGCAGATCCAGGCTAGGATCCCTCTCAAAAGAAAGAAAATCCTTCTCAACATAGTCCCAAAACTAGAGTTCATGCAGGCTACAGAGGGCATGTCCTGTTCCTATTACTAACATTCAATAGAAGAGCAAAATTGCTTTCATACTTGAGTCTGTTTTGGTTTCACATGTTCTCCTGTTTCACAGCTCTTAGCTTTTATTCTTACTTGAGTCTCTTTCTTCCATCCCTTCAGTTTCCCTCAGGTTCATGACATTCACAGACTTCCTTTTCTCTTTATCAGCCCCTTCCTGTTTTCCCAATATCCGTTCCACAGGCTTGCATGGTGCTCTTACCCATTTTCTCTTTGCTATTTTCTTCCTGCCTCTCTTCGTGGATGAGCTTCACTAGAATAAAGGTGGAACATCTAGTCCAAACAATGCATTAGCAATTCTATGAAAATAACTCTGGTATTTGCACTGATTTAGGACTCTATATTTGGTGCCATGTTTTCTGAAGATGGGACATTGCTCTGTGATGTTTGCATTGCCACTGAGTTCGTTTTCCGCAGTTGGGCCAAGACATAGGAATGAGGAGTTGATTTTAAAAAGGGCTATTCTCATACTTGCCATTCAACTGCATAGCAACTATATGTTCCTCTGGACTACATTTTGGAGACATAAAATAATGCAGTTGCCATGCCGCCTGGTCCCGGGGTAGATGTAAGCTTGAATCACTTCAATTTTGTTTATGTAGATATGCCTGATCATATGCATTTATCCTGATTCTTCTGGGATGTGGCTCTTACCAGGTCATTTTTTGTTTACATTTATTGCCTCCTTGTGTGATAGTTGTGCCTTGTTGGTGATGCTTTTAGTTGTAAGCTCCTGCTCTCTTTTGGTGACAGAAAATTTCATTGTGAGACCTTGTCACTTAATATACATGCAAGATCTACCTGCAGGTTGATTTACCAGCCTGAAAAATGGCCACGGCAAAGGAAGCATAGCCCTTTAATTACACTTTGCCCTTTTGTTCAGAAAGTAAATCTTCAACAAGTGAGGGAGCAAGTAATCTGGAGACTCATTTATAATCTTGGAGGACTGCAGCAAGCTAAACTGGTCCTTAAACTCTCCAACAGAAGTTTTCAAGCACTCTTGATGTGGAAGGGATGTTTGACAGCCTCTATATGTGTATTTGCTGCTGAATGCCTTCAAAGCCTGGGCCCATTCTTCTTGTGACATGATGATTAAATTGTTAGAACGTGTCTGTGTTGGGGAATACTTTAATATGCTCATTCTTACATGCACCAGCTAGTTTCTGGTTTTGCTGCTCTCTTCTGGCCTCTTGGAGCATGAGGGACAACCTCTTAAGGTAGATCAGTACTAGAACTGGAGGTTGTAAATTCCAGTTTGACTCATTCAGAATATGGCCCATAATTAGGGAATGGACACTATAACAAATGAAGTTGTCTCATTGATTTTTTTTCTTGCATCATGTATATGGCATCACAAGTAGGGATGGACAACAAAACTGACCTGAGCCTTCTTGCAGATCTCAAGCCAGACCTTTTCTGAGGGTTGGAAAAGTTTGTGTAATGTTTAAACAAACATAGGACTGACCTGGGACATCACATCTGAATTCTCCAAACCCTTGAAAAGTTCAGATTGGCTCCAAACTTTGTGGCTTGGACCTATCTCTGTCAGAGTGACCCAGACCTAGATAATCTGATCCTTCTATATGTTGGAATGATTTGGATCTTCATCCACATTTCACAGTGTCAGCCCAGAGAAGACAAAAAGCAGAAGTAGTGAAAATAGTGTTGTTCCTATGATAATCCGAGCTTGACTGTGTAGGAAATCTCACAAGTCAAGCAGTTCTCATACACAATCTGTCTAATTTCAGTGCAGTTCAGATGTGGTTCAGATAAGCCATCAAAAAGTGGGTGTTATCTTAAAATCTGTACTTCTCAATGTTTATGCAGGAGTAGTCACGAGAGTCCTACAGCTCTTGGTGTAGCATACAGTAATAGCTAAAAATGAAGTAAGGCAAGAAATGAGCTGGAAAACAAGTCCCAAACATCCTTCTGATTTGGATTTGCTTCTCTTAAAATCTGTTTTTGCTTATAAAGATTTCTTGCATCAGTTTCAGATTTACTTTCCCTCATTGACCTCCACGTCAAAGTAACTCAGTTGACAAGTCAAAGAAAACTCTTTCTAACTTTTGGCACTGCAAGCTTCTGCCTGGAGTCTAAAACTCAAGCTGTGATTTCTGCTTCATGCTGTTCATCTCCAACAGCAAAGATTGTGGAACCAGAACTTGCCTGGCAGATTTTGCTAATGATGCATGAGGCAGGCAAGAATACAGCTTTGCAGCTGTATTAGATCAACAGGGCTGATGGCCTTGAAAACTTACTTCCCCATTAACTGAAGAAAATTGAACGACTCAGGGAAATGCAGGGAGCCGATAACCAAGGTGCTACTTTCATAGAGTTCATTTTGTGATCAGAACCACGTTTGAAACTGGTTCCTGTTGAGACTGGAAACACTGTGCTCCCTTCAGAAGCCTGACCTTTTTCATAATAGCTTCTGGGTTATTTCCATTTTATATAGCGATAAAACATGGCAGATTTACAAGGAATCTACCAGTTTGTTTATGGGCTCAAAATCTAAGTTCTCCCTGCTGCTTTGTAGAAATTAGTAAATAATTTCAAATATTTCAAATATGGGGCATAGTACTGGGAACATTCTTGCTGCCACTACCCATGATGCTTTGCCCAGAGAGTGAAGAGTAAAGAAGAAAGGAGCCAGGTTTTGCTACTTATATTTGGCTTGCATTTGTGGTGTTACTGGGGTATGAATTAGGCACATTTTTATAAAGTGAAATAATGAAAAATGGGCTAACACTCTAGTAAAACCAAAATAACAAGAAAACAGCAGCTTCTGTCCTGATTTGCAGTGACCTCCATATAGGTGTGAGAGGAGTTGTCTCTATGGCCAATGTTTCTCTTGACTCATCTATTCTGATTGTAAACAAGTGTGTCAGTTGTGAGGTAAACAGCTGTCCAAGAAGAAGTGAACTGAGGGTATGTCTACACTGCCACCCTAGT
>JANRFK010006688.1:17192932-17214457 GCA_030068395.1 Apalone spinifera
AAGGGGAAGCTCAGGGTTGGAGGCTCGCCAGACCAGCTTGATTTTCATATAAACCTGCTTCTGGGTTCACATGTGGCCTTTGGTGGTCAGGCTGGCAGCTATCCTGCCATAGACGGCCGCATTCCTCTGTCTAGTGCAGAGATCATGGATGTTCAGGACATCTCCCCCAAACCTGAATAAGGATCTTCACCCTGGACCAGGAAGGTGCCCACCTTCTCCAGCCCCTGGCAGGCTCCTGGGAGCTGGCAGACTGCTCCTAGGGAGTGGTGGAGGGCTGGTTGCCAGTGGCTTGCTGGCTCATGTTTTGGGGCCAATGGGTCAGGGGCCCTGGTGGCCACTGCTGGCTCTGGGCTGGCAGGCTTGGAGCTGGCACAGGCACTGTGGCCAGAGTCTACCCCTTTAAGGGCTCCAGGGCTGAGGGAGAGGAGAAGAAGTTTTCCTGGTGGTGCCCAGAGTGGCCACCAGGGCTCCCTGGGGAAGGCTGTAGGCCCCCTATTTCGAATTAAGTGTCTACACAGTATTTGGGCCGAAATTGGCATTTCTCCTTGTAGAATGAGGTTTACCAAATTCAAATTAAGCACTTCGAATTAATTTCAAAATAGCAGTTTGCATGTATTTATTAATTAAAGTTAATTCAAAATAACAGCTGTTATTTCAAATTAACTTTGCAGTGTAGACATACCCTAACACTATAAGAATCAACAAGGTGGGTAAAAACAGGTTGTCTTTTCTTCAGCTCTCTTTAACCTCAAAAGTGTGTCTTTTTCACCAATAGAAATTGGTCAAATAAGATTATTTTTTCACCCACCTAATCTCTCTAGTGTACTGAGACCGACATATCTGTAAAAACACTACCGATAATATTAATGGTGCTATGCAGCATTATCATACTCACAGCACATTTTATCCACGGAACTCCAAACACTTTATGAATAATACAGTCTCACAACATCCCTATGTGTGAAATGGGAGGCTACAGAGCAGTAAGATTGCCTTCTCCCCAAGGTCACATAGTAATTTAGTGCCAGAACAGGTGTATTAATAGAATTATACAGGAAATCCCTTTAAGGGAATGGGTCACCGTGGATTAGTTCCACATGGAGTTGCTCAATTACAGGGGTATATGATGTTAGCAAGTCTTCCTCTGTATATTGATGGTTTGTAATTTACCTTTTCAAACTGATCCATCTCTTTCGATTCATTCTTACATCTTAACCTGTCTCCCTGACACTTTTGGATGTTTTGTCATCAGTTTCAGCTGCCCAGGGACAAAACCAAATGCTTTATCTTCTTGCGGATACCTTCTCTTTCACTCTTGAGAACATCTTCCCATTCACTCAGCCTTCAGCATGACTGTTATTTTTGACTCCCCTTCCTTCTTCTTGTCTCATATCCAGGCTGCTCCCTCCTGCTTAAAGTCAACATCAGCATAGTCCAGCCTTCTCTTTCCATTTCCAGAGTCATCTCTTTTCTCAGCTCCTGTTATCTCCCACCTTGACTTCAGCAAGATCCTTCTCTTTGGCCACCCAGACACACACATCACCTTTTTGAGTTCATCATACAAAATGAAACCACTCAATTCCTCTTCCTTTTCTTAGGCTCAATTCTGTCACTTCCCCCTTTGACTCTCTCCACGGGCCACAATCTGCTGTTGCATCCAATGGACACTGTTTATCCTCACCTTCTGGGCTCTATGTTTCAGACCCTCAAAGGAATGTAGGTGCCTAATTTCCAAATGATTTGAACTGCAGTTGGACACCTAAATCCCTTTTTTGGAGAATCTGGGCCTATACACTTATGTTGCTCCTCACTCATCCTCCTTTGTCAGTCTTATTGTCATGCCTCTGACACTGTCTCATTCATCAGCATCTTACATGGTCACCTTCAGAAGGAGCTTGGTCCATATTTAATCCTCTTTAATGACCCACTTCTGCTATACTGTTTCAGTGAATCAAGTCAATGTTTACCTAAATTGCCTATTGCTGCGTTTCATTTCTTCCCCTAATCTGTGTCTACTGGTTTGCCTGCCTTAAGACTGTGAGCTCCTTGGAGCAAGGGCTATTCTTTCTTGAATGTTAGGTGCCTAACATGGCATAGATGCTATGGAAAACTGATGAAGAAGGAGGTTTCTTAGCATATTTCCTCTAAGAATAAATTATGAAGTCCTTTCCACACCTCAGGATCTTAAAAGTCTTGGTTAAAAACACAATACACTAGGTGGCTGAAGGAAATGGAAGGAAGGATGAGGTAACAGTAACATTAAGATGTTTATACAGTGTAAAACTGCTAAGTATTGTGGCAAAGCTCTGGCTTTGCCTCAGGTGTCCTACACTTGTAGGCAGTTAGCACTTGCTTCATGTGAGGATGGTTGGAGGAACCCAGGCCCACCCTCTACTGCAGGTTCCATCCCAGGGACTCTAATGGTAGTGGCAACAAGGTTGTGTTTCCTCCACCACCAGAGCTGCAGCCCTTCCCTGTGCTACTTCCCCAAACAATCCAGTACCTTCCTCCTGGTATCTGACCACATCCTTCCTGCTCTTCTACAGCATACTTCCTCACTCCCAGTCATTGGCTTTCCACCCTTCCTGAAGGGAAGCCTTTTAAACTAGCCCCAGCTGATCCTCAATGGGCTGCAGGTGTTTTAATTAGCCTGTCTCTCTCTTGCTTCTGTCAAGCTCTTAATTGGCTTCAGGATCCTCCTGATGGCTCTACAGCAGCCCCTGTTCTGGTCACTCACGGAAAAGAAAACTATTAATCCAGCAGCCAATAAATTTATTTTCTATCACACTACTGTAACCAACTGGTCTGGGTCTGTCACAGCACGTAGGACTCTATCAGTAAAGCAGGAGCCATGTTCTGAGTTAGGGTGTGAATGTGGGTGCCCTACTCCAGGGAATTGCAGGCCACAAGTTGTCCATTAAAGATTCTTCCCATAACCCCACAAATGACACGCTTCTGCAGTTTGAACCACAGAGGGAGATCAGAGGGCAGGAATGAGGGTCCTAAGTTCATACTTTAGAATGTTTATCATCCCCCAATTTAGCCTCTGCCCTACACCTGCCCATTTTTCACTCGGATGCTAATGTTAGTGGCTGAGGTGAGAGGTCCATAATATTGCTGCTGTTATAATGTGCACCCGTTTGGGAAGCAATTATTCTAGTTCCATGCTATGAGTCAGTATAGGGGTGTACGCTGTACTAAAGCTGCATTTTTCTGATGCTATGAGTCATTGTATTTCTGTCAATTTGCTTGTGCAGCTCTTTCCAGTACAGAAGAGCTTGCTAAGAAACAGAACAGGTGACAGGACTTTTAAATCATTTGTTCTTTCTTTGTGGTGTTAATACTGTCCTTTTTCATGGGAAGCACGGGGAGTGTGCACAACACTGATTGAAGCAATAATGATTACTGCAGAAACATGGGACTGTCACATCCCAGGAACACCAAAAATCTATTGTATCAAGCCTGTCTGTAAAGGAAGTCATGGGGCATAATTTTGGCCCCATCCCTGTCATGCTATTATTTATTATTACCGTCTTTCAGTCACCATAAATCTGAGCAGAAATGACTTGGTTAGGAAATGATTAGATAGAGATTATTGCATATGAAATTGCATATTGCTGGGTCTTGTAAATGTGACAAATTCTCTAAAATATAGTTTGCAAAAAAGAAAAATGGGGCTTGTATTGAAAGACTCCAAAATTCCCTAATTATTTCTCTACACCAGTTACCCTAGATGGGGGATAATAACAATTAAAAAACATTCTCTGTCTGTCCTCTCATTCCTCGCAACTTGTATTCTCTTAAGGAGCAGTTGCAAAATAAAGGACTTGAATGAAATTAGGGTGGCTAAGGAGGCTACATGTAGCATTGCAACAAAGAGAGACAGTATAGTATATTTTCCTGGAGACTGATCCTCATTGCCTTCCATTCTGTTACCATTCATAATAAATAGCCAGAGCTGACCAACCATTTCTTAGCAAAATTTCTTTGAACATTAAAAAACAACTACAGTCTCCAAGATGCATGCCAGAGAATATGTTCTCTTTCTCTCTGTCCCTCTCTCAAAGCCCTACCCAAAAACTAATACCTGGGCTATGTCAGAACCATCTTGGAGATTTTTAATAGGGGGTTTTAAGAGGAATAAGAGGCCTAAGGTGTTATTTTTAAGTGATCCCTTATTTGGACAACACCCAGACCTTCATGACAGAAAAAGCAAGGTTTTTTAAATTTTTAAATTGGCCCCATTCCTTTCTAGCTCCCAGACTATCTCATCTTGTGTTGTCTAATTATCACCAGATTGGTTCTCTCCCTAAATCCTGTCTCAGACTAAGCAGCCATTGTCAGATTTTAGGATAATATGTTAATATTAATATCTCAATGGTGCTCTGGGCAGCAGTGGTGCTTTATATGTAAATCTAAATAAGGTGAGTGAAAGAAAAAGGTTTTTACTTTTTCCAGATTTGGAACAGGGCATAAGCCAACCTGATAGCTAATTTTTCATTCCTAAATCTTCCTGATATTTTCTTTGTCTTGTATTAATAATACTAATGGAAAGCAGTAAGCAGATATATCAAACTGGTTCATCTCTCCCCTCCTTTTCAGCATGATGACCCTTGTTAGTTATGCTATGTTTAACATCCTCCTCTTCACCTCCACCTCATCACTTTGAAAAATTGCCTACTGGGATCTGGGAATGAAACATGGAAAGTTCTCTGCTTTGACTCCTTGCCAAATCCATTACAATATTCTCTTCACTGTCACAGCTTGTGGCGTCTCCCAAAGGAGTTGGTTTAAAAGTAAATTACATGTAAGTGTTGGATGAAAGGAACTTCATTATCCAATTCTTCCTACACCAGCATTTCTTAAATTGCTTACTAGCGACAGAAGACAATTAGACATGTGTTTGAACTGAAAGGTAGAAACTATCTGTCATTCCCAGAAAACAGCGATTCCTTTTTTGATATGCAAATACACTCACTTGCTAAACCCATTGGTGGTAAGATCAGCCGTATTTACGTATTTACATATGTTGTGAGGTGCCGAGTGTATCTTGGAACACACTGAGCACCCTTAATTACCAACAGGAGTTGAATTCATAAAGCATCTACATGATCAAGCCCCATATGCTGACATGGCTTTGTGAAAAGTAAAGGTGTGGGGGGGGGGAAGGTTGTTCTGGGGAGAGGGAAAGGGAGAGAGAAAAATTGGAAGATGCTATTCTTTTGACTGTCACTGCCAATAATTATGCATAATGCTTTCACTTGCGTCCAACACAAATGTCAGAAGCTTCTCTCTTAGAACCTGTATGTACCAAAATCCACTAAAGTCTTTGAGAGGGTTTCCCCCTAACTTCAGTGGGACTGGCCTTGCCTCTGGATTGTAAATGCTTTGGGGCAGTGCTGAGAACAATGGAGCACTGACCCTGGTTGGGGTCTCAGGTTTCTATGGTTCATATAAATATGACCTAATGATGATAATGGTAAATGGCCATTTGAAATACTTTCATTAGTAGACAGAGAAGAGTGAGCAGGAGGGGACAAGTTCACACAAAAGCATGTTAGCTTGGGGACTAGACACTTCTTAGCAATGCGTCCTACCTGTTCATTGCCTTTTGCTTTGAGTCATCAAGAAGGGTCTGATCCCATCCTCAGATGAAGTGTTCATGGTTACAGGGTTATTGCCACTTCTTTGCTAATGACTGGAAAACCAAGTAATCTGAATACAAGAAAAAAGATTAAAATTCGTTTTAATAAAATATAATTTGTAAGATGCAAGCTGGGCTATTCCTCCAGTTAGTGGCATGTTTGCAATCTTTATGGCTCTCCTTTACATAGACTTTCAATTGAGACTACTACTTTTATTAACAAGGAAAAGATGATGTAGAAAAATGTACTGAAAACAAGGAAGTTACAATGTTTCAGGAAAGGAAAGAAGGGGAGTCCTCTGACATGGGGCAGGACAAGGAGTGAAAAGACTCCCGGGATCCATTTTGCATTCTGTCTGTCTACTCCCATAACCCTAAAAAAGTAACATGGGAGTCAGTTCAGCAGAGCACTTAATCATGTACTTAAGCGCTCTGCTGAATACAGATGGCCTTATGCATGTGAATAAATGCTTTACTGAATCCAAGCCATAAACTTCTCTGCATCTCCTTTCTTTATTAGTAAAATGGGAACAATAATACCTACCTTATAGAGAGATTGGGAGGCTAAATTCACGGATGTTTGTAAAGCACTCTGAGATGTTTCAAGCGAAGGTGCTGTGGGAAAACAACCATTACATTATATTATATCATAGATGAATGAATACAAAACACATATTTTGTGAGTTTTTTTAAATGCATTCACTTGACAGCTCTGTCACCGCCCCTCAGTACAGACAAGCAGCTCCCCATGTGCTCCATTCCTTTGAAATTTCCTTGCTGCTGCTGCTTTATGGTATGCACAAGTGGCTCTGAAGATGAACCTCACTTGTAGCTCAAATCAGGATTTGAACCCAGAATATACATTTCCTCTTAGAAACAATCTATCCTATTAGGTATGCATTAGACTGCAGTGTCTGGCATGGAAGTAGAAGGGGTCTGTGGAGGGAGAATGAATAAAGCTAATTTAGATAAAAAGCTATTTGTAAATTCTAAAACTTCCAAGTACAATGAGTGAAAATCTTGAACATGGTGATTATGCTGAATGTGTGCACTGAAGTATGTTAAACATTTAGCTTGATTAATTCCAGTATCATGGAACTTTTGATTTAAAAAATTAATATTAAGCAAGAGAATATTCAGGGGTATTCAATTTGCATTTTGTGTCAGAACTTGCATAGAATATAACTAAACACCTAGACCCACCATCAAATTCAGTGTAGCCTTTTTATCATTGGATTTTATTGTTTGGCTCCGCAGGAACACTCAAATATAAAAGAGGTTGATTGAAATAATTTCTAAAGATATTTACTCATGTTGCACAGAAAGACAACTGTCATTTTCTTTTATGCATCTTGGATTTGACTCATCAGATGATTTTGGCTACGGCTGGATGAATGAGAAATCCAGAGGCTGAGCAGGGTTCCTGAATTCTTGTTCCTAGTACTTGCTAATCATTCCTAATCTGATGTTAGGGGAGTCACAATTGCTCCATACCTCACTTTCCCCATTTGTAAGACAGAGATAGCAATTAGACTGATTTTTTTTGGCTATTTCAAACCATTGTCAAAATTGCTTTGGATTGACCTGAAACTAAAATATTTTTGAAATTGTTTATGAACTGAAAAATCAAAAATATTCATTACCGGTTGACTGGAAAGTTTTGTTCAACCTGAAATTAAATGTGTGTTTGTGTGTGTGTGTGTGTGTGTGTGTGTGTGTGTGTGTGTAGAGGCGAGATTGAACTTTTTTTTTAAAGTAACAAAATTAAAATGCATTTCAAAATAAAAAGTAATTTCAAATCAAAATAAAAATGTTTTATTTTGAAAATATTTAAACAAAACATTTAGGTTTTTCCCATATATATTTGGGGAGGAAGGAGAGAAATTGGGGATTCATTCAAATAGTTTAGCATATTCATGGAATTTGTTAGTTGACCCAAATCTGCATTTTTCAGCCAAAACAGCCTCAAAAAAATGTTAGATGAAAAATGTTGCCCAGTTCGATCAGTAATTATCAACCCTCAACAGGAATAGAGTAACATAATATCTGTCCTTTGAAGATGCAGAGTATTAGGCATGTGCTAAACATTAATAATTAGAGGCTGAAAATGGCACGGTTTTTAACAGAGAAGCTAGAATAACCATCTACAAGACATATTAAATAAATACTCTTTTCTTTCATGTTTCATTTTTTCTTTTCTTTTTTTTGTGTATGTGTATTTTAAACTTTGAGTTCCCTGTCTTCTTTATATTTTTAAATATCAACCATACAGTTTCATTCCCTTTATTTTTATTGTTAATACCAAGAAACTAGCACTGAATATGTATCAGGCCACAGATTCAAGAATAGGAGCATCACACAGGCCTGCACCCACAATAACTTATCAAGGTACTCTGTGGTGCTCAAATTGATACTGCACAAACCAGAAGTGAGATGAACATATGAGAAATTCTGACAAATAAAGCTTGGTGAAGAATTGCGGGTTTTTTTGTTTGTTTGTTTGTTTGTTTTTTGGTTCAATGTCCAAACCAAAAATATCCCAAAATTTTCATTTTGAGTCAACTTGAAACAACATTTTTTCAGTTTTCTCACCTGAATTAAAAAGAAATAGTTTGTAGTTGAACAAAATGTCTTTGTTTTCTGGTGAGTTTTTAACCTCTTATGTGTTGGGGATGTGTGTGTGTAAAAGAAGAAAATTTCAAAACAAAATGTCATTTTGAAACCATAAGAGAGTTGGCCATATCTTGGGCACACTCTTGTGGCCAGAGATTACTCAGTCTGTATCTGCAAAAACAATGACGAGTGTTGTGGCACCTTAAATACTAACAGATTTATTTGGGCATAAGCTTTTGTGGGTAAAACCACATTGTCAGATATACCCATGAAAACGTATGGCCAAATAAATCTTAATCTTTAAGATGCCTCAGGGCTCCTCATTTAAACAAATGTTTGTCTTCCTGCATCCAGGCCTCCCTGCTCAGAGAGCTTTGCAGACCCTTCCATTTGTTCCCTTTGCTTGCTCAGAGGTGTGTGTGTTGTGTGTTTTCTGGGGGGAGACGTTTCCCCCCCAGCCAAACATAACTTCCTGATCTGGAGAATCTTTGCACTTTTTCTCCTGCTTGTTCCTGGTCTCTCCTATCTTAGGCTATTCTCAGCTCATTCTAGCTGGAGTCTTTGTATATGTTTACACTACAAAACCCACTAAAACCCCGTGGAAGTGAGTCTCAGAGCCCAGCTCTACAGATTCTGGCTCATGAAGCTCCCACTGTGGCAGCAAAAGCCTCCATGCCATGTTAGATGGTCCTGCTCACTCCGGAGGTCAGGCACTGAAGCCCTCTGGGCTACAATGTCTTTTTTTAGCAGTGTAGGGCAAGGCCTGTGAGCCCGCCTATAGAGCTGGGCTGTGAGACACACTGCTGTGTTTTTTTGCTACATAGACAGACCCTTAGTCCTAAATCCCAGGACTCTTCTGAAGCCTGATCGTGCCTAGCCCTTTCTACTCTTGGACTACGTCTACACTACAGGCTTTTTGCACAAGAACGGCTGTTCTTGCACAAAAACTTGCAGAGCGTCCACACTGCAAGCGTGTTCTTGCGTAAGTAAATTTACAGTACAGCGTCGGAAAACAGGGCTTCTTCCGGAAGAGCTATTCCTCTCCCCAGGAGGAATAAGCCCTCTTGCACGAGAGCTCTTCCACAAGAAGGCAGTGTAGACAAGCAACATGAATTTCTTGCGCAAGAAACCCCTATGGCTAAAATGACCATCAGAGCTTTTTTGCGCAAGAGAGCTTCCACACTGCCATGGACTCTCTTGTGCAAAAGCACATGGCAGTGTGCACGTGCTCTTGTGGAAGACCTTTTGTACAAGAACGCTTCCACAAAACAGTTCTTATGCAAGAAGCCTGCAGTGTAGACATAGCCTCACTGAGAGTATGTCTAACTGCCACCCTAGTTTGAACTAGAGTGTCTAATGTAGGCATTTGAACTTGCAAATGAAGCCCGGGATTTAAATATCATTGCAGGAGGAGTAACGGTAGTTCAAATTAGGAGCTTTAATTCGAACTATCTAGTCCATGCCGCGTGTAGCCGCGGGCAGGGAGTTCGAACTACGGGGCATTTAAAAATGGCGGCGCCTGGGAACATGCAAATAAAGCCCGGGATATTTAAATCCTGGGCTTCATTTGCAAGTTTGAATGCCTACATTAGCGACCCTAGTTCGAACTAGGGTGGCAGTGTAGACATACCCTGAGTGTCTCACATCCCCTGCATCTTCCCTTGTTCTCTGTCTGATCCTACTCAGGTGTTCCTCTTTCAATAATATGGGTTGGGTAGTCTCAGGCCCGCAGCGCTAAGAGGCCAGCCACCCTGTAAATAAAACATTGAAAAGTTTCATTTGAAATGAAACATTTTGATTTTTTTTAAAAGAATTTTTCCTCATTGTTTGGTCCAGCATTCTTTGCTGAATTTGGCCTGAATTCATGAATAGTGTGGGTCAACCTGTAACATCTTTTGTGTGTGTGTGTGTATGTGTGTGTGAATAAACTATGTGGAAGTGTTTTTGTGGTTCAACTCTGTGCCTACAAAAAGAACTAATCCTGTCCCTGAATACAGTTAGTCATGAATTTTTTTTACCCTACAATAATTTCAAATGGGCCAACATTTGTATCTGTTTTTAATGTTTTGCTCAATATATTTAGGGGTCAACGACTACTATTGACTGGAGCTAAGCAAAAGGCTTTGATCTACTTTCAAACTTCTACACCCTCTCTTTTCTCCTATTATTTCAATCTAGCATTTCTTGAACAGTCTTTTAGTTTCTGGTATTTTTATGAAGTGAACATATGGGGGAGCAGGATAATGAAAATACATTTATTTTCACTTCTGGCCTGAAGCTAGGATTTAGACTCAGGTCTCCATAGATGAACGGCCTTTGTGTTAGCCCTCAGACAATCATGGCGGTCCCATTATTGTTTTGAAAGGGGAAGAATAAAGCCTAACCACCCAATTTTCCAGTTTCCAATAGATTCCAGGACTTACCATATCTTTTATCTGAGCACTGCTTTCCCCAAAATTTGGCAGTTTGGATGGAATAGACCCAAGGTACAAACCATTCCCAGTTTTCATTCGGCAAACCCAAAATAGATGGACCAATAGCTTCCTTGGTCTAGCCTATCATTCTCCACCTCTGATCTCTGTCTATATATCTCCTGCAACATGGCACTAAGTTTCTGAAGACTAATGCACTAGTCCATTCAGTGATGTTTCCTTCTTACCACAGGTAGCTGCTCTAACCCTACCCCCACTCAACATCATATTCTCACTTCTCACCACCCCACACATCTAGTCCCTTCTAACTGCTGAGCTCCCTCATTTGAAAGCCTCCCTCCAGACTTTATCAGATAAACTCCAACCCTATTATCTCCAGGAGGAAACTCCCAGGGCTCGCAGGGCAGCAAAACTGGTCAGGCGACAGGAGCTTGTGGGGCCACAGAGCATTGTGGGCTCCTGCAGCCAGGAGGCCGGGGGCAGCGTTGTCCAGTGGCTGGGGAGTGGAGCCCAGCAGAAGGATAGCACTCCCTTCCCACACCTCCCCAGGTCCGTCCAACTCCACTGTCTGGGACCTGTTCAGTCCCCCAGGGTCCTTGGACCAGGGAGGTCCAGTCTGTATATGTACTCTACATATCTCCATAAGCAATGTTCAGTGTAGACCTACCCTAAGAGGCGATACATAGTTGAAAGCCTCCAAGGGAGACTGGGACCTGGTGGGGTCTCTGAGTGCCCAGGTCCACCTGGGGAGCACTTCTGTCACTGCAGCTCATCATGGTGAGTGCAACACACTGCATAATTTGCTGCCAATTGTTTGTTCAGCTGTTATCTCTAATTTCCACGCATGCATGGAAAAGATGCTGCTGAAAGCCCATTCTGTTATCTATGCTTTACACAGCCTAATTACTCTGCCTAGTTGACTATTCCTTTTGCTTTTCCCACCAGAAAGTACATGAATATAGAAAACACTGTAACTTTCCGGGGGTTGGCAGGACTGGTTAAAAAAATAAAACAGGAGAACTGTAATTAACAATGAACTGGCTGGATCTTTGTGTTTGAAAGGTTTCCAGTGGAATCTAATTAATCCCATTGTTGATGCTAATGTGGCTCTTTTTCAAGCCTTAAAATTCGATGCTCCAAGCAAATTTCTCTTTGATCTGTAGCGCTGAAAAGATTATTGATGTTTTTATCACATGCATTTGGATGGCCATGACTCATGTTTCGAGTGGGGCAGAGCTAAATGGGAGGTCGCCAAGAATACCATGCTCTTGTGTTGGAAGGAAAAGAAAGCTGAGCTGTGAAGCTGGGAGAGATCAGTTAGCTGTATCTGACTGGAGCTCGGTATGGATCCTGCAGGCTCTGTCTAGGGGAAGCTTTTTTAGGGGTCAGTCTAATAATGCTGCTACCTAGGGACTTTGAAGGGGGCAAAAACTCTATAGTGCATGTGCCAGCTCTGTTGGCTCCACAGTTTTTTCAACAGCCCAAGTCCTCCCCACTCCAATGGCCTGATGGCGTCTTCAGTGCTTACCTTAGAACTATGGGAGACCAACCTACCCTCCATTTCCACTTGCTGATATTTTCCGTGTCACCTCCTTTGCTCCGGATGAAAACTTTGATCCCCGCCCCAGGTATAATCGTTGCTCTGGTCTGGCCACTTAAGTAGTTAAACCCCTTCTATATCAACCTAATAATGTGTCTTTGACCTCCTCCCTCTTGCCAAACTGTTCTTCCCCCAGATGTCCTGTGTGGGTTTGGAGCAGCTTCCTGAAGCCCAATGGGCCTTACTTTGCCCAGAGCCCCTGGAAAACCTTTTGCAGTCACTGCTGAGCTGCACCAAAAGGGCACACAGACTTAGGGAATCCAGCCATCAGCTTGGGCCCAGGGGAATTCACTGTTCATTGTCAGCTCTTTCAGCTGAGCAGTCGTTTTTCACCCTCCTTGCATGTTTGAAGAAAAATCTTGACACATCATGTTGCATAGCCTGAAGCAGGAAGCTTCTATTGCAGTGGCTGGGGAAATACATATGGTCAGCCCAGTTTAGAAACACAGAACATAATAACGTAAGAGCATCCATACTGAGTCAGACCAAAGGTCCATCTAGCCCAATATCCTGTCCTCTGACAGTGGGCAATGCCAGGTGTCCCAGAGGGAATGAACAGAACAGGAAATCATCAGGAAATCACCCATTCCAGCTTCTGACTAACAGAGGCTAGGGATATCATTCCTACCCACCTGGCTAATAGTCATTGATGGACCTATACTCAATGAATTTATCTAGTTCTTATTTGAACCCTGTTAAAGTCCTGGTCTTCACATCAGCCTCTGGCAAGGAGTTCCACAGGTTGACTATGCGCTGCGTGAATAAATACTTCCTTTTGTTTGTTTTAAACCTGCTACCTATTAATTTCATTTGGTGACCCCTGTGTTATAGAATCATAGAATACTAGATCTGGAAGGGACCTCGAGAGGTGAGTCCCATCCTCTGCCCTCACGGCAGAAACAAACACTGTCTAGAGCATCCCTGATAGATGTCTATCCTACCTCCTGTGATGGAGATTTCTCCCTAGGCAATTTATGTCAGTGTTTAACCACCCTGACAGTTAGAAAGTTTTTCCTAACGTCCAATGTAAACCTCCCTGCTATTTGAGCCCATTGGTTCTTGTCCTATTATCAGAGGCCAAGGAGAACAATTTTTCTCCCTCTTCCTTGTAACACCCTTTCAATAATTGAAAACTGAAATCATGACCCCCTTAGTCTTCTCTTTTCTACACTAAACAAGCCCAGTTTTTTCAGCCTTCCTCATAGGTCATGTTTTCTAGACATTTAATCATTTTTGTTGCTCTTCTCTGGACCGTCTCCAAATTTCTCCACAACTTTCTTGAAATATGGTGCCCAGAAGTGAAAGTGGACATAATACTCCAACTGAGGCCTAACCAGCGCAGAGTGGAGTGGAAGAATGACTTCTCGTGTCTTGCTCACAACACACCTGTTAATGCATCCCAGAATCATGTTTCATTTTTTTGCAACAGGTTCACACCATTGACTCATGTTTAACTTGTCATCCACTATGACCCCTAAATATCATTCAGTAGTACTCCTTCCTAGACAATCACTTCCCATTCTGTATGTGTGAAACTGATTGTTCCTTTCTAAATGAAGCACTTTGCATTTGTCTGTATTAAACTTCATTCTATTTACCTGAAATCATTTCTCTAGTTTGATCAGTTCTTTTTGAATTTTGACGCTATCCTCCAAAGCACTTGCAACCCCTCCCGGCTTGGTATCATCTGCAAACTTAATAAGTGTACTCTCTATGCCATTATCTAAATTATTGATGAAGATATTGAATAGAACCGGTCCCAATACAGGCCCCCACTTGTTATGCCCTTCCAGCATGATTGTGAACCATTAATAACTACTCTCTGACAAAGGTAATCCAGCCAGTTATGCACCCACCTTATTGTAGCTCCATCTAGGTTGTATTGCCCTAGTTTATTGATAAGAAGGTCATGGGAGACTGTGTCAAATGCCTTACTAAAGTCTAGGTATACCACATCCACCGCTTCTCCCTTATCCACTAGGGTTGTTTTCCAATACAAGAAAGCTATCAGTTTGATTTGACATGATTTGTTCTTTAGAAATCCATGCTGGCTGTTACCTATCACCTTATTATCTTCTAGATGTTTACAGATGAATTCCTTAATTACTTGCTCAGTTATCTTCCCTGGCACAGAAGTTAAAATGACTGGTCTGTAGTTTCCTGGGTTTTTCTTATTTGTTATGAGATCAATTAAGTAGCTTTTCCTTATTTACTTTCTCTACTCTAGTCTTTTATAGACTTCTATCATATCCCCCCTTAGTTTCCTTTTTTTTTAAGATGAAAAGGCCGAGTCTTTTTTATCTCACTTTATATGGCAGAAGAGTAAGGCAGAAGCATGCATTAGAGAGAGCATAACTGTCAGAAAGGTTTGGGATGCAAATGCTAAGAAAGAGCTGAGAAGGCACTTGTGTTTGCCCAGATGGGCTGCTTTGTGTCATATATACCCTTTAGCATAAATGTAAAATAAGATTTCAGTTAAATGAAAATTGTGCTCAGAGCTGTACTCTATATGAGCCTCCATAATAGCAAAAGATGAAAGACTAGCATGGGACTTTGTCAAGATAGTTACTGCAGAGCCAGGAACTTCTGGGGTCTATTCCTCACTTCTATTGACTAACAGTGTGATTTAGAGCAACTCACATCACCTTTTCGTACCTCATTTTCCACATCTGTAAAATAGGGATACTACTTTACATGGGTGTCATTGATTAGTTTGTGCGTTGTAGATATAAAGCATCTACAGTATGTGTATGTGTGTGTGTGCATACACACAGACATACAGAGTAATATTGGATACTTTTATTAAAAGTCCTCTTCCCTCTATCCATACCTTCAAAATCTTTTTTGTAAGGTCATATCCTGTTCATTATGACACTAGATTCCACTTTTCTGCTCTCTCACTTTGGGGCTGGGGAATACAAATCCTGCAGAAAGACTTGAGTAGTGGATCCCAGATGTTTACTACCTTGGAAAATGTATGCCCCAGAATTTGCCAGCCATTTGACTGCCAAAACCCAGGTTACAAGGGCTCTGGCATCTGTTTGTTGTCTGAATGAAAGGGTTGCTAATGGAATGTTCTGTGTTTTTTGCCTGATGCTTTTAGAGGACTATCTCTTGATTCATTTCTAGAGATGTGATCTCCCAGGGCCTTTTCCATCAGGTGATGTCAGTCACGCCACTCTCTTCTGCAGGTTCTCAGGGCAGACTCATGTGATGGATTGCAGATGGGGTAAGGAGACCCTGGAGAGCAGTGTTCTTAAAGGCCTTACCTGGTGTTCATTAGCTGAATGATCAAATATATGACTGGTATTCCAAATTGGGGCATTCAGATACATTTACTTCTTTCATTACATTGTAGATTTTAGCTGCTGAAAAAAAACTCGACAGCCAAATTCAGCCTTAACTTTATGCTACCCCTGTGCCCCACTGACTAAATTTTGTCTCCTATTATTCAGACCCATATGATGATTCTGTATTTCACTTCCATTCAACTTCATTACAAAAGGCTAGATCCTGACACCCCCTCTTTCCCCGCCCCACTCCGATCCTGCTCTTTTGCTCTGCTGGTGCAGTCCTAACAGGCCAGCCAAGAATTTTTCTGGTGCAGGGGGAATCCCCAGCAGATTTACAGCTAGTGCAAATTGTCTCTGTTTCCTGAGTTAGGGTGCATCCCTTCAGGAATGACCATGGAGGGCATAGAGCAGGTATACATGCTGTTTCACCAATTTCTGGCCAAAGGAGTGGTGCCTAGAGAGCTGCAGCAGATGGTGTAACTTGGAGAAGCCTTAAGTTGCTATAGGTTATATCAGGCTGAGTGTCAGGAGAGCAGAAATATAGTTTAGGGCACCATTTCTCACCAGCTTGTGTCCTGCTCTGAGCAAGACTCCTGTACATGGCCCCAAGCTTCATTCAGCTGCCTGCTGTACTGTCACTGAGGTTTGGCAATGGTCAGTAGAAGCTGGTGACATCTGAACTTGGACACTGACCAATCTCAGCAGCAGGATCATACTGTATGGGTGTGTCTAGACTACAGGGTTTTGTCAACAAAAGTGGACTTTTGTCGACAAAACTACACTGCCACTGAGTTCTGTCAACATAACGTCAACAGAATGAGTTCTGTTTTGTCGACGGTTGTAAACCTCATTCTACGAGGAATAACCCCTTTTGTCAACAGAGTTCTGTCGACAGAAGGCATTATTGCATCTACACTGTCCTTTGCGTCTACACTCTCATGTCGACAAAGCGGCTTGCTTTGTTGACAGAACTGGCTGTAGTCTAGATGCTCTTTTTTGACAGAAACTTTGTCGACAGTATCTGTCGACAAAACTTCTGTCGACAAAAGCCTGTAGTCTAGACGTACCCTAAGTGTCTCAACATTGGAGAAAAGATGCACCTGCCAGGGGCAGCTAAGCCACTCTGAGCAGCACTGGTATGAGCCTGGCCCATCCAGTGCTGCAGCTTTTGCTACCTGTAGAAGGAAGAGAGGAAGTAATGGCATGAAGAAGAAATGAATTAGGCATCCTCAGGGCCACACAATGGGGGGAAGAGGAGGAGAGAGAAACCATATTAATAAATAATGTCTGGGGAGGTGCAGTGCTGCTGCATCAGAGGGAAAAGGCTTTCCCTTTCCCGTGTTTCCACCCTCAGGTTTGTCTTGCTGTTGACAGAGGGGGAGGGATCAGTATTTATAGTTCAGCCTTCTTGCCAGAAGAGTCAGATAGATGTGATGTCAAACAGCTTTGCAGAAATGAATTGGTGGAGTGGGCAGAGCTAGAGGAGCCACAGAGATACGGATTATTTTGTCAAGAGTGCTGACAACTGAAAAAAACACCCAGAATGTCAAAAGACCACCGTGAATACACAGCATTTACACTATAAAGACAGAGGCTTTTATGATTAATATACAGGGATAGCCTGCTGGCTGCCTTGTACACTGTTTAATCCTTCATAGGCTCAGCAGTTTAACCCTTTAACTTTAAGGGACAGGGATTTTTCTATACTATCTGCCCCTTTTAAAGTTTTTGCTCATAATCCTAGATATATTGAAACATTCATACACTGTCTAAATGTGTGCTGCATTATATGGACAAGCTGTATTCCCTATCCTGGGGAACTTCCAGTCTAAATAAGGCAAAACCAACATGGAGGACAGAGAAAAGGCAGCAGTTCAGGAGAGAGGTTTATTATTGATGAGAAGAAGGGACTGTTCTAAGAGATAGGATTCAAAGAAGGCTGTAAGGAGAAGAAAGATGGTGCTTGGAACATGAGATCCATCACCGGATTGGATTGTGGGCACAGAACTGCATGCTAACTGTAAGTTCATGCATTGCGCTTCTCAGAAGGCTATAGCTAAGGGAGATGCAAAGGTTCTACAAGCAAAAATTCAGTTTGCCATGAAAAGCAGCAATAAATCAATCTGAGGGAAGGTGGCTATGGGCCAGTTCTTTGCTGCCAGGCTGTACAACTTTGTAGCTGAGCCTTTCTCTCTCTGAAATCATCCAGTTTTGGTAGCATTGCAAAGGCAAAATGTGGAGGTGGGACTGGATAAAACAGGGAAAATTATGCACTGCTCAATAGCATGACCTCTATAGCTAACTAGCAGGGGATCTTGATGCTTGGAGGCATGATGGGCATCATCTAAAGAATGCTGATGCTATTGGTGCAAAATGTTACTCTGTCAGGGATCAGAGTTCGAGCTAAGGTGTGACTGGTGGTAACCAATGACTTGCCCTCATCTTTTCAAAATCAAAAGGGTTACTGTCATCTCTGGTGTTATTCCACTGCGGTGAATGTTTGTTTGAGCCAGAGTCAGTTGTTTAATAAACATATAGCCATGACAGAGAGTCTGGGGAACCCCTCTCCTTGCTAACGAGTCTAGAATGTGAGCCTTGTTTAATGGAACATGACATTAATTCCTAATGTAAGGAAGAATCCAAGAGGAGCAATGGGAAAAAAAGTTTAAATCAGCAACAGTTCTGATCTGGTGAGTAGCAAAGGATTTCTGATTCTCTCACCCTTTTGTTTGGCCTCTTTCCACTAAAAGAGATTCTTCATTTCTTAAAAAAATATTGCCAGAAAGGTGGCAAATGCATGAAGTATTGTGGAAAATGCTTTCGGGGTTTTCACTGCCAACCATGCTAGTCTGTGGATGGAAATGGTGACATTTGGGCCTACCTCAGACATGAAAATCAGCTTTGCACACGTAACAAGACTTCACTGGACCAAGCTTGGCCATCTGCATGTTCAACACACAGCACAAGCATTATTTCTCATAACAGCTCTGAAGGACAATAGCTGAATCAATAATGTGATTATCCCACCAATAGAGGGGATAAGGTTGGAATCTTCAAACGCATCCAAGAGAGTGAAGCATCCAACTATCATTAAATTTGGCACCTAATTCCCTCAGATCATTTTGAAAACCCCAGCTTAAGTCTTTTGGATAAGACCACTCAGCAAACCAGGGTGAGAAAACAGGTTAAAATTCACAAGGGGCCTTATTCCCACACCCATGTGCCTTCTCCTAGGCTGCACTGTTTCTCAGTAAATTAATTTAGTTGATTGCTTGGGTTCTTTCAAATAGCCCAGTTGTAATGCCTTTCCCTGGGAAATTTATCTATTTTCAGGTCCTCTTTTACACCTTTATTTGAAAGTCCTTGCCAGAGGTTTTGGTGACTGCTGATTTGTATTACATAAACACCCTGCAAAAGGTAAAAACTGTGTATTGAAGTGGTTAATAAAATGGACTCTTCAGAATTGATTAATGAGCAATATGGCCAGGTAAACCCCCCCCACAAATAAATTACAACCCCAAACATTGTATCCAATGGCACCTGCTGAGATAGAATTCAGTATGTTCTCATGGGGCTGTAACAAAGATCTCTGATCTGCTCCCCTGTTCCTTTCCTCAAGAAACCCAATTTCACAAATGGTGCATAACCAATTAAAATCAATAAGTACATTCTTTCTTCTTAGTGTGTAATAATGACTTCTCCTAGGAGCTACCCTGGTGCTGACTTGAGGTCCTGGATAACTAACAGTTGCCTACTTCAAGCAGTCCATTTCTTACATGGCCTGCAACTGAATCATTATTGGGTTTAATGTAACGAATTCTCTATTGGTTAGCAATAACTAACTCTTGATGAGATTCATCATGAGCAGTCTCCATGCATATTGAGGAGGGGAACTTTCAAAAGGCCTCAATATATTACAAGATGTTTCAGCATCAATGACATGATCTGGAGCTTTCATTGGTGGATTTCATTAGTTTAACTGCAGCTATTGCTGACTGATCCTGAAATGGAGTTGATCAAAGATGCAATTTAGGTGGGACACTGACGAATACTTAGGCTTGATTTGGCCACCCTTACTAATGTTGATTTCAATGGGTTTCCATGTGCAGTAAGAGGCCATTTAATGAAATAAAGGTACTCCAGGTATGCCTTTAAACATTAAAACCAACTGACAGTATAATAATTATGGTATCACCAAGGTTATAAGTAAGTTGCCTCCCTTGTAGTAGAGAAGCATTGTCAAGAGGAACACAAAGAAAGTTCTTCATTCAGGGTGCAGGACACTGAAAGACCCTGTAGATCAACCTGTCTCTTTAGTTTATGGACTAACTATACCTAGTCTATGCTCCCTGTTGTCACCCTTGTTCCTCATGACAGGGACTGTGAATTGCTGCTGACAGCGACATGGAGTGGACTAAGCTGTCATGGGGGGATGATCCACCATTTGCAGCAGCAAGCAGTGTGAAATAGTTGATCTACATATCTGGTATTTTTGAATCTCTAAGACTGTTTTGATCCTGTGAGTGATTAAATGATTAGTGAGTGGGAGTGTCTCAAGGTGACTGATTAGACCTTATTTTGTGTGTTTATGCTTTCTGTCTCTAGCCCTTGGCTTTGGTTTGGGTTTTTTTTTCCACTCTCCTTTGAAATCAGAAGTTTCTGACCAACAGTAACTTCCTTTAGCTTTCCGATCCCTTGACCAACTTTAAATTGCAACTAATTCAAGAACATTAATATGGTGGTGGATGGTGACCTTTACTTCTGCTTGGAAACAGTCACCTCTTCACAAGATCATCCCTTGGCTTGGCCTAGTCCACAGAGACATAAGCAGAGCACTTGTGCAGAGTTAATTCTGGAGAAGTATATGCCAGATGACAAGATGGACAGCATGTCGGAACATTGAGGCCTTTTGAACACCTTTTATGAACAGTGGTGAGACACAGAAGAAGCCTGTCCTCATACAGAGTATATCGGTGTGCATAAATAAATCCATGAATGGGAGCTTTGCAATCTGTTTGACAAAGGTCATGGTCCTTTATGTAAGAAACCCAGCCAAAAGCACATTTTGTTCTGTTCCTTTTTTCATCATTAGACTTGATAGCTTGGTGATGTACAACAATTTAATGTGATGAAACCCCGCAGGAGAAGGAAAACTCATGTAGGGACCATGGAATCTTTTTCTCCCTCCCACCCCCCAATACTTGCCTTGAAATCCAGAAATGTGATCTCTAGAGCACAGCTAGCTCACTAGTCATTTTACAGTAAAAACTACCACCTGTCATAGCCTTGTTTGTATGTAGGGTCATCTTCAACACAAGAAAAACCTTTCCTGGGTTGTGTGTATAAATAATTAGATCAGAGGAGAAAGAAGATAGGTGATAGCTAAAAGAGAATAGTGTAAAATGGTTGCATTTTAGAGGTAGATTCAGGCACTGGGAACAGGCCCATTGGAATTACTCATTGACATACTACCAAGTGCAGAACAAAGCATCATCGTGAAAGATACAAGATGATAAGCAGTACAGATAGTTTAACAAGAAGCACAGAATAGATTTCTTTAGCAAAGTACAACCTCTGTTTTATGATTTAACAGTGCTGATGTAAATAATTTTCAGCCTAATAGAAGTGAGATACTATACTGTTTTGTGTAAGCCGGAAGTACTAGGTCCTGAGCAGGAAAGAGGCATAGCTAATGGTGAATCGCCATTAGCCCTGGCTGTATCTTACAGTAACAAAAGAGTTTTGTGCAATGCACTGTTATTCACACAACATTTAAAAAAAATGTGCTGGCTCTTCTCGCTAGTTTTGGTCTCTAGCCCACTTTCAAGGGCACTGATGGAGCTGTAGTTGCTTAAATCAGCCACAACACATGGGCTGCATCTAGACTGTCAAGTTTTTGCGCAAAAGCAGCCGCTTTTGCACAAAAACTTGCCAGCTGTCTAC
>JANRFK010006688.1:17250083-17274060 GCA_030068395.1 Apalone spinifera
TGGAGGGGGAAGGAGGTTGGTTCACTGGAACAGTTGGTTCACATGTCTGCAGATGAGGTGGGAGTCTTGCCTGCACAGCTCCATGAAGTTCTCAGATAGGAACTCTTTGATCCTTCTCAGAAGGGTTTTAGGGAGGCAGCCAGCTTTATTCCATCTTCCACAGAAGGACAAGTCACCAGTAAGTGGTCTGGTGTCATTGAATCCCAAAGCATTAAAGCCTAAGGCCCAGGTTTAGGGCCACATTCAGTCAGCATCAGCTCCCAATCACTCTGTGTGATTCATAGGAAACTGATATCTCTCGTGGTAACCTAGATGAAGGAGGAGGGGAAGCTATTAGCACTCTCCCTGGGAGGCCACATATGCCGGACACACAGCTTTCCCCCTGTAGGCTGGGAAAATATCACTGTCCCAGAAAGCTGCATGTGCTGAACCTGGTGTATGCTGGACACAGAGGAAAGCTGTCCTCTCCTGTCCTTCCCTATCCTCCTCCCCCCCACTACCCCACCCCACAGGCTCCTGCCCTAGCTGGGCCCTTACTGTGCCTGCCTGCTTCTGAACCGCATGTGTCTAGATGCTCCCCTGAGAACTCTGTGCACTTGTTGTAAAGCAAACATTTGGCCTTGCATGGAACACATCTCCATTGTCTTTAAAGAGACCTTTGGTGTAGGCTAATAGATTAGGAATAGGCTTAAGACAATGTATCTGCAGTACTGTGTGCTCTTGTAACTTTTCATTGCAGCTGGGAGCTGGGACTGCAGCCAGCTTGGTGCGTACTCCCCCTCTTCCTGCATCTGCCCGCCTGGCTCAGATCCGCAGGTGAAATTGCACAAGGAAGGACATGTTCCAGGAGCAAATGGACTCCATGAACTGGGACCAGATTGCAGAATGCCAGGACAGGAGAGCCACCAGAGAGCAGCAGATGAGGCAGCAGGCTATGTCTAGACTGCAGGCTTCTTTCGGAAGAAGCTTTTCCAGAAGAGATCTTCCGCAAAAACTTCTTCCGAAAGAGAGCATCCACACTGCCCAAGCGCATCAAAAAAGCGATCTGTTTTTTCGACAGATCGCATCCACACTGAATGGACGCCATCTCGCATGTAACCTGTGATTACTATGGGCGGAATGGCCACCAGGGCACCTGTGCTCTTTCCTCTTCTTGTGAACGAACTACCTCTTTCCCATCCACACATGCCTTTTTGCAAAAGAGCTCTTTCAGAAAAAGGTTTCTTCCTCGTAGAAAGAGGTTTACCAATGTTGGAAAACCTCCTCAGTTCTTTCGGGTTTTTTTTTTTCAAAAGAATGCGATTGCAGTGTGGATGTAAGTGGTTTTTTTGGTTTTTTTGAAAAACAGCTGTTTTCTGGAAAAAAAAACCCCTCTGCAGTGTAGACATACCCTGAGAGCTGTGATGGAGTGCCTGGCTGCATGCCTGGAGAGGGACTCATCCCAGAACTCTGTCCACCCCGATGACAACACCAATCCTTCCTTCCCTGTCCTCATTGCCTGCACTCCCAGAGTCAATAGGGTTCACTGGGGCCCCAGGACATCGGGGTGGAGAACTCAAGGGTAGCCTTACCATCCTGGACCTTGAGAGGCAAAAGGCAGTCCCACGCACATTCCTGAGTCACCCCCTTCCCCAGGCCCTTTGGGTTCCCATATCTTTCATTTCCCAGCTGTTTTCCCCAAATAAAAACTCATGTTCTTTGAACAACAGCCTCTTCACTGCTTGAACTGAAGAGGTGGGGAATTAAAGGCGAATGCAGGGAATGCAAGAGCAACTTGTTGAGAGCCATGTGGAAGTGTCTCAAAACTGGCCGTTCATAAACCAGTCTGATTTGCGCTGCCCGTGCTGTGCTCTCCTTATCGCCATGGTGTCCGGCTATTCAAACTCTCTGCTTAGGCACTCTGCCTCAGCCCCCTGCCCTGCCAGAAAAGTTTCACTCTTGCTCTCTCAAAGATTATGGAGTGCACAATAGGCTGCCACCACAAAGGGAATATTACATTCGTTGAGATCCAACCAAGTCAGGACACTCCTAAACCTGCCCTTTAAATGTCCAAAAGCTCTTTCAACCACCATTCTGCACTTGCTCAGCCTGCAGTTGAACTGCTCCTTACTGGGGTTCAGGCTGCCTGGTATGGCTTCATGATCCACAGGAGCAAGGGGTAAGCCAGGTCATCAAGGACCACAATAGGCATTTCCACCTATCTGATTCTGATTTTTTCTCTCTGGGGAAAAAGTTCCACTGTGCATCTTTTGGAAGAGGCAGGAGTTCATGAAGATACGGGCATAATGCACTCTTTGCACCATCCCACATTGATGTCGGTGAAGCAGCCCTTGTGATACATCAATGCCTGCAGCACCACGGAGAAGTACTCCTTGCAGTCGATATACTCCTTGGCAAGGTGGTTGGGGGCTTCTATTGCTCCACCGCAGTTAGGGAACCTCATCACAGCAAAGCCATCCTCCATGGTATCCACATTTCCCAAAGTCACAGCCCTCAGTAGCAGAATGGTATTGATCACCTTTGTTGCCTGTATAACGACAGTCCCCGCGGTAGATTTCCCCATTCCGAATTGATTCCCCACTGAATGGTAGCTGTCTGGCATTGCAAACTTCCAGATGGCTACTGTCATGCACTTCTGCAGTGTCAGAGTTGGTCTCATTTGGGCAATCTGGCATCTCACAGCAGGGGAAAGCCATTTACAAGGTCCCAAGAAAGCAGCCTTGTGCATTCAGAAGTTTTGCAGCCAGTGCTGATTGTGCCTGCATCACAATGTGGTCCCACCAGTCTATGCTTGTCTCAGAGCACCAGAACTGGCATAGTGCTGTGAACACGGGATTGACAGGTAGCTGTGCTTGCCTCAGTGCCAGGACTTGCATGAGCAGCGCTTCCATGCCAAGCCGAGCTTCAGCTTCCTCCTCTTCCTGGTGGAGCAACGTGCATACGCTCTCGAAGTAGTGCACCACTAGGGTCACCACAGCACTCATCAGCACCAATAAGATTTGTAGCAAACCGGGATCCATGCTTGTGCTGCTATGGCATCTGCATGGGAAACCAGGGCACAGAAAGGCACAAGCAGACCCGTTCCCATTGATCTTACACAAGAGGGGAGAGACTAGATGAATGCATTATGGGATGTTGACGACATGAGCCCATTACTGCCCACTGCACAGTTTTGGTTCCAGTGGACTGGGAACATAGCCCAGAATGCAAAGCTACCCATGGTGCATTGCTCTTAGTCAACGGTAGGTTCCTTAATGAGGACGTGCTACTTTGGACTACTACTGATTCTTCCCTGCAGTGCGGACATGGATCTTTGACTTTGCAGGTGGTAAGAAATCAGGTGGTAAGAAATCGACCATATTAGATATGACCTTACCCCGTAGTGTAGACATGGAGAGAGAGAAAGCTATAACACTCCTATTGGGTTCTCATTGCTTTTGATTTTTCCCAGGCTGAGAGATTTTTGTTTGTCAGTGTGTATGCATAGAAGATAACAGTGTTTTGGGCCCTGAATTAATAAAGCACTTAAGAAGGTGCTAAGCATTAAACACAGGAGTAATCTCACTGAAGTTAATGGGTAACATCTAAGGTACAGACAAGAATGCGTGTTTACAGATTCACTGTCTATGACCTGAACTGCACTGAATAATACAGAATGCTACTTTCCTTGCACCTGACAAATTCTCACTGACGTCAATATTTTAAATTTTCAAAGTTGATTACTGGATTTAATCATGTTTCTTCCATTTATTTCAATGAGGAGTAGTGTGGGTAAATTCCCTAATCAGCTCGGAAATTCTTACCTAATTGGAATATTTAGATTGCAAAGTATTAGAGACTGGGACTGTCTATTACTTTGTTTATACAGTGGCTGGCATAATGGGGCCCATTTTCTTGGCCCATTCTTGGTTGGCCCTTAAGCACTATTGTATTAACATGAATAATAAGGAATATGGGATGCAGAATTAAACCTAATATTCCTTCTCTCAAGAACAGCGTTACAGAGAGATGGAATGCTGAGCAAGGACTGTAGGTATAAATAAATAGTTAAAAGGAGACAAAAGGGACTATAAGTGGTGGGGTATAGGTACAGTACTCCCAGGATAGAATAGGTAAAGAGAAAATTTTGTACTTGCCTGAAAGAAACTTATTACTGGTAATGGAATTTGTACATTAACTCTTCACAAAAGCCACCTCTAATCTACAATACATTTGAGAGAGCTTGTGAGTCTGTCTGTCTGTGGGTCTGTCCATCTGTGAGTCCATTTATTCAGGAGCTCCTCCTAAACGGTATGAGCTAGGACCACCAAATTTGCTATGCAGCTTCCTTTTATCTTAACTTAAAGCAAGGTCAGAGTTTGGTCGTGCCAGGAAAATGAGATGTGCCTGGCATGTGATTGTTTCTCATAAAATGCTAGTAGAAGGGTCTGTTAGCAGGCACAATTATACTGCAGAATGACCATGCCGGTGGGAGGGGAGAGGGAAGGAAGGAGCAGTCGCTCCTGTGAGATAGTGGTCAGTTGGGGGAGGGGCTCTTGATATTGCTGGCCACTGTCCATGGGTAAGGTTCCCGTGCTGGTGCTGGGCATGGTAAGCCCTATGCTCCCATGCTGGCTGCCATCCCCCACAATCAGAGCCCAAACCACTCCTTCCCTGCTCTCAGCCTCTCGGCTGGACATGGGTGGGGGAAGGGAGCAAGGATGTGAAGCACAGCCTGCGCTGCCTCTGCCGCCACTGTCCAACCAGCATGGTTGTGGGTGACCTCAGGGATCCGCTGTCGACTGACCAGCACGGCTCTGGGCAGCCCACCCCCTCACCTCCCAGACCCCTACCCTGACTCCTGCACCCCCACATCCTCCCCTGAGCCGCCACACACCTCCCAACCATGATTCCCCACCTGCTTCTCTGAGCCCCCTTTACACCCAGCCTCATACACTGATTAATGCACCCCCCAACCCTCTTGAATTCCATCCCTCTCCCCCTCCCCCATTACCACAAAAGGACCCAAGCAAAGCTGGGTGAATCCTCTAGTACTTAATAAATAATGTAAAAACTCTTGTGCACTCACTGAAAAAAATCAGCGAAAAAGGATGTGTTCTGTTTCCTGGTTCAGAAATGACTCTCTCTGGTCTCCTCTCTCAGTCACACATTCCTTCCTTTCACCATCATCCTCACTGGTAATTTTTGGGTATATTCCAAAGGCTGATCTTATAAAAGATTGGACCAGATATTTTTTTAGTCTTTTTTTTTCCAACTAAAAAGGACGCCTTAAAATATAAAGGCAACATTGAGAGCCCCTCCCCCAGTGCCCACTCCCAGTATAAGTGCCTGTAGCTTAACTGTGCTTGCTAGCAGACCCCTCCCCTAGCGCTTTATGAGAAACAATCACATTCCAGGAATATCTCATTTTACTGGCACAGCTTTGTATATAACTGCAAGGTAAAGAAGACCTGAGCTTTATGATTCAGTCATTTCAGCCATGTCTATCTATTTAATTCAGGATTGAAAGAGGTTTCCTTCCTATATCTATTCCCTAATAGGTTTTTTTTATTAAGATAATTACTTTTCTCTCTCTCCTCTGTTTTTCCCTTCTGTGTGCCTTATAAACATACTTAACCTTGGGATTGCAATGCTTTCTGTTACATATAATATTATTCATTTCATGTCCTGTGCTATTTTATAAGTACTGTTAAAGAGCTGCTGTTCTCCATCTCAGATACAGCTGCATTTTATTGGTGGAAGAAAAGATTCCTGCCTAGGAGATGATTATAGATTTGCCTCTAGCTCTGAGTAAAGGTCAGGGCCAGTCAGTGAAAGGACTAATTTATGACTCATGCTGGGGCTTGGAGAGAAAAGTAATCCTTGACAGCATTGTACTTGGTGCAAATTACTTTTTCCTTGGCCCAGGCTCAGCAATGTTGGTCTGTTCATTGAGTAGATGCTCTCCCCATCCCACCTCCCTGCCTGCGCTCTGCTTGTGCCTTTCTCACCTGGAGGAAACAGGGAAGTTCTGCAGAGGCTGGTATTCCCAAGATGCAGATAGCTCATGCAGGGGGCTGATGGGACATCTTATTTCTCCTTTCTCTTCTATCCAGGAATGCTGGGCAGGTGATGGGCTTGTCCATTATGAAGTGAAGAGGAGTTTTAACTGTGACTGTAAGGCCTGCAGGATTGACTAAAGTGCTTTGGGTGTCTAAGGATGATATTGTGATTATCATTATTATAAAGAGGTTTTATTCATTGGCTGTGTTTAGACTGGCGCGATCTTGCACCAGAGCTATGAAAATGAGGCTCAGGGGTGGAATATCGCTGAGCCTCATTTGCATAGCTAATGAGCCGCCATTTTCGTGGAAGAGGCTCTTGCGCAAGATGGGGCTGTGTAACCTGCCCCTTCTTGAGCAAGAAAAACCCTCTTGCACAAAGCCGTTATGCCTGAAAATAATCAGCATAATGGCTTTGCGCAAGAGGGTTTTTCTTGCGCAAGAAGGGGCAGTGTAGACAGCCCCGTCTTGTGTAAGAGCCTTTTCCGTGAAAATGGTGTCTCATTAGTTATGCAAATGAGGCTCAGCGATATTCCACCCCTGAGCCTCATTTGCATACCCCTGGCGCAGGATCGTGCCAGTCTAGACACAGCCATAGAGAATAGCACTCAGGCCCTCAAATATTAATGGAATTAATATTAGATTATGCTCCAGATTCCCCCAACCCTCTTGCAGGTCAAGAACATGCAGCAATTGGAGCTGCCATCTCCTTCTGAGATCTGCTTTTGTTGCTTTTGTCCTGGTATTTTTATCAATCTGTCTTCCCCTTGCTGCCTATAGTACTGTGCATCTTGTGTCCTTAATTATTCATGGACAATATAAAGCACTCCACAAACAGATATTGATTTATTTTTAATTATAAAGTTCCTTAAATGGAGCTGGCACAAACAGTATAATAATATTTTGGCGCATCTCTGTGTGATGCCCATGACAATAATAAAAACAAATCTCTTCAAAGAAAATCTGCACTGAATTGTGCACTCATGTTGGTGTTTAATTTTTTTGGATTAATTAGTTTGAAACCCTGCCTTGCATCAGTTTCTGTTTTTCTGCTCCTGCTTGCTGCAAGCGTGGTACCATAAATTGTGCCTCAAGAATATCTGGCAATCTCGTCATCAATGTTTTAATAGATTGTGAGGGAATTATTTCCCCCCCTTGAATGTTGCACATTTTCTAAAGGACTTTAACAGCATTTACTTTTTAAAGGATTGGAGACGCTTCTCCCTCCCTCACACCAGGAGCAAATTGCATATTACATCTTTGGGACGAAATTTTGGCCCTCTGCTGTGCCCTTGTGTGTGGCACTTTCTATTTAGAGTCTAGTACTTTACATGCTTTTAGTGAAGTAAGTCTCCCTGTTCCACTATGAGCTGGTTAAGTACTAGTTCCCTCACTTTATAGATGTGGAAAGTGAATAAAAAGATTCAAGGGCAGAGTCAAAGGTATTTAGATGTTTAAAATTACAGACAAGTGCCTAAAGATGCAGATAGGAGGTGCCTAAATATCTGTGCAAATCTGGCCCTAAGTGACTGTTTCCAGGCATCACAGCTAATCAATAACAAAGTTAGGACTAGAGCCCAATTCTTCTGTCTCACAACCAGAGCGGAGCCCAAGGGGGAAACTGCCCCAGGACCTGGTGATACAAAAGGGCCCAGCACTCCTGGCCACTGCTGTTGTGGCAGCTGGAGCCCCAGGTCCTTTAAATTGCTGCCGGAGCGCCATGCGGCATGCTCCAAGCAGCACTGAGGGCTGCCTGGGGGAAGCATGGTCCTCTCTGGGTGGTGCTGAGGGCTGCCTGCCCCCGGCCTTGCCCCTTCTGCCTGAGATTGTGCCTTCTGGGGATGTAGAGCAAAGGTCCTGCCTCCTTGCCCAGCGGCCTAGTGAGACTCTAGACCCTGCTGGTAAACCATTTCCCCTCTCCATAGAAATCTTCATGCTGCATGTTACATTGGCTGACTTAGTCTAAGGAAACACCCGCAGGCTGCACTGCTTCATTATTCAGGCAGGTCATGTATAGAGATTAAATACAAAACATTTCACCCTTTTTTCTTAAAAAAATACAAAAATAGATTAATTGTTGTCTGATCCAACTTTAATCTGAATTCATGTTTTCACTCAAGCCGTAGCTCCTCTGACATGAAGAACTGTGGTGCATTTCTAATTTCCTTTTCACACTAAATTGTCAGCCTAATCTGCTGGCGGAGTCATAACTGCCGAAATGAAGACAAAGAAACGGGTTTGCGGAGGAGGTGAAAAAAATATATGTTCAGTCCAGCATTGTTATAATGTCACTCAGGGGGTGTATGAAAACAGATGATGGATCCATGTGATGGGAAAGCTAGATCAGAGATGGGGGAAAAGTTTAGGCAGATGGTTTGCTGAGCCTGCTGCTTCTTACACTGATCTTTATCATCTCTTTGTTGCCTTGTGCTGCTTCCGCACTATCCAGCCATCTGTTGGTTGTATCCTCCTGTTGTGTCTCATCATATAGTTAAGAGTGTACAGTCTTCATGGCTGTCTGCTCCTTAATGTGTGTACAGCACCTCACACAATGGGACCCTGATCTCTGATTGGGGCATCTAAATGCTACACAGTGCAAAATTAGAATAAAAGCTTGTGTGTGATATTATACTGTACTTTGACATGCTAAAACTCCTTTTTTTGCCTCACTCATGTATAATTCCACATCACAATAATTATTATTTACTACTTACTTTGGTGGCACCTAGAGGTACCAGTTAGGATCAGGAGGTTAAGACCCTATTCGCTACATAGATAGACATGGTCACTGGCTATGTATGCTCGCATACTCTGCTCACTGTAGTGAGCTTACAATCATTCTTTCTTTGTTGTTTTCATTAACCTAAGTCACCATTTTCATCATTAATACTTAGTGTATGCATGGTACTATATAAGAATTAACTAATTATCTAGTTCTCCTATGTCCCTGTCAGTGAGGGTATTAGTATCCTCGTTTTTTTCAGATGGGAAAACAAGGAGGTTTGTGTCATACCCATGATTACAACACGGGAATTCCATATGAAAAGGAATCTTTTTCCTTGCAAACTGAGCAGATCTAATGCAGATGTCACCGAGACCTGATTTACATTGTACATTTACATCAACCTATCTACATCCTTCATGGCTGTGAAACATTTCACTTCCTGTGCGAGATAGTTAGAGTGACCTAACCCCCACTGTAGACATAGCTAGGCTGACAGAAGTAATCTTCCATTGATCTCTCTCCTGCCTCTCAAGGGGAAGGATTTTCTACAGTGACATAAAACCTCCTTCCATTGCTGTAACAGATGTCTTCACTATAACACTACAGTGGTGTAGTTGCAGTGGTACAGCTGTGCTGCTGTTGCATTTGTAGTGTAGAGATCTCACGAATAAGGCTATGATTTAATAGTGGATATTTTTAGTAAAAAGTCATGGGCAAGAAGCAAAAAATGGCAGCCCATGACCTGTTCATGAATTATACCACAAGTACTGCTGATTGAATCTTGAGGGGAGCATTGCCAGGGAGGGGGAACCCAAGACAGCAGCTACTGGGGGTGGGGCAGCCCTGAGGCCAGTAGCTACTCTGTTTGCCCTGAGACTGCTGCTGGAAGCTGCTTCTCCTGGAACTGCTGCTCAAACAGTCCCTGGGGCCTGAAACATTGGCCACTTCTCAGGTGGGGCCAGCTGCGTAGGGCTGCCAGATCAGCAGCTGGTATGTCTGGCCTCAGGGCTGCAAGCTGTGGAATGGCTGGTCCAGCTGGTCCCATTGGCTGCTGAAGTCACGGAAGTGGAGGAGGTCATGGAATTTGTGACTTCCATGGCTTCCATGACATACACAGAGCCCTGCTCAGGAGAAATAATCAGCCTTCACCCATGATGCCATTTTTATGTAGCCCTTTTGCCAGGTAGATCCAGCAGCAGCCAGGGCTGGGTTCAATATCTAGGGGTTTCTCTCCATCCAACAAACACAGAGCTGGCTTGAGCTCCTACCCAGTAACTTGGGAAATTCACACACCATCCCTGGGTGCCTCTGGGAGGCAAAGCTTCCCCACTTGCAAGCACAGAGACTGAGTGAGAAAAGAAACTTCATTAAAAGGGAGGGAAGTAACATGTCATTAATTTGGGAAAACACCACAAACAGGGTTCACAACCAAAACCATCAGTAAAAGTCCCACCCCAAGTAGGTTGGGTGATGTCCTTTTTCTCTCAAGTTCTTAAGTCCAGCAATGTAAATGTCCCCTTCACATGCCCAACCCTTCTCAGCACCTCACTCACTGTTGCTGTCCTTGGTCAGGGCAGACCCAGAGTTCACCTCCCTTCCTGAGCGGGGGGACATAAAGAAGCATCTTAGTCACTCTGCTGGTCACTCGCTACCTGCCTGCTCACTACCACCACCCTGCTGGCGTTTTGTCTCACCTCTCTGCCACCACTCTGCTGGCTGCTCATTACACCTTTCTGCCGCTGCTCTGTTGGCCGCGTGTCACATCTCTCCACTGCTTGCCCTTTTGGCTCTCAGTCACCATCCAGTGCCATCCACTCCTTGGCTGTGACTTCTTCCTATCAGTCTCAAATGATTTCAACTACCAGTCATTTCAAATCTTAGCAAGCAGGGTAGAAAAAAACGACAACTCTACCACATTTAGCATAAGAAGAGAGGCACCTAATGATGCTGTGTTCTTTGAACAGAGGGGGTGTTGAAAACAGATCAAATTAGTCCTGGCAGGGACAGCTATATAGCCTCCAGATCAGAATAACTTTCCCTCACCCCTTCCCTTCACATAGCTCTGAAAATCAAGCCCCTGCATTTGCAAGATTCTTTCTGCTAACTGTAAGCCCTTTCATTTGGAACAATATAGTACAGTCCTATTTTTCTGTATTCCTACAAAATCACAAACATTGGCAGCCATATTTTAGCTATCCCTGCATTTAATACAAACATAGCTGGTGTCGAGTCACAAATTAAGTTGATTACAATGAGCAAAACACCACTCCATCTGCTGAATACCCAACACATCTGAGTAAAGCAAGAACAAATTGTATTTACATAAACGACAAGGAGTTCTGTGGCACCTTATTGCTTTTGCAGACTAACATGGCTACCCCTCTGATACTTGTATTTACAAAGACACACACAGGGTTTCTCTCCCATTCTGCTAGCTGTAATGGAAGCGTTCCTTCAGACCCTGCTTACATTCACATAGTTATTCTTCAGAATAGAATTGTACTTTAAAGGTCCAAATGAAGAGTCATTGAGGTTACTGTCCAGCTTTCACACAGGTCTATCCATGATTGATGCTGTTGTAGGGATGATACAACTATGCTCCCAGATGTGATGGGGGCAGTCATTACTCAGGGTACTAAATGCATGAGCAAAATCAAATATGGTATTGTATGGTCTTTAACCTCTAATATTCCTACTTCCTTGGCATCCATTGAATGATACTGAGCTCCTGTGAAAGTACTCCTATTCAAAACCAGCTGCAAAGTGTTATGAAGGAATCTCTTTAAAGTGAGTGACTGGCCAGATGAAAATGGCAGCTGAAATTTATTGTTGATAATTGCAAGGTAATGCATTTTGGAAAACATAATCGCAGCTATACATACGAAAAGACAGGGTGTAAATTAGCCATTACCATTCAAGAAATAGATCTTGGAGTCATCATGGATAGTTCTCTGAAAACATCTGCTCAATCTAGAATAGCAGTCAAAAAAGCTAACAGGAACTATCAGAAAAAAAAACCCCAAATGGTCTGCTAGCATTTTATAGACTAACAGAACATGTAGATGGTATTCTGAGCTTTCGTGGGCACAGCCCACTTCTTCAGATGACTGGAGTTAGGAAAGGGATAGGTAGACAGAAAATATCATGATGCCACTGTATAACTCCATTGTATGCTCATATTCCGCATGCAGTTCTGGTCATCTGGTTTCAAAAAAGATAATACAGAGAAGGGCAACAAAAATGATTAGGGTAAGGAACAGATTCCCTCTGAGGAAAGATTAAAATATTGGGACTGTTCAGTTTTAGAAAAGAAACAACTAAGTGGGGGTATGCTAAAGATTTGTAAAAACCATAAATGGTCTGGAGAATGTGAATAGGGAAATATTATTTACCCCTTCACAAAATAGGAATTAAGGGTCACCCAATGACATTAATAGGCAGCAGATTTAAATTATCGTAAAGAATTACATCTTCACATGATGCAGTGAACCTGTGGAACACCTTGCTGGGGATGTTGTAATGTTGGGTTAAAAAATTAGGTAAGTCCGTCAGTAGGTCCATCAGTGGCTATTAGGAAATATGATCACAGACACAACCCCATGCTCTGGGTGTTCCGAGTCTTCTGACTGCCAGAAGCCAGGCCTGGATCATGGGAATGGATCATGTGATAATTAATTTGCTCTGTTCATTCCTTCTGAAAAATCTGGCATTAGTCACTTTCAGCAGACAGGATACTGGGCTAGAGGGATCACTGTTTTGACCCAGTGTTCTTATGTCCTCCAGAAGATGACTTTGGAATGTCTGAATCTGTATATCGTTTTCACCGATAAGACAGAACAGTAAGGAAACTTGGTGTATTGTCATACAATACAGCAGACTCTCATGATTCGCGGAATCGCTATTTATGTTTCTGTGTATTCATGGGGGTCCTCTGTCCCAGCCTGGGAGGGTGGGCAGTGGGGGCTGGGAGCCACAGTGGTGAGTTCCCTGTAGCTGCCTGGAGCTGCAGTTCATTTCCCACAGCTTCTGGCAGCTGTGGTGAGTTCCCCACAGCTCCTGACCCCTGCAATGAGTTTCCTGCAACTCCCAGTTTGGGGTGAGTTTGGTTGCCAGGGGAGCTCACCACAGAGGTGGGAGCCGTGGCTCACAGTATTTGCAAATGTCACCATTCGTGGTGGTGCCAGGAATGCACCCACCATGTACAGCAGGAAATGTCCGAGCCCCTTTGAGCACTGTGGGGAACAGTAAGTCTGTCTGTATCTCCCTCATTCTTTCTACAGGGCTGCGGTTCTCTGTGTAGCAAGACAACCTAAGAAAGAGAGACACTGAGAGATCTGAAAAATATTCTTTATTTTTTAAAAAGTCTGTGCTGCAGGTTTCAAGTTCATCATTACAGCTGGTTCCAGAAGAATGTCTTATTTGTTCTATGGTTCCAACAACGTACCTTGCCTTAGAAAGCGCCACTTACGGTGACTACTGGATTGTTTTTCTTCTGTGAGCAGAAATAGAATATTCAACAGCTGAATGTCTCTGCATGCCCACTCTGTGGACTTGCTGTGGGAGCCAAGCAAGAGAACCCTACAGGACCTCTCCTTCACTGTGTTTTACAGTGATTTTGCTTTCTCCATCTTGTGCATTCGTTCATACTGACTTTCTCCATTGGCAAATGTTATTTACACCCTGTGTACAATCATGATGTGTTTTCTTGTCCTTCAAGAAGAGAAGTGAAGATGAAAGGGGCCTTTTTTGGGATTTAAGTTGGAAACAGATCATGAGGGAATGAGGAAGTAGGGGAAGAGGAGGAAGGTCTCTTCTCAGTTACCTGGAGTTGTTCCAGATTGCCTGTTGCATGAACTTGAGTCACGCAGAGACTTGCCAGAGATACCAGTGCTTCCTGTCTGGGCTCAGGGAGATGAGAGATGAATTGTGGTGGATCTCAGGCTATCCCTTCAGAGGAAGGTGACTATATCTTGCATATAACCCTTTACTGCCATGAAAAATATATATAATGAAATAGACAACTGTCCAGGTAGGCCATCTTGTTCTTGGTGTTACGTGGAACAATCACATTTTCACAAAAGAGTATATACTTCTGCATGTATTAAAATTGTCTAGTTTGACCCCTCTCCATGTCTGCCAGTGGGACAGAAATTCAACTAACCACTCTTATAATATTTTAAGGAAATCCCTTTTAAATTCCTGGCCACGACTTTGGAGCAATCAAAGAAGTGACTGCTCCCTAGAAAAGCTAGCCCAGGTTTTACACTAACCACAATGCATGGTGGGTTAGGACTGTGAGAGTTTAGTTGGTGCTGGGTGTGTGTTTATGCTGTGCAGAAATGATCAATGAAGCTCTTGTGGTAGTTTATGTAATTTGCTATCAAGTCTCAGTACTTTGATTTTTAAGGTGATCTCCCAGTTACCTAAAAAGCACTGTCAGGCCCTTCTTAAAATCATAAACTTATCCATGTGAAAACCTGTCTCCAAAATTGCACACACACGTTCTGCAAATGTCCCCAGTGTTTGCATGAAACTTGCATTTGCAAATAAATTGTGTAGCTACATGTGTTATAAATTGAGTCTTGTAGTACATTTTCAGACACTGGACAATGTGATTCAAAATGTCTTCAAGCTCTCAGTGAAGATGATATTGCTGTCCAGCAAAATGATTGTATTTCCAACTTTCATTGTCACAACAAAAGAGAAATGTGTTGCTACTGTGTTGTATTCATACCTGTTTTGATGAGATTTTTTGTCAGGGAAGAGTCTGGCTAACTATATTCTGCACCTTGTAGTCTGGCTTCAGTGAGAGAGACACTCAGATATCTTGTAGTGTGATGAATCTCTTCGCAGTTTCCATTGCATTTGCTAGTTTATCATTTATTTCCATCTTTGTGCTATTCAGGCAGGAAGAAGCCACACAGCTTGGCATGGAAGAGACAAGTGGGTTAGAAAGTGCTGTGTAAATGATAATGCAGGAAGGTTAATACTACTTCTGTTTGTAATGAAAGAGCTAAAGATTTACCCTTAAAACATCTTTCAGGATAATCACACATGAAGAATTCCATTGAAGAGGAAGGACTCCACCGGGGATTCATTTTGTGATGGGTCAAAAAATACAAGCCCTAGAGAAACACTGTGTTTTAAGGGGAACTTAAATGGTCCTGACATATTGCCTCTGGCTCAGCAAGCTTCAGGTATGTACTTTTGAATAAAAACCAGAAAATCTATTAAGAAGTAGTTTGGAATGGACAAGAAGGCAAACTTTGATGGAACCCTGTGATCAGAAATCATAGAGGGGAAAGAGCTCTCTACTCCTTCTATTGGTGAATAGGAAAAAGTGCTGCCATAAAGTTTCATTTGAATTAATCACCTATCCACTGTTCCAGTTGAGAGATGGGCATAACTGTGTCTGAGCTGTGATTTTCAAGAAAGGTCTGGAGAGAGAAAAGAGTTCTTACTTTGGCTGTGTCTAGACTGCAGAGTTTTTTCGAAAAAAGTAGCCTTTTTTCGAAAAAACTTCACCTGCGTCTAGACTACAGCTGCGTTCTTTCGAAATTAAATCTAAAGAACATAGCTTTTCTTTCAACGGCGGTACTCCTCATTTCACGAGGAATAACACCTTTTTTCGAAAGTGTTCTTTCAAAAAAAGGCGCTATGTAATGCAAAGTGTGCTTTTTTGAAAGAGAGAATCTAGACTGCCTGGGTGCTCTCTTTCAAAAAAGCAGCTTGCTTTTTCGAAAGTATTGATTGTAGTCTAGATGCTCTTTTTCGAAAGAAGCTTTTTCGAAAGTATCTTTTGAAAAAGCCTCTTTCGAAAGAGGCTTGCAGTCTAGACGTAGCCTTTGTGGGAAAGTGCTCATTACCAAATAGCCAGGACTTTGCTCAAGAGTCCCACATGTTCTTTGTAAGGACTTTGCGGTGAGATCCAATGCAGACAGAGGATTTTGCGGTGAGAAATGGAGCAGAGGACAGTAATAGAACTTAGTGGACACTGGTGGGACCTTATATACCCAGCACTTTTAGTAAAGCTGGTCAGATGGTGGTACCTCCACATGGCTCCAGGCAAACAGCTTTTTTTGGGGAGGAGATAGACCTATGGAGAGACACTTGGACTGCTGCTACTCACTAATCCAAACAGTGAGTGCGGGGCTTGGTGGATAAGTGAGGTGGCGAAGCCAAGGAACTATTGCATGTGGGAAGGGAATCTGGCGGAAAATTGCTAAAGTTATTGGAGTAGGAGAGAGGCATTTGCTTATCTATTCCAATAGTGAGTTTTCCTTGGTGTGACTGGTTTCCCCTAATACAGATTCCCTTTTTCAAACATAGTCTGAGTGTCTATGAGTGGAAAACTTCTGCCTGTTAAGGGCACCCAGCGATGGTGCATTTTGTTTCCCAGGTTTCAGATGGGGAGGGGCAGAGGTGTCTCAAGCTGGTTTAGTTATTTAAGAGGGACCCAAGATATATTGAATCAGGGCCCTTATTGCTGCCATTAATCATCCGGCATAAGAGTTACATACTATGAAGACTAATTGGCTTCTTGGTAGTTCTAAAGAGGGCCTGGCATCCTATGGTTTAAATCTGGGAGTTGAGAGTCCAGGAGGAAGAACGGCCCATTAATTAGAGAAGGGAGTCTCAAACTTCACTGCACCATGACCTCTTTCGGACAACAAAAAATACTACAAGACCCCAGGAGCAGGAACCAAAGTTTGAGCCCACTCAAGCCTTGCTGCCCAAGGCCTGGGGCAAAGCCCAGAGGGGCCAAAGCTGAGCCCAAGGGCTTCAGTCCCAGGAGAGGGGTCTATATCCTGAGACCTACTGCCTGAGATGGAAGCCCTCTGGCTTTGGCACCCGGGTGGTGGGGATCGGGCTTTGCCTCAGGCCTTAGCAAGTCTAATGAAAGTGATGGTGACCCCATTAAAACAGGATGGCAACCCACAGTTTGAGAAGGGCTGAATTAGAGCATTAATCTGGTCTCTGGGAGATCATGGGTCAATTCCTACATCCCTTTAGTTAGTTACTTTATCTCTCTATGCCTCAGTTCTCAGTGTGAACAGTGGATATAATAGTACCTCCCTACCTCACAGAGGTGGTTCGAGGAGAAATACATTGTGGATTGTGAGATGTACAAATGCTATGGAAGTGAGGGCCCTGTAAGTACCTTTGAATATCAAGGGAGAGTGGAAACATACAAGGGCAGCACAGGAAAAGGCTGAAGGAGCAGCGGAAAGGAGACACTGAGGCTGTGTCTAGATTACATCCCTTTTCTCGAAAAAGGGATGTAAATTAGACACTTCAAAATTGCAAATGAAGCAATTTCATTTAGGGATTTAAATTTCCCACGCTTCATTTGCATAATGGCGGTTTCCCTTTTTTGAAAGATCCTGTACTCCTCCTGTACTCCAAAAAATTAGGAGTATAGGATCTTTCGAAAAAGGGTCTTATTTTTGATCGATACCCATCTAAACGACCCTGTTTCTTTTGAAAAGTCCTGTTTTGGAAAAAAATGCAGCCACCATTATGCAAATGAAGCACGGGAAATTTAAATCCCGGCTTCATTTGCAATTTCGAAGTATCTAATTTACATCCCTTTTTTGAGAAAAGGGATGCAATCTAGACACAGCCTGAGTGATTATTTTTAGGCATAACAGGAATGTTCCAATTCCTGAAACTGATCTGGAGCTGTATCTGAAAATGTAGGCGTGTTTCGATCGGAGGTTTTGGTTCAGGGTCCTCTGTAAGAGGGACATTGTGGTGGGGCAGACAGACCCCTTGCTGGAAGTAGAGGTCAATGAGAGGCTGTGTGCTTAACTGACCCCTTCTCAAGACACTGGTGGCAGATGTCAGGCATGGAGAGAGGCACTGAAAGGAGGTATCCTAGCCCAGCTCAGTGCTGACCTGGAAAGACAGCAGAGATCCACTCTTGATTGTGAGAGAAGGCTGGCTGCAGGCCAGAGAATAAGCTAGATTGCTGTTCAGATGGACTTCCTGCTAGAAGGGATGCCCAGATGTTGGTAGAGTAGCCAAATTACTGACTGGTTGAAGAAAAGCCGTAAATAGAAGGATGAGGTCTTGTCATGGGGTTTCCTTGATTTCTTTTGGACTTTAACAAGAAGCAGGGCTGGTGGGTGCCTTGGCCAAGAGCTAGTGTATCTGTAACCCACACACCTAATGAGTGTGGTTTAGTATCCGATGTAGTGGCACTTAGACCACTTACAAAGAGAGACAATGAATTTCCTCTACAGCCTTAGCTGAGAGCCAGCTGGCTTTTAGCTCTGGCAGAAGAGGCTCATGCACTAAGCTCCAGAGGTGCCAGGTTCACTTCCGTCTGTCTGCATTACATATCATTACCCCAGCCCTCATGAGAGACAGAGATCTACCGAGGAAGACCGTGTGGCTAAGTGCCACAGAGGCAAACCCAATCACAGGCATATTTATTATTATTATTATTATTATTATGCTAGCTCTTTTAAAAAAAATGTGTTGTCTCCTTTCACTATGACACCCAAAACAGCCCAAGGAGAACCTAAAGGACAAATTCACAGAAAGCCAAGTAGCATGACTGGAAAAGACGAATCTGGTTACTAGAGCTGACATGTGCCTGGGGAGGGCTCCGGACTCAACATGCGTGCAGAGTTTGCAGCATTGCCAGAGGGCTAGAACTGAAGCTCTTTCAGTTCTGTTCACACACCCGTCAGGTTTTGTTCATACAGCAAAGGAAAATCACAAGCCTTGTTTTGGCAATGTGCAACATAAGAATAAAAAAAATGCCTTGTCATCGGAGACAACTCTCATCTGTTTTCTTTTTGGGACTTCTTTCTATTTTTAATGTAAAGGGTGACTTTTATCTCACCGTCAGATCTGTGGCACGGCCTATACTCTTTCAGTTAAATTCTTTAACCTCTTTATTGCTGCCTAGTGTGTAGTCATCGGAGTATGAGAATTGTTATGCAGAAGTTGGCCAAGTGGTCAATCTAATTCAGAAACATGACTCTGATAATGGCCAATGTCTGCTGCCACAGAGCTGGCCCAGGGACCACTCGTGGTCCACACTGGGGTCTGCAGAATGACATATTTTGAGAACCAAGTCCTTGGGAGATGGTGGTTTTTGGAGAGTTGGCTTTGTCTTTCTCTTACCAAGTAGTGCACAGAAAGGAAAGGTTGGCGAATAACTGTCCTAGAGTGAGACCTTGAAGACCCCCATTACTCTCCTAAGTATGTGATACTGTGAGAGTGGCTTTTTCTAACCCCAGTTTCTGAGCTAACTGAATATTGTTAGCTCTTATGACTTGTATCCCAGCTCACACTACACATCCTCTTCGTGTCATTTTGTGAGTTCGTCAGGTTAATCATACTTAGAGTAAAGAATATCTCTTCTAGCTATTAACTTTTGTCATCTGAGCCTGAGACACATGGAGTGGCCACTGATTTTGGGCAGATATTGTCCCCATGCAGAAAGGCATGGACAAAACTTTGTGTGTGATTGTGAGTGGACAACAAGTGTCCTGTTGCAGCGAAATCTATCACCTTATGATCCCAATGAATGATAGAGGGGATGGTGAGGATATTAGGAACATTATGGTAGATTGCAGTAATCCCTAAAATGAGCTTGAGACCAAAAAGCTCCAGCCCTGAAGAGCTAAGAGCATCAGCAAGGGGTAACCAAACTTACTGACCCTCCAGGCTGCATGTGATAATCTTCAGAAGTTTGAGAGCTGGGGCACCTGCAGGGACGCAAGGTTTTGGCCCAGTGGGACATGTCTGCCAGGGGTTGGGGCTCTAATCTTGCTGCTGCTGAAGTTGTAAGCCCTGGCAGGAGCCTCCTATGGGTCTGAAGCCCTGAGACACCCCTCCCTGCTGGACAGAAGTCCTTCACCTCACCACTAAGCTCTAACAAAGTGTCTGGTAGGCAGAGAGGTGGGGGGGATTTTGCAAGCTGCACTTTATCTGTAACTTTAAAAGTCTCAAAGGGGTAGTTGTGTGAGTCTGTTACTGAAAAAAACTTAAAAAATCAACAAATGGTCCTACAGCACCTTGTTAGTCTCTAAGGCTATGTCTAAACGGCTGTTTAGATGGGGATCGATAGAAAATAAAATAAAACTCCTCAGGAGTACAGAATCTTTTGAAAAAGGATTTTATTTTTGATCAATCCCCGTCTAAATAGCTGTTTTTCATTTGAAAAGCCCAGTTTCGAAAAAAACTGTGGCCGCCATTATGCAAATTAAGCGTGGGAAATTTAAATCCTGGCTTCATTTGCAATTTTGAAGTGTCTAATTTACATCCCTTTTTCGAGAAAAGGGATGTAGTTTAGACACAGCCTAAGGTGCTGCAGGACCACTTGTTTTTTTAACTGTAATTATAAAAGAACTGTGTGACTCATGAGCCACAGTTTGGCCACCTCTGGTGTATACTGTCAAGAAGTGATGAGGGGAAAGTGAAATTTATGCATTTTACAAGTGCAATATTCAGGATGGCTGAGGTCATAAGGCGTTGAGTTTCCTGTTCTGGTGAACAGGTTTATATGTCTCTTCCCATTTTAGTTACACTATAAAATCCTTCGTTTCAGGTTTGTTCGGGGGCAGTTGCCATTGAAGTGGGGGGAAAGAATGGTGGGAATAAGGGAAGTAAAAAGAAATTGACAAAGGAATGGTAATAGAGATGGAAAGTAAGAGAGATAATGAACAGGTTTAGTGAAGCTGAAGAACATCAGTGGCAGGAGAAGAGGCAGGATAAACAGGAATGACGCAACTAATGGCAACAGAAATTTGACTATGGCAGCCTAATGCCACTGACGTTGCTGGCACGATGTGTACAGGGTCTGGCATGTTTTAGAGGCAAGTGTCATCGAGCTGTGAAAGTGATTCCTGAATAGCTCTAAAGTGGGAACATGGGCGGGGGTGTGAGGGCATGGTGCCATAGAGAAATCTTTACTGAGGGCATAACTTACCCTCTGCTTCTTGGGCTGCAGCTGGCATTGGGTGCTTTTAGGAAGGAGCCCTTATAGATTTCCATATGCAATAGTTACAGAACAATAATAAAATGTGCCTTGAGGGCTTGCTGGCTTCTCAATGATAGTGTTCTCAGGTAGGCAATAGACCAGGAAAGTTCTCAGAGGAGTATCAGATATATGCTTATTGCTTTTTTTTTTGTCACCCATTTACTATGATTCCAGGCAAATCATGTCAACATGGAGTCAGTCCTTCTGTCTCTGAATCTGGAAAATGTAATATGAGATGTGTACCATGTGTCTGAACAGATTCTCAGTAATAGCTGCACTGCAGCACCCACAAATTCTAAGGCATTTAGGGGGGAAGAATATCCAGGACCAGTGTGCTAGGAGGTTACCTTTGCATCATAGGGCCCATCAGCACAATAGCTCCAAGGGCAAAATATTACCTCCTGTCCCATGAGTTTAAGAATCAGTTCCAGCTGATTTTGTGAGAATTTGGACTCGGGGGTCCAATCTGGAGTCAAAATAGTAGGAGTGGGTGGATTCATATGCAGGTATTCTTTAATGAAAATGCCTTTCAAGGCAAAGGAAATTAGGGGCTGAGGTTCTGTCTTGACTCAGGATTAATTTTCTACCCCTGTCTGTGATGGCTGGAAAGTTCCCTGGAAATTCATGGTCTCTTGAACAGGAGTGTGAAATGAGAAAGACATTACATGCCAGAGAGGGAGGAAAGGAAGTAGCACATGTTAACAGAGCTGAAACTTGGCTCTTCATTATCACTTTGCATATTATCTATAATTACACACTATACAGAGAGTAACATATTGCATCTCAGGGATTTGAAACAGTACCACTGAAAGACCTTTTGCTCAGATTAGACAAATAGCTTTGCTGTTGTTTTATGATAGCTATAGACACTCTCCAGTGAATTACATCCTTCTGTCCAGTTAGGTGTGTGTAATTCTAGATATTATTTATGTACTTACATATACACAGTACCCTTCAGTGGCTCACAGTTCATAGGGGAGTGCAGACTCCTGTTTTTAAAACGTTCTTTGTCCAAAGTGGTTGGAATGCCTCATAAATTGCAAGTTGGTTAAGTAGCTGGAGCCAAAAGGTTTCAGTTGTGATGGAGAAACCATTTATAGGAACTGAGACAGCAGGTTCAAAAGGGTAAAGAACTCCACTCAATCTCCAGAAATATATTCCCTTATTAGAAGCAGCTTTATGGCTCTCCTCACATTGCTCTGGAACAAAGGGTAGCGATAGTGCAAGCCTTGGATATCTGTGTGTCTCAGGTGTATTTTTAGTGCTCTTGGAAAACTTTATGCCCTCTGTGCCTATAGACCAGAGCATGCATGTATCCTGCATGTACTACCTGTCTGTTGTTCTGTGCTACATCACAGCCCTCGTATGAATCATGTGCAAAGCACACATGCGTACAGTCACCTAATTTCCCCCTGCACATCCAACCATTCTTCTATAAAACGTGCATGTACTGATGCATATTCTGATATTTTTTAACAGAACTGTCCATTCAAAGGGGATTTTTTTCTCATGTGCTGTTGCATCAGTGACTGCTGTACCATAGACTTTTAAATTAATATATTATCTTTATAGAATAGCAAAGGATCCCAAAGCATTTTGCAAAGTGCATCCATCTATCCTAGGTCCACTTTGTCCATCACTGAAAAGCAACTACTTCTGGGAAGAAACACAGCATCTGTTAGGGTAGCAACTCCACATAACTGTGAAAGACAGGAAATAGTGAATGTCATGTCCAGATGGAACCACCGGGAGAAATTAGGCAACTGGCAATTATTTAAGTGAGGACCATGGTGCTAATTAACTGTTTTCCTGTGGAAATTGATACAGGAGCTTGTGACCGATTGTCAGCTCTCCTTCTCTTTGGAAAGACACCGCCTCCGGCACACAGCACCATCTGAGGAAAATTGTTCAGTTTAGCCTCAGGGAAGATGTCACCAACATTACTTATTGAAAAGCCTCACTTGTCCCTGGAAACCTAGTCAAACACTGACCAGAGCTAACTCTGCTTAACTTGTGAAACTGAATATGATTGCTGCTTTGCATGCTATGTTTGATGCTCTCCATACGTATCTACTAAGAAGTGAACAGCTATGAATCAGGCTTTAAGCCATCTTGCACTCCTTTGTGGGCCAGTTACATGGGGGCTGGTCCCCTGCTGCAAGTTAGTTCATCCTGAGGGCTGCTTGAAATTATACCAACTCTTGACGCGCCATTTTAACAACTGAAGATTGCTGGTGTATAAGAAGACCCATCTTAGCCCCCTGCAAAATCTGCAAGGAAGGAAATGGTGCCAGTTGTATGCCACCAGAGAAAGCCCTACACTGGGTTGATTCTCTTGAGGCTGTTTATGTTGGCCGTTAGCCTGATTTGTGCCTGAGGCATAATGCAAAATAGTCCTACTGCCATCAAGAATACGGACCTTAATTTCCTGCTCTCTGAAAATACAGCTTGCTATTTTCCATAGTGTACATTTTAAGCAGTGTTAATTTTCACTGCACATACAAGTCATATGCTATCACTTTTGTTGTGTAAATGAATGTAACTTGTAGCATCTTACAATTACAAATTTAACGGTCCCGTGAAGATTCTGCAATATTTAGTTAGCATGTGGTTTTCCTGGAAAACTGCCTGCCACCAAACTGCATTGGCTAGAACCTTCACAGACAGAAAGCAGAGACAAAAAGGGCATAAACAGAATCAAAACAAATCTCAATTTTTATTCCAGTGAAAACCAGTGTGAAACTATTAAGAGTCTGTTCAGCTTCATACACACTGCTAAACAGACAGACTTGGTGGTGCTAGCACACAACTGGTGTACATTGGGGAGCATGGAGAGAGTACATGTAGGTGGATGAGTGCATCCTGATGCCACCAGTGATGCAATTCTTCGGATTCTTTGGTGCCCCGAGTTAGTTCTTATAATGGCGTGGCAGCTCCCAGATTGCTGTATGGTTGGGGAAGATCTTATTTTTCCTCCTGATCGAATAGGCCCCTCTACCAAGGTGTTCACTCCTTGAAGCAAAAATGGAAATGAGAGACAGAGAATATTATGGAAGGATTTATTACAAGCATGTGCACATCTCTTCAGGAAGTCAGATATTGTTTTTAAGGGCAGAAAATAATGTTTGTTTATGAAAGCAGTGTCTATGTACCAACCAAGATCAGGGCCCTAATGTGGTAGGAGCTGTACACTGCAGTAGATGGTCTTTTTGC
>JANRFK010006688.1:17274160-17307909 GCA_030068395.1 Apalone spinifera
TAATATTTTTATTTCATTTGATTCTACATTATCTTTCACATACAGTGCCACTTTCACATACAGTGCTTACTGTCTAGATAACAATGTACCTGACATCCTGGATAAGACAGGCTACAGATGATACCCCATAGCTTAGTTTGTCTGTCTGGTGCTTTTTCTGATTCCCACCTAGGAGACAGGCTCTGCATTCAGTACCATTACCTGCACCACCCTGATCCTTTCCCATTGTCCCTTTTACAATGTGTACTAGGGGAAAGGAAATTCTTCTTTTGAAAGCATTATTTTCACATCAAACCTTTATTATAGCTTCTGCTCCAAATGATAGCCACCCACTGCAAGCATTGCCCTACTGATTGTTGATACCAGGGATTTGGCTGAAACATGTTTCAGTACTCCATTTTACGCCCTCGCCAACAGAACCTTCAAATGGCATGTGTCTCTGTTGCCCTCTAGCGATGATACATAAGGTTAACAGAAGCTCTTCTAAAATGTCTCTTGCCAAGCCGGGTGAGGTAGTATCTTTTATAAGGCCAATTCCTGTTGGTGAAAGGGACAAGTGTGTGAGGTACAGAGCTCTTTTTCAGGCCAGGCATAATTTCCAGTTTAGATTAATGTGTCATATTTGATTTTGCTAATTAAAGTGCTTATTGTTGACAGGATTGAGACTGTGGACTGACCAAGGAGCAGTATCTTGAATCAAAGAGCAGAGAAAGCTGTTTAACAGAGGGTGTGATCTCCTCATCTGTTGAATGCCATGACACAGATTATTTTATCAATTTTTCTGAGCCAATTGGTAAAGATTTCTCAGCTGTGAAAGTCTTTCAGTGACTTTAAAGGAGCTGCTGGCTCTTCATATCATATGGCATTACAAATCCTATGAACTGGAGAAGGGCAAGATCTTGAATTTCAGTCTGGTCAACAGTAATTTATTTGCTTCACAGGTTTTCATGAACCTGCCTACAAACTACATGAGCTATTGCCTCTACCTGGAATAGAGACACCATTACACATCAGATTAGGAAAACTGAGTGTCCTTCTTCATGGTAGATTGAATAAAATTTCCTGATAAGATCACCCCTCTTCTGTCCTGCATGATTTGATCAGCCCTGAAATACTTAAAAGGGCTGACATCTGAACTGTTTTTAGGCTTCAGAGTTAAAAACTCCATTGTTCTAAACTGAGCAGATTACCCATCTCTCTAGAATTGGTTTAACTTTGCTTCATATTTTCAAGGTGGTTTTTTGTTTGTTTTGTTTTGAGGGGAGGTAACAATAAGGGCTGGCAACTTAAAATATTGTATTTATTTATTTAACTATTTATTTATGTATTTATTTTTATTTTATTTTAAAAAGCTTAGATTTATTTTAAAAAGCTAGAGAACTTGGGGACAAATTTAATGCTAAAAAACCCCCATACATGTCTACTCAGAGAGCTTTTTTAACTGTTGAAAATCTCAATGAAAAATGAAGAAAAAATCATTTTGTTGAAATTAGAAAACTGAACATTTTCACTCAAAACTCAAAAATTTTCAGTTTTTGCTGAAAGTTTTTTTTTGGTTTTCATTAAAAAACCTCTGAAAAATCAACATTTTCTGTGATGAACAATTTTTTTTACAAAAAATATGTTTATTGAAAACCTCAATTTTCCACTGAAACACTTAGGGGTGGAAAAATTTCCACTGGGTCCATCACCTATGCAGGTCTGTCAAGAATGTCCAATAGAAGGCAGTGGTGTACATTTTACTAGGTGAACGGCCTCCCTACACTCTTGACTTGGGAAGACCATTCCATCACAAAATTTTTAAAGGCATTAAATTAATTTTATTTAGGGTAATTTTTTTTAAATCTGCCTTTATTGCATATTAATTGTGTTTCTGTGTTATGCAGCAATTTGAGTTCTTCAATGTGTTTATTAAAAAATATTTTCTATTATGCCTTGTATCATAGACTCTCAGAGATTTGTAAGGGAAAAGATCTAGCATGTCAAATGCCACCAAAATTGTGCAGCATAGTATATCATATTGCAGGATATAATTATAAGTAAAGTTTACTAGCATCTGCCAGTGAATTATCTTTACATGCCTAGAATTTTTTCCAACTATTGTAGACCTGATTTTTTTCTTTAAAATGCAGTTGCTTTGTTTGTATTTTCTATAAACGCCTTGGGGAAGGGTCAGCATATTTCTAATATCTTTGCAGAATACCACGCATTCTGTACTCACTACATAAGACTGATCCTTAATACTATTCCTCTGCTTCTTCCTCGTGCTTTTTGATAAAAGGAAGAAATGTTTGCTCATTTCAGAAACAGTCTAGCTAGGTTTATAGGTGGGGTTGGAGAAAGAAGCTTGCATCAGCAGATTGCAGCCCTGTTTGCTCTCCAGCTAGTGAACTCATTCTTTGTGTCATTCTTCTTACAAATCCCCACATATATTTAACAACAGTGTCCTCTAGTGGAGTTAAGACTAAATACTTATCAGTCCTAATAAATTACTCTTGGTTAGACTGACTATAATTGTATAGTGCCTGAATACCTCCAAACCCTGTTGCTTTCTTACAAGGAAAATATCAGGCCATTCTTTAATGCTGAAAGAACTTTAGATCAGGCGTTATTGTATATTAGTGTCAATGCTGAATTCCTAATCACAAGACTGGTATCAGAAATTATAGATCTAGATATATGTATGTAGACATAAAGTATAGGGTGAGCATCAAGGTGTTCAAGGGTTTTTCAACTTCTTGCACTATTTTCCAAGACTCCAATTCTGCAACCTGTCTCTGTTCAGCAAGGCAATTATGCATATAATCATCTCATAGGCAAAGTAGAGGAATACAGCCTGGGTGAGCCTGCTATAAGGTGAGCACATAACTAGTTAAAAAGCTGTATTCAGCAGTTGTCAATGGTTCATAGTCACATTGGACCGGCATATAGAGTGGGGACCCACAGCAATCTATCCTGTGTCCAGTTATGTTCAATATCTTCATAAATGATTTGGATCGAGAGTATGCTTATAAAGTTTGCAGGTTTGGGTTGCAAACACTTTGGAAGTTAGGATTAAAATTCAAAATGATCTTGATGAAATAAAGAAATGTTCTGAAATAAACAGGGGGCTCATTTAGACTACAGGGAATGGTCAAAAGGAGATATGCAAATTCTGTGGGAATTTGCATATCTTCTTCCGATTGCACTTTCAAAAGCCCCAATATGTGTGTGGGAGGCCCAGCAGGGAGTTCTGGCCCCAGCAGTGGCCGTGGAGCTCCAGCCCCAGAGGCAGCCAGGGAGTTCTGGCCCCAGCTCTGGAGCTCCAGCCCTGGCTGCAGAGTTAGGCAGCTGAGGAACTCTGCCCCAGCTGCAGAGCTCCGGCCATGGCACTCTGGCCTCAGCAGCAACAGGGTGGGTAGCATCTATAGAGCCCTGGGGGGCTTGGGCAGCAGCGGGAGCAGGCTGGAGCCTTAACCTGGTGGCAACCCAGGTCAGGAAAGGAGGGGCCTCCCCTGGTCCAGCAAATCCCCTCGTTTGGGACCAGTCAGGTCCCAAGGTGCCAGGCCAGTGAGGTCAAACCTGTATAAAGTACTCCACTTAGAAAGGAATACTCAGTTGCTCAATACAAAATGGGAAATGATAGCCTAGAAAGGAGTAGCGCAGAAAAGGATCTTGAGGGGATAGTTGGATTACAAAGTAAAAGTGAGTCAACAATGTAATAGTGTTAAATAAAAAAGAAGGAAAAATAAGAAAGCATCATTCTGGGATGTATTATCAGACAAGTTGACAGCAAGCTAAGGCCTCAACTGGAGTATTGTGTCCAGTTCTGGAGAGCACACGTCAAGAAAGAAAGATGTAGGCAAATTAAAGAAAGTCCAGAAGTGAGCAACAAAAAATGAGTAAAGGTCTAGAAATTATGGTCTAGAAGAAAGACTGAAAAAGCCTGGGTTTGTTTAAGTTGGAGAAGAGAAGATTGGGAGGGGACATAAGCCTTCTGATACATAAAAGGTTGGTATAAAGAGAAGGGTAATAAATGTTCTCTTTATCCACTGTCAACAGGACAATAAACAAGCAAGATCAAGTTTAGATGTAAGGGAAACTTCTTGACCATAAGGATAGGTAAAGCACTGGAACAAACTACTTAGGTAGTTTGTGGATTCTCTGTCATTGGGGCTTTTTAAGAACAGAGTTAGACAAACACCTGTGAGGGATGGTCCATGATTCTTATGCTGGCCTCAGTGTTAGAGACTTAGCTATATGACCTGTTGAGGTTGCTTTCAGACAGTTGAATGTTTCTGTGACTCTATATGTTTAAACTTAATTTAAGCATCTGCTTAAATCCAACTGACTTCAGATTAACAGCCTGCTTATATGTTTTGCTGACTAGAGATGGATCAATGGGTATACTTAAATGCTCTTGCTGACTGTGAAACGTCTGAGGTTCAAACCGTTTTCTCTGGCAACTTAAATTCACTTGCTTATGTAACAGCTACTTCAGTTTTGTAATGTATTCATTGTGGTGCTAAGTGGATTGTACTATCTGCAGCTGTGATGGATAGGAGGAGTGCTGGCCAGCACCCGGTGACGAAAGGGTTAAACTCAGGTAGCTAGTATGGGGATTGGCAGAGAACCAGAAGAACCAATGGGTGCAGTGCTGAAATTTGAATTGTACCTTGCTGTTCTCTTTGTGTGGCGTTAAGCCAAGAGTTGAGAGACACAGAATGATTTAAACCCAGGCAGGACTACCATGCCTCCAAGGAATTCAGGGAATAGAAGTGGACAGAACCAGGAAGGAATTGTGAGCAGTGTTCCCTCTAAATTGCCAGGCAGCTCAGCTTCATGGGTGATTAATCAGCCCCACCCAGTCAGTCAGCTCTGTGCACTGAGTCCTGAGCCTCTGACTGGGCGGGGCTAATTAATCACCTGTGAAGCTGTGCTGCCAGCAGTTTAGAGGGAACACTGATTGTGCATAAATAAAGGGAAAACGTGTATTTAGTCCCAATCAGGGCATTTTTCTTTATTTTGGTTTTTTGATTAAACTTCTCTTGTGATCTATACCTTCCCTCTCCCCACTCACCATTTAAGTTATAGCCCAAAGAACTATGTAAAAACTTTGCAACTTGCCTGGGCACTCATTAGTGGATCTCAAAGTCACTGTATTATTTCAAACTAATTTCAAAAGTCAACTCAACAGGGAAGCTAAACAACTTAATTTCATTTACAAATTTGATTTGATTCCTACAACAGAAGTCTAAACAAAGACATTGGCTGGATGGCCTGCCACATTCCACATCCTAATGACATAAAAAACCAAACAAAGAGTACTTAAAGTGGATACTGAGTATTCTTATCAGCTTCATTTAGCATGGACACTCTAATTGACAATTTCTTTCTCCCCTTTTTTTCCTTCTTTTTCCTCCTCTTCTCCTCCCTCCCTCCATCTCCACCCTGGGCTATTTATTTCAAAACTGGACCCCTTAAACGCCATTCATCTGAAGAAGTGAGTCGTGCCAATGAAAGCTCATGATACCATCTATATTTTTGTTAGTCTCTAAGGTGCTGCAAGACTATTTGTTTAAATTTTTTTCGATTTACAGACTAACACGGCAGCTACTCTGAAACTTATGATTCTTTGTGGTTTTGATCTGTTCTTTTCTTAATTGCTCTGTAACATCTAGCAGCCAAGTATGCTTTGTCTGTTGGGATTGGTCCTGCTTTGGGCAGCGGGCTGGACTTGATGACCTCCTGAGGTCTCTTTCAGCCCTACGATTCTATGATCTTTTTGTTTTGTTAATAAAATCATCTTTTTAAGGTGATGATTTGATTCTTGTGTCCTGAAAGGTAACAGGAGGTCTGTACGTGTCTGCCTCATCTTGGAGGTCAGCTATCAGAGATAGAGTTTATTTTCTGTGCTTTTTTCTTCTTTTTTTCAAGCTCGCTTGGGGGTACTCCTGGGGAAGGAATGCAAGTGTTCCTTCCTGTTTTTTCAGGGTTAAATCACTTGATGGCCACTACCCCCCAAAGTCGGTAAATCTGTGACTATGGGGAGTTTTTGTAAGCAAAGCCTATAGAGGCAAGGTAATTAAGGTCCCTTGTGGGCCCCCATTTTCTGCACTTGGAGTGCCAGAATGGGGAACAGCCCTGACAGTAGCTGGGGGGTGGGGGTTAATCAGCTGGGCAGCATTTGACTCTTTCCTGGGTGACCGCCCAAGCTCTCGGCTGACAGGGAATGCTGATCATAAATGCTAAAGTCATTACTGTTAGATATGTTCACTCTACCCCAACTGATAAGATACTTTGGACAAACCCAGGCTCCCATGCCTGAGGGCCACTTTGAAGTCCAATAAGATGCTGCACAGCACCATATTGCGCTTCAGGAAAAAACAGTCAGTCACATGACTCCTTTGACATATTCTGGTGAGTTCAGTATGAGCAATAATTTCTGTATCCTTGCAACATACCTATAAAAGCATGGCTTTTGAAAAAGATTAAATGTCATATTTTGGGTCAAGTAAGTATTCAATCCCAGAATCTGTTTTATTGCTTTATATACCGGAGGGTAGTAGACAGAGTAATAAATCTCCTACTTATCACTTCTAGTCTGCAGACAGATGGAAAAGGAGACTTGTATTTCATCAATTTACTGGCATTATCTTACCAAACTCCACTTTTCTTTCTGTTCATTATCCTGTACTAACTAGGACTATAGATCACGAAAAGCAGTGTTGGATTACAGATGATCCCATAAAATTATGGGAAAGAAAACAAAGGTGCAGCACAGAATGGATGGCCAACGATGACTTAGTGAGGAGAGGCACAAATGGGCAATAAAGAAAAAGAAATGTCTACAACGAGCAATTAAGAAGGCTTATTGGCATGACTCTAATCAGTAGTGGAAGAGTATGGTACAGCACATGAAGATGCCTCTAAAAGAAATGACCAGAAATGTGTGTCTGAGACTTTGAATATTCAGATTGGATGTCCATTCTCACAGCTTCTACCAATTAAAGACAAAAATGGAAAATCCTGCCAGTACTGTATATTGATGCACAGTTTAAACATTGGTACTGGCATTTTTGTGAATTAATGGACAGATTCCCACCAAGATGTAATTGCAACTTAATACAAACTAAGCCCAGCAGAAACTAAGCTGGTGACATTAGAACAAGGATGGGCAAAAAGGTCTCTGTGAGCCGAATCCGGCCCACCAAGGGGATTGATCTGGCCTGCGGAGGCCCTGCTGCTCCCCTCTCCGAGGCCAATTAGGATTTGGGGGGGGGGGCGGAGCACAAAAAGTTTCCTCTGCCCACCACATGCTCCTGGCAAGGCAGGAGGAGACTTTGTGCACTCCCTTGCCCCCAATCCCTGATTGGCCTGGAGATAGAAAGGGGAGCATGCAAAGTCTCCTCCCATCCCAGGGGCATGGGCGCCTAAGGGGAATCTCATGGGGGGGCAAAGACTTCACACACTTCCCCACCCCCAGACTAATCATGATCTGTGGGTGGGGAAGTGGGGAAGCAGGGAAGTATCTTGGCCCTTCCCCTTCCGCTTGAGGCCCTGTTCCTTCCAGTGTGGCTGGGGGCCACTTAAAACATTTCTGAAGTGGTCCCTAGAAAAAAATTATTGCCCACCCCTGCATTAGAAGAAGCAATACTTGTAGTTAACTATGGAATGATAAAGCCCCTGAGTCTGATAACTTTTCAATGGAACTGCTAAGGAGTGAAGATCCAGATTTAGTTGATAGACTTCATAGTTCCATTAAAACTTTGGGAAACTAATAACAGTTCAAAAGATCTGAAAAAAGACTGCATCATTGCTTTTTTTTTTTAAAGGTACATACTCATCTTGCTCAGACTGTTTGGAAATAATGCTGCTATCTGGGACTGTGTTCTGGATATACTACTGAAATTACTTCAGTGTTGTCTGAACTCGAAAGTGACAGGCAAGTAGGATGTACAGATTGATCTAAAATCCATGCTATCCTTTGCTGATGTCTTTGAAAAATGCCTGGAGTGACACAAGGAAGTTTTCTTCTTTATAGACATGCAGCTGTTTTTGACTCAGTGCACCACTCAGTGCCATGGTTACTGCCTATCTCTTAATGATTTATTATACCTAATGGAGGAAGTTTATTGTGGCACATTTAGTTTGTGAGAGGGTCAATAGAGATTAGTTTTCAGTAGAATCTGGACTGTGCCAGGGATGTATCCTCTCATATATGTTGTTTAATGTGGTAATAGACTATCTGATGTCAAAACTGAGAGAGGCCAAAGTAAGTTGTCTAAAACTAAAACGTCACCTTTAGAGGATCTTGAATATGCAGATGATATTGCCATATTTGGAGACACTGCTGACTAACTATGGCTAATGCTGGAAGAGCTGTGAAAAATTTCAGAAACTATGGAATTAAGATGAATGGTGATAATACTAATTTATAAATATCTCCTGTGAAATGGAATTGAATGACCTGCTGATGCCGCAGGTAGGTAGCAATGATATCAGATAGTAAAGTTTTACCTATCTGGGTAACTGCTTGACAGCAGGAGGTTCTATAATTGAAGAAGTCACGTCTTTCTTGTGTCAGTAGAATTTCAGCATCTTCAAAGGCCTCTATTTAGGTAGCAGGTTGTCTGTATGCAGTGCTTTTTTTTGTTAAAAAAAAAAGGTGCTGGTACTTCAGGGGAAAAAGTTGTTGAGCTCTGACTGGAGGTTCTGGTACTGCGTCTGGAGGTGCTGGTACTGCGTACCAGGCAGTACCATCACAATAAAAGCATTGTCTGTACGACAACTAAGATGTGAGTTGTTCAATGCAGTGGCATTGGGCTGTTTTATGGACAGAAATATGGTAATTAAAACATCTGAAAACAGAAAGCTAAACAGTTTTCAATGTCAAAATGTACGGCATATTCTTAATATCAATTGGTGTGAATTTTGTCATAAATGAGGAATTACTTCGATGCTTCTGGCAAATTGATGTCTTGTACCAGCTGAGAACAAGATGGCTGCAAATGGTTGGGTCATGTGTAACGTGCAGAAGAAGGTATTCTTCTACAGAAGGTTTACAGACCTGAAATTGATGGGAACATGAGGCTAGACATGACTGAAAGATGCAATTTTGAGGGGTTTAAGAGGCCTAATTCCACCCATATTGACTCTTGAGGAGGAAGACTTACAAATGGCTGTTAGAGATAGAAGTTCATTCTTCAAGATGCCATGGCTACATCATAGCCATGCAAATCTACTGCTGCTGCAGTATCCCATACTCGGCAAAATGTGAGGATTGTGCCTGGGTGATGTGAGGATTAATAATTCAAAGTTTAAGGAAATTATATGCATAGATCATGCCTAACTAAGGACTAATCCTATACGTGGCCCTATCATCTGTCATATTCCTCCTGTGACTCCTGTATTTGCTTGCATTTTTGCCAGTGTGGTTCTGGTGGTACATAATATTGTTAACAAATATGTTAAGACCACGTAATCAACTCAACTGGGATATAGTGAAAATCTTAATTTTAAAATGAAGACGGCCTCAGGCAGAAGCTTAGTCACTGTCAGCCTAAGCATCTAAGGGAGTATCACTGGGATTAGGGCTGCTTTAGATACTCTCTAATTAACAAGCCAGGCAGAAACTGTACTTCTTTAGATGTGGAACAGTCAGTCCACCAAAAGAAAATTTCAGTTTCTACTCTGTCATTTTCATTGTGTGCCTTTTTGTCTCCTGCATCCCAAGGTCCTTTGCATGAGCTATGAAGCACTGCTGAATGCAATGCAGAAGGAGATATTTGCTAATTAAATCACCCTCTGTGCTGTACAAAGTAGAAAGATGCCTTTTTGGAATAGGAATTAGTAGATTAGAGGAGTAGATGAACTGCAAGGGAGAAATGGGAGCAGAAAGCAGTAATGGGAACCAGACTCCACTTCCAACTATCATGCCAGTTTATCTACGTATAGCCCATACCTATAACTATGCAGAGATGCCCAGGCTTTCCTCTATTCACTGGAAGAATGTTGGAAGCTGCTGGACTCCTGTCTGTGTCTGATGTGTCCATGAGGTGGGAGAGAACTGGGTACGTTCCTACTGGATTTCAATTGAAAACTGCCACCAAGCCATGGGAGAACCGTAGCTTGTACAGTAAGAGTTCTCTATCCAGTTATCACATATTTGCAACCCACCATAACAGGTGGATTCCCTCAACAAATGAACCTCTCATAGATCCAGTTTCCAAATCCCAAAAGATGTTTCTTTGGCTTAGCCCAAATGCTTTAGCTACCCTAAACAATTATTTTCTGGACACTTTTTGTCTTACAGACACTTACCAAGGCTTTTCACCTGACTGTTGATTACCCTTGGAAGAGATTTTAGGCTCCACTTGGTTTTCTTGCTTTTTTGCTTCCTCTTAGTCTTGCAAGAGGGGTGCTCCCACCAAGGGAAACCTGGTGGCTAGGTGGAATGGACTTCACAAATGCTCGGGGAGGCCCTAAGCTTCAGGGGCCAGATCCAGGCAACCCAGGAACCACATCCAGCCCCCAGGCCTTAGGTTCCCCACCCCTGCTCTAAATGGTTCCCACTACTATACATGTAACTCTTATTATCTGACTGATTTATTTTATACTGTTATCCCAGGTGGCTCACACTATTGCAAAGGGATTACACTCTATAGCAGGACTATTCAACTTTGGAAGCCCCGGGGACCACAATGATACTCATGGCACATGCTGAGGTCCACAACTTAAGTGTGATTGCATATACATGCAAATATATATGCAAATAGCTTCTTTCACACTGATGGGCATGAATACAAAGAGTAAGGCAAGACTGTACAACACACAGGCACCATTTAAGTCAGTTCTGCTGATATTAATAAAATGCAACATTTACCCAATTTCCACCCGTATGACAGCACTTTTAATGAGCAATGACAGTCCAGGAATTTAACTACTAAAACGCATATCAACAGAACATTATATTGACTACTTTTTTGTTTTGGCTCCCAACCGTGGGCCATGTGCTGAGCCCCACAGAAACCTAAACTGTGTCGTGGTCCGCAAGCAAACCAGCTACGGGCCCACATGTGGCCTGTGAGCTGCGTGTTGAGCATCCCTGATCTACATTATATTACCTAAGAAATGGTTGAAAGGATTAGGAGACTGCAGAGGGAAAGGATGGTCCAAAATGAGAGGGGGGGGAGATTAATAATAAAAGTAGCAAGTTTTTATTCAATTATAAAATGTATTTATTTGTTATTAAATGGAAATTTGTTATTAAATGGAAATTATAGTTTCTTACTTAATATTTCCTGATTTGGGGCCTGGCAATGGGCTATTGAATTTCTCCTCCTTTACTGTTGGTTACCAGTTCAGGTCTGATGAAGGGCACTAACAGCCAAAATGTTGTGACCATCTAGAATAGACAATGATTTGTGATTTATGTGAAAAGAATTCATAGATACAGTGCAGCTCAGGCACACAGATGCTTATAGAGAGACTGTACATATCTAAGATTGCCCCATTAGTGACTTTGGCCAGTGTGTACAGAGAAAGGACTGTGTGTCAGTCTCTGAAACCGAGATGACTTTTTGTTTTCAGTCTGTAACCAAAGCTCCATTGTAAATGTCTGTTTTATTTTATAGAGTGGCCTTCAGAAATTCAACCTGTGCATGACTCAGAAGAGCTATTCTGAGAAGTTGTACATGGGTTGTACTGTATTGAATTGATAGAAAGGGAGATTTAACCCCAGAGGGATGGGTGTTCACATGTAGGTATGAGCCCTAAGATACAAGATAATAGTGCTTAATGAAAGGAAAGGAATTAATTAGCATGCTGGGCCCTGTGAGTTTCATGACATCAAACACTGAAGAACAAGTAGTGCCCCAACAATTGTAATCAAGGAATAAGTAGTAGTGCTGCCTTTTAGCGTGATATCATTGCATCAGAAAGAGGTCATATAAGATTGGGAGGACAATTCTCTGCTTGGAGGGAGGGAATGTACAAGATGGAGCCTGATCCAATCTCTGGAACCAAGAACTCTTGAACTTTGGGGAAGTTTGGATCCAAACCCAAAATTTGTGGCTGGCCCTTATCTTTATAATGGACTGAACCAAAAGCCCAGGTACCTCCAAACTTTGGATTGCATTTGGATGTGGTGTCAAATATTGTAGCCTCACCCATCTGTACTAAAAAATACAGCCAAATATTATTTGGCTGAGATAAGGTCTTTGTGAATTGTAAAATGACTTCTGTATGCGCTCAGATGACAGAGCCTATTATAATTTTAAGTAAAGAATGTAATGGAACACTAATCTATTGTTAGTGAACAACAACATATAGGACTTAGACCCTTTATGCTTAAAGAACAAACAATGACACTGTTTAAATGTTAACAGCGAGCTAGTGCAATTTTCTGAATACTGATTCATTTCTGTCCCTTTGGCTAATGCAGCTAAAAAATGGGTGGCTGACCTCTGCACCAGCTAGTAGTCCCATATAAAGTGTATTGCAAGAATCCAATCTGCAAATGACAAAAACAAAGATCTTTGGTAAAAACAAAAGCATCACAATACACAGTTCTCAATTACACATGATCCTTGTATGTTCATTGCATCTTGCATGCAGTCTTGCCACATCACAAATAGTCCTGATCATCCTGCCAGACCACATATGTGAGATTCCAAAAACAAACAAGGATCCAAGAATACTCCCTTTACCTGGAAACCTCATTTACAGAAAGGGGGCAGATCCCTTCAATGATGTGGGGTGAACATTATTTATAATTCAACTCCTATGCAGAAAAACAGCATGAGAACTATGCACCAATCCAGTCACATTAAAGCCGTCAAAATATGGGCAATCATTTTTGATGAGGGGCCACTCCAAGAATTTAGAAAGTGGTCAAGGGCCACACTCTTCCATATTAATCGAGGAGATGCAGGGTCTGGGATGGAGGTTGGGTGCAGAAGGAAGCTTGCAGTAAGGGATTGGGGTGCAGGAGAAGGTGTTGAGTCTGGGAGGGTATGTCTACACTAGCCCCCTAGTTCGAACTAGGGAGGCTAATGCAGGCATTCGAAATTGCAAATGAAGCCCGGGATTTAAATATCCTGGGCTTTATTTGCATCTTCCCGTCCGGGCGCCATTTTTAAATCCCTTTAGTCCTAACTAACTGCCCGCTGCTACATTCGGCAGTCAAACGTTAACTCGAACTAAGTCCTTAGTTCGAGTTAACTGTGTAAATCACCTCATGTAAATCAATAAAAGTAATTGTAAATGAGAAATCATTATTAAGTCAAGGTGTCTCTGGTGGGCTCCTGCAGGAATAGGTTCTTTGCCTGATGCTAGTCAACATCTTTATCAGTGTTCCAAAAAAACTGATAAATTGGTGGCATGAGACTGGTGAGACCATTCGTGGAATACTGTGTCCACTTCTGGTTTAAACACTTTCAAAGGGACACTGACAAATTAGAAAGGGTTCAGAAAAGAGCCCCAAGAGTTATCAGCGTTCTAGAAAATCTGTTGTACAGTGAGGGACTAAAGAGATTATTTAGTTTACCCAACAAAAGTTAAGACAGAGGGTCTCAAACTCAATTTACCTTAGGACCAGTGTCAGTTCTTAAACCTTTCTAGGGAAGCAGTGAGCACCCCCTCTTACAGGGGGTGAATTGGGTCCATGTATTCCACTCCTGCCCTTCGTGTGTGTCACTTGGCCCTGCCTGCTGGCCCACACGCTTCCCCCTCCGTACATATCCTGGTCTGGCTTGGTCTGCTACCTCCAGGTGATTTAAAACAGTGTAGCGGGGTTAGAGTGGCTTCTGGCTTCAAGCATCTAAATCTATACTGCTACCAGAACGTCCCTCATTTTGTGAAACTGAGTAGATATCAGTGATGCCAACTCTCCTGATTTGATCACACACTTCCTGATAATTGGGGCTTTTTCATTTTTTCTGGAAAGCTACAGTCACATTATTAGAATTAAGCCAGATCTGAGAACTTCACTACCAGATGCCTCATGCATCGCTATCAACTGTGATTGCTCTAATTTAGTAGATTATTCTTGTTTACTGGCACATGGTATTAGAAGAGAATCCCCTCCTTCTTTTTCTTTTTTTCCCTTCCTTCCTTCCCTTTTTTTCCTTTTATTTTATTTTATTTTTAAAGGAAGACTTTAGGTCTCATGCTGTGTGGAGAAAAGCTAGAAAATCTGCCCCAACGTCAGCAAGACACCTCAAACACCAGATACCAAGAGAAAAGATCCCCAAGTTGATTTGTATCTGGAATTTCAAGAAGCCATTCTTTTTTGCAGGATTGGGGGGGAGGGACTGATTCATGAGTTTTGATTTCTTGGGGATGGCAGTATAATACATGCAAGCTGATAGTGTCTGTCTCTGTGTCCAGGACCCCAGACAGACACCAGGTTCCCACGCAAGACCTAAAACTGAGTCCTTATCCTGACACCCCTATGTTCTTATGCTGGGATACTTCCTCCCCCCACTAACATCCACACCCTTGCACTGGGATCCCCTGTCCCAGATAACCAAAAGAAAAACTCACTGACCCTGCCCAGCTGGCTGCAGAAGAGCATCAACTTGGGCAGCTCCCAAGCCAGTGAGGTTCACATTGTGGCAGAGGAAGTCAGCGTGGCTTCCCCGATGAAGCAATACCCTCTGCAACCAGGACTATGTGAGTGGTGAGGATCTGGGTGCATCTGGGAGCTGTGTGTGGGTGAGTCCCCGAATTCTGCCCACGTCCCTCTTTGCCCTCACTCCCGCCTGCTCACCATCTGTCAGCTGTGCGGGCCTGATTAAATAACTTTTAAAAACTATTTTTCAGGCCAGATTGGGGAAGTGCTCGGGCTGCAGTTGACCCAGAATCCAGGAGTTTGAGATCCTGGGGTTAAGAAGTGACATGATTACAGACAGTAAGTACCTGAGGTGGGGGAATGGGTGGAGATGAATGCAGATACTGTAGGGCTCTTTAATCTTGCAGACAAAGGAGTAATAAAACTGAGTAGCTGGAAGCTGAAGCTTGACAAATTCTGACTAGAAATAAGGAGCAGATTTTTTTTACAGTGAGGATAATTAATTATTAGACCAATTTAGCTAGGGATATGGTTGATTCTAAGTTTTTAAATCAAGATTAGGAATCTTTCTAAAAGGTATTCTCTAGCTCAGTCAAATGTCTTGGGTTCAAGGAATTACTAGGTGGAAATGATATGGTCTGTGTTATGCAGGTCAGGTTGGTCCCTTCTGCGTTACAATCTATTTATTCAATCTGATTTTCCATCTGCTGCAGTGCCTGGGTGCTTGTCAGTACTGAAAGGCATTGTCAGAACTGGCGATGGTGCTGGAATGGATAAGCATGCAGTGTCAGAGCAGTTAAGAATTGAGGAGTCCAGATGGAGCTCGAGGGACATGGGGGAGAAGTAACATATCAGAATCCAAGTTCTTTTATTGAATGATTTGTGGGAACTTCCAGAGCATTCGCCTGCAAACCAACCAAGTATTCTAACATGAAACATCAGTTTTAATTTATTTTATTAACTTTGTAATTTTGGGTTTAAAATGAAAGCTGATCATAGAACAAAATGAAATATTATTGTATTAGACTCTACAAGATGGTGGAGGCAAAACAGCATTTGGTTTCAATCCAGGCTGCTCAGAGGCAGGATTTTCTGCAGCTCACTTTGTAAGTGTCAGTCAAAGGCTGTGAGTGGCATCTCATTCAGGCTCCCTGTCAAAGCCTCTAATGAGTGCTTTTGCACAGGCCCTTAGCCTCTCCCAAGCATCTGACTCTCAACCAAGGAAAGATTTGAACACTGAATAGATACCTGATGTGATACACAGATTGATCAGAATTAGCTTTCTAGAGAGAGAGTACTGACTGGTGTAAAAATCATTCACTATTGACAGCCCTTCTACTTAGTTCAGACTTAGGTCTTTTCCTCTTTTGATGCCTGTGATAGGTCAAAAAATAAAACAAAACCCAGCGGAACAAAAAAGAAAAAGAAAAACAGTGAAAAAATCTCACAGTTCCTAATATATTTGGCTTTTCACTTACTTTAGTGCAGAGTATCATCATTTTTAATACAACGTAAGATATGTAGAACTCATCTTTATCAGAATCTGGAAGTAAATAGTTTAATAACTTAAAAAGGATCAGTTATATGAATTGTATAAATAGAACAAATAATAAATTCATTGATTTTTAAGGCAAGAAGGAACCATTCTGATCATCTGGTCTGACCTACTGCTTAAACAGGGCTCATAAACTTTCCCTCAGTGGTTCTTGCATAAATCCATAACTTCTAGAGCACTGTTTCTCAACCAGTGGTACAAGTACCTTTAGAGGTACTTGAGAGAAGTCTGGGGAGAAGTCAACACAACTGAAATTTGGAGAAAACTGAATTTTTGTTTTAAGTTATACAGCGCTTTATTATTTTTGTACTTTTTACTCCCAAAAATGTAATCGCCCGCTTGGCTACGATTAAGTTGTTTAAACAAATGTGTTGCAATGGTAGAAAAAAATTGTGTGTGTCTGAAAACTGTAGCTACTAGGGGTACTTATATATTTTTTTTAAAAGGGGGTATTTATAATTTTTTTAAAGGGGCACTTTATAAAAAAAGATTGAGAAATACTGTTTTAGAGCATATCTTTTAGGAAGACATTCAATCTTGATTTAAAGATTTATTTGCCACATCTCTAAGTAACTTTTTCCAGCAATTAATTGCCCTCACTTTTAAAAATGTGTATCTTATTTCTGGTCTGAATTTGTTTAACTTCGGCTTCCAGCTATTGGCTCTCTTTATGCCTTTATCAATTAGATTAAGAAGCCCTCTACTATCAGAATTTTTCTCCCTTCTTAGGTTCTTATAAATGTGGTCAAATTGCTTCTTAGCCTTCTTTTAGAGAAACTAAATAGATAAACTTTTCTGGTCTCTCAGCAATTCAGTCCTCATTATTAGGGCATAAACTATCACCAACTAGGATCAAAAAGAATTTTCTCCTTCGTGTTATAATATGACTGTTTTTATTGCACAACCCTATCAGCATTATTGGAAGGGGGGGGTTAATATTTTTTGCTTAACTGTCTGGGTAAACAGATGCCATCCAAGAACATGCTTGCATAGGACATTAGTGCTAGGTGAACATTTTGTAGTAAATGGTTATCTGATGAATTTTAATTTTGCTTGAATTGTTTGCAGAAGGACTTTTTGTTATTGTTGTTATTTGGATTGATTCAAAGGAATTGAATGGGAAAAAAGTCCAGTTGATGGTTGCTTTGTGAACTGTTTTGCTGTATGGACTTCTTGCTGCTGCGTGACTGCTCAGCTCAATCATGGAGTATTTTCTGTTTTCTTATTGGAAGACCATAATTGTAATAAAGAGGAATGGGATTTAATTAACTCACTGGGCCTTTGATGATCTCATAATCAGGGTGGAACATGGACTTAGAAGCAGTGTTCTCTGTAAGCTGAGTACTTGGGCCACCACACAGGAGAGATTCAAATACCACCCAGCTAATTAGCAGAACACCCACAATGCCCACAGCTGGCAGCATATTTCTACTGGTGGTGCACATCTCCATGTACCCCAGTGCACATAACAAAATGTAATCCATACATGGATAGAAGCAGCAGTCTATGGATTTTTTTGTTTTCTAGAACATATGAATTAGGCTTTTACCTGAGAAATAATTGCTAAAAAAATTAAGTTTTACTTTCACAGGCTAGGATCAGATCTTGTGATCTGCTGCAAAGCAGCAGCAATTGGATTTTGGACAAATGGGTTGGAAAAAACAAGATGTGACTTACTGGCCCCATTGAAGTCAATGGTAGTCTACAGCTGCTTCTTTTATCTGTGGTGAATTTTGGTTACACATTTGTTTTCCCAAAGCAAAACTTCTCTGGATGAATGTTCCCAGAAAGTGAATGTAAGAGGGGTTAAACACACGGTGAATAAACATTTGGCTTTTTGAATGCTACATATCATTCAATCTGCTCTGCAAAGCAATAACCATCCTAGTCAGTACACTATATGGCAAAACTTCCTCCATGGCTAACATGGCTCCTTGTTTCATGCTGTGGACAGGGGAAAAGAAATCTCTTATTGATCTCTGCATAGGATAAGCTTAAATCTGAAAGCCCTGGGTTTCATGTTTTGAGAATAAAAGGGAAGTTTTATATGAAAACGATATGATTGCTCCCATAATTGTTGCAGCCATGGAGAATGCGTCAGATTTTAGAAAGTTGCTTGTGCTATCTGAACCAGTCTGGCTGTACTTGAAGTCTGATAAAAGAAATAACATTTCCTATCTTATAATCCATTATTCATCAAAGACCAGCATGTAATGAAAGTAGAAGTACAAACATCTGTTTTCAAGTTAGATCTTTCTGGAGATTTAATTCCTCTGAAGAACTTAACCCACAAGCAAAATATCATAAATAATTAGACAAGGGGTGTTGGAAATTGCAACAGAGACAGAGGTATCTCCTGTCCCTTGGTGTGCATTTTTTGGTTAAGACTTTAGGTTTCAGGTTGGAAGAATGTCACACAACATAACAACATAATCAGATGCTGCAATGCTGTCTTGTTTTTGAACAGGGGCTTTATGGTAGAGGTGTCCTGTCTGGCGTGTTTATCTCTCTAACCTTTCTCAGCGAGGGTGACAAGGCCTTAGCTTTGAATGATCAGGTTCTGAGATCTTTAGCTCCAGAGATGACTAAGCTGCACCCCCTACTTGTGGTGGGTAGGCAGTGCTGCCCTCCCTCCAGCCTCTGGGTGATTGGGCTGGGCTGAAGCTGTGGCCAGCCCCAGCTCTCTCCCCCAAGTTCTGGGGGGTTGGGCCAGGCTGAAGCTGTGGCCAAGTCTGGCTCTTTCCTCCCCTGCCGCCTGGGGGTTGGGCTGCCCCGAAACCACAGCCAGGCTGGGCTATCTCCTCTCAGCCACAGGGAGATTAGGCCAGGGCTCAAGCCATTGTGTGGCCAAGCCTGGCTCTCTCTTTCCAGCCTCTGGGGAGTTGGGATGGACTGAAACTGTGGCCAATCCCAGCTCTCTGCCCCCAGGCTGCTAAGGGGTTGGGCTGGGTTGAAGATGTGGACAGGCCTGGATCTCTCCCCATAGCCACTGGGGACGTTGAGCTGAGGCCTTGCTCTCTCCCCGAGTTACCAGGGGGTTGGGCCTAGGGTCATATTTGAACTTTCAAAAAAGAGGACACTCCTGAGATTACATTAAAACATTAATACAATGTGAATTGGTAGATACTGATACAGATACACTCCCTCTCAGGAGTGTCCTCTTTTTTTAAAGTTCAAATATGGTAACCCTAGTTGGGCCAGGCAAAGCCACAGCCAGGCCTGGCTCTCTCCCCCCAGCTGCTGGGGGTTGTGCCAGGCTGAGCCAAAATTGTGGTCAGGCCTGGCTCTCTCTCCCCTGCTGCTGGGGGATTGGGCCAGACTGAAGCCACAGCCAGCCCTGACTCTCTCCCCTGTGGCCGCTGGGGAGTTGGGCCTCGCTGAAGTAGTGGCCAGGCCCAGCTCTCTCCCAGCCACGCACGAGAGGTGGTAGTGGTGGTGGGGGGCAAGCCCAAAGTCATTGCCCAGGCCTGGCTCTCTTCCCCAGCTGCCAGGAGGTTGGCCTGGGCAAAGCCATAGTCAGGAGAGGTGTTCACACCTCCGGATCAGCTGCTAGAAGTGGGCGTCACCCTCCCTGACTGAATTAACCTCGTTATCTCTAGCCTGAGTCTTGCCTGCCTATTTATACCTGCCTCTGGAAATTTCCACTACATGCATCAGACGAAGTGGGTCTTTGCCCACAAAAACTTATGCTCCAATACATCTGTTAGTCTATAAGGTGCCACAGAACTCCTTGTTGCTTTTGCAGATCCAGACTAACACGGCTACCTCTCTGATACTTGACTCTGATACTTCCCTCCCTTCTCCCCTGGCCTTTAGGGTTTGGCCTGAAGCCTGCCTCTCTTCCTCCAGCCTCCAGGTGGTTAGGAAGAGTAAACCTGTGGCCAGGCTCGGCTCTTTCCCCCCGGCCACTGGGGAGTTGGCCAAGTCCCTGCTTTCTTGTACCGGCCAGTGGGGTGTTGGGCCAAGCCCTGGCTCTCTTCCCCCAGTCACTGGGCTGTTGGGCCAGGCCGAAGCCATGACCAGGCCTGCCTCTCCCCTCTAGCTGCTGGGGTTTTGACCAGAGGCCTGGCTCCCTCCCCGCTGGCCATTGGGGGATTGAGATGGGCCAAAGCCATGGCGTGGACAAGCTTGGCTCAGTTCCCTGGCCTCTGGGGTGTTGGACTGTGCCAAAGCCGTGGTGTGATCAGGCCCAGCTCTCTTCCCCAGCTACAGCAAGGTTGGACTGAGCTGAATCCATGGCTAGGCCTGCCCCTCTCCCCTGCTAGCCACTGGGGGAGTTTCGCCCGAGGCCTGGCTCTCTCCCCAGAGCTGCCAGGAGGGTTGGCTGGGCCGAAGCTGTGGACAGTCCTATCTCTCTCCCCCCAGCTGCCAGGAGGTTGGGCCAGGTTGAGGCTGTGGTCATCCCCGGCTCTCTCCCCCCGGCTGCTGGGACGTTGGGCCAGGCTGAAGCCATGGCGTGGGCAGGCCTGGCTCTCTCCCCCAGCCCTCTGGGTTTGGGCTGGGCCACAGCTGAGGCCAGGCTTGGCTTTCTCCCCCATCTGCTAGGGGGTTTGGTCATGCAATCCATGGCCAGCCCCAGCTCTCTTCCCCCAGCCGCCAGAAGTTTGGGCCAAAGCCCGGCTCTCTCCTATGGGCCACTGGGGGTTTGGGCCGGGCTGGAGCTTTAGCTCTCCCCCAGGCCTCCAGGGAGTGAGCTGGGTCAAAGTTGTAGCCAGGCTCAGCTTTCTCCCATGTCTATGGGGGGGTTGGTCCCAGCTAAGCCATGGCCAAGCCTGGCTCTCTTGCCCCAGCCACTGGGGCATTGGACTGAGGTCCAGTTCTCTTCCCCCAGCTGGGCTGAGGCCCAGCTTTCTATCTTGGGCTGCCAGGGGTTTGGTCTGGGCTGAAGCTGTGGTCAGATGCGGCCCTCTCCCACTGGCTGTCAGGTGGTTGGGCTGGGTGAAGTTGTGGCCAGGCCCAGCTCTTTGCCCCCGGCCACTGGGGAGTTGGGCCGAGGCCTGGCTCTTTCTCCCTGGCCTCTGTGGGATTTTTCCAGGCTGAAGACGTGGCCAGGCCTGGCTCTCTCCCCCTAACCACTGGGGGGAGTTGGGTCAAGGCCTGACTCTCTCCTCCTGGCTGCCAGGGGTTGGGCTGGGCCAAAGCCATTGCATGGTGAGTCCCGGCTCTCTCCCCCAGCTTCTGGGGGGATTGGCCTGAGGCCTGGCTATCTCCCCACAGCTGATGGGCGTGTTGGGCTAAGCCGATACCGCGGCCAGGCCTGGCTCTCTCCTCTGGGCCTCCGGGGGGTTGGGCCGGGCTGAAGCCGCTACCCCTATCCTCACCTCCTGGCCGCTGAGAGGAATGGGACTCTGAGGCCTCATGTGGGATGGGGGAAGGAGGGAGGTGCAGCATGGCAGCCTAGCATTGGGAAAGGGGAGGGAGGTGGGAGGGAGAAGACAGGCAGGAAGCAGAGTGATGTGATGATGTCAGTGTTGTCCTGCAGGAAAAGTTTTAGAAATATATATATATATACATAGAGAAAGAGAGAAGAGAGATATTGAATTTTCACGGTTTCTAAGTCTTCCATTTTTGGGGGAATGATTTAGAGAAAGGGTTGACAAAACAACTTGAGTGTCATTGTGTCTATTTCCCTGTTTAAAATGTTGTTTACAGAATGAGTCACAAGATGTTAGAGTGACAAGATAGGTGAGGAGTTATGTTTTATTGCACCTAAAGAAGAGCTCTGTGTAGCTTTAAACCTTGTACTAGCAGTTGGTCCGATAAAATATATTATCTCACTCACCTTGTCTCCCTGTTACAACTGTCACACATTGTATGTCCCATTTATGGTCATCTCTGGCTAGAGAAGAGGGTGATAAGATCTGCAATTTGCCTGAGATCATTACATTTCTCAGCTGAAGTACTGTAAATCTCTAGTCACCCCAATAAAGGGTATTGAAAATGATTTACACTACACAATTTTAACAACAGCTTATGTTGAGAGGGAGACTTTGTGGCTAAATATTGCCATCTTTTACACTTATAAGTCAATAGGGTTTCATGAGTAAGAGCATAATGCAGATTGGTGTTTTAAATATTTTGAATATACATGCTATAACATACAGTGGCAATTAACGTAATTTGCTCCCTGTCCCTTTGAATAGGTGCTGTCACAAATGACCAGAGATATTTGTGAGCATTACACTTATGAAGAAAAGACTTATGTCATTTTACACTAATGGTGCAAAATGCCACCTCTTGCAAGAGTGATAGTGCAATGATTTTGACAATAGCCATAGACTACTGCAGTGTATTTTTATAAGGATAGATCCATTATTTCTCTCTGACCATGGGGATCATTATAGGCTTGATTATTCTACCACTTACTGTTTACAGTCTTGGAACTAGATAACACTTGGTCCTGCCATGAATTCAGGGGACTGGAGGAGATGACCTCTCGATGTCCCTTCCAGTCCTATGATTCTATGAACTCCACTGATGTGACTGAGGATGGATTTGGGGACCAATAATTTGACAAAAATTACTAATTATCTTCTGTTTTACTCATTTGCTTCAGTAGAGAGAGCTTCAGTCTAGAACAACAAATAGCTGAGAGCTTTACATTGACATATTTTCCCTAAAAAAAATAAAAATCAACAAATAGTCCTGCAGCACCTTAGAGACTTATGAAAAATGTAGATGGTATCATGAGCTTTTGTGAGTACAAGCCACTTCTTCAGATTAATGGAGTTAAGGGGTACAGGATACAAATAAATAGCAGAGAAAGAGAGGAGATGGGGAGGGAATGAGAAGGGAAAAAATGGGGGAAAATATTGTCAATTAGAGTGTCCATGCTAAATGAGGCTAATAAGTACTCAGTGTTTAGCTTTTTATGTCATTAGGGTGTGGAATGTAGCGGCCCATCCAAGTTCAGGTCTTTGTTCAGACCTCCATTCCAGGTGTCAAGCTTGTAAATGAAATCAAATTCTGCAGCTTCTCTCTCTAAAGCTGGTTTTTGAAATGGCTTTGTAATAATATAGTCACTTTTAGAGCCACTGTCATTATCGTGGTGGTGCCACAGATACTTACATTGGAGAAAAAAGAGAGATAGTGGCACTTGGAGAGCAGGCATTGCATGTGTGCTGCAAAGATGCCATCCTGAGCAGAGTCCCAACATGTGGTCAAGGAGTCAGTATTAGGTTTGAAATATGGCAGTTCTTTTTTGATGGGTTTCTCAGCTTATTTCCAGCCAGGGCACAATTGGGGGTTAGTCTGTCATTGAAAAAGAGCAGTATGGAGAGAAGGGAGCACAAAGTCACCTTTTCAGTGCCCAGATCCTGGTCCCTCAAAACAACACATGGCATAATTTGAGCAGCTGAAGGGCTAAGCCTAAAGGCAGCTCTATGTTATGTTGATTGCTGCAATCCCATAGCTACAATATCACTAGTGGAGGGTGGAGAGGGGACTGTCCCAGGACCCGGTCATTCAAAGAGGCGTGGGGCTTCCAGATGCTGCTACTGTTACTGTGACAACTGGAACCATGGGCCCTTTAAATAGTCGCTAGAGCCCTATGTGGCATACTACAGAGCCCCACATGGCATGCTCCGGATGGTACTGGGGAGAGGATGGTGCAGTCCGAGTGGTGCTGAGGGCTGGCTGTCCCAGTCCTGTCCTTTCTGTTCAAGACCCTGCCCCTTCCAGGAGCACAGGGCTGGGCCCCCCGCCTCTCTCCTTCTTGCCCAGGAGCACAGAGCTCAGGAGTTTGTTGGTTCATCTGGAATCAGGTAGAGTATGATGTTCTCTGTTCATCTCACTTCTGTCCTGGGTATGTCCCAGTTAAACTTTATGCCACCCACCTCTTTGGCAAGGGGAATCAGCTGTCTTGCTAGTGACCTCACAAAGCAGCCAGCTCTGGGCAGGGGGTCAGCCTCAGGCTTTGTCCTCTTAAAAAAAAGACTTGTGTGCTATTCCACTGTGCCTTGGACATAGGGCCAGTGTAGCTATGATGAGCAGGAGGAGGGGAGAGGGAGAATGTGTGCAAAATGACCAAGCCCAGAAGAGCTTGATATATTAGACAGCCCTCCTGGATTGTCCTCTGAATGACTCGTCTCTAAGCTCGTTTCCCAGGGTGCCCTATGGATCATTTGCATCACTGTGAGGACTGACGCCCCAAACAACAGCACACGAGCCCTTTCTGCTGTATGTAGTTAACCAGTGGAACACCTTCTGCTCAGGAGCTTAAATCTGAAAGTAAGAGACCTAGTGCTGCATTCTGTGCTGACTTCCCCTCCCACACAGCCCCTCTGAACTCAGTGCTGACTTTGGCTTTTAGAGATTTGAAAATGGGTTTCTGTTCCACCCACAGTAAGTTAAGCCTTAAAACTCCATTGGTTGGCACAGGTTTGAAGTACCTGCAATTCCCATTAAAATCAAATGTAGGTGTGGGCTCGGAGTATCCATAAAACTCATGTTACTGACTTAAGTTGCCTAATACCTGACTTAGGCGTTTCAGTTCAGGGACTCTTTGTAAAACTATTAAATATTAATTTCAATATATATTAATTTTTATAAACACAGAAGTAGGTAGTTTAGACTTGTATTATAGTGGCAGGGAAAATGAGTGAGGTAATGCTAATTTTAGATGAGAAAACAGAGGAACAGAGAGATTAAATAATTTAATCAAGGTTACTTGATTTAATCGAGGTACCTTCTAGTTCTACTGTTCTATGATTCTACTCAGTGAATCAGCACTGGAATGAAAATTCAAAAATGTTGATTATTAGCTCTGTACTCTAACTACAGGAGCACTGTTTTGCTGATCTTATTGTTTTAAAGGACTAGGATATGTGGGAACGTACCACTTTAAAACAATAATCAATTAGTACCTTCCTGGTTACACTGACCTCTAGTGAACCTGTTTTTCACCCTCAGATATTATCTTTCAAATGGGCTATCTGAAGGTGTACACAAAATGGTAATATTAGGCTATGTCTACATTTATGGCAGGGTGTAGACAATGGGGAAAGTTTGCAGCAGCCCCACACTGATGGAACATTTCCTCACTGCCTCTCTGCTACCAGAGCCTTTCTTGGTATGCCTGAGGTGGTGAGTAGACATAGCCTTAGCTTCAGCCTCAGATTCTCCTGATGGGTATCTCATTCACTAATGTGTCACAGGGTGCTGAACAGAATATCTGCTTCCTATGTGTATCAAGATGAAAACTTGAATTTTACTTAATGACCATCTTTCCACTGAATGCTACTCTATTTATTCTATTCATCAACGATTTAGATATCGGCATAGAGAGTACGCTTATTAAGTTTGCAGATGATACCAAGCTGGGAGGGGTTGCAACTGCTTTGGAGGATAGGGTCATAATTCAAAATGATCTGGACAAATTGGAGAAATGGTCTGAGGTAAACAGGATGAAGTTTAATAAGGACAAATGCAAAGTGCTCCACTTAGGAAGGAACAATCAGTTTCACACATACAGAATGGGAAGCGACTGTCTAGGAACGAGTACGGCAGAAAGGAATTTAGGGGTTAAATATGAGTCAAGAGTGTGATGCTGTTGCAAAAAATGCAAACATGATTCTAGGATGCATTAACAGGAGTTTTGTGAGCAAGACACGAGAAGTCATTCTTCCGCTCTACTTTGCGCTGATTAGGCCTCAGTTGGAGTATTGTGTCCAGTTCTGGGCACCACATTTCAAGAAAGATGTGGAGAAATTGGAGAAGGTCCAGAGAAGAGCAACAAGAATGATTAAAGGTCTAGAGAACATGACCAACGAAGGAAGACTGAAAGAATTGGGCTTGTTTAGTTTGGAAAAGAGAAGATTGAGAGGGGACGTGATAGCGGTTTTCAGGTATCTAAAAGGGTGTGACAAGGAGGAGGGAGAAAAATTGTTCTTCCTGGACTCTGAGGATAGAACAAGAAGCAATGGGCTTAAACTTAAGCAAGGGAGGTTTATGTTGGACATTAGAAAAAAGTTCCTAATTGTCGGAGTGGTTAAACACTGGAATAAATTGCCTGGGAAGGTTGTAGAATCTCCATCCCTGGAGATATTTAAGAGTAGGTTAGATAAATGTCTATCAGGGATGGTTGGTCCTGCCATGAGGGCAGGGGACTGGAGTCGAAGACCTCTCGAGGTCCCTTCCAGTCCTACTATTCTATGATTCTATGATTCCATGTAGATTCTTTTTCCATGCTCAACACTATGCCCTGGTGTACACTATGGCCCTATTTCGAAATAACTCCCTTAGGTTGAATTTATAAGCAGAACGTCCATGCTATCAAACACATTATTTAGAAATAAGGTGCAGTTTATTTCAAAATCTGTACTCCTGATTTTCTTGGGGAATAACACTAATTCCAAAATAGTTATTTTGAAATAGCATTAGTGTGGACACTCTGGTGCCATTATTTCGAAATAACTACTCCCCCAGAGTAATTTGAACTAATCATTCCCCAGTGCTTCCTGGGGCTCTAAGTCAAGGTAGCACATCCACATTAATGGAGCTTGTCTTGGACTAATTTCAAGGGTTCCCCCATAGTAGGGACACACTATTTCGATTTTATAAAACCAGGAGTTAACTTGTATTTAGTTATTTCGAAATTGTTTCCTAGTTCAGACGTGGCCTCAGGATATTTGAGCACCTTACCATAGTGCTTTAAGTAATGTGACTACACACCGTTGGTCTTGCAACATTTTCTCAGGACAAAAAGGATGTGCACAGTGGAGCATCTTGCTTTGGTTAGGTTTTAAATGATTTTTTCCCCCAGTGGGCTTTGCATTATATCCACAATGCATTGTTTTCTCAGTTGCAGTGGTGTAGCAAGGGGGAATAGGGCAGCAGTTGCCCCTGGGCGCCACGCTAGGGGCACGCCAGTTTAGTCCCCCTCCACTCTTCCTGTCATCTCTTGGCTCGCCTGCTCCTCCTCCGCCTGCCGCTGGCAACTGGAGCCTCCTCCCTGCCTCTCCGCCCCAGCCTAACCCTGTTCCATCTCCGCCAATGGGTTAGTGCATGCAGGGGCCTGGCCCCAAACTGGAGGGGATGGGGGAAGATGTGGTACAAGCTCCACCTCCTCCCAGGGTCAGGCTCAGCCGTGTTTCAGGTTTGGGGCCGTAGCTGGGGGGACTCAAATTTTGCCTTTGCTAATACCCTCGCTATGCCTCTTCTCAGTTGTGTTTAGTTGCGCAATATCATATGATTCAAAAAGTGGGTTAGAACAGTATGATTATAGACTATTAGAAGAGGTTAGGAATAAGTTGCTGTCAGTCTTTGCAAGAAGCTTGATCTAGTGATTAAAGTACTCCTGAAAGGAAGGAAATCTAAAATTGCCACAAGTCACTTATGCAAGTCACTTAACCCTCCTCACTTCTTTCCTATCTCTGAAATAATACTTACTTAACCTCTCATGTGCAGTATGAGGCACAATTCATTCATATTTCAGACCAGAGGGAGATGGAAGGCTGACTCCATGTACAGATCTATATACTGTTCAACTGTATCTGCTTATGATACAGATTTTTTATTTTTGTCAGCCATATCTACTTTTCATGGACACTCATGGTCTTAGCTCCTGAGAGTATCTCCATCAAAAGGAGGTGTCTCCTGAGTGTTTATTCCCCTGGCTGGCTTGCAAAGCTGTGTCATATTGTCAGTATTTTATATATTTACACCAACAGAGGGGGCCTGGATTGTGGTCCCTCTTTCATTTATGAGAGTCTCACTGCCCCAGGGGGTATTTAACTTTCTGCCCTGGTTGCTGTAATTCTCTCTCCAGTGGATATACAGTTCAGATCAGGTTCCTATTGCTGTGATGACAGGCATTCAGCAGGCACTGTAATTGCAGAGTTAAAACAGCTCATTTTCTTACTGGCAAGCTGTAGTTAAAGAGGTGCTAGGAGGCAGCCTGGCTGTCTGCAGAGAAACTGATCAAAGCACTGAAAGGCATCTGGCTTGTCTCTGTTTTCTTTCACCACCCCCCCCTTGCTGGGGGGAAAAAGGGGGGGGGAGGGAGGAAAGAAAGGAAAAAAGAAAAAATGGTTTAAAAAGTAATTTAAGAAAATGAATACCTGTCCCCTTCCAGAGGCTAAAAGGCGGGCAGTTATTAGAGATATTAAACCTTAGTGGGTTGGGTTTGTTTACACATCAAACTTTTTCTTTAAATGAGAAAATTGTGGCTTGTGAATGCTCACTTATATGTCTATTTCTATTAGTCCTTCCCTTCAAGACTTCTGAACTTCTGAGAAGGATTTTTCACACTTAGAAGTATTTCTAGCAGGAGATGAAACTTTCCCCACCTCTCCAACAATTTCATCCTTCCTCTACCAACCCCCGTCTTTTTTCCCCCCACTGTACTGCACCCTGTGTTGAAGGACGTTGCTGTGCCATGAAATGTGATGGACAGAAAGATTCTGAATCTTGGATTTATTTTCTTTTAAAGTGTTACTTTTGCTCTCTATCTGATGGTTCACTCCAGTCTTTCCTGGCATAAATTCCTGCCAAATCCACACACAAAAGGATTTGATAAACCACTCTGGACATTCATACAAAGGATAGAAGGGAAGACTGAAACCATTCCAAGAACAACGGCCAGATCCAAAGTCCATTGAAGTCAATGGAAAGATTCCCATTGACATCATAGACTTTGGATGAGTTCCCAACTAAAGAATGGACCTCTGAGCAAAGGAAAGTTGTATCTAATGAAAAAGTAATATTTGGTTAGGAGACTAATATAGATTTGAATGAAATGTGGGAATCACATCTAAGTTACTTTGAGAGAAAGAGAGTAGCAGATTATCAGGGCAGTAAACACGAGCGTCAGATGTATATTATATAGGACATTTCATTTGAATTCTCTTGCTGTCTTTTCCCCATTGTTTCATATTTATGAAGGTTTAAAAGAAAAGGGGGGAAATTGTTACATTTCGTGTTGTTTGTCAAAAATGTCAATATAGTTTCAAGCTTAGCCCAGAGGGAAAGCTGTGGGGTTGCTATTTCTGTTCTATATTCCCTGGGATTCAGTAATCAGGAGCTCATTAGAAATGGGGCTTGCTTGTGTACTCTCTCCTCTGGCACTTCATTTTTTTCCACCCACTATCTCCTGACCATGACACCACCATCGTCCCAGAGACAACCAAGAAACTTGGCGTCTTTTAAGAAGAAAACAAAATTACTAGCTTAAGAGAAGCCTAGAAAGGCTGTGTTGCAAATTAAGTTGAAAGAGGCCCAGTTACTGCACCATTATTTGATTTCCCCTTCTCTAATCCTTTCCTTGTAATTAGCATAATTTATTAACATATTAGAGCCATGCATGTGAACACTCTTTATAGTTGCTGAGTGCTCCCTGAGGCTGCCTAGCAAAAGCTTTTCCCCACTGTTTAATAATATGTTGCATAAGGAAAACCAGCTTCTGATATCATTTAAATTATGACTTTCCTTTCTGCCTCTGAACCCTCATTTCCTTTAAATGAGGTTAATTTCTTTAAAGAATGAAAATCTGCCGATTTCAGTTTTCCATTCATTAGACCTCTTAGTTCTACATGACAAAGTCACACGGCAAAGATAAAAAAGAAAAAAATACAACTTCAAACACAACCCCCTCTGGGGAGAGGTTTGCTGTGATCCCAGCCGCCCTTGTTCTATAAGGCACAAAGAATGAATATTCAGAGGCTCCCAGTAGACGAAGATGGAAAAGACATATTATATCCCAACTAGACTGTCCCCTGGTCAGTATCAGGTTGTCTGTCCCCAGTAGCTTTGTTTTAAATATTTAGCCCAGTAGCTTTGTTTTAAATATTGCAAGCAGATAGTGCTCACTTGGCAGTTCATTCTATAACCTAATGTATCTCTAATCAAATAGGTTGTTTTCAGCCCAGTTTTTCCTTGTATCAACAACAAAACATTGTATATGTCTATTAATATAACTGCTTTGTACCACCCTAAATAGTTCCTCTCCTTCCTTGGTGCTGACACCCTACATATCTTCATACTCAAATCTCATGTTTTTCCTTAATCTTTGCTTGGCCAAGTTAAACACCTTGAGTTCTTTTCGTCTTTCCTCAGAAATCAGCCCCCGCAGCTCCTTAGTAATTTTTGTTGTTCTTCCTCCAATTTGTCAACATCTTTCTGGCAGTGTGACGCCCCAAACTGAATGCAGATTTCTAGGTGTGGTCTGAAATGTATTTTTCTTCTGAAATGAAAATCTTTCTTCTAAAAGAGTATCCTAGCAATTGAAGCCATTACAAAACATTGCAAAATTGTAACATAGTGGAAGGGCTCTGTAGAGAGGCAGGATGGTTCAGTGGTAAGGACTCTCACCCAGGACCTGGGGGAGCTGGGTTTAATTGCATGCTCCTACACAGACTCCCTCCTTGACTTTGGTAAAGTCATTAAGGGCTTGTCTACATGTGACATGTTCTGTTCTGCTGTGGTGTTTTGGTGTAGGCACTCACCACAGTAACAGATGGGGTACCCTCTTTGGTGCAGCTAATCTACCTCGTCAGGAGGCAGTAGGTAAGTTGACAGAAGAATTTTTCTGTTGGTTTGGCTCAGTCTATGCTGGGGATTAGGTTGGGTTACCAGTGTCAGTCAAGGATGTGGATTTTTCACATCTCTGAGCAACATAGCTAGGTTGACTTAACATTAGAGCGTAGATTTGTAGTGGAGATAATAGCACTGATCTACCTCATGGACGTAGATAGATAGTACATACTACTACCAGAATAGTAAGGACACATTGGTATTTATAGTGGCAGAGTGGTGCATCCATGATGTAACAGTGGGATCATCCATTATAATAAAAATCGAACACAGTGTTACTATGTTGGAAGAATTCAGCCTCACATTTTTTAAAAACCAGTGTCCTGCCAGTGAAACACATGCTAAGCACATCATTATTAAAACAAGAAATCTAAAAGTGAAACCTATACTAGTCTGCTGCCAATCTCATGCTGGGACTGCTGGCAAACATTGGGACTGCACTGGGACATATGGGGGATTTTGTAAAGGATTAAATAATATATGACTCTGGATACTGCTTTTCTGGGGTTTGGATGAAAAAAATGGTCAGTTTTTATTTTATCTGAATCAGTTCACTAATGCCTATGGGCTTGTCATCATGGGGGACTCAGAAAAGTTAGTCTGAACTGCATAAAGGTGTAAATTTCAAGTGGATTTGTTAAATCCATATGCAGATGTGTTTGTTCAGAATTCATGTCCTTAATTAGCTTTTGTATACGTCAGTTTGGAAGTGAATTAAGATAAGCTGAATAATGCCACTTGAATTCTGAATGAGAATGTCCACACGAGGGCTTACTCAGTTTTCACTAATCTACTTTAAATTCTCTCCTTTAGTAAATTTGAACTTTTCGTGTCCCTATATAGGCAAATGTTAAGTACAAAAACTGGAACAGGGAAGAATAATTATTTGAATTTACAGCACATAGTCAATTCAAAGATTTCAAAGCACTTTGCAAATGGTTTGGGGGGGGGGAGGAGTGTAAAATTATCTAATTTTTACTGGCAGAGAAACTGAGGCACAACTAACTTAATTTGCCCAAGTTCACATAGCAATTCAATAGTAGACACAAAACAAGATCAGAGGTCTTCTACTTCCTAACTTTTGACTGAACTCCTAGTCTTTTCTTTTTCCCTGTCCTGAGCCTGATTTATTGCAATATTGTTGGGTATTTTATGCTTTCCACCACAGGATTGATGTCTGTGATCTTGCAACATGTGTAAAGGTTTGGGGCATGATTATATCTACTGAAATGTACTTTCAGGTTAGAGCTGCACATGCCTTTTCCACTGCCCAGCCCTTTCTTGTCCCCACATCCCTTTTTAAAGTCTTTTGAAAGCAGTGCAAAGAATAATTAGAAAACTGTAATCTGCCTTGGGTAATGACATGATTGAAACATCAGCATTTTGTCTGGAGGGTCACAAGACAGCTTTATGAGAAAGCTCTAAAGCTGCTAACTCTAGAAAAACCTTTGATATTTCATGTGTTGTTTTGTTCATATACACTGTTTTCTGACTCTTCTAAATAAAACACATGATGTTTCCCAGGAGTTTAACAAATTCCACACTGAACATTCTGTTCCATTGACAGTCTCAGAAGATCAATAGATACATTGAGATTTTCAAAGCCATCAAAGGGATTTGGATGTCTAATTCCCATTAATATGAATTAGGCATCAAAATCCTTTAGGCAACTTTGGGAATGTAGCCATAGACTCTTCCATCCTACTGAATGGTTTGAATGAGATATGACGATGTGTTTTACCTATGAAGGTAGCTAGATGGTGCCAAAGCAGATTAATGTAGTGCTATATAAATGTGACTGGTGTGCATTTTTTCTTGACAGTTGGAAATTCTAAGGAGGAGAAACTGTTCAGCTGTATGGTGCTGATTATATGGACAAGCCAGTTTGAGTAAAATGAAATTTCCCTCTGTGAAACACACAACATCCTTCATTCACAATTGGAAACAAACATTTCTGGAGATTTGAAAGAGTTTGAATAACTTTTTGTAAAGTATCAGAAAATGTCTAATAAGAGCTGGGCTTAATTAGGTAGTCTTTTTTTCTGATTAAAGTTTATCAGTTAATAGATCTGGAGTTTTACAAATGTGTGCATTATTAAAAATCATTTGAATATTTTAGGCAAATACACTGTAGTCCGTGAGTAGTTTAAGTATTGCTCATTTCAACTTTGTCTTAGTTTGGTGTTTTGTTATTCATGGTGACTGGTCACCAAAGATACATGGCATTGTTTCTTCAGGCTCATTGGATGACTGAAACTTTGCTAAACAAGAAAGAGAAAATCAAAGAAATTTCAAGATGGCTACAAATTTCACAAAAACCTATTCAGAGCAGACTTCTCAAGATTTTTGATTCTACAGATGTATTGCACACATAAAACAATACATACAGAGCAGAAAACAAGTAGGATGGACTATGAATATATAAGAAGAAAATATGAGCTTTATTTGCATAGATAATAGGGAATGCTTGCATCCATGGAGGGAGGGACAAGCTGGACAGTGGCGACATAGTAGGGAATTATTTGTGTTTTTTGAAGCATTCCCTCATTTCCATTTGTGCAGGAGTCTCTTTGGGAACTACCAGCCCAATTTAAAGACCCAAGAGGTTTGGATAAGTATCTCAAATTCTGAAGATGAGGACTGTGTAAGCTCAAAAACTTGTCTCTTGCCAACAGAAGTTCTCATAAAAGATTCTATCTCACCCAGTTTGTCTAAAACCAAACCTCAGGTATTTATGAGTTTTAGCCATCATTAGCACTGGTCACCAGTGATTAAAAATTCTGGCTTTTTGTGAAATGAGTTGGTGGGTTTCAGGAAAAAAGATGTTTATCTCTTGTGGAACTCAATGGAAATGGTTACCCACATCTCTCAAAGCCATCACTGCAAGTGAATCTACTGTGATAATCTCAGCTGAGAATCTGGCCTGGGGCTGAAAAATCATATCTAGAGGTTGTTCCTTCTAGTTATATTTGAGCATATTGGTGAGGGAAGCTTACAGTCCTATAGTTCATGCCCTCACTTTTGATGGAATAAAGAGAGGATTTCATGCTACACAAGCAAAGCCTCATAGACTCATAGACTTTAAGGTCAGAAGGGACCATTTTGATCATC